>VZSR01003807.1:13051236-13107108 GCA_013398615.1 Brachypodius melanocephalos | reverse complement strand
GGATCTCAATACCCAGAAACTGCTGAGCCATTAATTTCTCTGAAATGTCTCTGCCTTACAAAAAATCCCTCATATTCCATACATATGTATAAGCAAAATGCTCCCTGTGAGCCTCCTAAAGGAAGGAATCTTTTTCACTCACCTCAACATGGTTGCTTTTGTAAAACCCACATTACAGCTTGAATTTTAAAAAAATTCACAAAAAAACAGAAAGAGAGAGAGAGAGAGAGAGAATGGCTTTGTTAGCTCAAAATATAAACAAGTTGTTGTTAGCAGGAGAAAAAATATTTGCATTCTTGACCTTTACAGAGGTAAGACAAAAAACAACTACTTTTTCATACTAATAGCATTCTGTGCCTGTCCCTTGTATATTTTCTTTTAAACTTGCCATTTTGCTGTTGCAGCTGGGCTTGTCAGTTTTCAGCACTAATGGGTTGTGATATGGTGTCAGGGGAAGTCAACAATCAATGCTGGAAAAAAGGGCTATCACTGCTGACACAGCCAAGGATGGAAACACAATGGCCTTCGCTTGGAAAGAAACAGAAGAAAAATCCTGAGTTATATCTTGCTTTGAAGATTAGTAGAGATTTACCACTCAGTGGCCAAGTTATCATTTTCATCCCTTCCTCCTTCAAGCTATCCTCATATTGGACTCTAACATTATTCCACATCTCACCCAAAATATAGGCGTTTAGTTTAACAAAAAAAAAAGGCTTTAAAGCAAACATTTTTAAGGACCATTGTCACATTTTTGTTTAGTGCTTGTACAGTTATTAGCTTTTAAAAAGCTGAGGAGAAAAAAAAATGTTGGACTGCATAATCTACGCCTGTGGAGCAGCACAGCAGAAAAAGCATTTTGAATGCCTTTCCACTGCCTGGTTGTGAATTAGATCAGTGCTCAGCCCCTCAGCTCCAGCTGAAGTCAACACAAGCAGTGGACACTCAGCAGCTGTTAAATCAGATGTCACTGACAGAATTATGAAAGATAGACAGTGTTCAAAAGCATTCAACAAGAATAATGGCAGTATTATTTATTTCCATAGCTGCATGTCAGAAAATCTGCCTAGCTCTAGGTCTTCCATAGTCCTGGAGAGAGACTGAGTTATCTGAGTTTCCAGATGGGGAAATTGTAACAAGTACATTCTTTAAGACCAGACCAGAAATTTATACATATAGACAAAACCAGAAATCAACATACATCATAAATATGTTACCAGACCTCATCGCTTCCTTCCCTCAAAACTGTAATTGTCCAATGTCAATTATGGATCTTTTCATACCAGTTGATAAAAGGTAAGTCACAGATTTGCCTCTTCTATTAATGATGGTGACTGAGATCAATTTCAGAAAATTCAGCATCTCCAAAGCAAACAGGAATAACCAAATCTTGCCTCTTCCAAGCCAAGAAATTATCTTTTCCCAGATACTTAGATATGCCTGACTCCACAGACAGCCCCAGAATAATTTTTCAAGTATAATTAATTTTTCTATCAAGTTATGGTCCTAATTGTGGACTCATAGTTAATCTTCTGTTAATTCAAAATATAATTTTTGGAATCACATGCTACCTTTACTAAAAGCCAGTTGCAGAAGGACACTACAGGGTCATGGCAATAAAAGCAAAGGGACAAGAGAGAGTGGCTAAGAACAGAAAGGAAAGGAAAAGAAGCAGCAGTGAGAAAGCTGAGAAGATGGTAGAAAGATTTTGGAGAAACCTCAGTAGATGCTGGGATTTTTAGGGTAACTTGTCTCTATGTGAGGCATTCTCTTCTGTGGCTAATTTCTCCATCACTCATCAGACAAAAAGCAGATCCAGGGAAAGAAACAAGAGGGAAAACATTTTTCACAGGATTTCTCATTATTCCTGCCTCTTACACTTCCCTCCTTTCCACAACCCTTGCTGCCAAAACCTGTCTGACCATTAAATGTTGTTTACAGGCAATCAGTAAGTAATAAATTCACAATGGCATTACTGAACCACACAGCTTTTAGAACATTACTGAACACGCAGCACAGTTTTGACACCAATCCTTAAATAACAGCAAAAAGCTGCTTCTCCAAATCACTTGTTGGTAGCACACATCTGTTTTGGCCAGCTGCTCCACTGAAACACAGAGCAGCACCTGGGACCATGGCTGCCAGGGAGATTGCACCAGTTGCAGGACACACAGAAAATATCTCAGGAGTAGCCATGAAGCCTCTCTATATTGCATTGCACCAGGAGAGTGCAGGAGGCTTAAGGAACTGACCCCAAGCTCACTGAAGTGAGTGACTCTCTTCCCACTCCAGTGGGCTTTCAGTCATGCTGCTTGAAGGGGAGGTGAGGAAAAAATTACTTTAGAAGCAGTTTTAAGAACACACTGTACTGTGTGATCTTTCATCATAAAAATAATGAAAATAAAAATTAACTGATTCACACGATTTATTTTATCTACATAATAGAGAAAGAGCCAGTTTCTGATGTTCAAAGCTACATGAAGTCTGCAAAGAAAAGAGGAGCACATCATCATAAAATAAAGTGTTTAACAGATGACCAGAGTAAATAAGGGAAATACAAGAGTGTTTTCACAAACATAAGCGTGAGAAAAGCAAAAAAATATCACTCGTCAGGATACAACAAAAGGAACATTATGACAATTTTAAACTGGATAGATAAAAGACTAGAGATAATTTTGCATCCTGGTTTAATCGGTCAAAGGCAGCCACTCATGCTCCCCACTCCATATCACTGTCTAATTCATTATTGCAATCTATGGAAACATAGGGAAGGAGAATCAGTCCCACCTGTGCAACAAAGGAAAAGGAGAAAAGGTCGTGGAGCTAAATCCTATAAACACTTTAAAAACTGAAATGAATCTCTTAGAAAAACCTAATTGAAATTGACTTGAATCTGAGTCCTGTGACCTGGATGGAAAAGGTGGTCGAAGGAGTGTAAGCAGCAGGTAACGATGGGAGGTGAGGTATTGAGCTGGTTTGCTGCAGGGGTGTTTTTGGAATGTTCTTATTTAATATCTCAATTAATGATCTGGAAAAGGAGGTAAATAGCACATTAATGAAATTCACAAATGACAATAAACCAGGAGGCTTGCAAATGTCAGAGAGGATAGCAATAGTATAAATGAAAAGTAACAAGGTTAGATACGTAATGTAACAGGCAATAAAACGAGATTCAATGTGGAAAAATGCAGACTGATATACTGAGGAAAAATAATCAGAAACATGAAGAGTCCATGAGAAAGCAAAACCTGGAAAGCATCTGTACAGCAAGATATCTGTGTGTGACAGTGAACAACAAATTGAATATGAGTTCTCAAGGAGATGTATCATTTTAAAAGACCGATGCAATTTTGGGCTGCATATGCAGTAGAATAATGTCAGAAGAGGAAAATTATTGTCTATGCATCTGGGAAGATTTCTGCAGAACACTGCCTCCACTTCTACAGACCTCCATAACAGAAGGATGCTGGTATGCTGGAAGGGACTTCAGAGAAGAGCAACAAAACTGATTAGACAAGGAAGTGGCTTCATTTACTAATCTAGGTAACAAGTTATCCTTGTATTAGTAGCAAGACAGTTAATTTTCTTACCTGTACCTGTGTTTTGGATTTAGGACAATCATGTTGGTAACACACTGGTGTTTCAGCTGCTGCTTAACAATGGTCAAAGACTCTTTCTCCCCATGCTGCCTTGCCAGCAAGTAAGTAGGGTGGGGGGCACAAGAAGTTGGGAAGGGTTGCAGCCAGGACAGCTGACCCCAACTGGCCAAAAGGATATTCCAAACCATATATTGTCATGCTCAGCACATAAACTAGAGGGAAGATAGCTGCAGGCCACTGCTCGGGAACTGGCTGGGCATCGGTCAGTGAGCAACCGCATTGTGCATCATCTAATGTATGTTCTAATTCTATTATTAATATTAATATTATTTTCCCATCCTTTTCTGTGCTATTAAACTGTCTTTATCTAAACCCAAGAATCTGACTTTTTTTCAAATTCTCTCCCCCATCCTGCTAGGAGAGGGAGAGTGAGTGAACAGCTGTCTGGTGTTTAGCTGCCTGTCAGGCTAAACCACAATACAGGGGCAAAACAACCACTGTCTAGAAATATATAAGTGATGAGCAGAGAGAATGAAAAGGAATTTCTTGGATGCTAACATGCAGTGGTACAGCTAAATGTAACAGAATGAAACTGAAGAAGAACAAAATTTGGACAAAGTATCAGAGAATTTCTCAGAAACCACATAATTCAGTCTAGAAGGCAATTTTCAAATGGAAAATGAATTATGAAGTCCTACCAAACAAAGCATTTGAAACTTGAGCAGGTAAAGCCCTCAATGGCAAATCGAAGTGAACAACTGTGCACTCACAGGAAGCTGAACTACCTGGCCTAAAAGTTTATTTCCTACATACAGCAGTATTTTTCAAGGAAATGCATATCACATACACATCTGTCCTAGTCCAAAGTCTAATTGTAGAGTAAAAGCAAAGTGACGGCATACATTGACTATATAAAGTACTCAGAGACAAGCAGATGCGTGATCTGTTTTTATACAAAACCCACTCCTTTTTCAGCAGACGTGGTTTTTTAGTGATGTGATTCTCAGTGTATTTTGTACATTCAAAGGAAAATGTGATTAAGTTACTTATTTGCTTATTCATGTCTACTGCCTTTCTCTTTTCACATTTTTTGTACATTAATATCTTTATTCATTCTCATGTAATATACTAGAACTTGCCTAGTTGAAGTACAAATCTATTCACAGTGAAAAAGGAAGCTTTTAATGCTGAAAGGCATTGTAATGCTCTAAGACCCTGGTGATAAAAAGTAACAGGGGAAACAAAGACTGAAAGTGAGATGTAAGCTAAGAAATACATGGATATAATTTTCCTTTAAGAGAAAAAAATGTGAGTTTATGATTCAAGCAATTTGTGTGTATTTACATGTACCTACTTTACCAAGTTTCCCACTTTTATGCCACCCAGGCAAGCCCCCTATTATGAATGTCTACCTTGGATTTTATGAAAACTCTTCCCACATTCTTCCAAGGAGAACAAAGAGGTGAAAGGTTTTTCAAAGTTTTCCTGTCCTTTTCACTTCCCCTAGGGGTGGTTGGAGAGCTGAGGAAGGAGCAAAGCTTATTGAGAAGAAAGCTCCTGTTTTTACTGTAATAAAAGCTGGCAATCTTATCATGTATAGATGCTCAAATGATGTATAGACGAAGGACGTTTGCAGTGAAGATTGCCATAGGCAAAACAGCAGATCTAATCAAAAGCTCTGCACGCATGGATGTAGCCAGCCGGTGGGAAAGAAAAGCATTCGCAGCACAGAATCTGGAATTGCTCTTCTGTCTCTCCACGGCTTCCCCACCAGAGCACAGGAGAAACCAGGAGCCTTGATACTCCGGGCAGAGCGGCGCTGAGCCAATGCACAAACTCTTTATGACTCTGGCACAGGATGCTATTAATGTGATAACAGGTTTACTTTTTTCCCTTTTTTTTTTTTTTCTTTTTTTTTTTTTAAATGGAAGCACATGCTGCGATCATCTATCTCCTATCAACAGTCAGTAGAATGAGGTGCTGCTTGGATGGCAAGTGCTGTAAAAATATTTCTATTGTACAAAATAAACTATAGATCAAACACACACATTAAAAAATATTATTAATATTTAGAACACTTGCATTTTCAAAATTGTCAGACTGATAAATGTATACATGCCCTCAAATTCTCAAGATTACTGAAAGTCAGGACACAAACCACAAGAAGTAAAACACTTTCAGCTAAAGCTACCGCAGTTCCTCCTTCACCCTGCTGAGAGTAACTGTGCTAACCTAGGTGTCCCAGAATAGAGGCATTACACAACCTGGGTGCTCCACGATCTGAGAACAATGACTGAGAACAATGAAGCACAGAGAAATGTGTTAAGGTACTGTGGCAGACACACCTCGGCACTTTTTCTGTTATTTTTTGTTAATCTGCCTGGGAGAGGAGAGTGTTTTTATCTAGCAACACAGGTATTTTAAACTGTACCCTCTTTTGGAACTGTCAAAAAACAGACAGCCTGTAAGTCAACACGTGGGAATTCTTTTTTTTCCATAATTGGTTGGGGTTTTTTCCTGTATGCCTCTGTCTCCCCTTGTTGGCCTTGCCTATCTAAACTGAAAATTCTTCGGGTGGCAGGAGACAGAACTACAGTTTACACAGTACCAAGCACAGTGGGATCCAGTTTTTACCGGGCTGTGTGAACTGCCATGAAACAACAAGAAAATAAAAATAAAAAATAATAACTTACAACCCATGACTTTTCTAGAACCCTGCATAAACCAAGGGCCAGAGACTCTAAAGGGACAGGCTGACAAGGAGGAAACCTGCACTGTGCTTCTCTACATGACAGGTGACAGCATTTGATCGCAGACACCTCCCCCCAGTGTCCTCATTCTTATGGTGTAGCACAGGATGCATCCCTGGGCACAGAAACCACCAATAACCCACCAGATCTATCTCAGCTCAACACGGCAGTAACCCCAACTACTCCACACCCCCTGTGCCCCCACCCAGCCCCTCCAGGTGTCAGTGTGAGGAGCTGTGCTGTCTGGACAGTGCAAGACAGACAACAGGATGTATAATGGTCTACGCTGCTGTCCAAGCCAGACACATGAGCTGAAACTCTGTCTCTCCACATGCAACTTGGATATCTGGCAAGTCTCAGTGAGACACATTTTCCTCTTGGCCTCCTTTCCTTATTTCTAGGCCCAGTGTTCACATTCAAAGGAGCAGAAGTAGGGGGGAGGGGGAGCAGAGGGGGGGCACACCAAACAAACAGTTTCAGTCTGCAGAGAAACAAGAAAACTGGAGGGAAAAGAGGAAGCATTCTCAGAAAATATAAAACCTGAGGAAATTTGCTTGTCTGCAGCATAAAAACAGATTTGGAAGGGGTGATGGGGACTGACTAGCACTCAGCAGCACATCATCGGAGGCAGGGAAGAGACATTAGGCAGGGGGTTGGGAAGAAGCAACCAGCTGCCCCATATGGTCAGCTCTTGGTAGGCAATTTGATTTTCATTTTCTCTGCTGATTGTGCTCATCCCTGTGGTATCTGGATGGAAAAACAATGGTGGAGATAATAGAACAGGATTGCCCAGGGCATTTTTAAGGGCTTGAGAGCCATTCATTCATAGAGCAAATCTAGGCCAGAATGGATGCAGGTAATCTGCTGAATGTTGGCTTATTTGAAATGTTCCAGTGGTATTTCATAAGTATTCACATAAAAATTGAGTAATTCACAACTTTCTTAGCATTCTCAGCAGATAGCTCAACCTCCACAGCCTCTCAGGTCTCCACAGCCTCTTAGTACTAATGACTTAGCTCTACAAATAAATTTAAGAACACAAGCCTATGCAGGTTCTGGGTGTAATTGTGGTCTATTCTGAAAAATGGTTTGAGGCAGTGACGAGTAAAGGTAAGGTGTGGGAAAGATCCCATTATTGTACCAGTTCTGACAATAAAAGAAGCCCTTCATTCTCCTAGGCTGTTAATCTGGTACCTTCCACGAGCACAAACCTAAGAGAGGTGAAGAGGTGTATACCTAATTTAGGCAGTTGACCTTCCATTGTCTTCCATGTGTTCACAGGATAGTGAGTGACAATGGCACTTGTCATATCCCATTTTCTATTGCATTTTGTCCTGTAGCAAATAGAAAAATTATTATCATTGTCATCGTAATTTTAAAATAAATGAATTATATCTCATAGGAGAAGAAATCCTCATACTATAAAAAATGGTCACATCCTCAAGTGGTCACATTATCTAACACTGCCTTTCCACCAGTTTTCTTCAAAGATCACGGAAATAAACATTAACTAATACATATATATGTATAAATTGGAGGTAAATTATGATGAGTATTTGTCAGAATATCCTAAAATGTGCCCAAAAACATTTTTAGTTTAAACGAACACTGGGCATAAACTATAAAGATATAACAATTGTTTTCTATTTCTTATTCAGAAAGGATGATTCCAATTCAGATGTTGATAAGGATATTCCAACACCACACAGTGAGACATCATGGCCTATGTTTACCTGGGAGGCAGGAAACCTCTTTGGCCTTGCATCTGGGAGGTCCTTCCTCCCACTCTGTGTCTCCATTTGAAAAGCTGCCTGTTAATGACTACCTGCATAAATTCATGCTCTACATGGGACTTAGACACACCACTGTAACGCTATTAATAGCAATAGTTCTGAATTATGTGCACATCTTTAGCAGCAGGTAGGGAGAGCCACGCCAGAACCTAAAACCAGAAGAAATGGCAACTCAACAAGAAATTTGAACTGATGGGAAGGTTTCCCATTTGAATAAAAACAGGATGGCCATGGCACAGCAATGCCCTGTTTCTATGATGAGAGCCAGAATATAATCATGCCAGGGATGTTCAGCCTTCCACCAGCAGCTTCTCCCAGCTCTTCAACTTCAATCCCCATTTTTGCACGTGCATGTGTACACATGAATGGAAGAGAGTCCAGATTTTATTGCAATATGCAGGGTGGGTGATTCAAGCCTTTGTGTAGGAAGTTGACTCACCTCCTTCTGAGTGAAAAAACACTCAACACAATTGTAATTCCCTCTTTTCCACGTAAAGTCAAGCAACATATACCGAACCTTCCACCTCAGTATTTCCTAAACAGTGGAAACGTGCCTAGAAAGTTTAGCTTTGAAACCTGTGACTGCAACAAAACAGGTTGGGACCTTCATGTCGGGTATCTCAAAATCCCTGTGGCTCGGCAGCAGGCAGGAAAGGGGGGGAGGTGAAATGGGAAGGAGAAAAAAAAACAAGTTGGCTTGAGGGGAGAGGGGCGAGTGTTTTGGGCTTATTTAATAATGCACTAGTAAACAGCTCAGGCACAGAAATGCAGTGCAGAGAGAACCGGAGCTATCCTTTGGAGCCTACTGCTTTAAATTTGCGCGCTGTACCTTGAAGCATTGCACAAACTCTCGGTCTGCTGACTGCCTCCCTGGAACAGAAACACACGGGTGATTGGGAAAGCTGTTTTCCAGCCTGCCTCCCTCGTTTCTGCCGGGCTGCTTTGGGTGTTTATTTATTTTTAAACGAGTCGTGTACATCGGAAAAAAAAAAAAGGCGAACAAAACCCACACATCTTTAATCAACACCTATTTCCTTCAAGGACCCTATGATCCTCTATTGATTCCCATTAAAACGCTTTTCTTTTTCTTTGCCCCCTCTGCTGATCGAATTTCAGATCAGCCAGGATGTGCAACTAACCTTCCGGCACAACTGAACCCAACTGACTCACCCAGATCAAAGGCTCGGCGCATTCATTAGAGCCCAGCACAGCCCAGGCAGGATCTGTAACGCAACATCTCCCTTTGCATTGCAATTAACGTGGGGGAGAGGAGTTCTTATTATTTTTATTTTTTGCAAATGTTCTGGCTTTTGATTTTTAAGCGGGGTGGGGTGGGGGGGGAGGAGGGGAAGAGGGGGCTGGGGGGAAAGAAGTGGTGGGAGGGAACGAGAACAAAAGAGAGATCTTTTTACCCGAGGATGACGTCAGTTTGATGTTACTGACAACTATTGATGCACGTGGAGCAACTGCAGGCAGATCTCCCTTCCCACCCCCCGCCTCCCGGCACTCCTCAGGGAAACAATATGCGGGAACAGCCCGCGGGACCCGGGAGTGGCTCCAGGTCGCTGCGCCAGGAGCCTGAGCGCCCGCGCCCCGCGGCCGCCAGCAGCGGCGGGAAGGGCGGAACTGCCCCCGGCCCAGAGCGGGGAGCAGGCTCCGACCCCGGCCTGCTGCTCGCTCCTGCGGGGGACGCGGGCCGAGGACACCGTCCCCGAGCCCCGGCTCCCGCTGGGCGCTCCCTGCCCCCCTCCCGAGCCCGGCCCAGCGCAGGCACCGCCGCGCCCCAGCCGCGCTCCGCTCTGCCGCGGAGAGGGCGGCCCCCCGCAAAACCCGGCCTGGAGCTCCGGAGCGGCCAGGGGTGAGGGCTCACCTTCGGCTGCCTCGGTGGCGTCAGGAGAAGGCGTAGGTTCAGCCGAGAGCGCTCCTCCGTGGGGCCAAGAGCGGTAGCGTCCCACCGCCGGGTCCAACTTCCGAAAGTCACGGCGGGGTCGGAGCTGAGGCCCCTCCAGCCGAGCCCTCACGGGGCTCCCGCACCCTCTCGGGCAGGCCGTGTCCGCTCACTTCACCTGCCTTCAGCATCTCTAAAGTAAAAAATCTGTGTCGGTTTGGTACGAGTTGCCAAGGAGGTGTAAAACAGCAACACAGAAATCAACTTTTGTGCTACATGAAGGATCACAGAATCACATAATAGGTAAGGTTGGCAGGGATCACATGTGGGTCATCTGCTCCAGCCTCCCTGCCTAAGCTGGGTCATCCTAGAGCACAGGGCACAGGACTGGGTCCAGATGGTTCTTAAATGTCTCCAGTGAAGGAGAGTCCACAACCTCTCTGGGCAATCTGTTCCAGTGCTACGTCACCCACATAGAAATGAAGTTTCCTCACATTCATGTGGAACTTTCTGCTCCATTGCATCCTGGCTCCAGTTTCTTGGACACCTCTCCCTCACCACCTTTAGATATTTTTACATATTAGTGAGGCCACCTCCCAGTTTTCTCCAGATGAACAGGTCAGCCTGGGCGCAGGCTCTGCTGCCTCAGGATTGCTGGGTACAAAGAGCCATGGTACCCCATGGCCCCCGACTTAAAATATCCCACAGACCCTCACTCAGGAGTGCTCTTGGCAACCTTGAGCTCCTTTCCTAAAGTGCACGCAAATGTTCCCCTAAATGCTATGAAACTCGCCTGAGCCTGCTCAGGCTGTGATCCTGCACGAACCAGCCTGTCAGTTCAGCAGAGGTAGGACTGGGGTATGTTCTGCCAACATCATTTCAGATGAGCCAACCAAAAGCTGTTCATCGATAGTCACTGCTCTCACTCACCATTACCTCTTTGGGGATTTCAGTGAAATGGGAGATATTTTTTTGTGTGTGGATATTACCCCTCCCTGAGCTATCTTCTCCCATGTGCAATATGTTTCTTCCCTTACAGATTAAATTTCATCCACTAATTGACAAGTACACATCTTACTTGGAGTTCTGCCCATTTTTGACATTGAGCATGTGGCTCTTTTTGAACAAGGTGTAGCTATGATTTACACCAGCGCACAATTTTTGCTCGTTTCCTAAACGTAGTTTTTGTAATACAGTGTTGTCAGCTTTCATGATTGTTTGGTGAACTGATGTTCTGTGGTAGAAATTCTGTAAAGTTCCAGTTATGCAAGTCAAGTAAGAATTTTCATCTAAAGAGAAAATGTCTGTTTCTGGTCCTCTTATTTGCAGCAGAAACTTACATTGTGTGCTGTAGCAGCTCTGAACCAAAAGGAAAGGAAACATAAATGTGTTATTATGACCATCATTGGTATTGTTTTATTTTAGCTCTCTTGATACTTGTGTCCCTGATTCTTTATAGCCTGGCAATACTTAATATAAGACAGGGATAAAAAGAGCTTACACAACCACCTGTTTCTCAGCTCGGATCTCTCCACTATATTTTAAGGTGAGACAAACAAGCATTATTACCTACTGCTTACGCTATTTACACTTACAGAGTCATGGTGGTTCCCTCTGCAAAACCAAGGTGTGTATTTATTCTTATCCCCCCTTGCTTTGTGGGACTGTAGTTTTGGCAGCTGAGTATGTGCTTTTGTCTGGATGATTTCTGTAAAAATAAGTCATTTATAATTTTTACAGGCTAGGATCTCAGTAGAGAGCTGTGTTGTAGGAAAGAGATGCTATTTTCTCTAGTTGTGTATAGCATGCCACAGCTTTTCACGGTTTGCCATGGGAGAGATCTTCAGGAGTTTTTCAGTCTCTTTTTTTCTCTGACATTTTCATACAGAATCTACCAAAAGGAAGAGATGATTGTTTACATAAAGTTTACTTTGTCTTATTTTCCACTGACAAACACCCTCTTATAGCTTTCCATACCAATTAAGCAAATTTTCCCTTACTATGTTTTACCATGAGAACATTCATCTGTCTTTTAACCGTTTTAACTCCTGACCTTGTCATGGTCAGGCTAACACTTCCCACCTACACACACACTCATACAAGTACTCTTCATCTATCAGAAGATAGGTGCCAAATGGTTTGAGAGGAGAGGTCATCCTTTCTCAAGGGGCTGCATTGCATCATTTTTGGGGACACCTATCCATTGACTCCTGAACCTCTCTGTAGTTACATTCTTGTTTCCCACACCCTTACGTCCCCTTGTTTGGCTGGTTGCAAAATCCACATCATCAAGGGCTCCAGGTTCTGTGGTAGAACCAGAGGAAGTAGGTTTGCTCCATTGCAACCATGGCAACATTTTTCAAAGATGCAGCCTACAGTCCTTGTGAGTCTTCCAGTTTTCCATGGCAGCCTCGTTTCTCAGAGCCTCCATCTACTCCAGGAATAAGTATGTTGCAAAACACGCAAGTCGATATTCAATGATATTCAATAAAATACATCCTTTAGCATGAACAAAACCATCTGAGCTCTAAAGAAGAGTGGAGGGCTACATATAGTGCTGGGAACTTAATATAAGAATTGAACAAAAGGGAGAGATGTCATTTAAACTTCTGTTTCAGAAAGGCATTGTGTCATTAAATCAGCCAAATTTTTATAAATTCAAAATCTCAGTTGTGTTCTCACCTGTTAAAGTAGGACCAAAAAAAGCCCTTTGGTCTTTAGGTTGCCAGTTTCCTGAAGATATGAGATTCCTAAGAGGCCTCACACTTGGATATACCTGTGGACTTAGGGAGTTTAGAGACAAACATTTTGGTTTCCTGTCCTGCTGTACCAAGACAAATTCTCAAATTTAGGGAGCTCATGAATTTTCGTAATGTTCAGGAATTACTTGAAAGTTGTCTCTGTATGTTTTGAGAGGGCTTATGCTACGCACTCCCATGTGAAGTATCGAGAGTTTGAAATAATGTGCTCAGAGGAGTGGGAGTAAAAATTTCATGAGCCAAAAATTATTTTGTTGGAGAGACTGAGGTAGAAGGAAAAAATTTTGTGGAACTTTATAGCCTGTGGTATTAAAATCAATGGAAGAGCTTTCACTGCCTGCAGTGGCAGTGGGCACTGGTATGTATAGTCAGACTGTAGACTGAAATAACACTAGGTTCAAAAGCAGTGTGTTTTTTACAATGCCTGTGTAGATATGCATTTCCCAAATGTTAGGTCTCCACCTATGTTTCTTTTCTGAGTTTCTTTTGAGTTGAGCAATGGACACTAGACAGCCTCTCTTTCCTCTAATATGCATCATGCCTGGCTTCTGCAGCAGCACCAGGCCACAGGTTTGTTCCACAGGTGCTACTGAAGTTTATCTATCTGAAACCAAATTGTTTCCACTGGAATATTTCTTAATGGAAATACTTCTATCACAGGTTGGTAAGAAGTTATTTGACACAGAGCCTAAATTTTGAGCTAAACATAACAGGAACCCTTTAAATGTACTTTATATCACTTGCTTGCTGCCCTTCAACAGGATAGATTTCTTTTTTCTCACTCACAACTTTCAGATCATCAGTTTGTTCAAGAGCAGGAGATGTCTTTCCAATTTGAGAAACCAATGCCGCTGCTGCCAAATTAACTGGGAGGACAGTTGTTCCATGTGCTCATACTGATTGTATGTGGGGCATCTCACTGTACTGACAGCAGTTTTATTATTTTAAATTATAAAGGAGCTTAATTCTCTTCTAGTGTCCAGAGTGAACTCATTTGTCAATGTGATGCATTTCATTATCCTCATCAGCTCATTTGCTTTTCCTGATGGAGAAAAAGGCTGAACCTTGTTTTTCTTTATGGAAGTCAGGATTCTTTCTAATTAATGAAGTTTCTGTTTAGCCAGCACTATGAAAGATGTTCTTTCCACTGTACATGTGTGTGCTGAAGAACACATCTGCTCCTCTGGTAATTTTTTTCAGTAGCACCTTTTTGTCAGAGATGAAGAGGATCCACTCCTAAGTCCTGGACTGAGAGCTGTGCTCCTGAAGAAGAAATTACTCTTTTAAGAGATTCCCCAGAGCTGTAGCCAACCACAGCATACTGTAGATGTTACACTTTTTGTACATTGCATCTTTGCCAATATTTGAATACATGCCATAATTCAGCGGGAGCATAAATAACTTCCATTCAGAGAGATGGATGCTGTGGTATCAGGCCAAATGGTAAGCCTTGTCAGTGCCTGCATTTTCACTTTATCGATCACACAGCATAATATGATGTTCCTTATTTAAATCCTTCATGCAGATGTCATATTGGGTTAATTGACAAGCAACTGGATTTGATAATAGGTATAATGCTGCAGCAGCCATTGATTCTTGGATAGTGTGGATGTGCATGTAGTGATCCAGGGGTTATGATTCTCAGCGATGGGAGATGAATAAGTCTGCGGGTCGCAATGTAAATTTAAGCTGCTGAGGGGTGAGCATTAACTTACATGCCAGTTTAGATTGATATAATAATTCTTTATAGGGACAGAGCATGATTGGCTGTAAAAGAGTTGTCCTTGTACCTGAATTGTTTCAGAGCAGCAGAGCTTTATGCTGAGCTAACAGCATGCTGTTAAGAATCAGTACCGATGTAAACACAGAGAATGATGGCTTTATGTTGGCCATTATGTCATGCAGTATTTCACAGTTGTTGAAATCATTTCATTTTCAACCAGGTTGCTTTGTCAGTCTATCAGCAAAGACCAAGCAAAGTGCAGCACTGAAAATGAAATTAAACTCCCAGCTCTCCAGATACGTAAGTGATAGCACTTTTGTTGAGCTGGAATTCTGTAAGAATGCTTACTAAGTCCAGCTAATATAATACAGACTTTTTTTGTCTGAAGTTCATCATAGTTATATTGTTAAGTTTTTACATGAACTTATGCCGCTCTAAGTCAGAGAGAGCAAGGAGGTAAATAAGAATGAGCAAGGAAAGGAGGTAAATAAGGAGAATAGGAAAACAGGACACAGAGAAGGTCTATAGTGAGATGAGAATTAGGAAGGAGAAAGAGGTGACATCAGAAGAACAAAAGATGAAGGAAGAAAATAAACAGGATATCGCAGGAGTTGCAAAAACAAGGGAGATGTTAAAGTGAAAAATAAAATAGGGGGAATTAATATAGGAGATTGAAAAAAACTAAGAAACCTCTTTAATTTCTCGCAGGAATATGTAAACTCATTGGTAGCAATCCTGCCTGCTGCAGTTCATTGTGTTTGGCTCAAACCTTAGAAACACACTTCTGTGTGAGTTTCCCCATTTCTTTTTGGCACCTGACTTGCTCATGTATAGGACTAGGCCTCCAGAGGTCTGAGGAGAATGGGTTTCTAATAAAGCTCCTCCATACCAGAGTTCAAAAGCTCTCCCACAACGTAATGCACAATGAAAACTGACACCGCCAAATGGCTTTAGTTTCCCTCTTTCTTTTTTCCTCTGGATGTTACGCACTTTTTTTGGCATCTGCATATCTGACTTTAGTTTTTCTGCTGAATATTGAGCATGTGGTATGAAGAAGTAAGCTATAACCAAATATATATGTTTATATATCAAAAACGACAGTAACATAGGTTTTTGTAAGGTTTTTTTTTCTAATTCTGTGAGAATAAGCAAATGTGAGGCACTTCCTCTATTATGTACATTTATATGGGCTGTGTGGTCAGAGGTGCTTAGCAGTGAATTTGGCTCAGGGCAAGGGAAAAACAGCAGTAATTTGAGGGGAGATTTACTCCTGTTAACACTTTTCAGAATTGGCAATAAAATCAGCTCAGTGCTCTTAAGACAGGGAGGGCTGCATTTTAAGCAAAATGTGGAAGATATATTATCAATGTGAAAAGTGATCCAGTGAAAAACTGTTTATTATTAATACCTAAAAAAAATCCATATATATTTCCAACAAATGAATGATAATCAGAGGGGTGCTCCCTTTTCCTAGAAATGATTACATTTTCTTTGCCCTTCTGGTTTGGCTGCTTTTAGGCTATTGCTTATGTAAAACAGAACACCTCCTAAGCCGTCGTTTACTAAACAATCTCTGGCTTCTGATCTCACGTTACACAAGAAGGTAAATTGTATTCTGTGTGAGAAGCTTTAAACGTGAGCGTAATGGAAAAGGAATATTCAGTGAAACAAAGACACACCTCCAGAAACAACAAAGACAGTAAGTTTGAGCTACTTAAATTTAAATTTTCATAGTTGAAAAGTGGGATTCAAACATGGAAAAAAGACATCAACTTTCATTAGCCCCGCAGGTATTGTTTTACCAATTTTTATTTTGCTTTTCTCTTCTCTTACCAAACCTGTGTGGCAGAGTTTGTTGAACATCGGAGGACAATTCTACTCTGAAATGATGGAATGCTTTTCTGAGAGATCAGCTTCCAAAGGTGACAGTCTGGGGTCACAGCAGGGATGCTGACTGCTCAGTCCAGAGTGCTCTTAAACAAGAGGGGATTCTCATAGCTATGAGCCATCAGTGATGGAGTCATGACCACATCCAGCTGTGCTCTCAGTAAGGTAGGTTGCTCAGCTGCAGGCTGTACCTCTGACATGTGAGCACAGAGGATGCATGGCATAGGCCTTAAGGGGTATCCAGACTTTCAGGCACACTGGTAAATTTGTGCATCATGACAAGTGTGAGAATCTCATCTTCAGTCTGCAGACCAACTCCATGCAAAAAGAAGCTGGTTTATTAAATGGTGGTGTCCATCCACCGATGTGTCATAAAGTAGGCAAATGTCAAAGTGTTTGTGTACAGTATATGGACAGAGAGTCTTCTGTGATAGCAATCAGCTGAGAGGGAGAAAGCAGCTCAGTCCCAGGCTCCACAAAGGTGTAAGAGCTATTCTTGCTCCTATAGACACAGGTAATTAATCTTGTCTGTCGTGCTGGAGCTGTTGAGAATAGCTACAGGCAAAGTGTTGCAATACAGGAATCATCCAAGGACTTAATGCAGTGGAGTTTGACCCACACTAAGTCAGTAGAGTTAGAAGTGCAAGGCTGAATGAGAGAAAATCTATGGACAGTAACATATGGGACTGGACATATTGTTGAACAGTTGAACACTATTATTTGAATTATGGTAAATTATTCTCTGTGATCTGCATGTCCCTAAGAATAAGCGGAGGTAGAGATAAAACAAGGGCAAAAATGGGGCATTTCACTTTAGATCCTTTGTGCTTTGGAGGAGCTGGCAAAGATCCTAGCTCGTTCCAGCCTGATACATGCAGGGTCATCACCAAAACCACACACCAAGTTGACTCTGAGGCTGCCCACCTGGCATTTCCCTGGCAGCTGTATAGGTCATAGTCTTGTGTGTCAA
The DNA here is from genome assembly GCA_013398615.1 of Brachypodius melanocephalos. Taxonomy (NCBI): domain Eukaryota; kingdom Metazoa; phylum Chordata; class Aves; order Passeriformes; family Pycnonotidae; genus Brachypodius; species Brachypodius melanocephalos. The sequence continues at coordinate 13,089,742 of VZSR01003807.1, read as the reverse complement.
GGCAGAGAAATACCTCTTTCAAGAAGGAATGTCTTTTCTTATATTAGTCACTGGGATGTGCCAGAAACATGCTTAGCTTACTCAGAAGGACTGGGCAGGAGCAAAGGGAAAATCAGTAACTTTTCTCAGAAATTATGACGTAATTGCCTTCTCTCCCTGGAATCAGGCACAGAAGTCCCTGGCAGAGAGCAATACCTGAGAAAGCTTTACAGTGAAAAAGCATTCATATTGCTGAAAACAAAACAGCTGGGGAAAAAAATCGATTGGAAAAAGATGCTTCTTCTAAGGAACACTTTGTGCAAATTTGCTTCACGATTAGATAGTCAGAAGGCACCTAACATGTTTGCCCAGAACCTGCCTAAGAGAGGGACTGGGGGCAGCCTATTCTGTCTGTGGCAGAGGAGGGAATTTGAGCTATCTCATGGGTAATTTACAAACATCCAAAAGAGATCCCTCCTTGTACTCTGGGGGCTAAAGGCCCGGTTAGTTACGAAATAAACGCGATCAGTATTTTGCATGGTGCTGTGTCACGCACAGTGTGTTCTTAGAGAGCCATGCCTGGCAACTGCATTGTTTTCCTCATTCATCATACACCGGGCGTGCATTAGTGACAGCACTGTAGGAAATTGTATTCTTCATACTGAAATGCATATATCTACCTGTCAGAAACCCACATGTTGTCCCAGTAAGGGCCAAGGCTTAACTGCTTCTTAGTAGTCTGGTGCAGAAGCGCACATTACACAACTACCCTCTGTGTTCAAACGAGCCAGTACCTCGGATAGAGGCTGTTGCAAACCAGGATGGCAGCTGTCTGTGGATATAATCGCCACTGAAGACATACTGCCAGGGCTTCTGTGTCCTGGTTGCACAGCTAGGGGCAGAGCACTCAAATATTTCTAAAGCTAGATATGCAAATGCCTCTGGAATGAAGCCTTTTACAGTTCTGCTCTCATTAACCTGATTTGCATATGTAAATGACCTCTTGCCACATGATAATGAGGTCTGCTCATGCAGAGATGTTCAGCATATAAGCAGAGCGTTTTCAGTGACAATTCAGAGCATTTTGGCTAAAGCGATTGGTAGAGAGACAGGACCAAGAAACAGGTAGACATAGAATCCAGGGATAACAAAGCAAGGAAGCAGAAGGAAGGTAAAAAAGAAATCAAATATTGTAGATGCATCTTCCAAAGGCTAAGGGCATCTGCAGTTCTCATGCCTTACTGGAGCAATTTCATACAGGAGCCTGTGAAATGAGAGCAGCTGGAGAACACTGACAATTGGGAAGTGACCTGTGGCACTACTACTCAGAAAATAGTGCATGTCTGGCTCTCCTAGAACAGCAAGTGCATGGTCTAGCATTCACTGGCTAGTTTAAAGCAGCCTCTTCCAGGTACTCCTGTGAGCACCATCACAGAGAACAGAGAGCTGGACACGTGGTGGTGGGTCAATCCTTCTTCAAGGGCAGTCTCCACTCTAATCATTGCACTCTAACATGCACTCTGTGCATACCTCTTTGCCACTGTCACACTCATCCTGAGGTGACATTTCTCACCACAATATGCTGCTTAGCTTCTCATCAGGGATATTTTATACCTGTGCCTTGCTCAGTGTATCTGGAGGCATGAAAAAATCCCTCCTAGGTTACCCTCCTTGGATACCGTGCCACTTTTAGAGAAGAAATTACTGCTCATCTCCTGAGATAGCTGTCTTCCTACTTGCTGTGTTTAACTCTTGGTTCCTGGTCCTGCCACAGAACACTCAGCTGCTGAGGATTTGCTGACTCAGAGCTCTGTGAAATCTACCTGATCAAGCGCCATCCTTATCCAGCTCAGAAAAAAATAAGTGATCAGTTCCACTCAAGACCCACACGAGGTAGAAATACATTCATCCTTTCAAAGGAGGCAATGGCTCTGGAGGCCAGGTCTTTTCAAGGCCAATGGGGAGCCATTGTGGCTGGCAGCCAATATGTGCTATTGCCAATAAAAAAAAAAAAAAAAAAAAAAAAAAAAAAAAAAAAAAAAAAAAAAAAAAAAAGGCTAACTCAGAATTTCCCTGTGAAAAAGCTTTCCTTTGTCCAGCCAGCTGACTGTCAGTTTGTATTGGTACTTGGGAAATCAGGTGTGGTTGGTCTCTTTTTGTCACTGGAAAAATAATAGTAGCCAGGACCAAATATCCATAACAAGCCCTATTCTTGGTTGCTTACCAACTGGTAAGCAATCAAACTGAGGTTTAAGGAAATAGAATAGCAGTGCATGTCACAGGCAATTAAAAAGAAGTCATATACCTGTATTCCTGAACAATCCAGAGTTAACCAAATTAAGTTAAAGTAACAGTGAAGGCAAAGCAACTTGGATGTTGGATTAATATAGGAAGTTGAATTCAAGCCTATTGAGGAAATTAGTTCATCTCATTAGTACTTTTGCTTCACTCCCACTCACACCAAAGGAGAGATAATGCATATGGGAGACAGAGAAACCCGACACACTTGTATTTCATTACCTGTCCACTGCTGACAGAAATGTATGCAGTATGACTACAAGTAATGGTTAACTTCAAAGCACTAAAAACTGATTGTCAAACATGCCCCATCCTTTTTGCACATCAGTAGGCAGTTCCTGGAGCAGCCACTGGCCCAAGACCAATTCATCTGTTCTCCACCCTTTACAATGTGGTCATTACATGGAGAAACTATAGTGTACTCCCTCCCCACCATGTCCACCATGAAGAGATTAAATCAAGAGATTCAATCTTACTGTATTCACACAGTTTTGTATTTCACAGCCAACAATATCATCATCCAGACTCACGACTGTCCCTTTCTTAAAAGCCTTCAGGTCTGGGCACTAATTTTCTAAGGTGATATTCCAAAGCCTTCTCAACACCGAATGCTCAGCTTTTAAGAAAAACAACAGTATTGCATATCTGTGCTAATATTAATTTGTTGGGTGGTTGTAAGAAAAGAGTAATGTGCAGAACCACCTACAAATGAGTAGTGTCTAAAGAGCTTAGTCTGGGCCTGGTGGCTTATTCATATAAATAAATCAGAAGGATCTGGCAGAGCACGCAGGGTCTTTTGAGTGGTTCTATATAGCCTGTCTGAGCAGCAAGCCCTTAACCACACACTCAAACAGCCTCTGGGAGCACTCAGTCTATCTGGGCAACTAGCAACCTGTCCTAAAACTGAACCTTCAAGCATTTGCCATTTAAAAAAGGCTGCCAGCCCACTAAGCCAAAAGCTCATGGAATTCTCTCACTTATTTGGTGCCATCTTTAAAACATCTTTTGTTTAACTTTATTTTTAGGTTTTCAGTAGGCAGGCATTTTTTTTCCCTTGCTTTTAGAGGCTTTAATCAGACAAGAGTTTTATGAGGGTATTCCGGAAGAAGATATTTAATTAATTCCAGACCTTTCTCTTTTTCGTTCATTTTTTGTTCATTTTTTGGGGTTTTTTTTTTGTTCAACTTAGGTATACCATCTACATACCTGTCTATGGCAACTGAAGTAAAAATCCTGTGAGACTTCTAAGAAGCTTGGTTCATCTTTCATTAGATCACAGCAGAACTGAACCATATCCTCTCATTGCTAGACAGTTTCTGAAGTAGGCTTTTCCCAGTCTCAGTGGGGTATGTATGCAAGCTGGAAAGCTTCACAATGCATTAAGATTTCATGAGGGCCTAATTCTGTTCTCTGTTGCACTGCCCTAAATCTTCAGTGCTCAGCACTTCTGCTTCAGCTCCACATAACTGGGAATACAGTAAGGCTCTGAGTAGCCAAGCTCCACTGAATGGACCATCTGAAAACCAGTGTTCTAGCCATGCTATTTGTGATTTTTATCTTGAACAAACAGAAGTTTAGTGTCATTACTTCATTCCTGTTAGATAAGTGTTTGGGACACAGGAAAGACATTTTGGCTTATAGACAAAACTTTTCTTCCAAATGTGCTCTTTTCTTTGTTCTAGGGGAAAAAAAGACATATATATATAAACCCCAACAACATGAAAAAGGCATTTTGAGAGATCTTATTTTGTATTAAAATGGTCAATGGCCTTTCATTATTTTGTCAGGGATTGGTTGCATCTGGTGCTTCTGTATGAATTCATACAAAAAGGCAAAGAATTCTTCCCTTCTTGGTCTGCCCTGTGACAGGATATAATTGCAGACTGTGTGCTTTTGTGAAGAAGTAGCAGCTCAGAACAGGACTTGGACATCTTGTAGACCTGGGACCAGCAGGGACTTTGACTCAACATACCATTATTAGATGCGTAGACAAGACAAAATAATTGTGTCATAGAAACAGTTCCCAGCTCCCACAAAGAGCTGTGGGCACCTCAGTTTCTCCTGTTCCTGTCTGTAGCATACAATTTAGTCACATTAAAAAAAAAAAAAAAGTGCTGTGGTTTTAAGTAATAGCTGATGAGAAACTGAGTAGATGGAGGAGTTCTTAATTAAGTAATTAGACAAATAAGAGAGGAAAGGATAATATGATACAAAGTGATGAATAGAACAGAATAGAAAAAGTAGGTCAGGAATTTCTGTTCTCCCTATATCGTGATGCAAGAAAAAATGACATGCAGTGCAGTTCAAAGGTGAGAAATTCAAAGTCAAGGAGGGAATGGTGTCATGTAACCAGTAATTATCTAGGGGAAGCCTTTTGCTTCTGGAAGTCCTTGATGCCAAGAATTTATCAGGTTTAGCATTGAGACTAAACTATCCAGAAATACCATAGAGATAATAACAGCTCTACAAAGTGAATTAAACCTCCCTTCTTGTTTTAATGCAGTCCTAAATAGAAAGTCCTTCAGCTTTGACACCTTCCTTTGAGCTATCTGGAAACAGCCACCATCTAAGACAGGTCAGTGGAGCAGCAAGATCTGAGTTGCCTGGCGATTCTTGTACTCTGATGTCCATATAAAAGTCACCTTTATAATTGGTTCAGAGTGCAGGACAAAGTCCCATCCCAGGGATATTTACAGGCTTGTCTTGCCTCTAAGAGCTAAAGCCCCTAAAAATGAATGTAGAAATTAATGTAGTTTCTCTACAGCCCTAGGAGATACCCAGCTTGAGGAGGATTTGCCCCCTGTAACACATATCAGCACTCTCAATGGGATTTTCAGAGGCATCCATGTTACCTGTCTTAGAAAATGGGCCATCCTTCTGCTGACCTCTAAGTCCCTGGGATGCTTCTCATGCAACCAGGAGCTCAAAGATCTGAGGCCACATTATTGCCGCTTTCCATAAGAACAGACTTGCTGCAAATGCACTCTTTTTCTGCACCTTACATATTATTCCAGACATTCACAACCAACTCTCTCAAGCTGACCCAAGTGTGTTATGGTGCATTTAAATCTGGTGTAAATCATGAATTTGCTGAGGACAAGCTGCTTTATATTTTCAATAAACTTTTGCTTCATGTTTTTTAAGTGTACTTTAGAGTTTTACACACTTTCATCAAAACCAGATGATTATTTTCTAAGTTCATCTACACCACTGCTTTGCCTGCATGTTTACAGCAGCTATTGAAACAGATGAAAGTCATCATGTGTCAGATGGATCAGGGTAATCACATCCACCCAGTGAAACATATTAATTTTTAGCCTATTCCAGCAAGAGATGAAAGAAGGAAATCATCAAGAATGAAAACTATTGGATACAGTTGTATTACCAAAGTGATGCAGGTCTCTTGGAGCCTGGTGGCATTCTGTGTGATCAAGGTGATGACTTCTTGTCATATTTGAACAAGAGCTACCTCATGAAACTGACTGCATCAATATCAGTGCAACTGGCACTTAAATCCAGAAAATATTTCTGTGTTTCTAAATAAATATATTTTCTTTTGTCCTGGAGACAATATTCCAGACTGCAGCTCTGGGATTTACTGACATGCACCTTCCTGACATGGTATCCTGAAATGCAGTAATACAGTAAAGGAATTTGCATTCTGTATAATTTGAAAATGTATAGACCTAGCTTAGTAAAAGATAATGCTAAAATCAGTTTGAAGGAACACAAGACAAACCACATCTCAGCAAAATACTTAATTGTTGTAAAAAGTTTATGCCAGACAGGGAAAAAACCAGCAGCACAAGAACTGAAGGACTGCAGCAGTTTAAAGAGAGACTGCTGCAAGAACAGCAAGTGTTGGAGCTATTCAACCTGATATAGGCATCCACAGGCTTGTCCAAAGATGTTCTTTTAGCCTGAAAGGTGTTGGGCTCTGGTCTTACAGTGAAACAAATGTGTGCACTGATTGATTTCTTCAGACTTCAGCAGCCAATCATCTTCATAAAATTTCTTCCTCCTGTGAAGCAAAAATGGTAACTTTGGTTACTGTCTTCTGCAATATCACAGATTTTCACAGGAAAGAGCCACACCTTACAAATAGAGTTGGAAAGGTATCCTGACTAAGCACAACCGTGTTAGTGTGAATCCCTCCTCGAAGATGCTAAATCCATGAGGCCATCTTTTTCATGGAACCATTATAGAGACAAGGTTTTAACTACTGCATATGCCAAATAGTTTTGATCTTCACAGGAACTTTTTTGCAAACTCTCTGACCATGCATTCAGTTTGTGTAAGATAGTTTCCTGCAATTAATTTCATTTGCAAAGTTAAATATAATCAATGTAAAGTTACATCCTAAACAAAATCCAGCCTGCTCTAGAAAAAAAAAAAAAAAAAGTAGAGGAAATTGCTCTAGAACAATAATCTGTGCTTTCTGAGAGGTTATGGCAACAGACAATAGAATGGTAAACAGAGTGCCATGAAAATATTCTGTAGGTTTAAGGTGAATTTCTGCCCTTCTGTATTCTCTTGAGTACTTATTTGATGATAACAACTCTGTAAAGTATTTGTAATATCTTTGCTTTGGGCATCATTGATATTATGCACATAGACAACCATCTGTAGTTCTGTTTCACAGAAGGCTGAAAAAATAATAGTTTCAGTTGTGAGCTGTGTTATTAGTGAACAGAAGACTTCTCCAGTATTTTCATTTATGATTTCTAGAATTAATTCAAGCTTCCAGTACACCTTGGGACTATGTCCATCCCTAGAAATTACTTCAGATATTCAAAATATAGTTTCACAAAATAATTGCTTATCTGTGTTTTTGTCAAGGAATAGGAAGCAATCAGAATGGTTAAGTGATATGCAAAAGGCACTCTAACCTTCAAATCGTCGGACTTCAAAGATATCTTTCAAAGAGGATGCTCGGCAATGAGGAAAATGCATATGCATCTCAAAAAACTTGTTAACAGTAAACTGAAAGACTTCACTAAAACATCCTTGTACAGTAGCTTTCCTATGGCTCTGCAAAACTACAGACACCCATGCACATACTGCAGAAGGGAGAAATCACAGTGCAATTTGGAGAGTTCAATTACTTATTCCAGTACATTGAATTCACAATTTTATCATAAAGTAATACAGTTTTGTAGAATTTCATTCCTCACCAGTGTTTCAATGTCTTCAAATGAGATTAATCTGTAGGAATGTATTTCTAGTTTCTCAGCATGATTCAGGTAAATTTTTGAATTGAAGTAAAAAGGAGAATATATTTTCTGTTGTACACATGTAAGTGCAAAATCAGCTTTTCTCTCAAGCACTACAAATAATAATGAACAGCTCAAAATCTCATCAATGGGCATGGGTTGTCCATTTCAAGAAAAGCTGAAATGAAGGAGAAAGAAATGACTGGGGGAGAAATGCTTTATGTTATTTTGGTTTTTATTTTATTGCTAGAAACTCCTGTCTCTTTACATTTTCTTCTCCTGAAAAAGAAGTTGCGCTCAGTGACTAAATCTGTCCTCTCAAGGGAGCACGCGTTACTACTGCAGCAGCAGAGGTGGAGGCAGCCCAAGCCCAGAGTTAGTCTCAGAGACTAATCAGCCCTTTTCGTAATATCAAGAACTCAATTCCAACTTCTTGTTTTATCGCTGCCTTTTAACAAGGAAAAGGAAAAATAAATGAAGTTACAAGAACTGAATGATAAATTAAGCATATAAAGTTAAGACAGAGAGAATTAATTACTTATTTAAAGATTTGCTTAGCTCTAAGCAGCAGCAATTGTGCTAACTTCTTACGCTGTTTTAACCTTCTTTGCTCTGATTCCAGACCCATAGCTTTGGAGTTTCCATAATATTTTTGTTTTCATTAAGATGTGGTGGTAACAGCCATTCTTTCCTAGCACAGAAACTTCCACTGGTCTTACTCCCTTAGTTTTGCTTAGTCCTATTGTCTTCTGTTTTGCTCACCTTTCCTGCCACAGTAGAAGCTTGGCAGGGCAGTGGATAGGTGATTTATAGACAGCTTTGGATTCTTCTATACTTCCTTTATTAAATGGAGCAAGATATTTAATTAGTTCATCATAACTGGCTTGGATGCAGCCTTCATCATAAAGTCTGTCAGCTGTCCACATCTGGAGGAGTACTCTAATGGTATTGCTTCCCAGGTCTGCCAGCCCATGTCCTATTATTCAGGGGCCTTACGTCTCTGTGCCACTTCCTCCCCTCTGCTCCTGCAAAGTGAGAAGGTGAACACATTCATGTTCTCACCTGAATTTCCCTCAAAGGGGTATTTCCCAGTTGAGAAGGGGCCAAGAAACACAATACAGCTAGAACTATTATTATCTCCATGGAGCTGAAGTTCTCCATGGAGAAAGTGCTCCATGGAAGAAAAAGAAACTCTGAAAATTGCAGAGTCTGAGGCAGCACTCCAAAATAGAAAAGAAAATGTTAAGGTGCATTGCAGAGACAGACTCTCCTGGAAAGGGGCATGAAGCCAAATTTAAGGGATTGGTAAGTGAACACAGCCCACCTCCCAGTCCATAAGCATTTCATTTAGCTACAAAAGCTGTGGCACCCAAGCAGAATATGAGTTGATACAAATAAAAGCCAAGCCTTTGTCCAGCAATGATCAGATATTTTCATTAGTTTAGTGTCATCTGTGCTCAGTGACACATAGTATACATGCATGAACATAGTCCCAGGTCTCGAGACCTGAAAATCTAGTCGAGTTTCCAACTTCTGGTTCAGGCATTTATGTGAGTGACTTTGACTGAAAAGTCTTTCAGTCTTTTTGTTTTGTTTTTGTTTGGGTTTTTTGTTTGTTTGTTTTGATTTTTTGTCTGTTGGGGTTTTTGGTGGTGCTGGAGGGATTAAAAATATCTTCCAGTTCACTGTGCTTGTTGTGGTTTGGTATTCGAACTTCCATTATTAGGTAGAACATTTAACTGGAAGAGTGGCTGAAGCAACAAGACAAAACGTGGATTTTAAAAAAAAAACCCTCTAAGGACAGTGGGTAGAATGGGTGGTCAGGCCTAACAAACACTGACAGCCAGACCTCTGTATGCTGTCTCTTTTACCATCTATATTCATCACTCTCATTAAATGAGTCTAGATAGCTGCGATGATAGCTGGGCAGCCCATTTCACAAGTATATAAGTCACAGCTATTTAACAAGTGCATTTTCTAAGAGTCAGCATGGAGCTTGCATGGGTAAAGTGCAATCTATGTCACACATTCCTGCTAATGACCTAAAGGACTATGCTCTCACAGCAGAAGAAGGGAAAATTAATCTTCACCACAATTGTTCCATTTCTCAAACTTCTTTTTAGCAAAGATATAAATTGTGCCAAATATCTATCAGTTTTATGATGACAAGACCATCAAACTTGTTTCATTAAACACCCTCCCCCCTTACAACTGTCTAAACAAGATTTTTCCATTTAGTACCCTATCAATCCAGAGTTATGATTATTCAGTAACTGAGGGGATCTCTTGTATTTAAATATTAATGTTTGTGTAGTTATTAAAGTATTTGATGATTTGTCCAGGGGCACTGTAAAATTAAATATAGCATGTCATTTATGGTAATACAGAGGAGAATAATAGAAAATCTTTTTCATTCTAGTTTTGTGTCTGGCTCTGCATGTTACTTTTACTGCTTATTTCATAGTTTGGGGTATTGTGTGTTGTTAAAGCCTTTTAAATGTAGGATTTCAAAGCATATTGTTTGGAACATATAAAATATTATCTCCCAAGTTATGACTTCGTGTTGCTGTGTATGAACTGTTGTCTGACAGTTATACTGCTAAAGGGGAAGGTAGTTTTCCAATAAACACTTATCATGTATTGGGTGTAGCAGTACAGTAAAAGCCCATAAATATTTTGGGAAGCTCACTTTTGTCCATGTGGTATTTGCTTTCAGAAATCACCTCAGCTTACTGGAGCAGAGGTGTATATGTAATTAGTCTTCTCAAGTTATGTATATTTAAAGAACATTATTTAGGCACTCCACTCTGACTTCCTCATGCTATAAAGAACAAAAGAGAGAAAGCAGGAAGGAGAGAGGCAGAGCATCTTATTTGAGGCAAACACTTGATTGGCATTTTTATGTGTAGGTGTGTAGCTTCTTCTGGGATAGGTTTTTGAGGTGGGATAATGGAAAAAAAAAGGTGCCTATGCTTGACCCATTCTTCTAGGAAACGATTCTGTCCATTTAAAAACAATACTAGATAAAAATGACTTTCATAAGGTCACTCAGAGCCAGGAATAGAAAGCAGGTCATATGAATCTAAGTCAGAGCACTTGCTATGAGACCAGACTGGTATTTCCGGCTGGAAAAAAAATTAAATGAGTTAAAATCTTGAATGACTGCTTTTACTGCACAAGAGAGGGGATATGATTGAGGCCTGCTTCAGTTTTTTCATATAGATCATTGTAAAATGACTCTGTGGCTAATGATGGACAGCTGCTACAGGATGTATCTCTTCTTGGTAAAAAGGTATAGCAATCTATTATATTTTTAAAAATATGCCTGGCAAACTGAATGAATACAGAAAACAGAAACTGAAACAACAGAAGCAGTTGGTTTATTTAAGTTTTATTTATGTTCATTCTAAGCCTGTTTTTAAAGCTGATCATAACTTTCTGAGAGTGTTTGTATATATATATGTATATATGTATATATGTATATATATATGTATATGTATGTATGTATGTGTGTAATGTAGCTAAATTACCATAAAGCAGCTTTGTTTATAAATTACAAACATGCAAAAGTCAGGACATTCACTTAGTGTCCTCTGTGAACCAATAATTCACCTGTCTCAATACTCAATATAGAGAAGTGCTCTGCTTCATGTTGACTGTGATGGCAAGATACCAAGCGCTTTTTTTTTTTTTTCACTGGCTTAGCTAGAAATGCTTCATGGGAGGTTTGGGATCCTCATTATGTAACAGCAATTTCAAAATTTTTAATTAAGGACGTATATGCATGTGAGGCATCCGGATTATGGTTCCAATCCAAAGCCCATTGCAGGCAATGCAAAGACTCACATTAAGTACATTAATTGCTCGATCAAAACCCAAGTGCTTATACTGGAAATAATACACAAATTAGGGTTAGTGCCTTTTTCAAAGGATAGATTAATCTGCACAGACCTCAGTGCTGCCACAACAAGGCTGTTTCCTGTTTAAAATGGGTTTGTATATGTTTACATTACACCTTGGTATGCCGTGGGGATATGTGCAACTACAATGCCAGGCTGTCTGAAAGGGCTGGAATGGCAGTATGGCAAAGGATCCGTAGCCTCAGGAGTGATGTGTGGAGAAGCTTTACCATGAGCAGTGAAGAATGGAGACCACATTGATCAGAGACAAATGTGGTATGTAAATCTTCACTCCTTCCCTGTGTCTCAACTGAGTCTTCAGGCACATATGAAACACAGAGAGTGTTTTAGCTGAACGCCAAGCAAGAGTGCAAGACGCTCTTGCACAGGACTAAAATGGCTGCAAAGCCGGTGCCCATGTCATGGAAGGCACACAAAGTAAGGGTCAGAAGGCTTCTCACAGCCTCCTGCAGAACAGCCAAGAAACACGGGGCTTTCACTGAAGTTTGAGAAACAGATGCTCTTAACAGCCTTAGAACTGCAACAGCTTCTACCAAACAGCTCTATCAAAACACACTTGTCATCTTCTGTCTTGGCACTTCACTCCTGTCACCTCACTTCACTGTCACTGCGTGCCTATACCTTGCCTTTCACTTTAGACTCAAATTCACTTCAGTATTTATCTTGAGGGCTTATTCCTTCTCATCCTTCAGGATTTCATATAGTGAATCAGAATCCTTAGCTCTCACCTCATTTTTACAAAAGGTGAAATGCTTTTCATCCCATTTTCTTATGAAGGTATTTTCCCCATGTCTTTGTATCTGCATGTGAAGGAGACATTACAGAAGTCTGCCTAGTCATTTTGTCATCCTCCTTCAAATAATTCTCTTACTCTCTCTGTTGTGATGACTAAAAAATTAGCTGAGAATGGTTAAACAGGTGGTGTGCTGTGACCACCACTTCTTACAGTAATTGTAATCCTCCCACTGTAACCTCGAGATGTCTCTGTCTCTTTGTTGTATTCATCTGTTGTCTCTTAACATATTCTTGGACTGCAAAATATCCAAGATAAGAACCAGCCTTTTTCACACACCCATAAAAATCAGTATAGTGCCTTGCACCCCAGTACCCCCACAAACATCACTGATGAGTTCCCTGACTGTTACCTCAAACACAACTAAATTATAATTTTTTGAGAAAATTAATTGGAAGAGAATTATAGACATATGAGTAATATATCTACTCTGCTTTAATGGAAGAAATCATTTATTTTAGATACATTTATTATGTATTCCAGAAATATATTCCAGATATTCCAGAAATATAGGGACACACATTGTATATCGGACTTCAGTGTATTGTTAAAAAGTTACTGGAAATTGGTGCACCAGACACCAATAATAATATATCTGTAATATTTGGACAATAATTCTGCACCTCACAAGGATGTTGCAAGGATTAGTTAACAAGCTAGCATTTACAAAGTGCTTTGAACATTAAAAGAGCTACCTAAATGTGCATTATTATTGTTGTTGTTATTATTATTAATAGTAATAGCAATAAACATATTTATTCCAACTTGTCAGAATCACTAAATATGCAAAATACCTGTTGGGTGTGTGTGTATTATTATTTTGTAATGTAGCAACGAAGTTCTATGCATGCCAAGAAAGACTGTGTCATGTTTGATTGGCAAAAATGTTTCCCCTGCAGTATGTGCCTGCCTCCTGCTACTTATATATATCAGAAATGATTGGTAGGTGCCATTCAAACTTTACATCTTTTTCCTTGTAGCCTCTAGAAATGTCACCATGACCAAAGGTTAGCAAAGTACTGTTTTCTCTGCTGTAATTAGAGCTGTACTAATCCCCGGCTGTGAATCAACAGGTACAGAAGAGATCTGTTGTTTCAAAAACTGTTAGGAATGGACAGGCAAAGACTCGTCAATCCACAGCCCTTGCAGAGCAATCCTGAGCAGCCTGTATCTACAGTGTAACTTCCTCCACAGCAACTTCAAGTTTAATCATGGGATTATATCATGGGCAGGTGATATAAAGTCAAACATCGAAAGAAAACCAAAGCAAAACAATTTACATGCAAAGCATGCCCCATCTCCAAAGGAAATGGCCCCCTTTTTATCCCTTTCCCACTTCTGTCTCCTGCACCCTCTGCTGCCATGGCCCTGCAGCTCGACTCCCAGGAGGGTAACAGCAGGGCTGAAATGGATGTGTCCCCAAATAGCAGTGACCCAAATAAGCTTCCCCTCTGACTCGTCTATTTGGAAGTTCAGTGTACAGGCACAGTAAAGCTCTGTGTGGAGGACATGCTTTTTCTCATTAGCTGCATTTAAGTTCTAAACCTAGTAGCCAGTTAGGTGTCCTTGGTACTTCTGAAAAACTGCACTGCATTAGATCACGGAATGCTGCTATGTAGCCGGGTAGCAGTAGGCATAATCAAACCTAAGCTGTCTAGACTCAAGCTCAGTGATGAAAGAAGCTAATGGAAATAAAATACATTAATTAAAATGACACATTTTGCCCTACCACCATATTACTGTGACAGGAGCACTGTAGTAATCTCCATTCACAGAGAGGACACACACAGCCATGGAGAAGGTAACAACAAACATATTGGGTAGGAAGAAATGAGTTGATCAAACCAAATGTTGGAGTGAGGACAGATCAAATGATGCCACATGGAAAATTATGGTTTGGAATGAAGAAGTGGTCCATTTAACAGTACATAAAGTCTCTGTAATATGCATAAAATCAGCAGCTAGCAGATGTTTTCTGACACAGTGCATCTGTATGAGGCTGAAGCAAATTCAGTTCCACTGTAGCGGCAATACACAGAGCAGATATAATGGCAGACCCTCCAGACAGATGAAGGCAGCCCTGCCCTTACTTAATAGTAACAACAGTAAATAATAACTTGCATTAATTAGCAATCAGAAATTTAATCATGGATTTGGATGCCATTGTGGGAGGTATCATACAGAGGATGAAAGGAAAACCTATCATCTATTGGTAACAGATAAGACAAGGAAAAAAATTTCATTTCAACTCTGCGTTTGATAAAATCTTGCTGAAAATATCACCTTTGGGTTACAACTCTCATTCATACTTCGTGGCCAAAGGCAACTTCTTTTAAATCTCAGGAAAAATTCTTCAGTCAACTCAAATCTGCAGAAATGCAAATGAAAATAATTTTTCTTCAGTTAAAAATAATATTGTGCATTTTTTTTCACAGAAGTGTCTGAGTTTTGAGAAAGTAGCTGATCTGAGCAGAATGGTTTATTTAAAGAACTGATACATCAAGGATATTTGTCTTTCCTGAAGTTACTTGTTAGCTGGGAGCTAGTGGAGGAAAATATAGTATGGTTCTGTCTCAGGCCTCTCTGGTGTTCTCAATAGCCATTCATGCCTATCCATGGCAAAATATAGGCTACTCACAGTAGGCAGTGCAAATACTCACAATTTGTTCTTTGTTTTTCAGTGGTTTTACCAGAAGAAATAATTCTTAATGACTGAGAGACTTAAAATATCAGAAGGAACACTTAACTGGTCATGATTACCATAACTGATAAAAATATGGATGTTCTCAATACTAGAATTTATTTCAAGTCATCTGAACACTCAGGGCCAGCATGATGGAGGTTATCTTAGAGTCCACTGGCACCTGTGACAAATTAATTTCTTTCAAATCAGCACACAAAGACTGATGCCAGTTGAACAGTACCGCACTTGACCAAACAGTTGAGAAGCACCCAGTCTTGAGCACAATGACATCATGTCTTGGACATAGTGCAGCCATGTGTTTGCAGCTTCCAAGGATCATATTCATCAGGGAAAGATACTTTAAAAGCTTCAGTCTTATAAAGTACAGTTCTTATACTATAGACTAGAGATCATGTATCTTCTTAAGCCACTGCTTAATTATTTTTAAGATACTCAGCTGTTTTCAGAGACTTTTATGGGACAGTTCAGAGAGAGGTAGAAATCTCTTCAGCCCATGCTAAAATGACTTCTCGAAGCATTTCCCTGGAACAAGTGTCTGCAACGAGAATGAGAGATGTCAGAGCAGGAAGTAGAAAGCTGAATATGGAACGGTCTCCCTTTTGAAAACACTGGAACAGCAACAGATCTTCCTGCCATGAGATTACTTTTTGTCCAAGAGACACAACAGCAATACAATACAATAAATAAATGCAATGCTAACTGTAAGATATAAATGTCAAGATAAAAAAAAAATGTACCTCCGTACATAATTGTTAAAGTATATTACCTTGGAGCGTATTACTATGGAGGTAAATTGGATATAGCTGCCTTAACAGATACCAGGATTAAGTTTTGCCCAATAGTTTCAGAACCTCAAAGAGAGAGAAGCTTTAAAATGGGACAAACTCACCCCAAAAAGGGGTGAGATCTAGCAGTGAAAAATGAGCATATGTAGAAAGCTCACTTAAACTGAGCTTTCCACTAACTTTTTCTGTTTTGAGCAACAATCTCTCACTTCCCCAGCAGTGTCTGTAGTATTGCCATTGTGGCACTGGCTGCCAATTGCCAAGGGCTTTGTTAATAGCAAATAGAATTATTTTTACTCAGGACTCTTTATTCTTATTGAGTGCGATTTACTGTAGTGTTATTGAGAAGGTCTCATTGTCACCTGATCATATCTTGTCACAACCAATAAGATTACTGTCAGGGAGAAAGCTGCTCATTCCAAGAAACATTTGGTAATAAATTGATTACTGGCTGAAGCTGGTACTTTACAAAAAGAGCAATCAATTACATATCTGCCATTGCTCAAAGAGTCTTACATTAGAAAGGCACATAAAATAATCACTAAATAATCGCACATGGCGGCTTGGGCTGGACTGTGTGAAATCAACTTAGACACACACAGGAGTATAAAGTGTTTTTCACACACTTTGAAAGCCACAGTGTAAAAGCAATGATTGTAGATGACCATGCATAATAACTGGGTTGAGAAGAAGCATCTTGCTCAACCTCATTCTAAGCACAGCACACTCAATACTGCTTACGCTTACAGAGTAATAGTCACTTTTAACAATCGCTAATGAGCTGAAATATCCCACTTCACACTTAGTATTCATTTTCAGATCTACTATTCCACTGCCTTCATAAATTCAGGAGGCCCCTGGGAGATCTCTTCCTTGCTTTGCGACCATGCCTGTGGGACATGCTGCTGTTCCTCCCTTGACACTAATTCCACTGATATCAGGGGACATACACACAGAAATGCACCAGGATACAAGCTCCACATCAAGAGAAATAAAGACTGTATGAACGATCTCTTTTCTTACCCCTGCCTCCCTGTTTAAGCCATGGAGAGCTTTCTTTCATTAGTGCCTTTACTCCTGAATGTCAAAACAGGCTGTGGGACTGTCTGCCACCCCCCAGAGCAGGAGACTACAAGAAAGGTTCCCCGGTGAACATCCCAGGCATGGATCCAACTGCTGAATTAGGACAAAAGAGGAAAGACTTGTCTCTACCTGCTGCTGTGAGGATTCACTTGTTCACAGTTTTCTTCCCTTCCGGAAAGAAAGACTGCAGAAAAATTCCTACCCCTTTCTTTTTGGTCTCCCATTTATTCAGGAACTAGGTTGAGAATTTGGCTGGTGCAAGATCAGGCTTTCCAGTCCTTTGTTGCTCCACTAGCACCAAGTACCCAGGAGCAACAAAAATCTCAGTCATCATCTGCTGCCAGAGGAGGTATTTGCTGAATGATCCTCTTGTATATACATACTCACTATTGCTACCATGGCCACAAAAGAAGTTCTACCCTGTATTCTTATTTCCAGTTTATTACAGATCATTTTCTTCCTTTTCTGTTTCCCATGTTGAAAAACGAAGTCTCTTTACTTTTTTTATAAAGCGTCATTGCCCAATAGTTGTGCAAAACGAAGACCATAAAGCCCCTCCTCCCCAGAAATGGCAAAATCCATGCAGACTCTGGTTCCTCACTGTCCAGTGTTTAATTCCCTTATTTTAATGCAACGATCTAATTACTTTTATTCTTTTAACTATTTGGGAATCTAACAGCAATTCAGTTGAACTTGGAAGGCTCACCAGTGAAATGAGTAATGCAGAGTGCTTTGGAAGTGACACACAGGAGAGGTGGGAGGGGAAGGGGGAGCACCTGCAGATCGTAATGGTAAGGGCTGCAGGAGAGGCAGGAAACAAAGAGGAAAGCTGAGAAGGTAGTTGCAGATTTAGGAGGAGAGGATAGATTTGAACTATGATAGAGTTGCAATGAGCACTCAAAAACTAGGATGGGTCCTAGTAAAGGGTTTGAAGATAGAGAGTACATTCAATTGTATACACAGCTGTTCCTAACATGCCTCTGGAAAAAGGCAAGAGCAGGGTCAAGAGGTTGATGCGGTTTTTCATAGAGTATAACCGTTTATTTTAGGCCCAGTTTCCAGAAGTGATTTAACACTCCATTTAAGTGCTAGTTTTTAAACAGCAAATGGAAACATACCATTCTCCAGGAAAAAAAAATCAACAAGCAAGGAACTCTAGCACAACCTCTGATTAGGAAGAAAAAGCATGAAGACAGGGACAATGAGTCCAGTTAAAAATTATCTATAAACACCATAATGACAGAACTATACACATTTACAGTGAAGAAAAATGGAAAGATGAAGAATGAGGGCTAGCCCAAGAGGTATTCTTGGAGAAATCTAGAGTTATCTTTAAATGAGCGATGTATTATTGACTGTGGTTCTGAAAGCACAGCTGCAACTGTAATAGTCAATGTAGTAGTAGCAGTAGCATAATTCCTTTCTTCCAAGTTTTTTTTTTTTTCTTCCAAATGTCCATATGGTGCATTATCCTGATACACTAGTAAAAACAGACCTTAAAGAGGCCAAGTGATTAGCCTGGTATCATGTGCACCACAGATGGACCCAGACTTTGATTCTTGTACACAGGACTCCCAGTGTCCTCTATCTGTGCTGCCACAACACGGCAAGACACTGTCCCACAGCCCATTCAAAATATACCACTAAAAGCCATACATGTAAAATTCTGTGAGTTTTAGTTTCTTCCATCTAGAAGAAGAGACATGCAGCAAGATTCTACTTCTGCCAGTTAAGGATTTCTTAAAAGCATATACCCTGGATCCAGGGAGTGCTGAAGCATTATGTGGTATTTTTCTCAGAAGAGCTGAAAGTGCTGTACAACACTCAGTGGCTCCAGCACAGTGATACAAAAACCATGTGGCACTTCTAGCTACTTGATGACAGATATTCTCTTGTGTTTAGCCATACACTTACAATACATTTATTCTTAGGATTATGTCATTGAGCATGAGCTGCTTTCAGGCATTAGATCATACACCTGGTCCTTCCTCAAATGATGTTTTAACCATTTGCTGAAAGCACCAGTTGAAAGGATGATTTGACTAAGTGACTAATTTGACTGAATGCCTGTAACACTTACAAACTATTTTTAAGCCATTTTAAGAGCTTCGTCTGATAGATTTGGGCAAAAGCTGCATAAATTGTGGGTCAGCACAAAGCAGCAATTCACAGATGGGCCTCTCTAAAAAAAAATCACACTATTTTTGGAGGCATTTGCTCCTGTACCAATTCAGACTAGTACTATATCTTTTCTTTGCTCTCATGGATTAAATAGGCAACACCTTCAAAAGTAAATACATAAATTAAAGAGGTAAGAATGAGTGCTTCCAAAGGCACAAAAACAGGAGTTAGGTGCCTAAGAGATGACTGAAGGGACATCAATTTCCCTAAGTATCTGAAGGGAGGGTGTCAAAAGGATGGATCCAGGCTCTCCTTGGTAGTGCCAAGCAATAGAACAAGAGGCAAAAACTGATGCACAGGAAGTTCAACCTGAATGTGAGGAAGATCTTATTTACTGTGTGGGTGAGCATGCACTGGAACAGGTTGCCCAGAGAGGTTGTGGAGTTTCCCTCACTGAATGTATCCAAGAACCATCTGGACACAATCCTGTGCCCTGTGCCCTAGGATAACCCAGCTTAACCAGGGAGGTTGGACCAGGTGACCCACTGTGGTCCCTTCTAAAGTGACTCATTCTCTGACTCTGTGAAGTGCCCTTTATCATGAATTCAACACTTGCATTCTCTGCTTTTTAACCGCCCTGCAAATCATGGAATCATAGAATGGTTTGGGTTAGAAGAGGCCTTAAAGACTATTTAGTTCCCTAAAGTAACCCCCTGCCATGGACAGAGACACCTTTCAACTAGACCAGGTTGCTAAGTCCCATAGAGCCTGGCCTGAAACACTTCCAAGAATGACGCATCCACATCTCTGGGCAACCTATTCCAATGCCTTAGAACCTTCACAATAAAGACTTTTTTTTCTTAATATCTTATCTAACCCTATTCTCTTTCAGTTTAAAACCATTTCCCATTGTCCTATCACTACATGACCTTGTAAAAAGTCCCTGTCTAGCTCTTTTGTAGCCTCCCTTTAAGTACTGGAAGGCTGCTCTACTGTCTCCCCACAGCCTTCTCTTCTCCAGGCTGAATGACCCCAATTCTCTCACCCTTGCCTTTGTGGGAGAACTGCCCCAGCCCCCTCATCTTATTTGTGGCCCTCCTTTGGACTTGCTCCAACAGGTCAATGTCATTCCTGTGCTGAGGACCCTAGAGCTGGATGCAGCACTCCGAGTGGGGTCTCACCAGAGCAGAGGAGAGCAGCAGAATCACTTTCCTTGACCTGCTGGCCACGCTGCTTTGGATACACTGGGCTTTTGGGTCGATAAGAGCACATACACATAACATACTTAACATATATAATAACCTAGACAGCCACCTGGATTAAAAATGTTTTGAGTGGATAAGTAACAGCAGTTTCCACGTACTAACCCATTACTGCTTTCCTTCCTCCAAAATAAATTTCAACCCATTTTTGATTTGGGGTAAGCATATTCTGCTCTGCAAGAGGAGACAAAATGCTATTAGTTCACTGATTTACATAGATGTTACTATCCAATAGCCATTTTCTGTTGACTCTCTGGCTTACATAACTGCAGGAAATACAGTGTAACAAAGAATCCAGCACCTGGTTTAAAAACAGGCACTCCATTTCTGGCAGCAGGTAGGATAGCAGGAAAGCCTTTAATTCGAGCCTTTGAGTGTATCCATGCAACATAAAGTACAAGTGTGAGGGAACATGCTGATAGTTCTGCATTATCGCTAACAGTGCTAAGACGCAACAAGAAGGAAAATCTAAGTGCACCTGCTCGTTTTCTCAGAGAACCTCCCCATTAGAGACAAATGAGAGTGTTGTTCTCAGCAACTTGGTCCAGCGTGCCCTTTCTGGATGGCCAGCTTCCACAGCAAGTGAGAAACTTTACTGCTTCTGTTGTGTATTATTTATACCATGGTTGTGCACACAAAAAATCAGAATGACTCTACATGCTTGTATGTGTAACAATACCACGTGACAGAAATGCAGAAATTAATTGTATCACAGCAGTATCAGAGAATAAAATTTTAAAGTGTCTATAGTTAAGGGCTAGATATGGAACAGGTTACAAGTGGATTTAAACAGTACAGATTGTTGATTGCAGAAAATTCCTATAAATTTATTAAAATAATCTATAGAAATAAATGTCCCGGCCCAAACTGGACAGAAAAAAAAATAGATTTATTTAGGTGAAAGTTTTTATTTTTCAAGGAGTCTTATGTATTCAAAAGGTAGGGATGTATTTTATACACCACAAAGCAGCTGTGGGGCAACTGCAGCTCTATGGTTTTGTTTGGTTGAATGCAAGCTACAGGGAGCCTTTATTTTTCTATTATTTATCATTTTCAGAAACAATCTAGATTGAAAACACTAGCTTTTGTTCTTTTTGCAAGGGAAACATGGTAAAATCCAGCACTAAGCAGACAGCTTAAAGACCAGTGTTAGTTTCTGAAGTGACTGTTCTTCCCAACAAGCAACAGGAGAGAAAAAATTGGGTCTTGACAATACAGTAAGTAGATTTTTAAAAGGGTTTTCCTTCCAGCTCAAATATTTTATGGAACTCGAAAAACATTAGGCTCCACTTATAAGAAGAACAGAAAAGGAGGATAATGGATAGAACAGTAAGAAAGTTCACTTTGAAACAGTGTCAGAAGACTCAAAACAATGAGAAGCATCCCAGGTTAAGCTATCCACTATTTTCAAGATTCTTGGGTTAGGCAGTTTCCCTGTGCCAACATTAAGTAGCAGTATTATTTTACCAGCTTAACTGATCACTCAAACCAATAATCACTACAAACAGTCCTCAAATATACGGAGGATGTAGAGAAACAGCAAAGGACAGAGATTGTCTGAATATACAAATGACTGCTTGTTGTTTACCTGACACCCTAGGTCCTTGTTGTATCAGCTGCCTCACAAAGTGGGCTTGGATTCTTGATGCAGTTGTACAAATCAGATTTTGTTTTGGTATTGTTTCCAGCTGAAAGCCTTTTCTTTATTCTAATGGTAGGAGACTTTCTTCCTATTAAATGCTTCAATGGTGGATTTAAATATTTAGAGGATCCACATTACAGGAGAACTGTCTGAGAGCATCACAAAGAAACCATTACTTAAATCCATTAAGGATCTCCTTAAGTGGAATTCCCTGCTGTTATCTACATGATAGCCACATAAAAATGACACTGGAGAAAGAAAATGTTGGGGAAAATATTCTTCCTCACATACTTCAGTTTTACTGAAGGATCCCTTTTTAATTGTCTCAAAAATTTTAGCTGGGAATTGATACACTTTGAGCTGAATTAGAGTAGGGGAAACAACATGCCTTGATTTCAGCTGAGCTTTTGCCCCTCTCAAGTAAACCTTTTGTTAGACAGGAAGGTACAAGATCTCTCTTTGTTTTGGACATGGCATAAACCATCAAAGTTGTATTCACAGTGCAAGACACACGAAGTATACACAGTCTTTGTGCTGTCTATTTTTAAATATGTGTAAGCGGTAGCAGTACAGCTAAGATGTTGTTTCCTCCAACTCCTAGAGTAAGGCACTTGAGTCATCTGAATTTTAAAACTCACACCATCTTTCCAATTGCTCTTGCTTTTACAAAGGAGAAAAAGCTTGAATTCCTCCATTCTTCCTCTTCAAAGTCATTCTTCCATTCTCTACAACCACAGTTCCATACACGTTCAAGAAGGCAGTTATATTCATCAGAATCTTTCCACTCTCTATCATTTATGTAACATTTATGTAATATTTTTGAATGCTCAGGAACTTCTGATGTGATGCAAGCTTATGGATAAAATGCAGGTACACAGACAGTACAAACACAATGTATAAATATCCATGTTGGTTGTAATATTGATATCCCTAATCTTTCTGTAAATAAAGATTAGGGATATCAATATAAAACCTTTTATAAAACGCAAGAGAGAAAGACCTGTCCTGTGCTCAGAGTATAAAAAAACCCATTCTATAAATGTAGGAAATTTCTTTCTAAGACACTAAACAAAACATCTATTTTCTGTTTGAGAACGAGATGGTCAGAAGTCTTGGTTTTTCCATATATGTAGATGTGTATGTACACAGGACCATGCAAGACCACTAAGCCCACTTTGTCTTCTCAGTTTAACTTTACCTGAGAGGTCCAATGTAGAAGAGAAAAAACACCTGAGCAAATCTGTTATTTCAAGGATCAGCATCCTACTGGAGGGAAGGAACAGCATGTGGGCAGTAAGTGAATGGAACAAAGCAGAAACAGAAATGTGAGTCCTGGTGGTATGAGAGAAGTGTCCATTACATGCAATGGCTCCAGGCTTCAGAGGTCTGGACACTGGAGGGATTGTTGCATCCTGTGAGGGAAGATAGTATACATCAGGCGTCCAGGAGCTTTGTGCCACTAGGATTGTGCATGACACTCCTGTCCACACACAGAGAAACTACAGTTCAGGTACAGTGTCAGGTAGTATTGCAAACCCAAGGAATTACAAAAACAGATGTCAGACCCTTTCCCCAGTCAAATATTATCTAATAATGGAACTGAAACTCAAACAATGGCTGTCTGGATCTTCTAGCATTCCACCCATTGAAGGGTATACTTCAGTAACATTTCTAACCTTGTCAATATACTTACAGAAACTTACTTAAATTTAAAAGGAAAAAAAAAAAAAATTCAACGTAATTAAGTTCCCAAAAGAATGCAGAATACCGGCTTGCTATGACAACATTGCCTGTCAAGGCTGTGCAACTACAACTTCATAGGACATTGGCAGCACACAATACTGCCTGGTGGAGCAGAGGGATCACAGCTTCTTCCTTGCCTGATCCCAAACCCTCCATCACAAAACAGAGTTGATGCCTGCCAAATGGGGAATGGAGCAAAGATACACCACAGCCCTGAGAACTTTTATTACAGATTAGTAAGGGTCTTGCTCTGTATCTACAGAATGGGAATTCAGGCTATGATAAAACCAGTACTCCTGTTTAATCCCTCTATTGATTTTCCATTGGTATTTGTAACCCTATAACAATTTAACTTCTGTGCTCTTTGTACACCAAATAAAAGTTTTAAGTATTTTCCAGGGGTTTTTTTCCATTTATGCTCCTTCAAGGTAACAGTGATTTATAGTAACTCCTACTACCTCAAGTGTTTTCTCTACAGACAACAGGTATGCCAAGTTCCAACACAGGGAATTTAAATGGCGGTGTCTCACTTCTGGGTAGAACAAGAAGGGGATGCACAGCCATGGGGGAAAATGTTGCCCCAAAACAACAACCCTGGCAGGCAGTGTCACCAGCTCAGCATGCGGCACAGAGCACCGCAGCTCCAGTGGCACCACTGCGCGGATGACCTGGCACAACACACTCAGCACACAAGCAGAAGACAAGCACCACAGCTCTGGTCCCGCCCGGCCCCACAGAGGCAACTCTGTGCTCACAGCGGAGCCATCCCCGCCCGGCCCCACAGCCCGCGCGGCGCGACATGGCGGCCGCTCCCGGCAGGCACCGGGCGCGCCGCGGGCGGGCGGCCGCGAGGTGGCGCCGGGCCGAGCAGGGCCCGAGCCCGGCCCGCGCCCGCGGCTCCCGGTGCTCGCGAACCGCTCCCGGGATCATCCTGAGCAGCATTTAGCTGCACCGAGCTGGGTTGAATCCATTTAAAGATAGACGCTTTATTTACCCCCTCAGTTTGAGGTTCCATATAAATACTTCTTCACATATTAAGTGTCATTGCGACAAATTTGGATCTGTGTTGCTCACGCTCCCAAAATCTTTGTGCTAAAATAACATTTTTGTGTGTGTGCAGCAAGTTTGCAAGATATGAGTAATAAGTAATATTTGAATTCGCTGTTTCAGCCCTTGTGGCTTTTTGTTTGTTGGTTTGCTTTCTAAATCTCCCTCTCCGTGCCAGCAAAAGCAAACACAGCGTTCACCAAGCGGTGCTCCCATCTCCAGAAGGGACCCTTGTGAATGTCTCCAAACCAGTCACCGTCCCAGTGCTCCAGCAAGGGCCGCACAATGCTCGTACTCCAAGCCGGAGGCCGCTTGCCCAAGGAGTCACCCAGCACAGCCCTGCCAGGCATATCCCACAACCATGCCAAAGTTTTGGTCCTGCCTAAGTCCCACTGGGCTTCCCGCTGGGTGCTTGATCCTCTCTGGCTCAGGGCAGCAGTCGGTGCACGTCTCACCGTGCTCCTGTCTCCACCGGCCGAACCGAACCAAGCCGGGCAGCATCTCCCCTGCCCGGGCTGGCAGCAGAAGGGCGGTGGGCAGCAGCGCCGGGCACACCGAGCTGCAGGGCCCTTCACCGCGCCACGGCTGGCTCCGCACCAGCCCCTCCACAGGAGCAAATTTGGATCTGCTCTGCTCCCACCTCCACTGGCAGCTGAGCCCTTCTCCCTTGCCTGTGTGAGCCCAAATTCCTTGGGAAGGGCAAGCAAGAACGCGCAGTAACTGCAGAGCGCAGTTCACTAATCCACAGGTTCCCAGCTGTGTTCGTCTGCTTGGGCTTCCTCTCCTCACGGAGGGGAATGGGCCATTCCAGTGTTCTCCAGACCTACTGTGTGCCAGCGCCAGCCTTTCTGAGGCACAAGGCACAACCATGGAACGGAAATTGCAATCTTTTCTTCAGTCCTTTGCTTCTCCCGGCCTCTAGCCACATGCCTGCCCTGAGATGTGCCCTCCCAGATCCCTCACCTTCCTGCCTCACGTTTTCCCCGAGAGTAGGAATGAAACAAAGCACCACACGGCCCTGCGTGGGATGTCTGCACACACGTGAGACTGGCAGCTGCGGCAAGGGGGGACAGACACGGGGGTGATGGTGGGACGAGTGACGGAAGAGTCAGAGCTTCGGTGCTGGAAATAAGGAGAAAATCCCTGTGGCGGGTGAGTACTGTGAACAGCACCATGAGGCACAAATGGCACAACT
This sequence comes from Brachypodius melanocephalos, assembly GCA_013398615.1. NCBI lineage: Eukaryota > Metazoa > Chordata > Aves > Passeriformes > Pycnonotidae > Brachypodius > Brachypodius melanocephalos. Next base: position 13,063,957 of record VZSR01003807.1, on the reverse strand, counting down.
CTAGAGGGAGAGAGAAGAAACAGTCAGAACAGCCAGGGAAATTTGCTTCCCCAAAACCCTCACCCTTAGTTCACTTTACTTAAAAACAGATTCCAAACAATCATTTCCACAATCATCTTCAAATTGTTTCTGAATGCCCTGAGGTTCAGGCTTCGAGTCCTGTTCCTCAGGGAGGAGAAGGGCTCAGGTGTGTGTGGTGCAGATGCAGTGAAAGCTCTAATGTACAACCAGTGAGTTGTACAGACCTCCTTTGAGCAGGAAAGTCATCACTAAGCTGAAGCTGCAGAACTAGTCACAGAGAAAAAACTGCACCAGAGTACTGAAAGGCTTCAAGAAGTTTATTTAGGATAAAAAGGGGAAAAAAAATTAAGGGAATGGAATGTCGCACAACTTTATTAAGGTGGAGTAAAGGTTGATTAGCGCTCATGCCCTTCCAAATTATAGAGCGCTTAGATCTGAACAGTGAAAAAGAATTGTTGCACTTTTGAGCACCAGCTCAGGAGAGACTGAACATGCCAGGCTGGTCCTTAACCCATGCACACCTACCTCCTAGGAACTCCCTGGAAATGGAGGCTGTGAGCACAGCTAAATAAAGAGTAAAATAGAGGAACACCCACGCCTTTCACGGGCAAGGCATAAGAATTGTTCACAGTCTGATCAGGCTGATGCATCTGGCCTACACTTACAGACTTAAGCACTGATGTTCCCTCCTCATTCCCTGCTCCTGAATGAAGTGCTAACTGTTATCACCCTTCACCCTTTCCCCTAGAGTCTTTTCTGAGAGCAAGTTTACACCACAAAGAATTTTCCAGTATATTTGTAATTACAAAAAACCACGGGGTCAGCACAATTCATTCCAGTATCACTTTTGCCAGTATTGTTAAACCTTTGCTTCAAATGAGAGAAACTATTTTTGAAAAAGAACTTTTTTGTTAGTCATTGTTTATTCCGACTTTGTTCAGCCTGATCTTTTCACACTCCTCCCTGACATAACTATTTGGTCAACAGATTTAGCCTGGACTTCTCCTGAAAGTCTCTCTGCACTCTCCCTTTATTAAATGCTGTCATGTGTGGCACAAAGCTGATAGTTGCCAGGGCCAGTTGTATGCCCTTTCTTTGGCAGCACCAATAAAACTGATTGGTTTAGGAATCACTGAGGGGAGTATTTTGCAATGAATACTAAAATCTAAGTAGTTTAACATGGATACTGTCTGCTAGTAGAATAAAACCATCTCCCAGCACTGACATTAAATATTATTGGTAAAAACACCATTTTACTGGTACAACTGTGTCTCTACCAGAGGCTTCTGTTGACACAGCTACACCTGTCAGGGCTGGCATCTCTTTAGAGCTGTGCTGGTAGACATCAGTCCTGTAAATGTGATCTTGGTCATTCAGAACACATGTTCACCTCTTTTTGACTCACACTGACAACTCCATCACACAACTGCATTCTGTACAGTTAGTCTTAAGACAGTAAATGCAAATGAAGATGCAAATGCATGTTGTAATTCAAATCAGTGAAACAACATCATATTCGGCTATTCTTTCCTTACAGCTACTTTATGCAGATTCATAAAATTTAAGGTCAGAAGATACCTTTAGGGAACATAACCTGAGGTATAACACAGGTCAGGTAATTTTACGTAATTAAGTCTCATGATTCATAAATGAGCAAGCATCTTCTAGAAACCATTTTTGAGTCAAAGACACCAAGTGAAGAAGTCACCATTTTGCTTTCTAGCTTACAGTTTTTGCCTCATGTTTTTGAATTCTGAGCCCTACGATGTTTTGACCTCTGTGATGCCATCATCTGTGGAGGTGCCTCTCCTTGGATTTTCTCATCTCTGTGATCCATTCTTTGATCATTCTTTGACTCCTTTTGTTTGCATTCTTCTAGGTAACATTCTAATCCCTTTTCCAGCAGCAGACCTGCCATCAGTCTCCTCACAGAGCAGTATAAACCACCAGGTTGACACACTAAGACATATCCTTCCCCCCCTTCAGTGTCCCCTGCAGGGAGAGGGAGAACACTGTGACAGTGTGCACTCAGTGGGTACTGTCAGCTCTGTGCGTGAGGCTGAAGTCAGCTGGGTGGTGTGTATTTTTATGTTATATTTTCTGTGTGCCACACCAAGTGTTACATGGCACTAATCTTCCAAGCTCTGTGGAGGTAAAAAGCATGCCTGGGCGCTAACAACTCTGCTTATATAAGGTCTGGGGATATTTCACATATATAAACCTTAGGAAATTTATTCCAAAATGCAGAAAGTAAGGGTTTTGACTAATATATATTTGTAGGTACAAAGGTATACTTCATATTAAATTCATGTTATTAAAGCCCTTAGAAGAGAATCAGCCAAGCAGAAGATGACAAGCTTAAAAAGAGATACCATTGTGATTACAGAAAGACAAGAAAAACAAACAAAATTCCTCCTTACTTTCATTCTCTCTAGCCCATAAAGTGTTTATGAGTAGCTGGGTTTAACTATTCCTGCCAGCACAAAAGTAATCAATAAAGGAACACCTTGTATAGAAATAATGCATTTTCTGCAGTTATAGCTAAACAGAACAGATTCTAACAAATTCCTAAGGATCCACTTTCATTATCGAAGAAGATTCTGAATTTTTAGCTCTGCAAATAACCAGCTGAATAGCCTGTAACTCAATTTTTATTAACATGCAGTTGTACGTCACATACCTCAAAGTCCAAGTGTCCCTATGTATAGTGTTTCTGAGTACTTAATATCAGATAGCTGGAAATTTTCTCAATATGATGTATAACAAGTGACTTTATTGGGCAATTTAGGACAGACCCTGTAGAACATGTAAAAGAGTTCTTGGCTGGGAGCTGTTTCTCCAAATCTATCTGAGAAATGACTTGCAATCTTACTCATCTTCACAGGTGCTTGATGCCATTGATTTACAATTTTATATTGCAATTCTAACAGGTTAGCTGAAATAGAGCATACATGTATGAAGGACATTATTGAGTCCAATATCTGCAGCTCAGGAGAATGAGATAGTTCCCTTTCCCATTTAATCATAAATGTTTCTTTAGTGGGCAATAAAGAAAAAGCAATGGCTTTATACAATCACCCCACAATGTTCTGAGATTCATTGCTAAGGAATAAGGTTTGCTCAGATAAAAAGGATTCTCTAATACAAGTAGATGTAACATCAGACCGAATAAAGGAACTCCTGAACTGGAAGTAAGGAAGCAAAAAGGAAAGTCTAGCATGTTCCACCTTTGTTGGATTTCTAAGGGAAATATGAATTTGTTTTTACTGACGGGTTGAGATAAATATTCCAAATAAATTAAATCAGTTGTTTCTGCAGTCTTTAGAGAAAACAGGAGCACAAAATACACAATATAGTTAGAAAAAGAGGCAGAATACTTTTAAAGCTGGTATAAACTCCCTCCTAGGAACAGAGAACTTGGGTTCAGGTCTGGTCATAAAACCTGCAATTTCCACACCTTCCGACCCATGAGCCCTCTGTTTTCAAAACCTACCTAGAAAGCTGGTTCCCCTTAACTGAGTAATGAGCTGGATTTACACAACTGTAACAGAACCCACCGTACTCAAGAGGCTTGATTTTTATGATTCCCTTTCCTGCCCAAGTAAAGTTAGCAACAAGTCTTTTGAACAGGATGAAGCACTGAATAGGGTGAAGTTCAGAATAGTGAACTTTGAAACAGATATAAAATGGAGATCACCTAATTCTTTTATACCAAACCAACCTAATTAATCAGCAGTGCTCTTCAAATACATGACTCCACTGAGCTGTGCAAATAAGATCCCTGCATTAAAATTATATGTATTAAAATGAAATCAGCAAAATGTTTAGCACTGGCCTCACTTTGCTCTTGCTGAACTTTGATTCTTCTATCACAAGGCACTTTGAAAATTCCCTCTCAGTGGTACCAGCCCTTCAATGAAGAGAACCCCAAGATTATCTGTGATGATTTTACATTATGTGACCTTTCCCAGTGCAGTCCATGATTTCTAGCTGGTGAGAATCACCATGGATAGTGGTTCCCAAATTATGGTCCTTTCTTCTTGGACATATGCATAGTAAGTTTACACCCAACATAGAATGGTGTGGCAATTTAAATTTAAATGTGATCAAATGGAAACCACATTTGTCCAATCATCTGAATGAGAAGAAACCAGTTGTAACACAGCAAAAGATATACACATTTAATTTTGTTATGAAGTTTGCTGAATAGATTAGAAAAATCTTAATAGCATTTGTATATTACTTTTTTAAGAAAGAAAGAGAACCCAGATTTTTTCTCTTCACTTACAATTTTCCTAAAATCCACCAAGTGAGATAAAATATTAGGGATGGTCTATTTGGAATGAAAAATAAACAGAAAAAAAAATTAGCATAAAAAGCAAGCCTCTTGTCAGTCCCTGAGTCTTTCCTGTCTCTGACTATAGCATCTGGATTTGTTAATGCAGATGACTCACATTGTTAAGTCTTTGTTAAATAACTAGCTGATATTTTGGATTAATAAAATGGCCTTTCTAATTTTAATAACATTGCTTTTTATATTTATGCAAGAAGAAACATATGTTTGTAACAATCCAGTCCTCATTGCATGGTAGATTCTCTAGTCTGCCACTAAGTTTCATGGCTTAACAGGAGCAAGAACTACATGAATTAGTAAGCATTTCTAGGATCACACCTTAGAGTAGTAGCATTTTGAGATCTTTTAGAACTGCGTATCTTGAAGTTTACATCCAGAATATTAAAAACCCCATCCTCTTAGGTTAGTTGAGCTCTTAGCTTATTTGAAGCAGGTGGCCATCTGTAGGGGATGCTCTTCTAAAGAAATGCTTCGCCCTCATAATGAGGATTTGATTGTGGCTGTGGCAGTCAGACGTGTCGTGGCAGGGAGGATGTGAAAGTGAGGTACCCGAGCGGCAGTTGGTGGTGACGTCCTGTTTGCAGGGGACAGGAGCACGCTCCGCGCGCCCATGGGGACTGCGTGTGTAACCGACAGCCACTGCAGCCCTCAGGAGTGCAGCTTTCTCCTCTGCTGGCTCCCTGGGAACAAAGCCATGGCTGCCCCTTCTCCAGCTGATGTGTGGAGCAACTTCATCCAAACTAACCTCTCAGAGTGAATCTAGAGATCGCAGGCATTTCAGCTGCAAGGAGCATTCCCTTGCAAGAATGGCAAGCTCACTTCCACAGCTTACAGGCACTATTGATGTGTAAGCAAGGATGATGGACCACCAGCTGTAATACAAACCTGGGACTCTGGAGATGTACATACAGTTCAGCATGTGCTTCATAAGTGTACATCCCATTGATGCAGAAATAGAAAGAATATTAAAAGAAATTAATGAAGAAATAAAGATGGCAAACTCCACACCCTGAAGTTTTTACTACTCCAGGCCAGACATGTAAAGAATGGATAAATGGTCTTTACTGACATGTGACTCTCTCTGTTTCACCATGACTAATATTTAGGGCCTAAATGGATGGAGTCCCTCAGAACATCAAAAGTACATTGTGTTTATTGAAGAGGTTACAACCACCTGCCATCTATTTATTGTCCCTCAGCTGGAATCCGCTGTCTCCTCAGATCTGTTGGCTCACTTTATCCTAATCTTATTTAGGCAAATGGGTCTCAGTTAATGCAGGTAGTTTGAATAGTAACTCTGGTAACTTGGGTTGTTTAATCTAGACAGAGTTGGGGAATACAGGTAGGAGCAACTGAATCAGCAGATGTGATATCTGACAGGGTGATGCCGACAAAAAATGGGGACAGTAATTTTTTTTCACTGGCTCAGCTGCTGAAAAGAGCACCTGTTTTATAATCTTATGACATAATTTTCTTTCAGCAGTACTGTTGGCCCAACAGACCCTATTATCTCCCTCTGCCACCAAACCTCCTCTTTGGTCAAACAGAAAGAAGTGGGTAACGGCCCCGTGAGCTCTGCCCCTTCTCTTCCCCCTTCCTGTTATGCCAGCTCTACTGTTTGGGCCGTTGGGTGAGTCAGTGCAAGGATCTGGATAAACATAAGTTTCCTTTCTCGCCTCTTTGGTTGCTGGCACATCATGCATCTATGCAGATCCTTGCATCAGCACCCCCAAGGTCCATAGCAGGTGACTCTGGCAGTCACCTGGAGCTCCTGGAGCTGGCGCTGCAGCTGAAAGAAGTGTTCATGCAGTCATGGCATTCCTCCCTTGTGTCTCTTTTCCTTGATGGTGAAGTGGGAGCAACTGGACTTCTCAGAGCACAGGAATGCTTTAAGGGTAAATGCATCAAAGCAACAGTTCTCAAACCAAGAAGCTGCCCCCTTGAGAAAGCACAAGATGTACCAAGCTGGAATGGAGAAGGCTCAGATAGTTTCATGTGACCTCTTCCACCTCTCATCTCCCTCATTTGTGTCCCTTGTGCAAAGGAGCTGAAGAAGATTGGCACTGGGGTGAACTTTGTTGGAACTTGGAGGGCAGGATTACAGTGTGAATGATATTTATAAGTGACGCAGCGTGGCTATACTTCAGGCAGCTGCAAGCTGGGCTGCAGGAATTTGAGATTATCCAGCGGGCAGATGTGTATGCATGTGTAAAAGGGTGGGGAAACAAGATAATGTGAGAGAAAGAGGGTATTACAGAAAAGGAAAAAGGTGGGTCTCCAGCTAAAAGACTCAGAGATGCTGTATTTGAGACTGTAAATGGTAAAATACTACAAAAATGGGTCAGAAATAGAGTGTATCAGGCAAAATCATAATTTGGCACACTTAGAAAAATTCAAAATTACATATACACTATAGTCATAGAAAAAGCCCCAGATTGCAAAGGGAGAATACTGTGCCATCTTGTATTGAAATCCATGCATTTCTGTCTACATAAAAATATCTTACAGAAAAATATTTTACTTGGTTAAGCCATGGAGGCCACAGTAACCTCTTTTTAAAAACAGCAATTGATAAATACTGTGATATATAAAATATAAGACGATAGAGTGGAAAAAGTTTAGGAAAGAAAACTTAAGGCCTTTTATTTTTCTTGGAACATCCAACATGTTTACAGCTGTGGTACCATTTATTTTATGAGAGTGAAAGCTGTGTTCTGTCAGTTTGACTGTTCCTTCAATGTATCAGTCAGCCCATCATGCTACAACTGACAATAGGAAGGACATCCGACCAGTGTGTAGCTAGCAGCAAATTCTTCTTTTGGTTTCCCATGTATCTCTTGCACACCAGAAAAGAAAAGATCTGTAGAAGGCAGAAGAATGGAAAAGAAACTTGGCAGAGAACTCTATGATTACTGTTATACTGACTCTTGTTTAACTTTTCTAATTTATAAAAAATGTGACCACAAATTATTAATTCAAAGGAAGGCCAGCATTTTCCTAAATTTCTTCAAAATGCAATGATATTCTCAAACAATTGCATAGGATCCAGAAATATCAGTGTAATTCAGTTTAAAGGCTTAGATTTCACTGGTGGGTGAACCCCAAAATGAACAATCCCTCCTATTACTGCCAAATGCACGATTTTGTTTTGATTTAGAAAATTGGTTGGGCTCCTATCTCACCAACGTACAGACACAAGGACTGTTTTTTCACAGACAGTTCAGTCCACAGAAGCACTTAATCAGGGCTTAACTTTAAGGAAGCAAGTGGTCTTATTTTCTTCAATGGATAATTCACATTTGTAAAAATGAGATATTTAAACAGTCTATCCAAGTGATCTAACTCCAGCATGTTGCATTTTCATAATAAAATCATGTATGAGATTCTCAAGATGGAGATGTTCTAAAGTCCTTTTGTTTACACATTGCCTGAAGAAATTGATTAAATAGGCCAGGATTAATGGCTGCTAAAGATTGGATTTTAATTAAATGGTACAATGTGTCACTCTCTACATGTTTTAGGCCATGATCTGTTGGCATAAACCACATTTTTTTCCAAGTTCATTTTGTCCAGCTAAAGTAAATTTTTTTACACTTACCTATAAGCTTTACACCAAGCAGATTCTGGCTTATCAGCTGGACAGCTATGGCACTAGTTTACTTTTTTACATTTGTGACTGAAATGTAAATATTACACAATAAATAAAACACCCCTGTGTTATATTTATATGTTGACCACATAAGGAATCTTTTAAAGCAAAATTCCATTGCTATAGTTCCAGATACCAGGCTGAAGCAGCCCTGAGCTGGCTGCCTACTTTTCTGCATCTGATTTATGCCTTATTGAAATAAATTAAAAGATTTGCACTGACTTCAGAATGATTTCGATTGGATGTTTAACTAGTAATAGAAGTGATAATTTAATAAAAGCCCACATACTTCTCTCTTTTTTTCTCATTAAATCTAATGCAAATCTAAAAGAAGGAAATTGAGAATTACAGTGAATTTGACAACAGTTTCATTAAATTGCACAGTGGATTTAACCATAAAGCACAACAAGATCCCAATGAAAAGCTTTTTCTTTTGTACACAAAGATTTTTCAGACTTCTGTGTGCACCCATGTCAAATCCATCAGGCTCTTGAAGCTTGGACTGGATTTTTACAAAAAAAAAAAAATGGAATGTTTTTCCCATTACCTCTAACATGACATCTAGTAGATATTAAAATATTGGTTTGTTTTCTGTCTGTCTCTTCAGTGGTACTCTTTGTAGGACTTGGAAGGCCAAATGGAAGGATGGCTGCTGTACTGCTGGGAAAGGCAGTAACTTTCACGGGGTTGCACTATGGACAGGTGGCCTAAGGGGTCTGTATAAATGTTGTAGCCAATGGTGTAAACAAATTACCAACAGTAAGTTTAGAAAATTATGTTGTTTATTTTGAAGAGGGATCCTAGAGCACCGGAGTTTGTAACTTATCAGGAAAAATCAAGAGAAAGAAACTACACTTGGACAGCATTGGTTTATAGAAAATAATTAAATTGAAGGAACAATAAAAATAGAACTAAAGTTGAAACTGCGCACTTGCGATATCAAATATCAACGCAATCACTTTGCAGCAGATAATATGCATAGCAATTAGAGCTTTTATACATTATATTATAATAAATTCATAATTCATGCATACAATGAGAGCTTTTGGAAAGGAGCATTTGAATTTAACAAACACTACCACTCATCATCTGAGCAAAGATGGCAAAAGGAATTTCAACATTATTTGCGATCTAAAAAATTGAACCATCGCTGTTGCTTTGTGTTGTGCTTCCCTTGCACAGACTGCAGTGCCTTCTGTCTGCTTTAGGGTGTGGCATCTGCCATTGGGGAGGAAAAACTGGCATGTGTTGCCTTTTATAGCAGACTGATTTCATTGTGCTGAGGGCCTCAATTTTATAGCCTCTTAGTTCCAATCTTGCAGCTGAGTTGCTCAAACAAATGGGAGGAAAAGGAGTTAGTGGTATGAACTCTTCAGTTTAAAGCCTCATCCTTTTTTTCCCCCCTTTTCCCAGAGAAAACATTTCAAAGTAAATCTGTGTTAAACTTTTGCGGGTTATTTTCCCGACTGGAAAGAGTTGTGGAGTGTGTCAGGAAGTACTGCAATCTGCAGCCCAGGCACTATCAGCACATCTTAGCAGATCATCAATATATGTATTTTTGCCCAAATATAAACGTCTCAAAGTATAAGTGTTTAATTGATTTATATTTTATGTTAGAGTACACATGTAAAGAAATACACACAAGGAGACATCTATATTTTTATTTGCATATGAAAGACTTTAAGAATCAACTTAGGTGGTTTAATGTGTATAATTAGCGTGCATTTGAATATAGAAAAGAAGAAAATCCAGGAGATAATGTCAAAAAGGCTCACTAACAAAGATGTAGTATTCTCTTGGCAAAAGCTGATGAATGATTTGGCATGAATTCATCTTACGGTTCTGTTATTCTCTCTCCTACAAAGATGATATATCCCTTTCTAGCAGTTTGCATAGAATTGCAATTTGTTGTTGTTACAGACTGTAATGACCCTTGGGTATGCACCTGATTCCCCCCGCTAGAATTACTCACCATTTTTTTTCCTGCTCTGTGTTTGTATATGTGTATCCATATGACATTTTTGCACTTGCAAAGGATACCAAAAAAACCCAAACAAAACCACCAACCAACCAAAAAAACCAAATCCCCCAAGTGTAAAACAGAAGTATTAGCAAGATGTATTTCACGAGCACTGAGACTTTTCAAAACTAACTCCATAATGCAAATAATAATATTTCTGACTTTTCAGACAGAACTAAAATTAATAGACACTGGAATCACACTGCTCATACATTTATCAATAATCTTTGCATGTAACTCAACATTAGAGCATGAAGCTTCTGCTCCTTTAATTTTTTCACAGTGAATTCAAAAAAGCCTACCTACTCATGACAGCATCTTTCTTGATATGCTGCATTTTTCGCTACCATTATGATTGAATCTCCTATTTATCCATTTTGAAATTTGAAAACGTGCTTACCTTTAACAGAGCGTATAAATATATTAATTTAAAACACTGTGGTTTAGATCCTTGCTGTATTGAAAACATTCGCTAATATCCCAGTTTGCTGTATTCATAGCCAAGTATTTGATCTCCCAAATGCTTTCATTAGTTGAACGTAATGTGTGACTATTACCTTTTGTTATACTAGGGTATCACTTGTATTAAGATAGTTATAAAAAAACCTTTCAAACTGTTCTGGTTCAAAAATGTAGGTCAGCAGCAGCTTTCCATTTGGAGCAAGAGTTACTCAGATTACATATTTTGGGGTTTGTGTTACTACGTTTTCATGCGTGTCTTGTGCATATTGGAAATTATATTGTTTGGGGAAACAATTATGAGACCAAAAATGTCTCTCGCTCTTTGATCAACTCCTGTTGAACTGCAAATAAGTACACAGAACATATTGACAACGGCCCTATATATAAAAGCATCATCAGTGCAAATGACCGTTAGAATTTGGAGACAGCTGGACAATGTGGACAACTGCAAAGATGCTACCGCTGCAGAATTTTAGGTTAAATTTTATAACCGTCTTCACATACAATATAAATCTTCAGGGGCCGGGTGGCTGGAGGAAAAAAAAAATCCAAAACAAATCTTAATTTCTCCGTCACACGAGCAAACTTGTCCTTGCCCTCGGAACACGAGGCGGCTGCTGAGCACGGCACACGGGGCTGGGGGGGCAGCGTGCGACCCCGAAAGTTTGACCGATCCATCTCCTCCGGCACAGCTGGAGCGCATGGCGGCCCCTCGCCTCCCTCTCGCCGAACCGGCCCGAGCGGGGCAGCGCCGCCGGCGCCACCCTCGGCCCCGCAGCACCGGGGACAGTCCCGCTCCCCGCCCCGCCCCAGCGGCGTTCGGCGGCCCGAGACGGCCGTCGGGGCCCGCCTCGACCCCTGGCTCGGAGCAGCCCCCGCGGGTTCGGTGCTCCGCGCAGGCCGCGACCCCCGGCGCGCACACGGGCGGGACCCCCTGGGAACGGGGGGACCCGCGGGGGCCGCGCCCCCCCATCCCGCCGCGCTGCCGGGAGAGCAGGGAGGGGAGCGGGAGCTCGAGCAAGTCCAGCGTGGAGTCCAGTCCGCGTTTTGCGGGTGCGCGGGAGCGATCGGGCGGAGGGGGCGATGGCTGCCGGCTCTGGCTCGCTCGCTCGCTTATGCCATGCTGGGCCAGCGCGGCTCCGGCAGACGTGTGTTTACCCATATCCGGGTTAGGGAGGAAAGGAGAAAAAAAAAGTTTCATTTAAACCTGAACAAAAAAACTTTCAACATGAAATCACACAGCAGGAACGGGCACGGACCGTAAGGCGTTCTTACCATTTCTAACCTCAACCAAGGACTCGGGGAGGGAAATCGGTGTAACTCGGTGCGTGCGGAGCGGTCCGCAGGGGATACTCTGGGCTCAGTCAAGTCCCTGCCCCGGCCGCTTCTCCCTCTGCCCCTCTCCTCTCCTTCCCCCCACCCCTCTGCTCGCCCCCCATTTTTCAGCGTGGGAGTCGATTTTTTTGTTTCGTTTATTTTTTCAATTTTTGTGGGGTTTTTTTAAATTTTTTTTTTTAGTAGTTACTGTTATCCGCACCAATTTCTCCAATGTTGCGATGATCATGGCCGCGCAAGTCGCAGCGGCTCCGGCGAGTGCAAACAACAGCAAGGGCAAAGCCCCGAGCCTGCCGGGCGGCCTGGGCCCAGAGCGAGGCCCGGGGGGGGCCGGGGCTCCCGGGCCGGGCCCCGCGCTGGGGGTCGGCGAGGGGAGTTCGGCCGGCGGCAGCAACGTGAATAATTTAGATCACCATCTCCACCACCACCACCGCAGCGAGCCGCCGAACATGGCCAATAACGCGGCTCCCGCCGCTGCCGCCGGTAACAACAACAACGCCAGCGGCGGCGGTGGCGGCTCCACCTCGGAGCCGGCTCTGAAGGAAGGTGGAAGCTCCTCGGAGTTATCTTCATCTTCTTCGTCTTCTTCCTCCTCCTCCTCCTCCTCCTCCAACCCGGGCTCGGCTATGGAGACGGGGCTGCTCCCCAACCACAAGCTGAAGAGCGTCGGAGGCGATCACCCCGCCGCGCCGCCCCACCACCACCATGCCCACCACCCGCATCACCATGCCCACCACCACCATGCCCACCACCCGCACCACCACCACCATGCACTACAGCAGCAGCTAAATCAATTCCCGCCGCCGCCGCCGCAGCAGCCGCCGCCTCAGCACCATCCCGTGCAGAATAACAACAGCAGCCTCGGCGGCGGCGGCGGCGG
>VZSR01003807.1:12945322-13051136 GCA_013398615.1 Brachypodius melanocephalos | reverse complement strand
AAAAAAGAAAAAAAAGAGGGAAAAGTCCTTGGCGTCAGCGACACTCCTGTGCCCTAGTCCCGGTAACTCCGGCGATCGATCGATGGATGGATCCGATCGATAGGCAGGCGCGATGAACGCGGGGCGGCGGGTGCGGCGCAGCGCCTTTTCCGGCGCGGCGCGGGAGGAATGCCGGCTGCCGGGCGCGACCCTTGGAGGAGCGTCCGGGTCTCCTCCGCCCGCCAGGTTGGGAATTTGAATTGTGGAGGTAAACTGGCTGCAACCGTCTCCCGACAGCTGCCTCCGAGTTGACATCTAATCTGCCATCTGATTGGCTCCGCGCGCGCCATTGGGCACCTCGCGCCGCTGATGTAAATAGAGGCGCTGGAGCGGCGCAGGCACAGGAGCCCCCGCCGCAAACACCGCCGGCACCGGGGGGCACCGGGGCACCGCCGCCAGCGCCGCACCGGCACCTTCCCCCTGCGCCCCCCGCCCCCCAGCCCGGCCGCACCGCCTGCTTCTGCTGGCCACCGATTGATTTGTTTATCTACTTATCTATATTTACTTACTTATTTTAGACTTTTAATTCCGCGCTGATTAGAGGCGGTAGGGAAAGTGCCTCGTAGTAACAGTGCTTTTGGACGAGGGTTCGGGTTTTCGGGTCGCGCTCGCGCCTTCTTACAGAAAAAGCCCTGGCAAACCGAAATATTTTGTAATGTTGCAGATTACGGATGTTATGCGAGGGATTGGATTTTTATTAAAAAAAAGAAACCAAATACTAGTTTCGTTGCATTTCTGTTAGCTCGATGCCTAACCTGTGCATGCCTCTTAAAAAGACCGTGTTTGCATGTGAGCTGCTGTAGGTGAGAAAATGCCGTGTGTTGTACAAAGAAGGGAAGAATGAACCACTCTGCCAGAGGTTGTGTTTGTTTCAGCTCTGCAACAAATCCAGATATTCGGGAGAAAACGTGCTTTTATTTGAATTGTGGTTAAAATACTTCAAGAAGCATCGGGAGTTGTTGATCTTGTTATTTTTCTACACAAGTGTGAGATTAGGCTTGAATTCTCAGTAGGAAACTGAATTGTGTTAAATGGAGTAGTGCATTAGAATTTTATGGATTTCTTTTCCCTTCAACAAGATCTTTCTATTAAGAACTGTTAAATCTTTTAACAGCCTTTAACAGCAAAGTCTGACAGGAACAAATGCAGGTGTATGCTTTTGGGGTCCTCCAACGGCTGGATCTTTCCCTAAAATTAATGAATAGAATCTGGAAGAATCACCGCTTAATTTTGCAAATGGTGTATTAATACTGATTGAAAAAAAAAATAGAAACCTTAGATGGGCTCACTGTGTGTTTGTCTAGTTCCAGCAGACCATTCTTGTAATGTTTTTAGGTTTTTATTCTGTTTTCCTTTCTTTTTCTTCCAAGGAAATAAGATTTGTTTATGTGTGTGTATGTTAATTTTTACCTTTTTTAAAATTTGCAATGGTAAAAGGGTCACTGGAAGCTGTAATGTAATGAGGCCTTGTATGCATAACCTTTCATAATTACTCTAAAAATATTTGCATCATCTCCTTTTAAACAGGTAGTTCAGAATTTGTGGCTTTAAAAGCTAGGAAAACCGTTCTCAGACATCGTACATGCTAGCTCAGGGTGCTGTTTCTTCATGGCAGAGACTTTAAAGTATTTTATTTTTATTGGAGGAGTGAGAGTAAATTCATTTATGTCCTCAGTATGACCCTTAGAAATACTTCCTTATATTTATGGGTTTACATCCTCTCTTACAGATTTCTTTTTTCCTTTTTTTCTTTTTTCACCGTAAGGATGTGTATGCAGCTTAGAAAGAAGAGTCTGTCAAAAGCATAATTTCTTTGATTATTTTTAAAATTATCTTTTCCTCAAAATAATTGTCGTAAAGGCAAAACATCATTGTTTTTCATATTATGAGTTTTCCCTTTAACCGGTAAGAAAATGAGATTTAAAAAAAAAATTAGGTTTTAAATTAATATTTTTGATGTATAAAATGAGTTGTGTCAAAAAAATAGTTACCGTTAGCTTGCAGAACAGATTTGGTTTTGTACATTGTTATTTATTTTTAGTTCCCACATGTCAATCTCTATGTATGATGTATCATTAAGTAGAGAAATTGATTGCTTTTTAAAAGAGAAAATTGGAATATTTAGTCCAGTGTCTGAACAGAAGTCTTCTCTTTATTTTTTTCTAGTAATCGTATATGTGTGTGCTTTTGATATGTGTATACACACATTAGAATATGCTCGCTTGTCATGTGTCTTTGCAAAGCAGATGTTGATTGGCCCATAAGCCTATAAGGAACTATTGTCCTGTGAACAGGGAAAAAGGACCGACAGTAAGCTACAACATCTGAGGTGCTTGTTCAGGAAATTCTTGCCTCGGCATGGGTGATTTTTGTTGTATGCAGAACTGTGGCATCCTGCTCTGAATTAAGTTCTGTATTAGCCCAGCCTATTAAATTATTTAAGAAGATTCTGCTTCCATTTAATTTAATCACCTTACCCAACTGAGAGATGTGATAGAAGCTTGCAATAGAGGCCTCCTGCTTCTGAAGAAATGCACATTTTTGAAGCAGATAGAAGTTGCTCACACAGATACATTGATTTGGTGGTGGGGAACTTGTGTGATGCTAGTACAGTACCTTGTCATTCAGGTCTTTTGATTATTGATTAATCCTTGACAGCGTACAGATGTTTAGAGTCCTGAGGCTCCTTTTATTCTTCTCTTCTGATTTTCACTGCAGTAGTTTAACACATTAGCTGGCCTCTCAGTGTGTGCTTTATACACGTCTTTCTCCTTTGTGCATGCGTGTATGATTTACGTACACCTACACAGAAGGAGAGAACCTGGGTCTTTTCAGGAGTACCTGTATAAGATACAGAGCAAATGTTAGAAAAAAATCTGTCGAGCAGCTCTGAGTTTGTGTATGTATAATTTGTTTGGTTTCAGAGAAACTCTGAATATGCCTGACTCTGCAGCTCTTTTTATGCCAAATAGATTGCCCGTATTGAGAGTTCTGGCTAAGCCAAGGCTGCAGAATCATGTCCTGTGCCTGAAGGCCATTAAACAGCTGTTAGTGTGGTGAATAGATTCTTGATGTCTCAATGGGAGAATAAAATATATTTTTCCCTGTGCAGTTTCAAATAAACAGTTTAGTATTCACATAGCTTCTATTTAGAAGTAGCAAATAGCAATATTCACAGTTAGTAGCATCTATATATATATTACGACCATGTATTTGACACTTTGTGGTTTGGTGTTCAGTTATTGGTTTCTGTAGTAGCGCTTATGCCTACACATGGAACAGCAGAACCCTGTGTATGAGATACAATAAAGAAAGAGAGATGCAAACCTGCCTACTATTACTGCTTCCATAATGTCAGGATTCTTCTACTAAGCAGTCGATTACGGTCTTTTTGGCATTCTGATCTGAATCTTGCAGGATGAAAACTAAG
Source organism: Brachypodius melanocephalos (assembly GCA_013398615.1). Taxonomy (NCBI): domain Eukaryota; kingdom Metazoa; phylum Chordata; class Aves; order Passeriformes; family Pycnonotidae; genus Brachypodius; species Brachypodius melanocephalos. The sequence goes on along the minus strand of VZSR01003807.1, from coordinate 13,047,667 downwards.
GCATTTAATCCATTGCTAAATTTTCTAGTTACATATGTAAAATAATGTTTTTGAAATTACTAAGCATGGTCTGTTAGGTGATGCTTGTTCATTCTGAAATAGTATCTTAGTTAAAACTAGATTAAATTCGTGCAGTGAAAACAAGTTTGATTAGTTACTGATAGATCTTTCTTACTTTTGTGACTCAAATATTGTATTATAGGTATTTTGATATTCCAATTATTAACACAAGAATGGCAGTAGTTTGTTTATTCTTTGGTCCCTAAGATTGTACCTGTGCCCTATACCAGTTACATCTTTCAGTACTTCTTCAAAATGTGCCGTTTATCAGGAGGCTTTGAAGAATCTCTGTGGATATGTAAAACAGTGTTGCCACAGTCACTGTGCATGCATGCTCAAGGCTGCAGAATTTCAGTAGCATGTGTTTGTGGTAGGCTAACTTCCTAGAGTATATTTTAGAATTGTGATTATTAAGGTACTTGGGAAAAAAACTTTTTTCTTTCAATTTTGGGGCTATTTACATAGTGTTAAATATATGTTTTGGTACGATTGAATGAGGACTTTAATTAAATTTAAATTAAAAGTATACCTTAGTGGTTTTCAAATTTGTTTTGAAAACTGCTAAGAGAAAAGTGCTGCTTAGCAGTGTTGTTTTTGTACTGCTTGGTGCTTGTAGAAGCAAATAAATATAATGCACAAAAATGTTGTCGAGCTGATGGTATTAGAGTAAAATTTATTTTAAGTAAGTTTTACCTGTTAATAAATTTTAAATTATTTTTAGTAGACCTGAAGGGTTTCTGTACATTTAATGTATGTTTTGCTATTCAGATCATAGTATTACCCTTTTTGTGTTTCCCAGTCATACCTGTTCATGCTCAGTTTCACACACAAATGCTGATGTGCTGGCAGAATGCTCCAGTGTTTGTGTTGCAGGTGGGTTGGACAATTTCTGTTGTTGTGCTTCCAGTTCTGAGAATGTGGCATCATCCAGTGATCCACCAGGAACATGTCAGCTCCAAACAAGCCAAACCCATTCAGGATGGTGTTCCACTGCAGTCGAGGAATCCTCAGGGATAAATGTATCTTAAAAAACCAATGTGAATCTGTGAACAGTGGGGACAGTAGATGGCAAATTTGTACTAGATTGACTTTAAATACCTTATCTTCTCAGTTACGATATTTCAAGTACATTTGATCTTTACACTATTTTTCTAGAGTGCCTTGGAGCGGAGTAAAAAATTATTCTCCCTGTTGTATAGGGTGGGGAAACAGAGGCATGTAACATCCACTTTGCATCATTCAGGCACACTCGAGGACAGGTCTTTTGAAAATAGCCAGGGTCTTGGTGCCGTAAATTCTAGCTTTTGAATAAATCCAGTCTTATTGTGAACACATTCTATTGTGAGAGAATGTAAGCTTTACTGGAATCTGTTCAATGAGTAAGAAGACAAATAACTGAGCGAAACAAGGGATTTATCTGCTGTACCAGTACAGTCACCTTAAGCAAAAGGCACCATAATCCAACATTTCAGTATTCCTTGCACTTTTATCATTACATACCCAATATCATCTATATAAAGATGCTAGATTTCTCATAGAAATTAAACTGAGGAAAATTGAGTTGAACAAGTGCCCAAGAGCTTAATGAGTGTCATGGAACTTGTCTTTTGATGAGTATTCTGCACAGAGCACCAGTGTGTGTGCTGGGGTGGGGTGCACATGGGGGTGCATGCACTGACTTCCTTACCTTCAAGTCTGGTTGTTTTATCTGGCAGATACATTGTCTTCAGTTTCGAAGTGAACAGATTTGATGCAGAAATCATAGTTGTGTCTTATTTAAAGATTGCTTTTCACATGGGAATTGTTCTTACTGCAAATATGAAGTACCTTTTATCAAACTTTGCATTCCCAATGTGGGATGCTTATGTTATCTGAAGGTGCCTGCAGTTTTGGAAATTGTGAAACCTGAGATAATTTTCCTGATGCTTTTATTAAAATATTTATGTTTATTAAAACTAGTGTGAAATCTGTGTAAAAAGTTTTTGGCAGGCATGATTTGAAAGGGTGTTGATACATTGTGTTTTTTATATTCCATGTAAAGTGGAAATGTTAGTTTCCTTATCAACTTAACAAGTTTATGAAGCAGCTGAATTTCTACATGTGTAGTGGCCAATTTGTGGATATAAAACAGAGTTTGATGGTTCTGTGGCATATATAAACAATTGCTTTCGGTACAGACCTATCAGTGTGTGATCTACATTCATATTACTTTTTGCATTTGAGTCATTGTGGGTTAGTAACTACATCAGAAGGACTAAGCAGGTGTAGAGGTATATAATCTCTTTATTAGTCTTTCTTTCCAATTTTAAGAGTTATTAATTAATTTTTTGCACTCACACAGGCACAATTGCCAAATGATGTCCTATCTTTAAGAATTCACTGCTGTACTGTCTTCGCCCTACATTGTAGGCTTCTCAGATTTGAAAAGATACTGAATTCAGGTTTGTGATGTAGTAATTGTTTATGAAGACATCCATCTGAGTGATAGGTCCTCTGACACTTCCATCTGTAAGGCTGTGCCTCTGATCTCCCTTGCCACCCACATCAGTCTCTTTCTGACCGTTGGAGAGTGAGGAAAGAATATTCTTCTAATTTTTTTAACTTTTTTTTTTTTTTTAATTAAGGAAGTAGATGTACATGGAATTTTAGTTTGTTGCTTAAAAAAAGAATAAATATGAAAATGGGAAAAGCCCTTGATCTATAAATTCTCTTTTTTTTAAAGGGATAGTATTAGTTGTCTTACTATTAGAGTCTTGCAAGCTTCTACTTCAGTTTTTTATACTCCTGGGGTTTTGGGGGGATGGTTTGGCTTTTTTTTCTGTTTTGTTTTGTTTGGTAGTTATTTTAGATAGCTACTTATTAAAAAAATAAATCTTAGGTAGCAGGGCTTTCTCCTGGATGTGTTTCTGCCAAGTTACTGAATCAATTTACTTCCCTTTAAAGACCACGTGGCTAGGTTTGCTGTGAAGTTCTGTTGTTGCAGCTACATAGTTAGATTCAGGGAATTAATTGCATCCTTGACTAATAGCTGTTGTGGCAAACCCTTTGCATTTAGTTAACCATTGGGGTGGTAGCGTATCTTCACCACCAAAATAACAGCCTTTATAAGAAGCCTCTCTTGAGGGGTTTGCAGGTACGGCAATTGAGGTATTTTACCGAGTTTTTCAGAAGGTTAATAGTTCCAGGTTTGGTCACCTTTTAAAAGGGCAAAGAGGTCTGTGTTGCATGGCAAAGATGGGGCTGTCCTGGCTGTAGCAGTCCCTGGTACAGCTGTCCTTCACAGAAGGACCTCAAGTTGGAGCATGGTTGTTCTTTGTTTGTTCGAGTAAAGAAAGGAAATCGGTTCAGAAAATCCCAAAAGGAGGGATTCTGTTTTAAAACATAATTGTAGTCACGTGTGCTGTTTCCAGTGTGGACATGGCTTAATTCACAGATTGATTGAAGTGGAATAGCACCTTCTTTACACAAGTAGTGAATTCAGCCATGGTAAGTAAATTATGTGACTTCAGGAAAATGGTATTAGTAGAGGATTGATGCAGGAATTCTTGATATCTCTCAGCTGGCTGCATGAGCAAAAGGTAGCTGGATTCACTGACTGATACCTCAGTTTCCCCTTGTTAAAATAAAGGTAATATTTGCCTTATTTAATCATTGGCCTTTGATGTGCAGTTTTAATTACGAAGTAATGCAGAATAAATAGGCAGCCTAAATAATTGTGTTACATGTGAAGGTATCCAGGCTGCACTGTGCCTTCCTCTATTTGAATGGGATCCGAGACTTGGTGTTCCCAGCACTGATCATGTTATTTGGTTAGCTTGTCAGACTTACTTGTTTGTAAGCAAGATACTGAAACATCAGCTCTGAAAATTTCTTTTGAAAGCACAAGGACAGGATTTGTAGTTCTTAAATTTTATTCTTTTAAAGTTAAAAATAAAGATAAGGAGGTTTGTTTTGACAGCATCAAAGGAATATGCTGGTTTGTTTGCAGCCTTTGATTTGGATGGAATGTATGGAGTTCTGTATTTTTTTGTGTGTAGCAATTTATGTTGTGAATATTTTGGATTTTCTGTTTATATGAAATGTTAGTGTTGATGTCTTATTTTCAGGCATGATTTATGGAAAATAATTGCGCTTTTGTGGGGTTTTTTTGTTGTTGGTTTTTGGGGTTTTTTTGTTTTGTGTTTTTTTGTTTTGGTTTTTTGTTTTTGGGGGTTTTTTTGTTGGTTTGGTTGTTTTGGTTTTTTTTAAATTCAGTGTTTCTTATTTGATTGGAATTCCCAAGCGAAAAAAAGTAATAAGCATGTTCTTTGGAGCTGTTGCTGTTTTAGGTTTATGGTTGGTCACAGAGACTATTTAAAGAAATATTTTTTGAAAAATAGAGGTAGGTACATTTGAGGCTGTTTTAGCTGCGTACCAGCAGTAGTAAAATAATTTTACTTGGCAGTTGTACTTACTTATATTTGAAAGGTCTTCCTTCCTATAGGCAGAAAGGTCGACTTTTGTGAGGGAGGCACCTTCTTGGTGCCCGGCATGTCGTGGCCGTGGGACGTGCCGGGATTTGTGGATGCTGTTGGCTGTTCTGCCCAAGCGGTGCCTGATGGAGGCATTTCCCTGGCGGGACACGGGGACGGGAAAGGCGGGGGCGGCGGGGTCCCGGGCCGATGGCAGCGTCTGTGCAAATTGCACACACGAAGCGAACTAGTTCTCTTGTGTGGCGTCACATGATCAAAATATTTTCCCCTTTGCCGCTGCCAGAAGCTATCTATTGCTTTTCAACAACCTCGCCGCTCGGGCAGCGGGCCAGGCGCTGCTCCCGGCCGCGGGATGCCCCGGCACTCACCGGTGCAAGTGTGGGCAACGTGCTCGTGTCCAGCGATGGCCCCTTGCGTCCTTTATAGCTGCCTTGGGAAGAAGGTTTTCTCTGCCTCCACGGCTGAGAAGCAGCACCCTGTGGAGTATTTCTAGCATTTTAAGTCGCCCTTACTTTACATTAAAAATTTTTGCTGGTAAAGAGATACTGCGTTTGTTTGTCTCATGTGTTACGTTTTGGTTTACAATATATGTATTTTTTCTTTTAAATCCCGAAGCTAACACACATCCCTTTTGATAGCCCCCTCCTTCCAGCCTGGCACGGAGCCGGTTTTCCTGCTAACAAACTGTAGGAGCTACTAATTCAGCAACATTTCTAAGATTTTTAACTTTCTGCAGAATGCTCTTTTTGTTGTTGAACATGTGGTATGCAAATACAAATGGAAATAGTGCTATGGAGTATTTTGTTGTGGGTTTTTTTAAGTATTAAAAACAGATTTTGCTTTTCTAATAAACCCCATAACCAGACCTTTTAATGTTTTGATATAAATAGCAATTACACTAAGTGAGATCCAACCACAACTAAAAAAATACCATTTAAAATAATTCAGAAGAAAAGTTCCCAACTTAATTGAGCTTTTCCTTTAAAGAGGAGGGGCTGATTGGGCAGCAGAATCTGAAACAAAGTGTCTTGCATTTTAGAACAGTGTTGGAGTAGAGACCAATATTTAAAGACTTTTCCAAGAACTAGCTAGGAATCTAAAGGCTTCTTCAGTCTAAGCCATTGAGAGCTTTATGTGTGATTGCTGATGACAATCAGAACATTTTCTGGATTAATTGATATCCTTGAAATGTTTTAGATTTAGGTACACGGACTGGTTGTTTTGTATACTGCGACATTTAGAGATTTGGTTGTTCACAGGAAATTTGCTAAATGCAGCTGTTTGACCAAGCAGTGGAGAGGGATTCTCTGTCCCAGGAAGACTTTGTCTAGATAGCCACACATTCCTCCTTTTAGTTCTTCAACTCCTTTCAATAATAATAGCAACCATGCACTGTCTCGTTAAGAGGAAGGTTGAGGAGGGCCTTAGTGAGCTGTTACTTTGATGGGATGTGATTGACAGAATGGTGGACGCAGTCTTCTGCTTATTCTGCAGATACTAATGTTGTTATGTGTCAGCTCTGATGTGTGATGCAGTTGCCCAACACTCTTCCCCTGCACTTTCCTCTTCAGTGAATGAAAGATTTATTTGTGGGTTATTTACATCTATTTAATTTTTTTTCCCCAAACTCATAGTACTTTGTTTTATCCAAATGTCACAATCTCTTTTTGCTCCTTTGTCTTGTGCTACTTCTTTTTCTTTCTTGAAATGTCTTTCTCACTTTCCAAGTCATTGGAGTGACGGGAAAGTCATCCTTACTGTCTTCTGCAATTTAAACAGTTGTGTAAGAGTGATTAGCATGACTGTATAGCCACTGAGAAAATGGCTTTTGAGTGGTCCAGGTACCCATCTGTCTGACTCGTGTTTCCTCCATCCCTCTAACTTGCATTTGCTCCTCTGTCCTCCAAGCCGATGAAAGTTGTTGGGCAAAGAGTGGCAGCAGGGAAGGTATCTTCACTATTCAGCTTCCTGTGTAGGCTCTCCTAGTGACTAGAGGTCAAGTTGCATTTAAGGAAAAGAAAAAAGAAGCCACTAAAAAACCAGTCAAGAAAGCCCCCAAATCCTGGCAAGACCTGACAGTATAATTGTAAAAATTGTACAAGTAGTTATCTGTGGATGTTGGTGCTGGTATTTTTGTTTCGGGTTCCTCTATTGCTGATCTTCTAAGCAGTAGCAGACTTAAATGAGGGGAAACAAACAAAGGAGACAGAACCAAGCTGAAATGTAGACGTTGATGTGCATAAGGTTTTTCTACCTGGAATGGCAGGTGTGATTAAAAAAAAATATATTTGCCCAAAAGATATTTGAAAAGATGTCTGCATGAAAATTCAAGTGTGTTGTTGCTGTACATGTGGAAAGTGTAGAAAAGACTGGAACTGAGGAGAGGGAACACTTGGCATATAATTGTCTATATTAAGTAATGACGTGATGTACTAGGTATGTTCTATGCAATTGTATAGTACTTGATACTTAATTTCATAGATTTCCTTTCCTTTTAATTCTCCTCAGAAGATTGGGGGTATAGAGAGCTGCCAGCAGTGGTTGTTTGCTATTCCACAGTGTCATATTTTATTTGAGGGAATGTATTTTATGAAGACGGTGAATGAAGCCTGTTTAAAAAGGGAGTTAAAGTTCTGTTGTTCTAGGAGAATACCTTAGTAATTCAAAAAACAGCTGAGACCAGTTTCTTCCTGTATGATAGTTTCCAAATTCTGTTGCTTTGCCTCTAATAAGACTTAGATGTTTATTTGCAACAATCTTGTTGCCTGAAAAAAAAAACACAAACCCACAGTGTCTTGATTTATCCTCTCTTTCTTTTCTCTACTCCTGCTTTTTAACATTCAGTTTAAATTCTTGCTTTGCTTATGGCTAATGCCCTCCTTGAAGACATGGAGGAAGAAAGTATGTGCTTTTTCACAGAGGCTACAGCTAGTCGTGGCATCATAATGGAAGGTTCAAATATTTATAATTTCTGATGACATTTTTACTTTCTTGAAATTCTTGATTTCGCATATGGTTGTCTGTCTTACTTGAGCAAATTGTCTCAGCCAGTGTGCCAAAAGTAGGAAGAAATGCAGTTTTCCTCTGCAGAAGTGGGTTTATATATATCCAAAGAGACAATGAACATGATGGGAGTGTTTTTTCCCCATTTTTTCTCCAAATGTTTGACACTGAGCATTCAATAACATGTTTTGTTTGTAATTTTTAGATTAATACTTGGGAATAAGCAGCAAATATTTTTTTAAATTGAGTTCCATCTATGTACATTGATCAGAAGGTCCATATGAGTATTCCTCAGAAAGACAGCTTTTTTGTCCCTTGGCTTTTGAGGATCACAGGCTGAAACAAAGAGCAAATTAGCAGGAAAAAGGCTGTAACACATAAATGCACAGGAAAATATGTGTTGAACCAAATGGACATCTGCTTTTTATGTAGATACTAAGCCAGAATTTCTCTTGGGAGAACTGAAGAAAATTCGAAAATCTAAGTTGTTTATTTCTGCATTTTTCAGTAGCCTTTTGTTACACTCCTTGAGTACTCTTTTATCCAGTTTTGTGTTGCTAAAAGATCTTGCACCTGTGGGAGTCTGATGGTTGTCTGAAGCTGATCTGAGACTTCACTTCTGCTGTAGGGACCAGTCCCCACCTTTTTATCAGCTCCCTGCTGCTTCTCTTGTGTCATGAGTGGAAGATTTGTCTGAAAACTAATCCTGCCAAACAAGACCTGTGAATGTTTAGTTTTCAGCCAGATCATTGAGCAGATCTGACTTGCAGCATAATCTTTGCAGCACAGAGGTAAAGCAAGGGAGAATATGGCCAGTTCGACTGAGGGTGGGCGTCAGGCCATGAAGTGGTGGTACAGGCTTCTGTCAGCCTAAACCCCTCACTACATTGCCTCTTGAGTGTAAAATTACTCTATAAATAATGACAGGCAATTTCTTAACATTTCTCTGGAGCAGGGAGTCGTTACACCTCTCTTTAAAGGAGAGAAGCTGAGGCAGAGAGTAATTTTTTTTCCTCCAAGGATGATGATTATAGAGAATGCATTGTTTGCAGTGGCCAAATAAGCTGTATTTTTGAAAAATAAGATTTCAAGGGTGGAACTCATCTAACCATATGTACTGTAGGCATTTGTACCTGATCTTTTTGTGTATCTTTGGTGCAAAAAAAAGTCAGATCTTCATGTGAATCATCTCATTCTAAAGGAGATGTGTAATGCCAGTCTAATGAATCATGCTCCTAAAGTTTCGTGGGTTTCCCATCACTCTAAAGAAAGTCTAAGCCGATAAGCTCAGGTGTTGATGTTAAAGGGCAGGTGAAGTGAATTCCTTCCACTATTTATAGTGTTTTCCTACAGGCAACTGACACCAGACTTGTGTTGGAATTCTGGACTTACTTAGCTTCCTCTCCTTGTCTTGCTAACCCGTTGGAACTAATGGTTTTCATACCCATTTCCGCTTAAGCTTGACATATTTCTGTTTTGTTGTCCTTTGTATAATGCCTGTTCAGAGGTTTTTTTGCTGCTGCTTTTCTTTGGGTATGTCAAATTTTTACGTGTAAGAACTGTCAGTACTGTTTATTTTTGCCCAGCATATTTGCAGACATACTGGCATACTGGCAAAATTGAAAATACCAGGATGAATTTCCAGATCATTTGACCTTCATGCTTAGGTACGCAATTTCCTCTGTTGCAGAGATGCAAGCTTTTGATTTGGAAATAGGGCAGCAGTTTTGTTGTGTAGATGCTGCTTCACAGTCCACTGAAAACTCTTTACCCATTGCTGGCATTTCAGCTGCGGAGAAGTGGGCACCTCTGGGAAGGAGCTTCCCTGCTGTGGTGATCCTCCTCACCCAGCACTGGTGCTCCCTGTGGCTCCACGTTCCCCATCCCGGTTGCTCCCGGGGTCTCAGTGGGGCATCATGCAGAGCAGCAAACCCAGCGAGCACTTTGGAGGGCTGAGGGGCTGGACTGGGCATGGGGAGTCGGGAAGGGCGGCCCCGTCAGGAGATCGCTGCCACCGAGAGAGGCGCTGGTTGTGGAAGCAAACAGGGTGTGTTCGGAATGCTGAGGATGTATTCCAAGGTGACAAAACCTTGCGTTATGCTGAGGGATGGAATTGTTTAGAAAAGGAAACACAGGGGTGCTTATCCTGCATAGAGCTCTTCTTGGCAATATCATGTTTTCAAAATGGTTGAAGAGGATAAAACACAATTTGCTAAAGAGATTTGCCTGCGCATCCTGAAAAATGGGTACTGTAATCCTTAATTATCTCTAGGCTCACTTAGCCGTTCTTAGTAAAGTATTTAAAATGCCCAAACTGAACTATTATTGTAATTAATAATTTTACTGGTACCTTTGTAGTGGGATGTGAGTGCTTTCCACTTTTTGGAGGCTGGCACAACCATATTTTTGCGTCCTTTTTAAGGGATCTTTCTCACAAAGGGCGGCAGTTTATTTGGTTTAGGCTTAGATTTCTGAGTTAAGTATCCTCTGAAAAGTTGCTTGTTTTCAAAAGATTTTGAGGAGTCTTTTGAAGTTTTAAAGTTTGCATCTCTTTTTCGGTTCTCTCTTGTAATTTGAAGTTCAACAAGTGGTGTGATTTTCAGATGTGCTATTTTCCCCCCAGTGTGTACAGGGAGGAGGAAGCATGGCTTCCTCAAGGTTGACTGAAATGTTTTAACTTCTATAGCAGATGAGGTGAGAATGAAATCGTCGGAAGGATAGAGACTAAATTATTGAAGCACTTGACTGTTTAAAGTGGCTGGCGATGTACTATAAAAGGTGTGAGTCTAACAGTCGAATGTGTAAACAGCACCTTATTCCTGCCTTGTACCTGATTTTTCACCACTTGCTTTATATGAGAGCCTGAATCAGTGTGGGAGATATCGCAGCCGTTCTCAAAGTGTTAGTTTACAATGCCTCCACCAGAACAATCTATTACCATATAGAATAGCAGAGAGAAAAGCATTTTCAAGGAAGATTAATTGAAGTAATTAATCACTTTAAAATGAAGAAGGTGCATCAAACAAAAATAAAAGCTAAGTATTTTATGTGCCTCTATTGGAATTTGATAACCATTTGTTTTTCTAGAAAATATATGTGGACTGGGCATCTAGCACTTGTCCACACAGTACAACTATGTGCTATAATTATATGCTATAATTACACCAATATAACTCCCTATGGAGACACTCTTATACCAGAATAAGAGTTTTTATGGTTTATCTTACTCTGCTTCCCAACCACATAAGCTTAAGAGGGAAAGGGTACTCTTGTGCTGGAGAAAGTTTCCACACTGGGATAGTTATATTGGTATAATTATGCATTTTTTTTTACTTCAGTGTAGACAAGTCCCTTGTGCCTTTTCAGCTTTGAACTTTAGTTAAGAATTTCTTGGTTGTGATAAGTGTCTAAGCATTTTTATAGTATATTTTTATAATGGGAGTTGGGTATTTAAACCAATTACTTAGGCCAATTAACGGCTTCCTGGGTTGTGGATAACAATAGGATATAAAAAGGGATCAGAATTCATGTTCCTAGCTGCTTGGATATATCTGCATTTCCCTCCCTGCCGTGATGTTTACCAGTATTCTGTGTACAGTGCAACAGATGGAATAGTGTGTGGCTGTGTAATGAGTTCTGTGTTGGACACTTTTTGTCTGCTGTTTCTCATTATTCCTTGAGTTTTGTTGTGCTGGGGCTCTAATTGCATGTATCTCCATGGATCACAGAAAGAAGCTTCCTTGATGAAGTTGAAAAAACTGCTTCCAAAAATGTTAATTGTTTGGAGAATTGCTGGAATTTATTGATCTTTACACAAGACAGGACCATAATTGACTTGCTAGGCACAAGTTGTGCAAGGAGCAATTCAGATTGGATTCAGAGGAAGGGGAAGGTGCAGTGGTATGCAGTGCAGTCAGGAGAAGGGTGATGATGTGTAGAAGGTGTGTTGGGTAGGGGCGATGTGTCTTGCCTGCTTCAGTCAAAGGTGGGTACGTAGAGAGAGCTATTCACATGGATGGTTCTTTGAAGTTGGCCGTCTTTTCTGATTCTTTTCTCCCCATACATCCTTTGCTGCTTAGCACACAGCTCATCTCTTCCTTACATTCACACCTCCCCAAAACCAGGAATACGTAAACATTTTTTACAGTGTTCTCGCAGTTTCTGTAAATATCAACATAAATTACCTAGAAACAGTTTTTCTTCCGTATCTTTTTTACTTCTTATTAAGAAACTGGCTTGAAAGACATATCTCTTTTTATTCCCTTAATTTTTTTTAATCAATGTATCTAGTATGTTTGTAGTGTTACATGTAATGTCCATGTGGTCTGGTTTTGCTAGAAGTTGAAGATTATGACTTGAAATGAAAAATTGCATAAATAGGAGAACCTTATAATAAAATAGTGGTGATGTAATAACCTCCAAATCACAGAAGAGCAGGACTTAAAGTGGCATCAAGAGGTCATTTAATCTATCTGTCAGCGCTGAGACAGGATAAGGCACACCTAACATTCATGGCAGATGTTCGTCTGTCCTGTAGTAGTAACAGACTGAGCAAAAAAGAATTATTTATACTTACTCTTTCCCCTTCTCTCCCCAAAGCTTTGTGCAAGCTGAACTTTATGTAGAATTGGTGTAAGAGGATATGTGGATTCCTTCAAGATTATTTCAAGTTTCTGACTTACTTCTGTTTTTTGGAAACTCTGTGTTTCTGTCAAGATAGTCTAATGATGTTTGTGTATTTTTGAGTGTAATATCCCATTTCAATTTTATCTGACTGTCTGTTGTTCAGGTGTATTTCTTCCTGAAATGATTATTTTTCTGTGTTGGCTTTGTAACCAGTGTCTCCTCTTCTTCGGCATTGAGCAGTTCAGTTTAAAAATGCGTAGCATTTCATTTTCATACTTGACAGTATTTCTGGTGTGTAATCAGTTTCAGTTTTCCTTTTTTTATTCAATTTCTTTTTGCATGAAAGAGCTGAGCAGAAAAAAAAAAAAACAACTATGGGTAGGAGTGTAGAAGTGAGAAGGGGAAGAATGTGTTCAAGAATTGATAGTACTCAGCAGAAGAGCTGGGTTTAGCTGAAATGTCAGGTTAGATATGAAGTGAACAGTGTGGCCTTAAGTAAAGATTTATATTCTTTGAAGAATAAAGAGAACGTATGTTTCAGAATTTTGCGCATGGTATTTGCAGCTCTTTAATCTAAACTGAAGGTTGCAAATGGGTGTCAGATGAATAGCATCTTTCTAAATTGAACAATACCTGAAGTTGGAATTGCAGATACCTTGTTGCTAAAATGAGTCTTTGGGTTTGTTTGCTTCGTTTTGCCTTTTGGTTATGTCAGCTGAGAAACATCTGTCTTTGCTGCTAAGTGACCTCTTCTGACCAGGCCAAGTGATTTTGACTGAGTGAACTGTCTGGAGCCCTCAACAGCTGCAGGAAGGTGCTGATGTAAGTTGCCGCCTTGGAGAAGGTTTAGATGTAAATATACTCAAATAGCTGTTATCCCCAGATACAGCTTACTCAGACTTACAGAAAAGATTCCCTGTACCTGTGCTGCTTCGGTGTTTATGAAGGTAGTGATTCCCTTCTCTTTCCTTCCAATCTAATCTGATTGTTAATTTTACTTCTGTTCTAGATTTAGTAATTTTACGAAGTTGGGAATACTCTGTTTTGGGTTGTGCCCAAAAGGGGCTCATTACTCCTGAAGATCCTCTAAAAAAATAAAGAAGTTTTTTTAAAGTACGTTTAGAAAGCTGTGTTGGTGTTTTTGCATGACAGCTGATGTGGGCTCTCTTAAGGATTGGGAAATAAGAGGTAGGGATAGAAGTGGGAAGAAGCCAAGAGTTTTCAGGCAGAGAGAATTTGAAAATATAATGGTTTCTGCTGTGAGAGAGGGAAGGCAATTCTATGAATACATCATAATCAGGTTTCCTGTTAAATAATTTTTTTTTTTGGATGAGAAATACTGAAGAAGTGGATCAGCTTTCCTGCTTTCATATTTCTCAGACCAGATATGCCTCACATGCTGATTTTTAATTTAATTTTAAATGGTGTGATATTAAAAGAAAATTATGATCATATATTGAAAACACATGCCTTCTTTGTATAGAAACTGAAAGTTCTGGATAGTAGTTACACTAAAGCTATGCATTTAATTCTGAACATTCTATATGATTTGTTGCAGAGGTGTTGATAGCCATGATTAATCCTACTTCTTTATTTCTGCACTTACCTCTGTGTGTATTATATGCTTGTGTTTGAGCTGAGATGCTCTGGGGTGTTTCATAGTGTGCCAGGATTTGTTGAAGAATTTGTCCCATTTGTTGTGATTGCAAGAAGAGTTACCAAGACTTAGTGATTTCTGCCAGTTTTGAGAAACAGGTGAAGGCTCTAGAGTAAACCAGAATTTGACCTGGTTTAAACCCAGGTCTGACTTTTTTGACTCCGAGTGAGCTACAGTGAACTTTGTATTAAAACTGAGATATGTTTTTTGGAGGTAATTTCTCTAAAGGTCTTCGGAAGTCATTCCCAAATTTCTGCAAGATTTTAAGTTTGTTTTAAACATGTGAGAATTAGAGCCGATTATTTTTAAATCAGCATAGCTTTTAACTTGTAGTAACAGAAAGTTATTTTGCTTTCAAGATGTTTGTATAAATGTTTGTATATTGATCAACATATATGTTCATCAATTTTTTTATTGTAGAAATTAAAATTTAAAGATGAACAGATCCCTTAATACTATGAGTTTTATACTTGCTATGTTTGTTTCAGTACAGCTGCTACATGCTAGATGCACTAGTATTTCTAGAATTACTTGCAGGGTGTTACCACCAGCACCTTCAAAGTGAAAATTACAACTCCTCTAGTCTTTGTCCTTTTAATTCTAAACTCCAGATGCTGTGCAATCCCAGCAGTGTTGTTTTGCTGTTGCAATGTAGTATTTTTCAGATGATACATGATTTACTTGGAAACAAATTAGCAGCTATGAATGCCTAAAGAAAGCAGTTTAATAAACAAGATTTTTGTAAGACCTAATCAGAATTGTAAAATGATACTTGGGAATCAGTTACATTATACAGTAGAGCGGGTGTGAATGTAGGCATGTGTGTGGATTCATGGTTTCTAGTCACATTGTTCTCTCAAGTGATACAAGGGTTTCAACCTCCAGTTTGCTGTTTCTTCTGATTTATAACTCAACTATTAAATGTTTTCGATCAATAATGAAAATTCCTACTCATAACTATAATTTGTTCTGGTGATTGATTTTAATTTCTGTTTTAACTATTGACACACCCCTCTGCTGGTGAAATTTTGTTGGTTTTGCTCCTGCCTAGGAAGTTAGTTCCATGCTGCTGACAGTGTCTGTGTTGATGAGAAAGGTCACTATAATACATGCAAAACAATCACAGGCTGGTACTCACCAAAATCCTATTGCCCCAGCTCTGCAGTATGAGTGTATAGCTCCAGATTCATTATCTGTTTGTAGCAGACCCTTGGGCTGAGCTGACACTGCTTGTATGTCTCTAACTGGGGTGCTTGATTTTTGCCATGTTCAACCAGTGGGATACAGAGATCATTATGGAAGGATGGTAAAAAAAGATGAACTGGTTTGTTTCCAGGTAATTTAAAATTTTGCACTGTTTGCAACCAAGTTTTTTCAGCCTCTACAGGAAGCAGTTTTAATATAGAAAATATGCTACAAGAGAAGTTTCTTGGCAGTTGAAGAAGTGACAGGGCTTCTGTTATAGAACTAAGTTTGCTTTCCAATTACCGTGATGCTAAATATATCCTTTTAGGAATTCTGCATATATTGGCTCTAGCTAGGGGCTTTCCCCTGTTTTCTTATCTTAATTAAGACCATTTTTTACCTATTAAAAAAAAAAAAGAAGTTAGGCTTGAAAAGAGGAGATGCTAGATTAATCAGTAAACTACCTGCCAGGAAGCTAGAAACCAACAGATGCAGAAAATCAGAGCTTCACACTGCTTTTTAGTGTCCCAGTCTGCTCTCCCCTGTTGAAAGTAGGGTGACTGATTCTTTCCTTTTTCTGAGCTCTTGCTGGTGTGGCAGAAGGATATAACTTAAAACTCTGGCAATTGTTTCTCAGTGTGGACAGAACTTTCTGAACCTCTCTTAGTTGAAATTTCATGTTATGGCTGTGGAAAAGGAAAACAACGAATTGCTTTTGTTTGCCTGGTGGAGTTTTCCATTCTTTTACTCTTTTATGCGTCTTTATTTCAGTAACCTTTCAATTTTGTCAATTATGTTTGTTTTGGTGTCCTCCTGTCCACATCTCCCCTCCTTCCCAGTTTTATTCATGATGTCTAGAGTATCTGCTAGGTTCTGGTGTTACCTGGACTCTGATTTATTCTGGAATTCCTCTGGTGAGGTCAATTACAAATACCAGCAGTAAGTATAATTCAGTTTTTGAAGAGCTGTCATTTGCTTTTTTTTTTTAGTAATAGTGTAATCTCAGAACATGGCCTAGAAATTTTGCATTTGCTTCATTCATGAGCACTTGATGAAATCTAGTGTGTAATGCTGAATTTGAGCAGTTGAGGGGCTTATTTTTGAGCTTATCTTAGAAATAGGTGATTTTTTTTTTCGAAGGCATTAATACAGTTCCAAGTGAACTAGCAGCAGAAATTGAAGGTGGTTTTTTTGTTGTTTTTTTTTTTCCTCCCTTCTTTTTTAAGATGCTTCCAGGGACCTTTTTTCTTTGGAATGTACGTTTCTGAAAGTTTAGAGTACCTTGTTGCAGCCTATTGATGCGATTTCTCCTTTTCAGTATCTTCTAGAGGTTTGGGGGTTTTTCCTCCCTTAGCCTACCTTTCCCAACTCCTAGTCCTGTTTCTTGTTGCCTAATAAGTGACATCAGTCTCCCCAAAGCCCTCGTGTCTCTTTCCTTGTTAAAAGTGCATGTAACACTTGTTGTTATGAGAGTGAAAACGCAGTCACAGGAAGGTGAAGTGTTTTGCTCATGTTTGCATATCAGGTCAGCTGCTGAGCCAGGAATAGAAGTCCTGTCTCATGACTCAGTGCCCTAACCGCTGGCCTGTGCCGCCTCTCCAGGGCACTGGTCTTTTCCAAGAATATAGTAGTGATGGGTATAGGAGTAACTACAGCAAATATAGGAGCTTTACTTCCAGCTCTGGCAGGGCTCCAAGGCTTATACACAGCTTAAAAGACAAGAGAAGAAATAAAAGCTTTCTAAAAGAGCTCCTAGATAAATTCTGTAAAGTTACGGTTTGCTTTGCTTTGTTTAAAAACAGCAACCGAAAAAAACCCCAAAACAACCTAATTGAAAATAGCTTTCCAGAAGGATTAGGATGTGGAAGAAAGTTCCATGTGTTTGAAAGTCAAACTTTGCTCTACAAATAACCTTAAGAGCGGCCTG
Source organism: Brachypodius melanocephalos (assembly GCA_013398615.1). Classification (NCBI taxonomy): domain Eukaryota; kingdom Metazoa; phylum Chordata; class Aves; order Passeriformes; family Pycnonotidae; genus Brachypodius; species Brachypodius melanocephalos. Next base: position 13,030,737 of record VZSR01003807.1, on the reverse strand, counting down.
TGATTAAATCTTTTGTATATTCAACAACAAACTCATTTTATGCAACCGCAACTATGATAAAATTGAATTAAATGAACCTGCCTCTAAGAAAAGATACTGAATAGCTGAGTAGTGCATTATTCAATGAATGGAAAACGGGGAGGCTGGCTGAAACTGCTGGGAAATGGTTTTAACATTCTATCGGGCTAAAGAGCAATTCTGTGAAATCACTGTATTTGTTTCCCCCCTACCTCCCCGCCCTCATTTTTTAAATAGCAGTGCTCTTCATACTGTCAGAATTCAGTGTTGTGACACCCCTACTCAAAAGTTATGACAGCAGTGTAATGACAGCTACTGCCTCTTGAGAATCAATCAGGCAATTAATTTTGTAAATGAAATGCTGATTATACAAAGCTTCACATGAGAGGCCCAGTGATTAAAATCAATTTAACAAATTGTTTCAGGTGGGACTTGATTAATAATTTGCCATAAATGCTGAGGATATATGACCAGCATACCTTTTTGTGTGTGTGTGTGTGTGTTAATATAGAGCTATATATATCGCTGGGAGTGGAAAAAATCTGCAGCTAACTGTATGTACTTTTGGCTTGTGACCTAGATGTGATTGGTTATACCTTTTTGTGGGTACTCTGTCATCCCCAGTGTCCACAATGTCACTTTCTCAGCTAGTGTTCTCTCTAGCAATTAAATACATCTAACTTTTAATTTTATTTCTGTGAGTAAAGTTGAAAAAGTGTATTCAGATCCACTTGAATATTAAGTTTAGAAAGTTTTTCCTTTAAAATTTAAAGTGGATGTGGGATTTTTTTCCGTTTACATCTCTCCCCTCGTCACTTTTATTTAGGACATTGTGCATTTTCCCCCTCTTACTGCAATATTTCTCTGCGGGCAGCCTTCCTGCAGAGCTCCCCTCGTTCCACTCAGGGCAGTGCTCTATTCCCTGGCTGACAGACACTATTTTTAGTACATCCTTTTCTGTCCATCTAACGCCGTGTTTGTGTAAGAGCTCTACAAAGTAGGTAAGGGAATTTTTTTTCTGAGTTCCAGATGGCAGCCATGCACAGTGAGTGAAGGTGTTTACTTGTCTAGGAAGCTGAGAACCTCATTGCCAGACAAAATAGAAGTAACTGGTATTCTGGGTGGGGATTTTCTTTTTTTAACTTAGTTTTCTGGGTTTATGAATGGATTTTCTCTTCCTGCTTGAGCCAGAGCCTTGGCTACTGAGGAGACCTCAAAGCTTTGAGGCATCCACTGGTAAATCTAGCCTGAGAACTTTAGGTTACTATTTCCCTTGCTATTTGCCTTGCTCTCCTGCTGGGGGTTGCTATTTTGACAGTAGAAATGCCAGACTGAGAGCTCTGCCCATATCTGCCTGTGCTCCAGTGCCAAAGCTGTTGTATTGGTGCAAAACCATCCAACGCAGGCAGTTTTAAGTTCAGAGTGGACTGTGGATGGAAGTAGCCAAAGCGTGGTCACAATCTGGCAGCACATAGGAGAAGCAGCTGGAATGAGTGGCGTGTTGTACATAAGTTTGCTAGAAGACCTTTTAAAGAACCCCTGAATTCTGCTGCACTAGAAATTGCTGCAAACTTGTTGAGGAGGGGAGTAGAGCTTCTGCATGCCTAAAGAAAAATGATCTTCTTTCTAAGGGCATCCAAGTTGGAGAAAAGAAGTCTAAAGACAGGACTGCAGTTCCTGAGTACTTCCTGGAAGAAGTTTGATATTAGGAAAGTGGGTTACAGAAGAAGATTGAATGTTCAGGTGTGATGAGGACAGATGACATACATTAAGCTGACTTCAGAGTAACCTATTAGCTGTCAGTAGCTGGAATGACAAAGGCAGCTTGAGGGGCAGAAGTTCTGAGCTGTATATCCATGTGAACTTGCCAGAAACCTAGGATTGTTTGGCCATCAGCTGTGTTAGTGTGTATAATTGCTTCTTGATGTTGTCTTAACCTTTGCGTGCACTTGTAGTGGCAACTGAAGAGGTTAGTTATGGACACTGCATTAAAAACAGGTTTTTTTGCTATGTTTGTTGTGATTTGTTCTTTCAGTAGTTGTTCAGCTTTATCTATATGCAAATTATAAATAGAGAATGGCTGATACACAGACTTTACAGTTTTTGGGTTGTGTGTGTTAAAGAGGACTCGGAAGAAGGCTGAAAAACAGTGTATCCTGCTTTCTCACTCTGCAGAAAATGTTACTTGTATAAATTATTTGTAAATGTTCTAGGCAAGTAGTAGTTGATTCTTTGTGAGGCATAGCTTTGATTTTTTTTTTCTTTTGCCTTGTTATATACTTGCTTTCTGTTTTGAGTGGGAAATAATCTCTCTGATGTCTCCCTGCAGCTGAAATCAGACAGTATGCAGAACCTTTAAGACAAGGAAAATGGCTATTTATGTTAAAACTCTGCTAGTGTATGCTTCTTCATTTACTAGATTTTCTTTCATCATGGGTTTATGTTGAACTCAGCTCTTTGTTTTTGCTTATTACTTATTGTGTTTGCGCAACTGCCTTTTTAAATTAAAATTTTAGTAAAACAGACAGTAGATTTCCCATTTCAAAAAAAATAAGAAGCATGTTTGCTAGTCACCTCTCAGACTTTAATAATAATGTCAGAATTTAATGCTATACATTCAAACTTTTTAATAGTTGCTTGCAACTTTCTTAAATGGATATTGAAACATGTGATGAGAGTTGTTTTGATACTCCCTCTTTTGTCACGTAAAAATGTTGGCTGAGGCGTCCTTGTACATGTTCATACAAATGATGACATTATCTAGAAGTGGATTATCTTTTCTGCAGTTCCAGCCTCATGCCAGCTGTGTCATTGTATTATAGTGAATACTTCTGATTATCTTTAGTGATAAATTTGTGACTTGGTGCCTGACATAGAGTTGAGAGCTTCATGCCCATCTTCCTTGGAATGTCGGTAACTGATTGTCAGCTGTCCTTACTTATAATGAGGTTTCAAGGCTTTGGTTTCTGTACAGAGATGGGTTTTCTCTCTCTTTTTTTTTTTTTTTTTTTTTTTTTTTTTTTTAATATGGAAACAGACGCTTTGGCTGCAGATCAGTGAATAAACAAAGGGTTATTGTATTCATAGCTCTAGGAGTTTGAGGGCAAGCCTACTTGAGAGTGTTGAGTTCATGTTGTTTTGTTAGAGGCGCAAATGATGGAGCATTACTTGGGGTGCTCTGTGGCTTATAGTTGCTTTAAATCACTGTGTTTGCTGTTGTCAGCCAAACCAATGCCTCTTGCTTTTTTTTTTTGTTTAAACAAACAAAAAAGCACACTTTCACTTGAAAAGTAGTTACAACTTTCATATAAATACTCCTGTCTTCTAGTGAATTACTCTGTCTGCCATGTAGAAAAGAGCACTACCTGAATGGGATTCATATCTAAATCCCATTGTGACCTTATTAAAGTTTCTCCCACTCCTCCCTGTCTTGACATTTCAGTGGTGGGGGGTCTTTGTGGTATCTTTAAATGGAAATGTTAGTTGTATTTTGGGACAGTGACTGGTGTTGTTCATATTCTTAAATATCATTGAAATAAACATTTTGTTGTTAGAACCAGTTGATAACTTAATAGCAGATAGGTTTATATATATAATGCGTGCATAACATCAGTAATGCCTTAAATGTAAGAGCTGGTTTTGGTCAGACTGCTTCTCAAGTTACTCTCTTGTGCAAGCTGCTTCAGATCTGAGTGTAGATGAGGTAACTGGGAAAACACTGGTAAAATGACTAAAGAAAATGGTAGTGTATTTTTCTCTCACTTTAGAAAAGGCAAAATTGAATCTCAAGGTACTTCAGTGTGAGGTGATTTATTTGATTGTTTTGGATGGGAGGAGAGCAGAAGTGGTGGTGATACTGAGTTTACAGGTGGGTATAGAATACTAATTTTTTCACTTCTGCATATGGCAGGAATGTCGAGTTTATGTATTCTTTTACACAAAACCTTGAAGAAAGGAGCCGGTAAGAGGAAAAATTTGTCAATTACTATTTGTAAGTCATGTAGGCTTTTCAGTGTCCTACCTTGATGGTTGTATTGTCAATCTAAAGACTGGGAATGAAACCCTGGCCCTGTTGAAATCCTAAGCAAACCTTCCACTGGGTGTTTCAAGGTGCTCATGAAGCACATAATAGGCAGGAACTCTTATGAAATGCTCCGTTCTCCCAAAGCCTCATAGTACATTTGCGAATGAATCTGATACTGACATGAGATAGGCACTATAATAAAGGGGTTATAAATACAGTATTTCTGTGGACTGAAGCAAAGAACAAGACTGAGGTATTTTGAGGAACTGCAGGTCTACTCAAAGTTTTAATGAAATGCAGCAAGTTGAAGAGGAGGTGTGGAATCAGAAGCAAAAAGCAGAATCTATCTAGGCTTGCGTGGAAGAATATGGCAATAAAAAATACCATGAGCAAACATTAGATGAACTGGCAAAATGGTAATGTGTGTATTAGGAGTAAAATAGCACCAGAGAAAAATTGGACTATTCTGTAAAGGCAGGAAAAGAAACAAATGGATATTGATTACTACAGTGACACTAAAATAAAATTTAATAAGTAATTAAAACTTTGCACTGCAACATGTAATAGAATAAAATAGAGGCGTGGAAGACGTGAAAAGACACACATCACCCATTCATAGTCAAACATGCACTCTGGATTTTAGAGGTATGTGATGCAGTTAGAGCAATGCTGTCATTTTTGGTAAATGTTAGAGAGCACTTGTGGAGGGGTTGGGTTATGATCCCTATGGCATGAAGAAGTTAGTACTTCTCATAATCATCCTGTCACTGAAAACTTGTCTTTGTAAACTGTTGGAACTGATATTGAAGAAAATATTGGAACTTTAATAAATGTTGAAGGAACCTTCAGATAAGATTATAATATGTATGTCTCAATTAACAACTTCTTTAAATAAGTTCAGTATTTCATGAATAAGAGAAAGTCTTGCTATGAGAATGAAATCAGAAAGTCTACATGAATGATAAAGCTAAAAACTGTGCGTGCATAAAAGCTGGAAAAAGTTACATTGGAATTTTTACCTTCACTGTAAGAGGGACAGTACTTGATGAGCATCTCTTTTTTCTTTCTGTTAAGTGTATGGCTCCAGGTCTTTCTCACCATACACTGTTCTGAAGACAAAATTTGTCTTTTTGTTAGAGAGCTTTCAGTGGTATTGATCATGGACATATTAAATTCTAGAATTGGTTCTGTGTTGAAGAAATGATGGGGCTTTTTTGTTCATTTTTGGGGTTGAATATTTTTTTCCCTTTTTTTCCCTCATTTTTACACAAGGGAAATTGAGGCATTGTTGTAGGAAGTTTGGCCTGGTTTTGGTGGCTGTAGGTTAAATTTTTTGAAACACACAGTTTCTGGAAAGACTTTCAGAGCACATCTCTCATCAAATTCACAAGTTGTTGCAGTTGTAGACAGGCAGCATTTCCTGCAATTTAAGCCCCATGATTTCAAGCCAAGAGGAATTAAATGGGAAATTTTGAAATTTTTTTGGTTAAGTGAAAAAGTGTGGTGGATGCAGAGGTAGAGTCCATTTCTGTTGAGCAGCACACAGCTTCAGATGGTAAGGTAGTTATCTCCTTCATTCACTACCTGTATGGTAAGTGAAGCCCTTGCTCCTATAGCTCACACTGCCCCTTCAACGCCCTGCGCTGGGTGTATACGTGGAGCAGGCACATCAGTGCCTGCGAGGATTGAAGTGTGACTGTGGGTTTAAAAACAGTTATATCTGTGAAGGACACATGCTTCGTGTTGCAAGGGCAACTTAATTCCAAGAGCTCTCAACTCCTGCAGTAATAATCTTTCTTAAGCCTGGGGGAGAGCTGGCTCTTTGGTTTTGTTTTGCCTCGCAGGAATATGTTGACAGCCACTGAGTCACTGGTAGATGTCTTCACCTTTAGCTGCACCACACAGACGGTTGGGATCTAATCTGAATGGAGTCAGGAATAGCAGTGGTGACTTTCCATCCCTCTTGAGGACCAACCAATGCATAGGGTGAGAAATGTTTCCTCACCAAGTCTGTATTCTCCAACCCTAGAAGATCATGGAAGATTGTTCTTTCCTTGAGATCTTTGGAGGGAGGAGGGAACTGACAGCTAGGGTGGGTCCCTGTGGATTGTTCCATTAATTTGTCCAGGCACAGTCACTGCTCTCTCAGTCTAGCCCTCTCTCATATTCAAGTATCTCCAATCCTTGGTCAAGATTCTTGACTTGCAGTGTTCACAGTAAGTTCTGAGTATGTCCAGGTCCCTTGCTTCCCAGTGACCACAGCTGCCTCGATTCCAGTGTTGTGTGAGACACTGCAGCCCCATGTGACTGGATTTATAGCAATATCTGAGGCTCTTCATCCCTCCACCTTTCTGAATTGGAGGGATATCACTTGAGGGAAAGATGAGTGACTCACCTGAAGAGAACATGGAGAAGTGTAGCAATGGCAGGCTGGTGAGAAGGAGGGAAGGAAGGATGCACTGGCAGTGACACTCACTCTCCCAAAACACACACAGAAGCTGCTTGGAGGTCACTAGTCCAAAGGACAGAGACTCTTTGGCCTGTATCCATGTCACCTCCTGACCTTGTTTCCTCCTCTCCCCTTCAGCTCTTTCTGTCTCACTTCTGTCTCCATTGCTTTTTTAACTCATTGTCCCTCTTTCTTTGTCTGGCAAATTCAAGGCAGCTTCCATACACTTTGTAACCCCTCTGAAGGAGCCCTGCCCCTCATGTGCTCCTGTTTATTCTTCCTGTGCTCCCAGTCTGGTGACATTCAGGTGCTCTCTCTGACATGCCTTGCCTTTCGTGAATGTCCAGTGTCACCATGGGAAATTAAAATTCTCTGCCTCAAAGCATGGTATTCAAGAGATATTTTCAAGTGTTTTATGTGAGAACATAAGCCATGTATTTTTCTGTGACCTCATTCTAAGATATAGCTGAACTATTTCTGCTGAATTTTCCAGAGAATTTCAGCCTCAGGCATACATATGCCCTGGAAAATTTCAGCCTAAATGCTAGAAGTTTGGCAAAGTTTGTATGCACCTGAAAGGAGTCTTAATAATGGAAAATGTCAGGTTGTTTTAGCTGTGTAGCTATCTGCATTGTTTATATTTAAGAATTGGATGCAGAAAAGAAAATACTACACTCAAAATTAATTAAACTTGAATTTAAGTAAACATGGTTATTGGGGATCAGAAGTGGAAATTATACCCTGAAACAGAAGATGGTAGCAATGAAAAGTGCTGTTTGGCTTCACAGGAATCTAAGGGAGGACTCACTTTGAATAAGGATTTATGTTTGAGGAGAAGAATATGACAGGTGATGCACAGAACATTAAAACACAGAAATAAACATAGATAAAGTACTGTGGTCTATAGGAGGAAATGTAAGTTGTCCGCTGGGACTCTGTAAGAAGGAATCTATAGTTCATCTGCTTAGCCTTTGTGTTTTTTTTGAAACTGTGGTGAGAGTGCATGATGGCCTAAAAAAACCTCAAAATTGAGGATGTTGTTGAGGATCAGGTGATCTGAAGTGGTTGAGGAACCATTGATTTTGAAAAGTATGAAATATAAATAGTAAATTACCCAGGGACATTTAGTGGCAAAAAATAGAAACTTCTAATCTGGCTACAGAGCAGGCAAACAATAAAGGGAAAATTGCTGAGTAATACTTACCCAAATTTAGCAGTGAATGTGGAATTTGCTATGGTAGCAAAAAAGGGCGGTCCTCTTCTGAAGGGAATAGAGGTGTCGTGTGAGGAGGAGGTTATCACTTCCATCTCCTCAGGTGTAATTGTGCCCATATTCAGAATACTTTATTAGTTTTGGGTGACATTCCTGGAAAACTGGTATTGGTAATAGTGAAGACAGCCAGGGGAAAAAAAAAGAGGTTTCATGGATTTTATTTGCGGTAAGGAAAGAATTATAGTTCATTAAGCAGTGACTAGTTTGGAAAGGGCATACTTTGGATAGGAACAAAAAAAAGTAGTGTGTTAGTAGTAAAAACAGCAGTGATGAGAAGAAACAGGGATGAGTGTGCGAAATGTTATTGTCGTAATAACTATTACATCAGAATATAAGAGCCAGAAAGGATTTGAAGAAGCCATATTATCACATAGGAGGTTTTAAAATTAAACTGTTCAGCAGTATGCTGCAGGAAAACATGTGCAAAATGTGCTGCAGGGGGGATTCCTGCTGCTGGTGGGAGGGTGGGCTGGCTGGGTGAATTAATACGTCTTTATTGGTGGGGGGGAGCAGGAGAGGGGGTATGTGTCATTTTCATGAAGACAAGATTGTGATAGGCTTTTTGAATGCTTCCCCCCACATTTTTCCATGAATCTAACCAAAACTCTGGATTTAAAAAACGAATGTCGTATTAACAATACAGGACTGCACTTCACGAAGCATGGTGTTTTTTCTGGTTCAGTTAGTTCTCAGTAATAAAACATGAGAGTAATACTGCACAATGGTTGACACCTGTCCTGAAACTGTTACAGGGCTTGGTAAGTGCTGCCAAAATGTCTAAAAATAAAACTTCCCTCCCTTCCCCCTTCATCACTGGTTGCAGTTTGGATTTTCTGAGGTCTATTAAGGAGGCAAATAAACTTCCATGTAAAATGTGGGTTATGACTTGCTTTTTGATCTGGAAACTTACTAGTGGGCACAAAAGCCCCAGGAAAATGCTGAAATGCAGTGTTCTGTATGCACTGCACTTCTTGGAAACTTTCTTTTCTTTCCAGTTTCTCTTTTTGTTTGGTGTGAGAGAACAGACATTTTCTCAAGGTTAAATGGCTTGTCCACTGTTTGTGTCTCTCTTGATATGTATTTATGTTTCTATTTTATTTTTGTTTTAATGTGAATGTCAGTGATGCTAATCAGTGTGCAGCAGTATATTTAATTATTTCTTAAGCTGAATTTTTTTGGGCAGTTCTGCTTTCTGTCTGTATAGGTAACAGACAGCCTCACGTTTTAGTGCAAGATATTTTTAAGTTGTTTTAAATGTAATAGAAGTCCCAAAGTTAGTATTCAAAACCTCGTCTAATTAATCAGAGAACCCAGGGTATGGTACTTTGCCAGTTTGTACATCAGGTAAATATTTGATGTGTAAAGCGTTGAGAAAACACATGTATAATTCGCCCGCAGCGAGCATGACGATTCTGACCTTTTTCTTTGCATGTCTTAAATATTCCTTTGCTTGTGTTTGGCCCCAGGGCAGTCCGATGGATCCGATGGTGATGAAGAGGCCGCAGCTGTACGGCATGGGCAATAACCCTCACTCTCAGGCACAGCAGAGCAGCCCCTACCCCGGGCAGTCCTACGGCCCTCCCGGCCCCCAGCGCTATCCCGTGGGAATGCAGGGCCGAGCCCCGGCAGCCATGGGAGGAATGCAGTATCCACAGCAACAGGTTTGTGGAGGATTTTTCTGGGTTGCTTTGGTTTCCCTCCTCTCTTTCTCTTCCCATCTGACATTCTGGTAATACAGAGGGTGCGAGAGAAAAACCTCAGAAATAAGTATTTCTTGTGCAGAAGGAGGATAAAGGACTGTTTTAAAACTAAATAAATTATGTTCACAGTGTGAATGTTTTCTGAAATCCCTTACAGTTCGAAAGGATTTAGTTTGTTGCTGGCATCTTTCTGGAGAGAGAGAAGTATGTCAAATGCCATGAGTTTTCTTTTTTTTTTTTTTTTTCAGTTGACACCACTTAGCCTTGCATATTTTTTGGTTCTTTTCTTTGCTGTTGTTGCTATTTTTTTCTTGGTTTTTTCGGAGTTTTTGTGTTCTCTTTCTCTCTGGCTTACATACACTTAAATGTAAGATGAAAAGCTAGAGGTGACATCAGTACATCAAGGCTAGTGTAGTCCAGTGCATACAAAAGTGTTACATATTTATATCAGCTGTTTGTTGTTGTGGTGGTTGGTTTTCTTTTTTCTCCTCATTTTGATAGGAGTCTGTAGCTTTTTGTATTTTTTTTTCTTTTGCCAGCTCTTTAAAGTCAGGATTTTTTTTTTAATGTATCAGAGTAGATAGAAAAGTAAGGATTTCCTTTTTATCTGCTTAGATTTCACTGTTGATGGAGACCTCTTGTGCTTTTTTCCTACCCTTTTTAAGTAGGTCAGTCTCAATGTGCATACCATGTACTAAGGAAAATACAGCAGTTTTCAAGAGGGAGAGATAAACTGAGGTTATCAAGAAAGTAATGTTTTGCTAATTTTTTTTTTTTTAAAATAGTGATGTGGGTGTAGACAGTGAGAACTCTGCACTGCATTGTGAGCACAACAGATTAGTAACTTGATCATTAATGGGAAAGAACATTTGCTTTGTGCAACTGACCAGTCATGGATTAGCTTTTTTTTAATGTCATTTATTGTTAAATATAGAAAATAAAATAAAATTTTGGACTTCTGGCAGATGAGTGCCTGGCCAATTCTTGTTATTACCCATCCAGTAAGACAAGATGTTAATCGGGCAGTTAATTAAATAACAGTTTCAAATATATTATAGTATCATTAGCGCTAGTCTTAATATTTATTCTTTTCTATTGTTAAATAGATATTTATTGATAAGGAAGAGATTGTTTAGTTTAGAAATGCCAAACAGTCTATTTGGTCGCTAGATTCAGGCAGCAAGGCATTTTGTCATTTGGAAAAGGGAGGAGAAATTGAATAAAGGAGGCTTTCTTTTTCTTTGTGTATCTGTAACCAAAGTGAAGTTATTGAAACGCATTTTTAATTTAAGAATGAGTTATTTGGTGTTACGCGGAGATGAGTGTTGAATTTTCAGTGCATTTGCTAATTGCTTGGTAATTGTAAATTACCCGTCAGCAGGCAGTGACCTGGCAGCGCCATTGGCTGCCAGCCCCATCCATCTCCTCGCAGCGCTGCCCGCAGTGGCTGAGCGGCAGCGCCGGCCCCAGCACCAGAGCTCTTCGGGGAGAAAGGGACAGGATAATTATGACATTGAGCTTTTATTGAACGGACATCACCACCTAGGCATGATTTTGTTTTGGACAGCCTCCAAAGCTTCGTGTGTTTGGTTTGTGGACCTCTAATGACCTGAATCCAGTTCTTTTCGTATTGCTCATATATTACCACCTTTCTACAAAGGATTAAAATGCAGGAATGCAGGTTTGTAAACTGAATTGCCAACTTACCAGCTGAGTGGTAAGTTGTCTTTGGCACAGGATGCCACAGTTTGATTCCTGGCTGGATTTTTACTCCTGTGACGTGAATATTAAATAAGGAGAGCCTAGCTACACTTGTTAAAACTGTGTAGCATGTACCTAACGTTAGATATCATATATATATATAAAAATATATATAATATTGCTGGAAGTTTCAGAAGATGAATCTCAGCACTTTCTGGAAATTGGACTGCTTTACAGTGTCACACTGAATTTATCAAAAGCTCAAGGCACTTCCAAAAACTCGACTGGTTAAAAAATACTGGGCCTTAAACACATACCGTGCTCAGATTTAAGTACTGTGCAGAGATAGCATTGAGTAGATGGATTATGAGGGTGGAAGTGCCACACTGTAGGAAGGGTGGGAAGCATCAATGGGAGAGATTGTTTTTATTTTAAGTTATAGTTTGCTGTTGCCCAAAGATAGCTGAGGGTGTCAGCTCTGTTTCCTTGGATGAAACAAGAAGGCTTTTTGTTAAACTGTGAAGATATTTGAATTTTGAAAAAGACCTTGAAGTGTTAAGTCTGGCTCTTTGTCAGCAAGTGTTGTGGCTTGAGGTTAGAACTATGGGACTTGACAGATTTTAACTTGCAGGCTCTGCTACAGGATGCTGCAAATGAAGAAATAAAGATGAAAAACAACACCCTAAAGATTGAGCTAAAATTAATGAAAGGGGTAGAATTGAAGATAATTGCCTAGATGTAGTTAGCTGGTCTGTGTCACATTGCAGCAGAGAATAGTGTGTTCCAGCCTGCAGCCCAGAGGTGGAAGAGCTCTCTCTCAGAAAGGGAGGCCTCTGGCGTAAGCACTAAAAGATTAAAGAGGATGAAAAAGATGAAATGTTATCAGGTGCAGTCAGCCTACGTATCTGCAGTGTGGATGTCAAACACAGCCTGCTAACTGGTTTTTAAAGGGGCATCTATGAAATGCTGCAGACATTGTTTTACAACTGCTGTTTGGTGTAGGCATGCTTGGCACCAAACATGAAGGTGCAAATAAACCCCTAGATTCTCTTAAAATTCTGTGTGGAAACTGCAGAATGTTGAAGTGACTATGGAAGGTATGAGATATATTCTGCAAAGGACTGAAGAGAGAAAGCAGATCCCCTCAGTGAGTTTGGAACTCCTCTTTGACGAGTTATCGATGATGAGCTCCAGCACAACACACTGAGCCTTACATAAAGGGCACAATTTGAAATCCAGGCAATCTCTTTACACTAATACAGCTAAAGATAAAGGGGTCTATATATATAAATGGCCATATAGGAAAGTCAGGTTGATTGTGGTAAAAGTCATGGTAACCTGAGATTTTCACTTTCTTTTCTGACAGTTAACAACAGAGATACAGATTTGTCATGTGAAGATGGGTGATAGTCTCCTGGGACAAAGTGCTAAGCAGTTTGAAAAGTGCTGCAGCGTTTTATAAGATTTTATGGGCATGTCCAGCTAACTCAGTGTGAGTCAAATAAATATATAAAGCGTTTGGACTGATTTGGCACCATATAGAAGGGAAGATATGAGAAAGGAAGGTGATACAAAAAGAGTTATATACTTAATTTATAGGATTGCAGACTTGACATATCTCTTGTCAGAATGCATTACTATGGAAAATTAATTACTTAGAGATTTTTATATTGTTAGGTATATGTATTGTTAGGAATATTTGTGTTGAAGGAGAGGTGGGAAGAAGGCAAGGCAAAGCTGGGAGTAAGATGACATGTGCCTATGTTGCCAGTCTTCATGAATGAAACACAAGAAGTTACAACAAGGCTTAAAAATGCTGTTCTTGCATGTAAGTCTTAATACTGCTATCTCATAATCTCATGAACTCTCTCTCCTGGTTTGCATGGGGTGAAAAATATTCTTTCAGATTTAATTTTCAGTTTCTAATTTCTTAGATATCACTTGGAATTACAAAGAGATGATGTCAAAATTGAAAATCCTAATATGCAGGGATAGTTAGCACCTGAAAACTTCAGGCTTGATTTTGCAATACATCTCACTATGAGTGAAATACTATCTGAGTAATAAGATCTGATTATAAAGACAGTAATTTGCCTTTCATTTAACTTCTTTTTTGCCTTACACCCTTTTTGGACCTCCGTCAAGCAAGTGATGATGCCATGATCAGCTCCTTCTGCCTTTAGTTCAATTGCCCTCTGAATGCCCAGCTTTGGTGCTGTGTGCTGTAGGAAAACCTTCTGCTGCTTTGTAAAGACATTTTTGCTAAAAAAAAAAAAGACCTCAGAATACTGGTCAAAGTAAGGGGTTTTTTTCTCACTGGTGGTGTTGCTTTTTCATGATAGTAGTATGCAGTATTTTATTTTGTGATGAATTTCATTAAGCTTAAAAATCATATACTTGAAATATCCACTTACAGGTTTTGAAAGTTTTCATCAAAGTTTGAAGGCTTGGATTTATGAATATGTTTGAAAGAATTGAATGGTGTGATGTGCCTGTTTAATCAGATGATCATTGCCTAATTGATTTTTTTTTAGCGTGCATTAAAATTCCTTGTGTACTTGATGGACTGGAACAACAACTTATTGTGTAAATAGGATTGTGTTGCTATAATGCATAGTAAATTCTTTATGAAAGATATTTGCATGGATACGTACAGCAACCATTCCTAATAGCTATTTAAAATGGGGCATTTCAGTACTGATCATGCAGTTGCCTTAGTGCCTTGAGCCTGCTTGCTGTAAGACAAGTTATGAGGCCTGAGCTTTGGTCTATTCTTTCTCTCTTTTTTTTTTTTTTTTTTTTTTTTTTTTTTTTTTTTTTTTTGCTATAGAAATACTGTGAGCTCAAAGAGTGCTAAACACTTGTCCCTTTAACTTCTTTTTATGTTCTTGATTTGCAGAATTCAAAACTAAATCGGTCTCCTCACTGTTTTAAGAACGGAACTGTAGATATTCAGAGAAGTATTAATTCCATTTCCCCCCTTTTTTCAAATACAGATTATTTTGAGGTGTAAGGAAAGTATGTTGTTGTCTTATATGGCAAGTTTCAATGCGGAGTAACTTTTTTTGTTTTTAAGGGGGAAAAAACTTGTAAAACCTCTAGGAATATGTAGCAAGGATTTATTGTAATGGAAACTGCAAGTAAACCAGAACTACAGCAGCAGCAGTGCGATTACATCATTTAAGAAAGGGTTTACAGTGCCCGTATTGGGTAATGTCCCAGGTTGGAAATGTCGAGTTTATGCCAAGGAAATCAGTTGGCTGTAGGCTTGGCAGATAGAGTTTTAAAGCTAGCAAACACACGTGTTTATTACTGGTTGGCCGGTTGTGTGCGTTACTTTCTGAAGTAATTTTAATTCTAGAAGATTGAAGTATGCCAAGAAAGTGAGACGTACTATCATAATTTGCTCTGAACGACTAACTTAAAATGCTGTGTATACATACAGTGAGTACTGGTCAAGTGATCACCTTTTTGGTCCTCTGTGTGTATAATTGCCCTCACCACCTAGATGATACTAAATGCGTTGCAGTTTTTTACTCCTATGTAGGTGTTAGCACAATTGATGTCAGTCTTGTTAAAGAGAGCGGATGCAGAAAATAAGCACCATTTTCAGTTCTTAGCCTATTTATTTTGCAGGAACAGAGAATGAATCAATGTGATTGAATCTCACAAACAACCAGCAGAAGACAAAATAGTGAGATGTGTTGCTTTTTCTTAAAAATTGATAGACCCATTTGATGCACACAAATAAGAAGGGAGTGTGAAGCTTTGATCAGCGTGTGCTTCAGAAGTACATTTTTTCCAGATTTTTGTTTGATTTACCTTGGGGTTTTGGGGGCATTTGTTTTTCTTTTGGTTTTGGTATGGCTTTTGTGGTGTGTGTGTTATATTTAGGGGTTTTTTTGCTTGTTTCATTTATTATGGTTTGCTTTTTTCACTGGGCGTTTATTTGGAGCTGTCACTAGCAGATTATGGATCTACTTTGTTAATTCCTGGAAAGCAGAAATGTCAAAATTCTAAAGGATTATTTTTCCCAACTTCCTGTTCTGTAAAAAACATAAATACTTTTAATTAAAATAATTCCTCAGTAACATTTTGTTTGAATGATAGGTCTGCTATCCTGTTGAACTTCTGCAAACCTCTAGGGAAAAAAAAATTCAGTAAAGTCAGTAGAACTGCTGCTTCTTGGAGAATGTAAAGTCTGAACCAGAAAAAGGGACAAGAAGTCATAGCTAGTTGTCTTTCATGTAAGGTCATCTTTAAGAATGGGTCTTTTGATAGTCAAGTGTTAATAATTGCAAAGAAAAGTTGCTGCTCTTTGTCATGTAAAGAAATGGGATTTTTAAATTTCAGATTTAGGAAAATGCTAAGTACTGTGCTTGTGCAGACTGTAGGAAAATGTTTAGCATGGTTCTTTCTTTTGGGTATACTAAGCCTCATTGACTAAATTGAAAAAAAAGACTGCTACTTTAGTTCATGGCAGGATAAGGCTTTATGTTGTATTGTCTCCTTTAGAATTATCCCTTCTATTGAGTGTAATTCACTCTATAGAGGGAGGTGAGCACAGATTACAGATAATCACAGAATCAAATTCGACATAAGTTTCTGGTTCTTATGATAGTTTAGCTCTTCATCTTAATGCTGGTCATCTGAGATTGTTTACCGAAGAAAATCCCTAAAGTAACAGAATTGCATTATTATGGTAAATAGAAACATTTCAGTAGCTTCCATCATTCTTTGAAACAGTGCAGAAAAAAATGTAGGTTGAAAAGGGAAAAGAAGTGATCTTTCAGCTGGTGAGAGATGGTTCAGAAATGAGACTGGGTCAACATTTTTGTTTGTTGAATTACCATGTAATGATGTTCAGTAAATGCTAATTTTTACATCCAAACCTGGAGTAAGAGGCAGTCAACATTTGTACAGAAAGTGCATAAGAATGATCAGTGTATGATGACAAATGAAATGTATTTTTGTTACTGCTAAACGATTGTCATTTAGCTGGAATATTTAATAGCTGTAATCACATTTGATGTTCTGCTTGGATGTGGGGGCATGAGAGAGGAAACAATGCAAGCCCTCTGTGTTGGTGTTCTGTAAAAGTTTGTTGTTAAAAGAAGCAGCAGTTATTTTTTATTGGGAGCTTGGTTTGCTAGCAGAATTAGCTGTCAGTCTGCACTGGCGTTAGGCAAAAAAAAGATTTTGGTGATCAGGAGTGGAGAACAGAGAGCTGTTTGCTGCTTCACTAGGAAGGTACAAAATAATTTACTTACAAACAGCTCATTTTACATGGCAGCAGGAGACATGAGTTTATTTACATCTGAAGTAAAATAAGCATCTTACTTTAAGAAAAGGCTGCTGCATTACTCTGTTCAACAGCTGCCATATAATGACTGTACCAGGAGGGTTTTAAAGAGTAGGTAAGGAATAATTGACTGTTACTCTTAATATTATAGTCATAGTAGTCTTTTGTTAATAATATTAATCAAAGAATAATTGACACTCAAACAGTTGAAATTATGTTCCGACCCATCATGCATATATACTACAAGATTTTTGTAACCATATCGTAACTGTGTTTCCCAATATTCCTGAGGGAACTCAGATACTTTTTTTCTATTTTTTTAAAGCCATGGTATGAGTTTCTCAGAAGATGGTATCGTTTGTCTGTAAATTTGGACTTGCTCAAAGGAAGCAAGAGAGGCAATAGGGTATGTTTTTTTAAAAATAGGGAGTGTGTTTCCCACAGCTGAAAATAGGGCTGAAGATAAGGGGAAATCAGTGGGAAATTTCCTGCGACTTCATTGGAACTACAGGGCCAGGCTGCTGGAGTTGGGTGACTTGTCTTTAGTTGATATCAGGGTAGGCAGAATTAATCCACTAAGTCAATTGAAGAAAATTTCAGAATGAGACAGGTCAGTACCCTTCACTTTGGTCACCCTGGGACAGAGTCAGCTCTTCTTGGAACAATAGGCCGTTCAAAAAAGCCCAGGTGTTTCAATAGTTCACGATTGGACTCCTATTGCTAGCAGCAACTTTTATTTTTTCATAGACTAAGATTTATATTAAATTTAGCTTCAGCAAAACTTGTGCAAAAAATTGCAGTGGGAGATTTAGTACTGCAAAAAACCAAAAGTATTTTCCATACCTTTTTTATCTAGCCAGTCTTAAATTACATGGGTTCCATGCAGTACTATTCAAGCTTGCTCAGTAACCTGTTTCAGTTTTGCATGTTTTATCACCTAGAACATTAAGACTTTTTGTGGGAGTAGATGAGATATAAAATCTTTAGAAAAAAAATCTTAACTATGTTTGAGACTTTTTAAATTCTCTGTAGATAATTTTTTCATGTTTGTTTATATATTGCATTGGTTCTTACAACTGTTCTAACTGGGTACATCTAAAAATCCTAATGTAGGTACTTTAACCTTTAGATGTTTTGTTGTTTTTCAAGATGGATGAAAGAAAGATTTAAGAATTAAAAGAATAACTCAAAACTACAGCTCATGCAATCTCTGTGGGCTTTTATTCTTCTGCTACCTTGGGTGACACCGTTTTTCGGTACTTCTGGTACTTGTTCATTGCCTTGCCTAAAATAGAAAAAATGTGTTAAATGCTTGCATCCTTGCTGGTAACATATTTCATCTGAATCTTATAAAGTCTTTTGGGGTTGTGGAAGAATACCGAGGAGAATATTAGTGTCTGGTTTATTTCTTCGCGCACTCCATTGTTTTCCTCCTCTTCTGAATATTTTTTCTTAGTAATGCTTTTTGCTTTTGAGTGTAAGAGCAAGACACATACCAGGTAATAAACAATTCAGTGACTGGACATTACTAGAAATCACATTTGAATCTTGTATCCAAATACCCCTTTAGGAAAGTAAGTGGATTTAGTTTTGGTATGTACATCAAAGGGACAAATTGCACTTGCTTGCTAGTTTCTTTGATAGAACAGTGATGAAGAGTTTCTTGGTGAAGTGTCATATGACTTGTCTTTTGAGACAAGCGTCCAATCAAAATAAAAAAGGTTTGTACAGCCACTTAAGGAAGATGTTGTTTTACTCATAGAGGTAGCATTAGTTCTCTGGAGTCTGTATCCATGTGTGTTTAACCGGCCACGTTGGCAAAGATGTGCTTTACAGGACAGGTCAGCAGAACGACCCTGTTCTTTCCACCAGATTGTGTCTCTGTTTTGTGCTCATCGAGTGGTGCTTAATAGAAACACCTAAGAGTCTATGCCGAGAACAACTGAGCCTGTACATGGGCAAAGCAAGCAGGGCTGCTCAGCAAGGTCCTCTGCTTTTAGCTACTCCTGCCCCTCCTCAGAAACTCCACTGCTGCCTCTGCTGTCCCTCCTAACTTTCAGAGCTGGCAACACTGAAAATCGGCATGTGTTTTGACTCTTCTACCCTACTGGAGAATGTTTTAAAGGACAGACGCAAATTGACTGGTTTCTGGTTTTTGTTGGTTTGATTTTATTGCTGGTTGGCAAAACTGAGGAAAATCATAGGCCAGGATATCCCTCTGCAGGTTTGGGAAGTGTGTACTTAATAGATTTATGGCTCTTTTATGTTTGGAAAGTTATTCTAGGGAGGAAGCCATTATTTCTGAAATGAACCTTAAGTCCTGCAGAAAATTACACTTTAGACCTCGTGTTCACAAAAAATCCTACCTGATGTTAGGGAGCCAGCAGGTGGGTTTTTAGTCCTCTGAGGTGATGTTGTGAGAAATTCCATGTATCCTTCTCAGTCTGAAGATTGTTTTATGACCTGAGTAAATTTGCAGTCTTGCAGCAAGTTGTGAAGAGTAGATTCAGTAAATGCCAAGATTGTGTAGGATATTTGGCCTTTTCTGCTTTGATTTTATACATCACAAGAAAAATAATGTTTTTTAATATTCCTTTAGGCTTGTAACACCAGGGTTACAAGAGGAGCATGACCACAAAAAGTAATTGAATAATATCCAGGAAAAGATCAGATATACTTTGGGTGTATTAGGTGTAGGCTTTTCTTTCTTCTTTCTCTCTTGTGTTCTGTCATCCCATTTTTGTCTTTCACATGTAGAAGTGTCTAAAAATACGCTCCTATTCTTGGCATGCATTAATATCTTGTAAAGCAGAATAAAAACTTGACAAAATAGCAGAACCTTGTGTATGTATGAGTTGCCGTGTCTTTACTGGAGTTGCTTTAGACCTGCTTGGAGGAACCTAGAAACTTCAGCTTTCTGCATATCTGGTTAAAAAAAAAAAAAAAAGAGAAAAAAAAAAGAGTTAAAAAGGGTAAGAGTTAACCTGGTTGTGAGACTGCTGTTTATAGGAATGTGGAAAGATCTATATTACATGTAGTGTTGTGGTTAGTGGAGAAAACATGTTTTTACTTAAAAATTATTTTCATACATGGACCTGATATTATGTATTGCACTTCCAGACACAGGTGGAAATGGCTGTGTTCAGAATTCTTTCAGGTAATAAACTTAAGTGATCTCAGCATTTTAATAAATATTTGCTGAAAGAAAGGAGAGCACACTTTGGCATTTAGTGTTGATCTTGTAGTAATGAAATGCTGCAAGTGATAGGGTTTCTTATTGCACCATGGTTTTGTTGGGTACATTTTAGTATCTTAGAGATGCAGCATTTCTATTTGCAGCACCAAACAGTAATTTCTCTGAAAAAGGTGGGTGCAAATTCTTAAATGAGAGTTCGGTAAAAGGCATGGAAGTGAGCCTGGGACTAGTAGAAAAGTAGTATTGGCAGTGCTAGCACTGATTGTACGAGGAATGATCATCCTCTTCCTGTGTGTCAATAAAAATGCAGGAGAGCACCTTTCTTGACACAGAGGTTGCTGAAACATCAGTGCTGTCTTTTTTTGTAATACTCCTGTGGATGTTTTTGCACAAAGTGGTATCTGTCAGAGCTTGAAATATTCTTGCACAGTTTCCTTTGAACAGGTAGTGCAGGACAAGTTCTAGCACATAGCAGCTTGACATGGGGCCGCCTACCGCGGGGAAGGAATGCCTTGCTTACATACATCTGAGCTGATGTGCTGAGAACTTTGCCAGTCATTTTGCCAGTTACATACTGGGCTGTAAATAATTACTGAACTTCCATTTTGAATCACAGAAAATTTTTCCCCCCTTTTTTCCCTCCCCTTTTAAAGTAAATCTGTAGCAGTGGGAGATACTGGGAATTCTTTAACACTCTGTGATTACCCTGGAGATGTTTCTACAATGAATGTAACATAAATCTGCACATCTTTATTGCTATGCCATCTTCATTTTTGAAATGCAATATTTGTTGTCCTTTTATTGCTTTCACTAGTACTATTCATCTAAAACCCACATTGTATGTGAAATTACAATAGGAAACAAATAGTGTCAATGGTTCACCTGAAAGATACAATAAAGACACTAAGGCTTAATATTTTCCTGAAAAAGGATGCCTTTTCTTTGTTGTTTTCATATACATGGCAAGAGATTGCAGGTAAAATTTGAACAGTGGTTGAAAACTGCATAGTCTTGGTTTTGCACACTTGCTGGAGTTCTTAATCTATGCTGTTTACATCTTGGTTTGGAAATTGAGATACTCAGATACCAGGTTTTGATATTAAAAGGTAGAATGAATTTGGTGCTAGGACTCCTTGAAAGGATGTGAATTCATTCTTGTCCCATAATTTTTCCTACGGTTGAAGTCAGTGTAAGTGCTTATTGGAGCAAGCAACATACAGCAGTTTATTTGTGTGCAGTTGCCTTGAGGGATTTTTCTTGTCTTCTTCTTTTTTTTTTTTTTTTTCCTTTAAGATTCCCTGTCTTGGGGCAACTTTCTCTGTTTATTTGAAGGTGAAATGAGCCTTGCAAACATATTTGTCAGCTGAGGCAGAGGTGTACATGTTTGTCTATATTTCTACGTTAATATTGTTTGTTACACTATATTTACTCATGGAAAATTAGGTGAGTAATGAAAGACTGAAACCTCATTCTGGATGATGTTATGGATGCTCGGTCAGTATTCTGCTTGCTCTCCCTGCTGGGTGAGGAAACCGTATTGCTGTGGGGTCTCCCTGTTTGTCCTCAGGAAGGCCACCACTGGCCATTAGCTCTCCTGCTGGCTTACATGATTTTTAGTGAAACATGCCTGAGGTTGTGCTATTCATGTCGGTTTTGCACTTACCACTGCAGTTTCCAACTGGAGGCACAGAAGGCTTCCCATTTGGGTGGGGGAGCAAAGCTACCAGCCCTTCCTGTGGCAGCCTGTCCCTTCAAAGAGTGATTTAGAAGGAAACTGCAGTGGGTATGAGCTGGTGTGTCTCAAAGGCCTCCCCTTCTGTTTGTGAGACAGTCAAGGTGAATGTAGTGACAGTAGGGTTGTGGAAAAATCTGGACCTGTATTAACAAAAAATACGTCTTGAAACAGTAGTCATTTGGATGGAGGTATGTTTTGATAACTATTAAGAAAAGATTCGACGTGTGAAAATAAGGGTACGGATGCAAATCTTAAATTTTATAATCTTTCTCCTGAACACAGCTGGTGATGATATGTGGCTGGCTGTTGTGTACTAATGTCTTTGCCTAGTCTTGTCATACCTTTGGACAGTATCACTGATTTAGAACTGAAATCAAACTGCATATCAAAGCAATTTTTGGGTTTTTTTTTGGTTGAGGACAAAATTACTATCTCAGAAAGCAGACTACTGTGGGACTGGAGAACTCTGAAGCCATGAAGCTTGAATTGTTCCACTGACCAGAAAATATACCTAGACAAGCCTTTTCTGATATAAGGAAGAAAAGTATGGCTCACACACTTGATGCTGTAGAGACTCCCAGAAGATAATTACCAAGGGATGTTCTGAAGTCACAGAACATTGTGTGAGGTAGGAGAAAACCCACTTTTTCCATTCGGTGCAAGAAACCTAGCACCGCTCCTTAACCTAGCACCTCTCCTTTTCCCATTCCCTGTCCTCAGCTGCATTTGGCTGTCCTGTCAGTCAGCTGTGGTGGAAGAATTCACACTAGGAAAGTGTTCCAGGAGGCAGAAGCTTTTCTTCTTTATTCAGTTGTTTGGCTCAAACAGCCTTCCTTCCTGATTAGCAGTACAGAAACAAAGATCCTGCAAGTGTCCTGCTGATAGGGTGAATAATTTGGTGTAGTTGTTGGTGTTTTTGAGAAGCTGGTTATTGTCTGCAAAGGGAAGGGAGCATGTTCTTAGGCTGAGCTCCCCCTGGAGCAGAGAAGCTATTTTTTGGCGTCACTTTGACTTGGGTGAGTAGAAGAGCTCAGAGCTGGAGTGGTGGGGGTGGAGACTAACATTGCAGGAACATGTAAGCACACATTGAGATTGAAATCATGATTTTGTGGACAGCAGTGATCAAGGAACTAAACATGACAGGAGGGACACCCCCCCACACACAACCCCATTTGATTGCCTATACTCTAATGCTAGCAGCCAGGATAATAAACAAGAGAAGCTGAAATTTTTCATTTACCATTACAGATTTTGTCTGCTTGGTGTTAGTTGAAATCTAGTGGAAAGGTTCACAGGATTGGAATGTTAAAATAAATGGTTATAACCTATTTAGAGAGAATTGAATGGATAGAAGAGGAAGGAAAGTGGTACTCTATATCAGGAGTGATATTATGTATTTCTGAGTAACTGCTCAAAAGCAAATGATATTAAATGTTTGTGAGTTATTGTCCTGGCAGAGAAAGCAGGAGATGAGGCTACTAACCAGTACCTGCTAGGTACCACTAAAATGAAGTAAAAGCAAAGTGACCAGGCCCTCAAGAATGTTACTTGCACTGGAAAGAGAAGGGGAATACAGGGACTGAACACCACCTGCTGCAAGCATTGAAACCCTTGGGAATTTCTGTTAAAAACTGTGCATGTAAATGCAGGCAGCAATTTGTCTGGAAAAACATTGTACCTGGCACTGAGGAATTCAAAAGCAGATGAAGAAGAACTAGTTACAGAAGTAAATCAGTGTTGTTTTAGTTAAAAGGACCATAGGTTGGTTTAATTAAGTTGTATGCAGAAAGAATTGAGCTCAAATAAGCAACAAGATAAAATCCATGAGCATGGATGCGTATCAATTGATAGATATGTTGTATACGTACATGAACACTTCTGTTGCTTTCAGACGGACAGCAGCACAAAAGATGGGAATGGTCATGAGCTGCATCAGCTGGAGGGATTTTTATTTTCTCTGTAGATGATGCTTGGAATGGCTTAAAGGTTTTTTTACTAAACAAATAATTGAAGAAGAAGTTAATGCTGTCCTGCTATTCTTGTTTCCAGCATCTGTCAGAATTTTAGAACTAGAAGCTTCACTACTTGAAGCAATTTCTTGTTTTGTTTATAAAGAATATTTTGAATGTGGATCAAGTTTATTCTTAAGTGGTTTCTTTAACTAATGAAGACCTGTTTTAAAATGAGTAAAATTCCTTCAACTATAAATGAGCACTAATTATGAATTAAAAAAAAAAGATCTGGTAAGAAAGAAATGTTCTGTTTGCCATTTTTATAATGTAATAAGCATGTTAAGCTTAAGGACTGAATAAACATTTGTTTAAGCAACTAATTGCTTAAATAAGTGCATGTGGACATTAAATACATTCTTCTGGTTAGCAAAAAGACTTGCCAAGCATAGTGTGAAAGCTAGAGCTAATAATACACTGAAACAGAGTATTACCAATCAGTGAGACTAAACTTTCCTTTAAAATAATGAAAAAAATAAAATTAATGCAACACAAGATGAAAAGACATTACTCACACCACTTTTTCTTGTTGCCAATTGAAATGAAGATAAGACCAGGCTTACAGAGAATGCTTTGATTTGAATAAATCCATTGTGATCTATGAACTAAAATGCAGTTCTCACTTACGGGATATCGCTTTCTTCTGGAAACGCAGTGACGGAGAAAGCTTTGAAGGTTGTGGTAGATAATCAGTTGAGTGCACGTTCCTTGTGCAGTCCTGCAGTTTAAAAGCATTAATATGATATTTGTCTGGGTAAAAGAAAGTGATACTGGCAAACTGAATCTGGATTTTGGTCCCTCAAAATGGCTAATAGAGGTGGTGCTCAGATACAGAGTTAAGATGGCTATAGTGAACTGGAGAATGTGGTTGATAGTAAAAATTCCAAGGAACTGAATAACCTTTTAGGTTAAAAGGAAGTGATTCAGGTCTCTTGGCCTGAACCTGTGTATAACCGAATGTATGGAACAGAGGCTTTAAAGAATTTTTCAGCCCAGCACAGAGGTATATATGGGCTATACTTTCATAGACAAGGAAAGCCCATTGGCTGGAGAAGTGCAGCCATGTGAAAATGTTGTGTAAAGCTTGCTATGCCCTTCAGGTAACTCAAACAATCAAAATAACCCCAAGAGATTTGATAATTAACATGTTCTTTAAAGTATTGAATGACATGAATGTGAAATCACTTTCCTTCTGCCATATTGCAATCAGAGCATTTGTTTTTCTTTCTGTAGTTAATCACATGTTCCAATAGTGTGGTCAGTTTATTAAACCTGCACCACATTGTTATGCCTTCAGAAACCAGAAACTTTACTAAAAAACCGGCATGCTCTGGTTCCTAATTTTGTAAAAGTCAGTGCTTTTTGTGGAGGTGGGTGCTCTGGGCCCCAAGTGTTTGCCATCAGGCAAGTAACTTAAAATGCATGTAGAAGGTGTGAAAACACCTTCTGGAGATGGAAGGGATTCTTACTTCTCAAATACCACATGTAAACTGTAAGAGTTCAGAAGACGCAGAAATGGTATTTTGTGTCTCACTTGGAATCATGGGCAGAATTGCACCTGCATCCTGCAGAAAAGAAACCTTCTTTTGAGACACCAGCAGGCCAGCCTGTGGGCTGCCATGGTCTCCACAGCAGGGGCAAGCTCGGCTGTGAGAAGCACTGACCCACCACGGCTGACAGGGAGGACTTCTGAGAGGACAGTCATTGAATGGGACACACAAGGTTATCTCCTGAATTTGACTTTGTCCAACTCTGTAAAGCCCATTTAAACAGTGGAGGTCTTTTTATTTTTAGCTGTTTATCTCCCACTGAAGCTTCCTGAGAGTTTCTCCAAGGAAGGGAGGTCAGTGCCTTCACATGAGGCACTTCTGGAGAATGATTTTTGCAATTTTTAATGTTTGTTAGCCATCATCTTGATTCTCAGGCTTGTGAAATCAAAAACATGCAAATAAAGCAAAGATTACCTTATTAATTTCACTGTGAAAATGTGTGCAAGTGTACCCATACTAAGCGCACTGCTGTGTATCTGTCCTTGTCTGCCCTGGCATGCTTTGGGAGTAAGGGTCTTAATACCAATTGATTAACACTTTACTTTCCAAAATTGACCACAAGGAAGCAAATTTAACAAACTCATAAAACTGTACAGTAGATTAAACTGAGGCTTAATCATATCAATTTAGTCTGGCTCTATTAATAGCTAAGAAATGGGTTTATATTTTTTTAATACCTGGAAGCCATGTTACAATACACACAAGTTACTTTTCAATCTCTCATTCTTCTGGACAATGAACAGTTATTACTAATTTTTATGTAAAATATAAATCTTTAAACATTTTTGGGGTATTTTGGAGAATAAATTAAACTTAAGACACTATTTGTTAGGATTTTACATGTATGTTTTGCATTTAATGGTTCCGTTTTCTTTCAAAGTTTGGTAAACCTAATAAAAATGTAACTGGAGTTATATATTTATGATAATTTCAGTTGTATGTGCTTTTAGGAATGCATGTATATTACATACTAATGAGCAAATGAGATAACACTTTAGAATTGGAATATAGAAAGAATCCTAGTAATTAGGATGCTTCGGTGCAAATTTTGACTCTGCTGCTGAACTGCTATGCTAATTTATTATAAAATGCATGATACTTGCAAATAAATGATAAAATACCTACCTGGTGCTGCATATCAGTAGTGCTTTATCCAAATAATGTTTGTTGAGCATAAATGGTGTTCTTGCAAAACATGGGAGTGAAATCTGTGTTTTCAGTGTGCTGGAGTTCTAGCTTGCTTTGAACAAATCTGCTCTTGCACATCAGATGTGGAAACACTTGTGCTGTAGATGCAGCAATTAATTGCTTTTATCTCAGCACTTAATTTGATCTTGCTCTCCCCCCACCCCAATACAGTCTTGACTTGAAACCTTTTCTGTCTCAGTTGATGTCAAATGTGCCATATTTCCGTCATGAGAAACTGCTGCCCTCTGGCACTGAGGCTTTGGATTTGTTCTCAAGAGTAGTGGGGTTTGCTGTGTTGTTTGCCAGCTCTGGCTTAATTTGGTTACATCGTAGAAGAAGGTCTGGAGATCAGATGGGGAAACCTTTCAAAATGAGTATGAGTAGGGGAAGCAGAAACCAGCAGAGAAGTACTCGAGGGACAACATGGCCAAAGCAAAGAGTCAAGGAGGCATCTGCAGGAGTGTAGGACAGTGGGGTACAAAGCTGTGGCTGCACTGAGAGGAGTGTTGCAGTGACTGATCTCAGCTGGTGAGAGCACACATGGGACGTGTAGCTATGCAGGCAGGGGGAACTCTAAATTTTAGGTGCTATTGCTCTGCATGATGCATCAGGGCTTTGGAATAATTAACATCAGGATTATGGAGGTAAGAGTGCTCAATGGTTTATTCAGGCACAATTAGTTTTATGTTTTCTTCCATGGTTTACTGATGTAGGATGTTACTGGATTCCTGAAAGATCAGTATACTGCAGTGGGCTGTGTGTACATATAGCTGGTTAAAATAATACATGTAAAAGCAGTTTCAGGAGTTTTGTTTAAGTGGATAAACTGGTGTGTTTTTTCCTTAAAACAACTTAAACAGAATTTGTAACAGTTTCCATTTAGTTGTCAGGTGTTGGTTGTCACTTTTTAGAATAGAACAAAAAAGAAAAAATCTCCATGAGAAAAACATCTTGGCCTACTGTATTGCGGAAGAGAACTGGAAAAGTTGTGTGTGTGCATTCCCTGCCACCAGCCATCTTGGTGAATAGTAGGTGCTTGAAAACAATTCACTGTGTGTTTCTGTCCTTTCTCTTCCATCTGGTCCCAGTTTTGTTAAATTTTGCCTTGGATGTACTATACACATGCACGTATACATAAATGTATTGTATATACACATCCATATATGTGGTGGTATGTAGCTCCCTATATCCAGAAACATCCTGATGGCATCGATTCCTGGACTGTAGTGGGCACCACTCTTAGTCATGGCACTGGCTGTTCTTGGCCCTGTCAGCTGTAGTGATGCTTTAAATCTGGGATTTACTATGACAGTTAAATACAGAGCATGTACAGCTCACAAATCCCCCTCTGCCATGACCCCAGGTATTGATTTATTTGATTGGACAGTTGGAAGACTATTCAGAATTATCTGTGGAGCAAGCAGCATTCTAAAACCAGTCTTTATTAACATTAAAATGATTTATTTCTCCTTACCTTTAAAATAACTTGGAGTTTGAGTCTGACATTGCATAAATCTCTAGGTAGTTGTGGGTGTTTGAAAAAATTTTATGTAGTCTGCATATTCACTTAAAATTTTCACAACAAGTATTCAAAAGCTGCTTCATTTGAAAGGACAGAGTTTTCACAGCTTACTGGGCTGCAGATTTAATACCAATCAACTTTGAAGGCTTTTGCCAGGACAAGTGTGTGCATCTTTGTATTGCTCCACAAGTTGGTGATTTAGCTGAAAAATAAATCGTAAGTGTCAGATCTGAAGAAGGCTTGTGTGACTGTAAATTTGGGTGTGCAGTGGTGCTTTTTTTTTGTCTCCAACTATGTTGGTTAGCCTAGTAAGATGCTCTCTCCCTCTCCACAGGCTTCACTTTATTTATTCCATGTATAGTGTTACTTGTTTATTTATGTATTTATTTTTAAGTATCGTTTGCATTCTGGTCTAAATGTGCTTGAAAATTACCATCTGCTCTCCTGCTATTTAGATAGGGCGCGCTACAACTGAGGTGAAGAGCTGTCACATCAAATATTTTCATTCCAGCTTTTGCACCTTTGATATCAAATTACGTAATTGCAGCGCAGGACCATTTGCAGGGATTCCTTATTTTCTTTGTAACTCTACCATTCCTCCTCCCAGTCTTTACTGGATTTTGTTGCTTTTTGAGAATGTTTCCAGTGCAGATGCCCATTTGTGAGTGCTTGGAGAGGAGGATTCAGCCCCTCAAGCAGGGCTTCTCCTTTTGGTAAAATGTTAAAATTAGTGGAATAAGGAGGAATATAAAAGCAGAAATTGCCCATTTATGGTGCAAAATGTCTATGTGCAGATAAAACAGATAGGAGTAGAGTGATTTTGGGCTTGGTTGGGGTTTTTTCCCCTTACGTTTGGTTGTTTCTTTTCTGTTTTCCACATTTCTTGTCTTTTCTGAAGCAATGTAAAATACAAATGGGTCAATGACATACACAGAATATATTTCCCGTAATATTGAGGTTTAATCTACCTGCTTTTTGATGGATTTTTGTTTGATTCTATTTTTCCTTCGTTTTTGTTGTTATTTTTGTTTGTTGGGTTTGGTTGGCCTTTTCAGTTCAAGGAGTAGGGAAGGTGGAAACTGCTTTCAAAATCAGACCATTATAAAAATGAACAGATCATCTGTATTCATGCTGACAGTCACTTTGGGTTGAATGGGAATAAACTGACAGAAGATGGTGTTTGGAAATGAAACATGACGGGAAAGCAGTTAGCACAAACTGCCCAATAACTTCTCATAGTCAGGAAAAGAGTGCCTTTATGGAGCAGGGGTTGTGCCTGTGAAATAACTGTAAGATGAATTAGTGGTTTTGCAGTTCCAGGCAGTAAATTTGGTGTTTGTCATCTGCCTCCTCCCGAGTGGTAAATACAGTAGTGGGGTGGGTACTGGAACAGGCACCAAATTCCAAGTGTCTGAATCCTCTGTGAGGTAGAGTTTATTAACCAGTTTGTTTTGACCCAGTGGGGCCCTGGTGGGCCACCTCCTGGGTGAGACTCCCTTGTCCTCTCTGTGGGGTGGCAGCTAGTTCCCCTGCATGCTTCCCAATCCATCTTCTTCACTTTTCTAGAGACTAGCAGTGGTCTTCTGTACAAGGTTTTGTTGGTTTTTTTTTTGCTTCTGCTGCCGAAGCAGTGGATGTAATAAATGTAATTAGTTACTTTTACGTGGTGGTTTGTGCACTCTTGTGATGTGCATTGGAGGGGTCTTTGCTTTCACTGACATCTGGGTGGATCTTCTCTAGCATTGATAGACACTGTGGAGATTTTGATGGCAATTTGGTAGTGCCAGAGCCTCTTGTGCTTATGTGGTGTGCGCATCTCTCTGCTTCATCCTTAATGCAGCACTTGAGTTACCTGAGCTTGAATAATGGGATGAAGGAGCCAGGCAGTGGGACATGGCTGAGGTCATGAAGCTCAGCCAAACCATGGGGATAAAACATTTCCCCCTAACCACCTCCCTTTTATTTTCCTCATGTAACCCGTAAAACCAAGTGGGAGAGGTGCTTCAGCTGCAGTTGGACTGTTAAGTCATAACCAGTGTGTGGTATCAACCCCTGGTGTGGTAGCTGTGACTCCAGGCCTGGAAAGGATGCACCTGCCTTGGATGGCATCATCCTTACTACAGGCATGCAGGTGTGTGCCATGTACAAGCTTTCTCTTACAGCAGTAGATAGAACACCCTCCCTCTCTGTTAAAAGCTGCTCCAAAGTGCAGGATCACAGGTGCAGTTGTAAACTGAAGAGTGGAGAAACAAACATTTGTCCTGGATTGATCCTGTTCTCTGAGCTACGCCAGAGGGTTTTGTTCCTGTTTGCCGATGCCACTTCATTATTTGAGCTTGTGTTTCATTTCTTGTGTTGGTCAGCTGAAGCATTTTGAGGATGGTGGAAACCTAGTAACATGCCCTTTTGCTCTGAGGTTATTTGGTACCACACAGAGTTGTGTAGAGGGCATTGCCAGAATTCATCCCAGAAGCAGTTACGTATTTGCAGTGTCACCTTGAGTTTGTTCTTCCACAGGAAACCAGAAATACTCAGCTTCACTCAGATGATTAATTCCCTACCTCTTTTTCTGCAAGAGTAGAACCCTTCTAGTAGACCACAAAAAATACATGTCCAGCCACCAAAACCTGGAAACTGCACAGCAGAGCTAGGTTTATATTTTCTTAAAACCTACCTGCCTCCTCTTAGCAAGGACTCATGTGCTTTAGGTAATTGAATGGGCTACAGGATACATTGGGAATTGTAGTTTTGCAGTGATTTGTGCTCTGAAGATTAATAATCTTACAACCCTCAGAGGGAGATAAAGAGAATATGTTCTCAGACAAATTGTTATCTTGTATTTCAGAAATGTGCTTTGAGCACTAAGCATATCTTTAATTCACCCCTTTGGTTTTTACCTTGATACCCTTAGTAAGAGCAATATTTTAAACATCTAGGCTTGTCTTTCTCATTTCATCCCTCCTTGGTTTTCTGCAACTTTTTGGAGTTGTTTTGGAGATGTTTCATTTATAAGGCAGTTGTGTTTTTCAGAAAACTATTCTTGAAATACAAAACTTGAGGAAAAATATTTTAGAAATCACTGGTTTTGTAACCATGTAGACATGCACTGTGCAGATGGAACAAATAAGATGTTAGCCTTTTATGTTTGAAGAGTCCTGGCAATATCCAGATAACAGTGTTTTAAAAATAATTTATGTAGTCTCTTAACTTTCAGATCATTTTTGGCTTTTCTCTGCAAGTGGTTTCAGCAGCTTTTGTTTAAAAATTCGTTGAGTTTCTTAAATACTGGGTTTGGTTTAGTCACTGAAATAAGTTGTTTCTTGAGAGCTTGAGTAGGCTAGTAGGCTGAGCACCCAAATCCAGTTAGTAGTAAGAAGTTGACCATCTTTCTTCTTCACCCATTACTTGTCTGCATGGACGCCAGGGAGCTGCAGAGGTTTTCATGGCTCACTGAAGAACTACAAATTCTTTATTGTTTCTATGCTTTTAACACATACTTAAAAGTGGATAAGAATACATACAAGTACTTAGAAAAATGTAACTTTAGTCTGGTTTGCTGAACCAAAAACTCTTGCTGCCTCATTTATTTTTCCTAACACCTTTCACATCCTTCAAGGCATGTTATGACTTTGAAAACAGGATTATATATGTGCATTGACTACCCAAGTGCTTAAAAAAACCGCTACGCTAGACACATTACAACGTATTTGGAAGAAAGGAATTGGGAAAAAATACTTAGCAAACTAAATTGGTAGAAAATGATAAACAGGCAAAATGTAATTCCATACAGGGAGAGTTTGTTCCAAAGAGTTGAGAGTAGGTGGTGGGCTTCATTGCTCTGCCATAGATTTGAACGAAAGGTGTAATATGCAGTCTCTACTGAGGTAATAATATCTGTCAGCTTCACTGATACATTTTATGCATCATTGTGAATTACTTAAGCATTTTCGGATGAAGGACTAATTACTAACAAAATTCAGTAAAGATGTCTGTTAAGTGTAGATGTGTATGTATGTATTTAATGTCTTGGGTGTTGGAGTGATTTTTTTTTACGCTTTTTCTACTTTGCATGATGCAAAATACAGTGTGCATCAATCACATTGCTGTTACATGGTGCTTAGCTGGTGTTACAAATCTGAGTCAGACTTGGGCAACTGTGGGAAACAGTTTCCTTAATTTTGGATTGCTTTCTGTTCCTTGCAGCATATTAATTCCAGTTGGATCTCCTGCTTTTCTCTGGGTCAGTCCAGTACATTCCTGATTTTTGTGAAGGTTAACAGTGTTTTACTGAATGGGTGGGAGACTTTTGGGGTCGTTTTTTTTGGGAGAGGAGGGAGAAGGTTCGTTTTCTGCAGGTTCAGTGCACTGAAATGGCTCAGCTCACAGCTGGGCTGGTGTCAAAGCCATGCAACAAAAAACAAAAACAAACAAACAAACAAACAAACAAACAAAAAACCAAAAAACAAAAAACCCAAACCAAAAAAATAGGGAGTATGTCCTGGGAGGATGGAGAAGAGGTGAGTCTCTGGCTCTCAGCAGCTAGATCAACTTGCTTTGTTGCATTGCCACAGTTAGAATAACGTAAAAATAAGACATAATTGGCTAATTAAGGCTCGTGTCATTGAACAAGGCACCTTGATGGCTGCAACAGCGTCTGCCAAAACTGTGTGGCAATGCTTTGTGCTCTTCTGCCCAACAGTCCCATTCTGGACCTAATAAATGTTTAAAAGGAATTGATAAGTTTCCATTATTTTCTCCCAGTTTTACAGAACAGAGTTTTGTCAGGATGCTTTATCTGACTTCTCAAATGAGATCTATTCAGAAGGATGATAGAAAAGTGTGTTCAGGTTGGTGCTCCCATTGGGCTTGTAAATTTAAAAAAAAAAATTATTATTATTTTAAGAAAATGTGCTGTCAGTGCATTCTTACCTTATGAACTTGTTCTCTGTGCCAGAGAGCCACTCACCAAAATGCTGTCTGCTCCAGCCAGCTGTTTGAAATGTTTTTTGTTCTTCTTAGAGAAGAGAAGGTAGAGAAGAACCTGTGCAACACTGGTAGCAAAGATGAATAACAAGACTAAAAGACTTTGAGTGTTGGCCCTCTTGCTGCTGTCTTCATAGATGTGTAGTTGCTTTTGTACATGGAAAAGAAACATTGCAGAAGTCACTCTAATGACATGGATCTGCTACCAGCATATGATTGCTCCTCTGTGTATAACAGCAATAAGCAAACACAGAACCTTTTAATTAAATTCATGTATCTATTAATTTTCTCATAATATGTTGCATACACTGGAATCTAAGCTCCTTAAGACTGTTCGGAAAGCTGACTTTTTTCTTCACATTTCCTAACTAATCTTAACAATCTAAACATCAGGCAGACTGTTATTTGACATGAATTTGTTGTCATATTCCAGATCTGCCTTGGATTTTGGCAGAATTTATTTCATAAAATCTCCTCCTTCTTCTTTCTGTTACTTTTTAAATGGCACCACATCAAATGTTGTCCAAAATCTGACTCACTGCTGAAATAAGTCTTAAAAAAAGACAGATGGAGAAAGCAAATGTTGTTAAAAATTTTGTCCAAAGTACTGTAGCTGTGCTAATAGTCACTTTGTAATCATAATTGCTGTACAGAGTTCGATTTGTTTTACATTTATTTTTTGTTCTTCGTGGTTTCTTATTTGTACAAAGCTATTGTTCTGGCTGTACTAAAACCATTATGCTCTCATGCAGTTTCACAGTTGAGAATTATAAAGAGAGGTTCTGTCTTGCAGGAGAATAGACTAAATTTCTTTTTCAAAGATATTCTCTACTAGAATTGTTCCTTTTCTAATTCACTTTTTTCCAAACTGCAAGCCTATATAATTGTTTACTGAAATTTGTGGATATCTATAAAGAGATACAAAAATTCTTAAATACAGCATCTCATAGATATACACAGCATAGTGTCTATTAAATTCACAATACTGTGGGGAAAAATATGATTGAGTTTTTATGTGCGTGTGTATGAAACTGGTAAAGCTTTTGTTCTTCTTGCAATTTGTTTATTAGTTTCTCCAAATCTGTACATAGCTGTCTTCTTCTATTGATTTTTAAAGGAAAGACAGTAGAATTTTTCTTTTAACTGCTCAGATAGTGTTTTCAATCAGGGATATTTCTCAACTGTGATGTCCTTTTCAATTATAAAATAGTATTTGCCTTTTATAGCTGGGTATTAAATAAATTTTAAAATAGGATCAGCATGACTGAAATAAGATCTTTTTGTAAAGATTAATGTGTGTGCACACAGAAATACTACATTTCTGAGTATGGCAAATAACACGTCAAATCTGAGCCACAAAATAGGAATGTAGATGGATCCTTGCAGTGCATGTATTTTATTGCTACTTTACCAGTGATTTTTCTTTCATGCAGATTGACATAAAGACAAATATGTACTTTCCTTTAGATATTAAACCCACTATCTCACCTGTGAGGGAGATTGTAAAATTATATCCCTTTAAAAGAGAATACATCAATCTGCAAAAAAATTGCATCTTCAAGACAAGGTATTTCTTATTTCTCTATTCATAGGTGCATTCAGAAAGTAAGAGAAAGCTACAGGATTTAAGTCAAACTGAAGATTGCATCAAATACTGGGAGTCCTCTAATTTTGCTTTAAAGTTATGTAGTATATTGACATTTTTTCACACTCTTTCAGCATAAAGAGGCATTTGTTTTGTGAGTATCTGTTCCACAAGTTTTTTTAAGGACCTACATCAAAGGATCTTACCACAAATTTAAAAGGATGTAGAGGTTTCTATGGCATCATAAACAATGTAACAAATAATTTGTTGTAGAAGCAACTTCTAAAATTGGGTCTTTGGGGTGGGGAGAAATGTTTAATCTGCGGATATAGCTGGTAGTTCTTAATGGTAATTAGTAGCTATTGAAGTAAGAGTTTAGGTAGAACATTAATTAAAGTAATCCCATCCAAGCCTTGCAACAATAGGCACTGACTGCCATCTATCCATGTGGGGTTTTTAATAAGGTTTATCAAGCCATCGTTAGCTTTCTGCCTAGCCTGTATTTTCAGTGCAGTTTTATATCTTAATACTTGAAACTTTCATCCTTCTGGGTGATTGCCTAAGACATACCTATCTTCCTGTGGGACTTTGGTGCTTATCTTGTTGGCTCTGAAAGCAGAAATACAGAGTATTTTTCTGAGTATACCCTAAATCTAGAAACAGCTTTATAACTGAAAGGAAAAAAATTCTTTCAAAGGATGGGCATCATTGCCTTGTTAATGTGCTTCCCTGTGTCTGTCTCCTCTCCCATCATTGTCTTTTTGTCACTCTGTTAAGTACTGCTTAGTCATCAGTTGAAAAAGCACTGAAGATGGAATGAATTTAGGCATGACTTTTTTTGTGTCTTCTTTCAGTTAGATGAAAGATTTTCTTTCTTAGAGCTGCTCATAGTGGTGCTGGAGCTCTTACCATTTCCATCCATTATACAACTTGGTCAGGGGGTAGAATGGGTGTGGACAGTTGGATATTCTCCTTAAAACTTAAAAAGAAAGTCTCTTTCTCCTGTTTGAAGTTTGCATTGGTAAGTGTTCGATGAGCCATATTTATTTACTGTAGTCTTGTTTGGTTGGGAGTTCAGATGATATTCGTGCAAGGGCTTTGCTGCACCTGGGTGGGAGAAGCAATAGCTTGTGAGGCTTCACTTCCCTTGGAGCTTGGGATTCAACTGAAATATCATCTTCGAAAAACCCCTGAGCTGTGCAGCCCAAACATTGACCATCAAGTCTACATTACTTTCTGAGCTGAAAATATTTTCATCAGTGTTGTTCAAGTCTTTGGTGCTTTTGGTTTCAGAGCAATTTTAAGAAAGGATACCAGTAGATCTAGTATCATAATTCTATTTTCATTAACTTTGTGAGAATGATTTGTTCATTTTATTGATGTCAAGTTGCTTATGTTCCAGAGAAATGGATTTAGAAAAGCCCTGTTAGTGTCCTGGAGCTCTGTAGATGGGTACAGCATTTTTCATGTTAAAATTACCTTAGCCTCCAAGAAAGTCATGTTCCACTGTGACTCAGTTTAGTGTGTGTGTCTGCCTACAGGTTCACATGAACACTACATTAAGCAGACTATAACACAATGTATAAATTCTAACTCAGAATGCTTCCCTTTGTTCGGTGTAAGTCTGTTGTAAGTCCATATAAATGTAATCTATATTAAGTGCTTATTAATTTCCATGTTACCAAAGTAGGATGGTGTACTGTAGTGCATTTATTTGGTTACCTGTAAGCTGTTGGAAAATGTGGCAAGTGTAGCTTTCTACTGGGTGATGAATTTTTGTCATACTTAAAGTATCCTCAAAAGAAAATCGGTTTCAAAAGAAATATTTGGTGGGAATTCGAAAAGTTTTGTTTCTCCCCCCACCCCAAATACTGTTTTTCTTCTAATTTACTTTTTTTTTCCCCAGCTGTAAATTATAACTTGGCAGTTATAGTGAAATCTAAATATTCAGATTCTGTAACTTACTTTAGTTTTCTGTTTTGACAGACTTTGATTTTTTTTTTCTTTTCCTGTGTGTATGTGTAATAATGCTTTCATTCTGAGTTGAAAATGTCCTGGTTAAAAGCCACTTTTAATAATTTCTGCCATACTTTAGTGTACTGTATTTTATTTAAAACAAAACAAAACGCCCTAAACTAACCCTCAGGAGCTTTCACATCTCCATATCAGACACTGAAATATTCATCCTTATAACTGAAAATTTCAACTTTTAAGGAAAAAGTGGCTTTCACATTTCTTTTATTTTGAAATGTCATAAACATCAATTTTGTTTTCTCCCTCTGTCCTGCACTTTGCTGAGCTCTGAAGATCCTGTTTATCTTCAGCCTTACCCTGCCCTTTCTTAAGCTTTTTTGAAAGCTCCTGCTTTTTTGAATTGGGAATTCTGTCTCAGTTTGCGAACTTCCCTCAGCCTGTTAGAGTGAGGAGAGATAATGGCAAGGGGGGAGATGTTCTGCCTATGGCTCAGAAGATTTCTCTCGCATTAGCTGTGCTGACTTCTTTTTCCTTGTCTAAGGTAGGGCAGGCTTTGATGGATCTTTTAATATGAGTATCATCTTCCAACACAGAGCATGGGAATGCATTAGCCCAGAGGGTATGAGAGTCGTTCTCTAAGACAGTATTTTAAGGAGGACATCAGTGACTATTCTGCTTCATATCTACTTTTCTTGTGTTTTGCCAGCGCTGTTCTGTGTATGTATGGGGAGCTTTGAAACAGTTTTCTACTTTCAGATGTTAAAATAACTAAGGAGTACATTTCCTAGAGTTTGATTCATTTGCTCTTCATCTTATGCTTTCAGGTGGCATACAGCTTGCTTCTATGGAGAACAATTAGGGAGATATTTAACGGTATTTGGGGTTTTTCCTGAGTCAGACAGGCTTTCTTTCAGTATTTTGGTGTATGTAGTTCTGAAATAAGTTCTTCGTAATTAACTACCCCCCCCCCCCAAAAAAAAAAAAAAGTTGATAGGATTTTGGTTGGATGTGCTCAGTTGAAACTTAAGCTGGAATATGAAGTTCTCAGGCAAAACAAATTCAGAAGTAAAAAGATACTGCTGAGATAAACTTTGGGTGAAGTTTAACCTGTAAACAGTTTTCTGGGATCTACCATGTGAAGTGTGTGGAGATATTGTGGCAGATACTGATGTGGTGCTGGAATTTGTAAGGGAAGAAATAACTTTGTTGTTGTTTTTCCTAACAATAACTATTGTTCTAAAAAGTATTTATTTTTGCCAGTAAAGTACAAATTTAACCACTTAAAATGCAAACAGTGTGTGTTTAAATAACTTTTAATAAAGATTATTATGGATTGCTGCTGTTGCAGCAATGGTCTTCCTCTTGGTTGGGAAGAGACTGTCAGTGACTTCTGGGCTGCAGTAATTAAACCCCTGCAGTAATTAAACCCTTGATCTAAACAGCTATTTTGAATGTATGCCTAAAGATAATCCTCCCTCCTGGTCCTTTTGGTTTATTGATGGAGAATGTTGCAGAACGTAGTGAAGTCTCCCAAGTCTTCTGCATAGATGATAGCATTAACACTGGAAGGGTAAAACAAATGAGAGCAGGAAAAACACGGTACAAACAGAAGAGAATCCTGGTATTATAAAATAAGGAGACCAAGTCTAGAGAGATCTGCTGAATGAAAATAGAGCACAGAAAGACTGAGAAGAAAAACCTCTTCATAAAGTTGGTGGAAGGCACCCTCTCTACTGCTTCCTTGAGTTGTTTTGAGCTATGGAGAGGCTGCAGCTGACTGGGTGCAGGGTGAGGGGCAGGGATGAAGGTGCCCACTCCTCAATGAGAAGTTGCCTGTGTACAGGCAGGGTCTCTTAGGCAGCCTGAGTAAAGCCTGTTCTCTGTCTTTGCTTTTACAAATCCTGCTGTGCAAAGGCGGTGCTCGTTATATGCCATCGTGGGGAACTTCTTCACTTGAGCTGAAAATTGCTAATGCAATTCTTCCATCAGATCCCTGAAGTCTGAACCGCTTCTGTGGACTGGTTGTATTGTGTGGTTCATGTGTTGCTCACATGCACAGGGAGGGGAGAACTGTGTCCTATGCAGTGTTCAGTAATTCATGTGACTTGGGTTTGGTTTTTTCATAAAAGACAATTTCAAGGCATGGTGAATTGCTAGTTGAAATCAGCCCTGTGATCTCCTTTTGCATGCTCATCTGCAGTTCTCTGGGGGTTTTATTTGGTTTTGTTGTTTTGTTTAGGTCCAAGTTGTTCAATATAATCTCTTTCCCCTTCGACAAGCCTGTCTGAAAGCACTTTTTTGTTAATATTGCTGAAGTGTTTTACTACAGCAGTGGCAGTGATTACAAGACTACTACATTTTGGCTAACAAATGCAATAAATGTGATGAAAATCCCCCTGTGTTTTACATTTCACTGCATAACATGTTTATGTAACATGTTAAACACTTCTGTCTGAAGAACAGCTTTCCACAAAGGTAAAATGTATTTTCCATGGCACTTTCTTAGAAATACTGTGGGAAAGAATAATTCCTGCTCCCTTCTCACTCCCCACGTGTCTTAAGTCTGCATTTCCCAGGGTTTTAAAAATACGCCTTTTCTTATTTTGCCGCCACGCTTTGAAGTATAATTTTTCAGCGTGTCTTTGAGTTTTATGAGGTGAGAGAGAGAGACTGTTACCTGGAGGACATGGTTTTCCTGAGGCTAGGGACCTGGCAGTGGTGCTGGGTTGGAGCAGGCAGGTCCCTGCCTGAGCGCGCCGTGGCATGAGCGCTAATTTGGCTTTTTGTATTCTTGTCCTGTCTGTTTGTGGTATTTAATGCTCTAACATCTCTCTGGTTGGGTGAACCCATATGTCATTCAAATGGGAACCTGTGCCTTGCCATTGGCCTGACAGCCGCTCAGCCGTGGAGCACAATGATAAAATTATGAAAACTGTGTCTCTGCTCATTGGACCAGTGGAATTTACAAGCATTTCTCTTCTATGTGCCTAAATGCTATGTTGCTGTGCCTTGGCTCACACAGCAGATTTTTCTGGATTATAAGCCTTGTCAATAGTGTGAAACCTCATTTGTGTCTTTTTCTCCTCTACCATGTTGGGGGTTTTTTTCTCTCTTCCTTTATTTGTAGACATGTGCTCCTCACACGAAATCAAAAGTCAACTGCTTGCTTTGATGGATACAAAAATAAATACTTTGTTTATATCTTTAAAATAAAAGCAGAGCTTTTCACCACAAACAACATTTTGCTGCTGTTTGGTTCCGTCAATGTATTTAACAGTCAATATAAGAAATGTTATTTATATGCAGATTGTGTTTACTTCAGCATTATTTATAAAGCAATACTCTGTGATGGTAGTCATGTCTGTAAAGTCATGTTTTTCTTCATGTCTCCCTTTTTATGGTATGGTGCACATTACAGATACATAAATGTTATTTGACATAAGGGAATAAAACTATTTTCAGCTCATGAAATAACCCTGTTAGTATAAACTTGAAAAGCTCTTTCTGTAAATCACTGCTGCTGAACTGATAGCACATTTCTGCTGTAGTGTCACCTTTCTCTTTTGTGTGTGCTTGAAATGTCACGGTAATAATCAATTCATCTTACAAAAGTCAGTGAAATACATTTGCTCATACTTGGTCACGAAACCAAATCCTGCAATTCTAATATATTAGTAAGATATAATTTCGCTAAAACAGCCTTGGCTTCCATTTCTTGCTTTGTGTACCTTGTTACTGATGGTATTTAGAAACCCAAGACAAACTTCCCAGTAATTAAAATTAGCAAAGTTTTCCTGCACTCTTACAATTATGAGAGAATTTACTGCACTTTGTGCACATGAAGGATGAATTTGCTATTGAAGAAAGAGTGTTGGATATCTAATGCAGTGTATATGTACTGAAATACCAGAGAAAGAGTCATTGCTAGGCTAATGATGGCTTGTTTCTCTAACAGTGAATTTGATAGTCCATCTATGTGTGATTGTTCCCCCTTTTTTACTTACTGAATAAGCTTAGCAGCAGGAAGAATGTAAGGGAAGTATAGTTAGTGTAGTTGAAACTGGGTTTGGTTTTGTGTTTGTTTTTTAATAGAAGTAGTATAGTCTTTTGTTTTAGACAAAAGTAGAAAAAGATAACTAAGAATGGCAGCAGGAAAAGTTGTTTCCTGATTAGTTTTCCTTTTATCATGTCTTGTATAGAACCATCATGAAATGAAAGATTGTGGAGATCCTTTTAATTTGACATATTGCAGAGCTTTTTCTGGGCTCTCTGCTCTCTTATTTGGGTTTGCTGGTACTAGGAAGATTTTAAAACTGAAGTCTTTATTTCATGTTTTCCAGCAAAATTATGTGTTGCTTTGTGAAATGTAGGAAAAGCCATATGCCTTGCCCCAAGGATGTTGCAGTATAAGTCCCTCAGCTCAATGGGTTGCTGTGTGCATCACTGGTTACATTAGTGGCATTGGCCCTTTTAAGCTCAGTGGCACTACTCTTACTCAGATTTTAAATTGCTTAGTAGTTTATAGAGTTGGAACCTGAATCATACATAATGGAAATAAGTAGGATGTGGTTAGGAAAGATGTATAGAAAAGGCTCAAGACCTTGCTGAGTTTGTAGGATTTCTTTGGAAATTAACCATTTCAACTGGGACTGACTTCATGGTTTTATCTATAATATCAAATTTAATAAATTATAAGAACCATAGAGCAAGTACTTTGAATCCAGGTATTCTATGAATTGAGCTGTAGTGTGCTTTGTAGGGCTGTGCAAAGCCCTGCTCTATATTGTGTGGCTGCCCTGTTCATGTGCTGAATTTCTTTCCTACTCCTTTTACATTACTGCACTTGAGAGAATTTTCACTTGCTAGTTGGAACAGAAGCTAAAAGGGATCTTTAGGAAAGCACAGTCGAGCAGACATAATAAATTTTGAAAGGCATAAAAACCTACCTCCCAATTGAGGGAGGTAAAGATTTACAATACATCATAGAAATACTTCTTTTCTGAGAGAGCAAAAATCTTCTGACTTGACAAAGCTTTTCTTGCTGAAAGGCAGTGGAAAAGCCACTTGCAGTGTAACAAGTTGTTTTCTTTTTGACTTGAAGATGAAATAATATTATTTTCACATCAGTTAGAGGCAACAAAGGAGGCAATGCTTTTAAAGAGGGGTGCTTGTCTAGGTTTTTGTTTCTGATGCACAGAATGGTTACACTGATTGCTAATTATTTGATTACATGCCTTTTCTTCTGCAGGGATGTTGAGATACACTGCACCGAAGCAGCTTATGTTTCCTAAAGGGAGCAGATCCTCAATGAAGTGCTGCCCAGAAAGAAGAACAAACACTATTGAAACAAACTAACATTTAGTCAAAGATAGCGTATATTCGTGTATGCCTTATGGTGTGATGTTGTAGCTGTTTTTTTTAAGGGTTGTCAATTGACAGTTTCCCTTAAAAGAAAAGACAGCAACACTCCCCCAACCCCATCACTAACCCAAAATATGAAAAAAACCACCATTTTGTAAACTCCTAAATATTAGGCCAAACGGGATATACGTCTTCAAGTTTGAAGACAGATTTTTCTCTTAGATTGATAATTTAATGACATTCACCACATATTGAAGCTGTTGAGAGAATTGGAGTATAAAGATTTGTATATAGTTTTCAGCAACATAGGCTATTAATTTGTTTTACCTTTCTAACATTCCTGTTACTTTGAAATGTTTCTTTTTAAAGAGCTGTTATATTTTATCATAAAGCATTCCTGCTTTCACTGCAAAAGGGTATTTATTACTGCTTCTCTTCTAGGTGAAATGTGATGACATCATCTTTTCTCATCTATTTTAAATGTAGTAAAAGGGATGCTTCTGCAAGCACACTGCTATATGTGAGGAGCAGAAGAAAACAGGCAGACATCAGAAGTGTTTTGTAACGGGGTCCTACCCGTAAGAGACTTCCTTTTCTGTAATTTAGGAGAGTATTACATGTAATTCACCTTTATAATTACCAAGTAAGACTTGATAATAGATTTTTAAAGACCCTTGAAGGTATTTGTGAGTTTTTTGGTTGTCCGTACTGTTTTGAATGTTGATCTTAGTAAATCACAAATGTTAGAATCACAAATGTTTTACAGCTTCTTTAGCATACTAAATTTCTTCAGATATTCTAGTCTTGGTGAGTAAATAGCAGTACATGCCATAGTTCTTTATCTATTTCCTGTAAAATAATTTTTTTTAAGTTTTGATAATTTAAAGGAAGGGGAT
Organism: Brachypodius melanocephalos; assembly: GCA_013398615.1. Taxonomy (NCBI): domain Eukaryota; kingdom Metazoa; phylum Chordata; class Aves; order Passeriformes; family Pycnonotidae; genus Brachypodius; species Brachypodius melanocephalos. The sequence goes on along the minus strand of VZSR01003807.1, from coordinate 12,988,271 downwards.
TTAGTTTAGTTTCGTCTCAACATGCAAGAAAAGCTGAGATTTAAAAAGCACCAATTATTTAATGTTGAATTTATTTATTTATTGTTTTCTTTTAATTGGCAGTGCTCCTGTTCTTCTCCTCTTCCTCTTCCCTGCTCAACCCCTACCCCGCAATTTCTGTGCTGAACATTTAAACCAGAGGTCAGTTTGGGTCCATGTGTTGTTTAAAATATGCTGCAAGTGACCTGCTAAATGGAACAACAGCATCAGCATAAAATGCAGAGACCATATTAGGGCTGGGAAAAGGGAAGTGCACAGAGGTTATCAATAAATACTCAAATCAAAGTGAGCTTACTCTATAGATGTTTTTTTTCACAGTGAACTAACAGTGTTTTTTAGCTCCAGTCCTCTTCTCATCACAGAGTAATAATCTCAGTTTGTGCTGTTCCTGTTTTCTCCTTTTCTTTCTTCTAACTCCCATAGCACAGCTTTTTCAATCCAGCATTCACTGCACATGTTCCAGTCATGAGGTTACAAAGCTGACATTGCAGTCTCAGCAGAGGTTATCTCTTTAAAATTCCCTAAAATTCCCCTTTGGCACATCCAGTTTGGCAGCTGGGTTTCTGTAGGAAACTGATGGAGCCACCCCCTCCCCTTATGTCCTTTATAAAAATAGAAATCTATTAAACCTCTGGCCAGAAGGGCAGATGGGTAAGTACTCCCTCCAAAGCAGACAGTGCTGCTTCCTAAGCTTTTCTCCCTAGTTTTATACTCTCAAAAAAAAAAAAAAAATATATATATACTTCAGAGCCAATTAAATAATGAAAATACCTGGTTTTAAAATTAAAAAGACTGTTCTTCATGATGTGTGAACTCTGTGCTCTGAAACGTGTATACAGCTTCAGAGAAATATTGACCTATTGTTTGAAATATTTTAAATAGTTATGCAACTGCAAAATCAGAAGCTTAGTTTAATCTTAGAAGCTCATGCCTGAACAACGCTGTAGCCGCTGAAGTACAACTGGTACTCAGAGGAAGATTTGCCAGACAAAACAGGAGCTTGAAACACTTAACTACCAACATAGATCATCACCCTAAGATTCAAGAACTAATCTAAATGGGCATTACCCACTTGCACTTTACTTTCATGCTAAGAATGTCCCTGAAATGCATTAAATATTTGGTTTCGCCTCTTGCAAGGAAAAGAGAGAGAATTGTGTCTATGTCCCCCTCCCTACATCACTACTTTCCCTTGGAAGTCACTCTAGGTGAGAGCAGCAATGAGGTGAGAGCTGTGTAAAGTGGATTGAATTTTATGGCAGAATTTGAGTGTCTTGATTTTGAGGAGATCTGAAAAGCCAGTGTCCTCCCTGAAAGTCACGGAGAGGCTTCTTTTGTAGCTTCACTTGGTAGTGCAGCAGCTTTCTCATGGCACCTCTCCCTTAAGAGGGGCTCTGCATGGAGAGCTAGAAGTTGGTACTTTGCACAGGGGGTGCTTTTTTGGAAAGTGAGAGCTGTAGCTTTGGATTCACAAGATGAGGAGAGCCACAGAAAACCAAAACCAAAGAATCTGCCGTTCAACAGCAGCTAAGGCCAACCCAGTTGGTACCTGCAGTGCCACTTCCCTCTTGTCACTGCTGGGTTCATCTGACCATGCTGAATTGTTTTGGTGTGCTAGGCCAGCAGGAGGCTGCCCATTATCTTTCTGCTATTTGAGTGCGGCAGAACCCTTGGCAGAGAGTCAGGGAGAACTGGCAGGTTGGGTGAAGTAGTGAGGCTTCTGTGGCAGCAGACAGATTGGCTTGCAGCTGTAGACCAGTTGTCTTGGTGCTTTTGCCTCTGGAGCATTATGCGAAACATGATCAACCCACACTGTGTCTTTCATGGTGCCTGCTGTCAGGAGAACTCTTCTTTCTGCAGCTCCTCAGCATGCAGGGGTGAGCACTGGGCAGCTGTGAGACAGGAACCCACACAGTGCATTGGATGAGGAGCTTGGGAGCATTTCTGCATGGCGTGTTTTTTCTAGAACAGCTTTGAATGGCACCTCCCTGAAAACGTGTGGTTTTTCCACCACCCTTGGAAGAATTAGCATTCTGTTGGCCCCACTAAAGAACTGCAACAGCAGCTGGAAGTTTGTCTCATTCTGCCTGGTACCTGTGGTCGCTCTTTGAGCTTGCTGATGGTCAACAAACAGTGCCTACATGCCCCTGACACTTGGCGCTAAGTCTCCTATATGTTGCACAGAGCATTGCATTTTCTCACTGTAAGTTACTGTGTCTTGGTTTTACTGAGGAAAACCTTTGCTGTCATGGCCTCACTACTTAACCATCTTTGAGTCAGCCTGAAGCTCTTTTCTTAGTATTTTTTTAATGTAACAAATTGTCTACCTTCTTATGCTGTTTTACCACTCCTGATTTCCTCACCTGTTATTTATTAAGAACTTGATATGTGTTTGTCATGTGAAACAAGTTTGTCTCCTTATCTTCTCTTGTGTTTGCTGGGGCATCTCCCCACTTACCCCATGTCATGTTGTTAGAACGACACCGGTGGTTCTAATAAATAAGAACATGAAGGATATGGCAAGTTTATTACAGGCTGTGTGAAATGTGCATTGTGTGAGCACCTGTAACCCATTTCAGTGCAAAGTCAGGTGGGCTAACATAGATTTCCCTTCTCCACCACATTCACAGAGAAATTTATTTATGTAACAAAAAGCTGTTGACAGTCAATTCCTGCAGTCCCTTTTTGAGCAAACTGCTTCCTAAAAGTATTTTGTAAAAAGTGAGAAGGTAGAGGATGAATGTTCACAAAGCACATGTGGGGAGTTGCAGTTGACTTGGGGTTGAAGTGAGGAAGGTGTAGGGTCCTCACTTGTCTGTTGCAAACATTCTTAATCACTTTTACTTAATCATTACCTTTCTGAACAATCTGGAGGCTGGGCCTCTTCTGCTTACCTGGGACACATTACACGAAAACACAATAAACTACTCAGTTTCCTGCTTGTCTCTTAGTTGTGGCAAAATGCACTGCACCAGATAGGACCCACTATTCTTTACAGCCCGGGTATCCTGGAGGAAAAAAGCCCCAAAGCTGATTGCTTTCTTTGTTTTTAGCTGAAAGATTTCTCCATTATGCAGCTGTCTTGTCAAAAGACACTCCTCAAGACTTTACAGTTTGGAGGTATTGAATGTTCCTGATGGATCCTTTAAAGTGTTTCAAAGTGCATAATTGGGGCACTTGAGCATAAAACTACAATTATACACTTGTGTGTTAATTCTGTGTACAGATAGATATTACTTCAGTCTGGACATAAATGAGAAGGAAACATTTTCTTGTGAATGTAAGAATTTGTTTTGTGAATGTTTAAACAAAATAGGTGTTCAGATAATAGCCCAAAACAAGCAGACTTGGGGGAAGGGGGGCCTTCAAGAAAGGAAGCTTTCAAGAAAGGAAGGAGCATGCATGGATATACTGGAGATGCTTGGATGCTTTGAAAGAGTAGTAGGTATTATGGACATTAACAGATGGAGCACAATATTTGAGTTCAATTTAGTTGCAATATTAATTTTAAAAAATTCTAGTAGTTTGGTAGAATGGGTGTATGAATTTGGTGGTTGATTCTTCATAGTTTTTTAGGGGAACTATTTTCAATTAAGCAAGACAGGTAATTTTTGATAAGTGATGTTAGGACTTTAAAGGTTCTTGTTTGCTTTTCTGTTCCACTTTCAGTATAATGTTACATGAATTGGATTAACTGTATCCAGATACTTACATTTAGCAGATGTGTCTAAAACTTACTTGTGGTAACTGATATGAGGAATAATTTACAATAATCATCTTATTTTTAGTATAATAAAACTGTAATTATTAAAAAAATTATGATGTGCTATATGGTTTCAGCTATGAATTTATAACATAGATGTCTTTGATGTTTCTGTCAGGGTTCTTTTGATGTTTTCCAGTGCTAAGTAATAGGTCAAATTAAATAATAGAAATGGAATAAATCAAATATCTGAACTATGCAACTACAAGGAATGATTTGAAAGTTTTCTTTTAAAAATACTTGCAGGAATATTTGAAATGACAGCTGTTATGTAAGTACTCCTATTCAAGAGGCTGACTTGGTTTTTATCTGTTCCCAGTAGGGAAAGGGAAATAAGAGCCATCATAGAAAATATTTGCATCTTCCCTTTTTTAAAAATTGTTTTGGTTTTATTGGTGGTGCACTTTGGTTAAATTCATCTAAAGAAGAAGAGTTTCTGATTGGAGTTGCTTTCTATTTCCTGTTTTTCTAAGCCAGCCTAAGTAACCCAAAAACAATATTGAGGAACTATGCCACAGGAATTGGGATCCTGATCTTAGGCAGTTAATGCTATGCTGCAGTGTAATAAATTATCCTGGATGGATAGAGATGTAATCAAATTTTCTTACTGTTAGTTCAGCCCGTTCATTCTCTTTGTCTCAGGATTCCTTGCTGTGGGGAATTTTTAGGGTCCAGATGAAAAGTATGAGTTTGATCCTGCTATAATAGAAGAAACTAGAGAAATTTGGACTGTACAGATGTCTAGATTTATCACAGATGTTACTGAACCTAAATGATAGATATGGGAGGTCATCCCTTTTTTTGTGTGTCTTGACCAACCTCCTGTGCTGTGGACACTACTTGGGGATTCAAATCCATAATGGGAACACAAAGAGCTCTAAATCTGTTTTGTCATTCCATGTTCATTACAAGTTTTTCTTGATTAGAAGTGGGATATCCCTTAACACAGTGAAAGACGAGAACAGAAGATGACTTGCTGGTCTGCTGTTTGTGGGGGTTAACTCAAAAGGGTTGACCTTGTCAAAGGTGTCTGGGCCAAAACCAGAAGGGCTCTCTGTTAAAGACCCATGGCAGATAACTTTGTACTAAGACAATACTAAGCTGAACTATGGAATCATACAATGGTCTAGGTCAGAAGAGACCTTAAGGGTCATCATATTCCAGCCACCCTGCCGTGGGCAGGGACACCTTCACTAGACCAGGTTGCTCAAAGCCCCATCCAGCATGGTCTTTAATACTTCCAGGGATGGAGCATCCACAGCTTCTCTAGGCAACCTGTTCCAGTGCTTCAGCATCCTCACAATAAAGAATTCCTTCCTAATACCTAATCTAAACCTACCTTCTTTCAGTTTGAAGCCATGCCCTACTGTCTTGTCACTAGATGCTGTTGTACAGAAATCCTCTACAGCTCTCTTGTAGAGTCTCTTTCCGTACTGGCAGGCTGCTATTCAGTCTCCTGGGAGCCCCCTCTTCTCCAAGCTGAATGATCCCAGCACTCTTACCCTTTCCTCGTAGGACAGATGCATGAGTCCCTTAATCATCTTTGTGGCCCTTTGTTGAACTCTCTCCAATATGTCCATGTTTCCCTAGTCCTGGGGAGCCCAGAACTGGACACAGTCCTCCAGAGTAGAGCAGAAGCACCTCCTGTCAGTACTTTGTCTAATGCAGCCCAGGATACCATTAGCTCTCTTTGTGGGAAGGGCACATTGCTGGCTCATGTTCAACTTGGCGTCCACCAGGACCTCCAGCTCCTTTTCTGCCAGGGTGTTTTCCAGCTGGGTGGTATCCACCATGTATATTGGTGCCCAGGGTTGTTCCTCCAGAGGTGCAGGATAGCAATAAAGAAAGAAAAGCAGCTGTCAGGGAAAGAGGGTGTGCACTGTAAGGGTCTGTGAAGCCCTATGGTGGAAGTGGACAAGTTTAGGTTGGGAGAAAGGCTTAACTTGCTTCAGAGTGCATGGCATTGCTCCCTGTGGAAGATCTTTTATATTCTTCTCCTGCTGTTTTAAGAGATATAGTGAAGGGCTCTGAATAATCTCAAATGATTTAGTTCTGAAAGCCATTGAGTTTAGGAATAGTAAAGACAGTATTCATCAAGGTTGATATCTTTGGAGAAGAACATGAATTAATTAAAAAGCCCCCTTTTCTCTTGAAAGACTGGAAGAAAGAAAACTCAAGGGTGTGCAAGCAATGATAAACAGAGTGTATGCACATTCTGCCTTTTCTCACTACTGAGATTAAAGAGTGTTTGCAGTTTTTCCTCCTGCCAAGAGTATGTGCCAGAAGAAATGTAGAGTGAAAGCTATTTTACTGGGGATTTTTCAGTCTCCAGTAGTTAAGTGTTAGGTGTCTGTCTGTGTATAAAGGCATAAAACTGGAGGATTACTCATGCAGTTGGATTACCTGCTATCCAAACTCAACCCGTACCTCTCATTTGTGTTCCCTGCTTTAGAAGGTTTGAATGGCATTGCAGAATTTGTCAGAAGAAATGTTTCTGTATTTTTTAAACCGTATTTTATTTTAGTCACCATTTGAGAAATAGTGGTCAAAATTGTTACAAATTTCTTGGAAAATAAATGGCAACTGGAGGATTTGGAGATCAAAGGTCACTGTTTATTCCATTCATGGATGCTCAAGAAATGCCCTGTAATAAATTATTATATGATTAAAAATCAGCTAAATACAGGCTTTTGCATTTTTCTGTAATGGCCAGCATTTCACAGGTGAATTTCATGCTACTCACACAGTAAGAGGTGAGGTTTCCTATGCGTTTTTTACTGAAGCTCCAGTCATTAGAACCACCACAGAGATCAGGTTTTGATAGTTGTGATGTGCTTTTCCTTATCTTGGTTTGTAAAGTGGAAATCTATTACTTAAGCAGAGTAGATGATCCCTTTTAATTCTTTTGATGACTTAAAATAAAAAAAAGGAAGGAAGGCAGAGTATAAGAATAGATACCTTAACCTGACTCATCACTTGAGAGTGTATGTGTGGTGTGTGGTGTGTGTGTGTAGGCACTATGATTTCTCTCTATTTGTAATGCAATGTATCAAAATTGCTCTTCTAAAAACAATTCTGTTGCAAATTTTTAGTCTTCTCTATAGTGTCGGTCTGAGAGCATAGGTACAGCAATGTGGAAATCTCTTCCTGGAGATTATCATATTTTCATGCCTTACCTTGCAGAATGGACCAAATGTTGCATTAGTTCAAGCTGTAATGCACTGTGCAAATCAACACTATTGTAGGAAAAATGTCTTCCTTTTGTTTCTAGACTCAGCTGTTTACGTCTCCCTTGAAACTAATTTTAGCTCATCTGAAACATGCAAATTTTTTTTATTTTTGTTTGTTTGTTGTTTTTGGGGGAAGGTGGGAGTGGGAAGTGGTTGTAATATTGGCATAGATTTAGCATTTACAGCAGAGGTAGTTTTCATCAATTTTTGACAGGGGAATCAAAGTGTTCTTTTTTGGAAGGAGAGATATTGCTTTTCCATATAAATGATTGACTATTTTGTGGTAGTAGTCTTTATTTATTTGGCTCTCATCATGAAGAATGGCAAACTTATTCAAAATCTCAGTACATCAAAAATATGTCAATACATAAAACATAAGTACTATTCCATACTACAGTCTATGCAAAAAACTATGTTAATAAGATGTGAAGGTTGCACAGCTAAGAAGTCAGAAAACGTAAATGATAAGATTCGAGCAGCCACATTAACTAAGCCACATTTCACATCCTCTGTATTTTATGAAATGCCTTTGACAACATAAATCAGAAAGAGAAGGTGCTATATATGTGTAACATGGCTCAGTTAATGTTCCTTTTGGAACTTTAACATCTGTATTTTCTGACTGGAGAGTTCCTTAATCATGTAATCTTAGTAGATTCTTTACACTTCTTTTTTTTTGGTAGGTTGGTTTGGGGCTTTTTTAGGAGAGGAAAACTGCCTGTATTAATAATAGGTTAGCTCATGTTGCTTTGATTTAAGCTACAGTAAAAGGCAGTATATAGAGAGCACCTTATGACAGGTACATATATGATGCCATGTCCATTGCACTGACAAGTGGTGTAATTGTGCTGCTGTGTACTTCTTGGGGAAAAGGGGATTACAGACATTTGTAAGTCCTGTCCTTTCTGTAGTACTGGGTATGACTGCATTGCAGACTGCAGCGTCTTGTGAAGATGGTTGAGCTCTCTTTTTAAATGAACTGGCTTGTGTACAAGAAACAATCTGGCTACAAGAGTGTGGATCTCCCTTTGACCTAATTCAGCCTTCTGTGGAGCACGGCAAATTAGCTGAGCACAGGTTTTGGTGTAGGCTCCTGCCAGTATCTGAGCTAGTTTGCAGATCTCTGTGCTGCACTGCAGTCTTCAACATAGGCATGCATTTAATGACTCTGCAAAATCCACTACCTTGCAAGTTCTGGAATGGGGATTATTATTCTGTGACACAGAAACATTCTTTTTATGCTTTTGCTTCCTTGCTCTGGGTCACAGGGTGGACCAGTATCAGGCCCAGTGTTAATATTTTAAAGGCTCTTAATAAGATTTTGAGGTTCATACTTCAGTGTAAAGGCAAGCAGTGTAGGAAAGACAGTAACACAGGTGAACATTGTGACCAATGTATTGTCAAAAGGTCAAACCTAAGTGATAAGAAGTAATAGAATTTATAGAATGTATGAATAAAACACTGTAGCATCAGGATTTCAGATTTAACTCTGATTAATAGCCTTGATATTAACTCCCAGCTTTCTACTTGGTTTCCTTTTAGATTTTTTTTCTTTTTTGTCATTCAGTGAGAAGGATTTTTAACCTCCATTAAATTATGTGCACAAGCATGCTGGGGTTGAACATGCTGATTTGAGACAGGAGACCATGCTGCCCTAACTGTGACAGAATATTCCACTGAACATGTGCCAGAGGATTTCCTTATGCTGTATAAGCATATTATATTTTTCTTCTTTCTGTAATTCAGTGAAACATACAGATGAATTATGTGGGGCTTATGTGAATTCGAAATTCTAGGTATCAACCAGATCTTTTTGTTAAGTGTGTGAAAGTCAGGGAGTTCATTTTCCATTACAGCTTTCTATTGGAAATTATGGAGAAATGCATAGTTTGAATGTCTGGAGGACAATACTTAGGGTTTGGCAGAGGTCTGACTTTGGAAATCTAAAAATGAAGCAGAAGTTGTTTCAGAAATCACAAGTGTTTTATTTGAAGGTTTGGTACAATCTGAGTGACATCTTTCTTTATAGTTATAACTGAATTGACCACTGTAAAATTAAAATAATTACAATTAAATACTGCAACCTTTTGTTAACTGAAGGAATGTGCTGTTTTACTCCTAGTGTGAAGTACCAGGTGGTAGGGTTTTATATTTCTGAGAACGCCCCTCACCATACATTTTTAAGTTCTAATTTCTATGTAATTACAGTGTTACAGGTGCTAAGAAAGTGGAATGTTACTGATAATTACATTACTCAAGATGGTACCTGTTTCACAATATTCAGTCTCGCTGTTCCCCAGCAAAGTTGGCCGCTGTACCAAGTAGTGCCACCCTTTCTTCTGAGTGGCACCCCTGCCCCTGAAGTTCAGTTTTTCTTCTCTCCCTAAGCTGGGCTTTAATGCTGATCAGGCCAGACAGATCTGGGTTTTGCCCCAGATTTTTAGATCATGACACTGTGGTCCACAGCTTCCAGATTGTGTGCTTGCCTTCTTTCTACCAGTATCATCCAGGGTAATGGATATCCAGTGTCATGCCCAGTAGATTTCAGGGAGCATAAGGGATGTGGCCAGGACTCTTCTCCTGTGGTGAGCGTGTCGTGGTATCTGATGTGTTTGGGTGGATCCCAGAGCGGCTTCGCAGAGCTTTTTGTGGTAGGGGGTATGTAAAGCTTCTTCCATTATTGACTGGATTTAGCCATCAGGATGGTGTAAAAGGGCAGTAGCTGCGTATTGCTGGTATTATTAGTGTACCTATGCTAACACACTAATTCTGTTACATTTTAATTTTTATTTTAAAAATTATTTTAATGACTCTAATGCTGTTTAATGAGCCTTCTTCTTTGACATCAGTCATGGATCGCACATGCAAAAATTGCTTAAAACTTCCTTTTATATCAAGGTATTACCTGGAGAAATAATGCCTGCCACCAGATCCCTTATTCAAACAAGAATTAAAGAAAATGGGCTAAGTTATAGGTTTAATTGGATTTGCCCCATCTCTTCATTTTAGCTGCCAATTTTGTTCCTTTTATTCTCATCATGTCTTTGTTTGTGTTCAGAGTTGTGTAATCAGTGATGGTCAGTCATACTTCTCCCAAAATAATGCTATTTATACTGTGCAAGTCAAATAGGAGTCCAAAGTAATTATTACAGTTTCTATGCTTGCCTAGAAATGGATTCAAACTCAGATTCTCTCTTCAGCTGTCCCTAGAATGTCTGCACTACCACAGGCATGATGAAGTTTGCTAAATTCTCGTCTCCTGCATTGTGTGGCCACAAAAAATGTGGGTGTAAGGGGGAAGGGGAAGGAGGGTTTATGAAAAAAGAGGATGCTTGGGTCATTCACTCCAAGCATTATAAGTAATTGGCTTTAGATTTGTTTTGTTCTGGGGAGATTTAATTAAGCTTTCTTTTTTTTTTTTGAATGCTGTTTAATAAACATTTGTCCATAAGCGGTATCTTGTGATCTCCATCAGTAAAGCAGGAGGATTAATTTGCATGCTGTTGTTTGTTATTTATTTAAATAGCCACAGCAGTTATACGGAGTGTTCTGCTAAGGCAGTGGTGATGAGTCTCTACACTAAAGAGAACAGCATCCAAACATACATGTAGCATCATGATTATTGCTGTGTTCTAGGTGGTGGTGTTTGGTTGGTTTTTTTTAAACAGTTTGGATTGGGAGGATATGGAGGAAAATTCTAACATAAGTAACTGATATATGAGATCAGAAGAAGAGCCTGGTACCTTTCTGAAAGCAGTGTCTGAAAGCAGATTTCTTGGGAAAGTATTTAAGAAAATGGAGCAGTCTCAGAGCTTTGGCAGTGAAGGTGTTATTGCCTCTTCAGGTTGCTTACATTTGTTACTTAGCATCTTTCAGACCAAAGTTCCATTGTTTTCTCTGGGGACCCGACTGTCTTGCAAAGAGGTGAGAACGTAGGCATGGCTCTGTGGGGCAGATCAAGGGTTCATGTGGCCCCGTGTATCCTGCCTCCAGTGGAGGCTTTAATTGGATGCCTAGAGGAGAGTCAGAACAAAGCAAGCATGTGGTACTTCCTCCAGTACTCTTCAAGCCTCCAGCTATTTTCAGTTCAGGGACTTCCTGAGCCAGATGTGGCTCTATAAATTTGGTAACCCTCAGAGGATGTCTTTTTTGTGAACTTGTCCAGTCTTTGCTTGAGCCCACATAAACTTCCAGCTTTCAAAACATCAATTTGGCAAGGAGTTCTAAACATCTGCTACCTCTGTGACTAGAAAACCTGTTTCTCTCTTGTTTTGAAGTTTGCTGCTGCTATTGAATGCATCTTAATTGTTGTTGGACAAGATGCTTTCGTAGCTTTCCATCATGTTCCTACTTCCTGATGTCTTTTCCATCCTCAAAGGGTTATAGATTCTTTTTATGGAAACTGTTCTATACCTGTGATGATTCTTGTTGCATTTCCCTGAACCTTTTTGTCTGACCCTTCCTAGTAAGTCCAAGAAGTCAGTAGAGAGGGATTTTCTTTTGCTGTGTTGATATTTCCTAAATCTCATCTTCATTCTTATCTGTTCTGATTTATCCAGAACAGTCATCAGTGTTATGTAGTCTTAAATTACTCAAATCTCTGACTTTTCTTTTTAAGTCATACTGCAATTCTCACCTACCAAGGCAGCTCCAATTTAGAGGCTGTATATGGTCATTAGTAATTCAGCTTTTGAATTTGATTAGACCTCTGGAGTGATACTTTATGATCCCAAGCCACTTCTGACTGTTCATTTGTCACTTTATTCCATGAAAAGTCCTGTCAGATTCAGAGACATTTATCAAGTCCCTTACAAAGGACTCCAGCATGGGAACACCCCAAGATTTTTCTACAGCGCACACTAGAGCCAAAGATTTTGTTAAGCTTCTCTGTGATGGCATTGTGCTCTCTGTATCTCCCCTTATACCTTCATCATCATTCGTCACTTCAGACTCTGGCAGACCTCCTACTTCTGATGTGTTTGAAGAAATGAATCATTACTCATTTGATTCCCTTTTCTAGCTGTTCCAACAGCTCTTTCTGGCATGTCTTGCTACATTTGAAGTGCCAGAGTTTACAGTCTCTTCTGTTTTCCTCATTTGGACTTGGTGCTGGCTTATTGAAGGGGATGCCTTTTTGCCTCTAGAAAGCTGCAGTGAGCCTTGCTGGTGTCCTTTTGCTCTTATCAAGTCTTTCTGAATGGGTGGTGAATATTGTTTCAGTGCTTTCCATGTGGTTGTTGTTAAACAGCTTTGATGCTGCCAGTCAGATTTTATTTCTCGTAGCTGTCTGTTAGAGATTCCTTTTAACAAGCTTTCTCATTTTTGTGTGGTTACACTTTTTTGAAGTTAAGCACGACAGTAGTAGATTGCTTGGGTTTCATTGTTCCTGTAAGGATGCTCAATTTAGCTCTGTTATGATCACTGATGCACAGGGGCTCTGCAGCTGCAGGATGCAGTAGTAGGTGATTCCTGCTGCTCTGGACTGAGCCAAAGGCAGTGGCTCCTCATGCAGGTTCCCTAACCAGCAATTCCATGGAACATCCTTTGACAGTTATCTGATACTTTGCTCTCAGCTTTGTAGTCTGCTTACTCAGTCTGTCTGGGAGGAGTTGAAATCCCCCCCCAATCAATCTTGCGGCATGCCTTTTGCTGATCTTGCTAGTGTTGATCTTGTCAGCGTTGTTGTAGTCTGGCCATGCATGGTGGTTCCAGCACTCGATCTGACCAAGCTCCACACCTCTGCTGCCTCCTGAGGTGTTTTATTTTGATTAGTTTTTAAATGCTTTGTAGCATATATTGTTACTTTGTTATTAGCTGTCTTCTCCCTGAATTTGTATCCTAGGATGATGCCTACTAGTGACCCCACGATTTTTTTTCCTGTCATATTTCTTATGTGACTACTATTAGTGCTTTTGTTTGCAATTTGATGTCCCAGTGATCCAGTCCACCCCTCATGGTGTAGAAGTCGATGTATTATTGGAATTTCTTATTGTCACTCCATTTACTCTGCAAGTCACTGCATGTCTATTTTTCATTCTTTAATTCTTCTCAGCATCTTCACTGGATGACCCAAAATCTCCATGTCTTCATTTGACATAGCAATACCACCACTTTTTAACCATGTGTTCTAATCTCTTCTTCATTTTAAAATTCTATTTTCTTGCACCTTGTGTACCAGTGACCTGGCTCCTATGTTCAGATGAACTCCAGCTCTCCTGTACAGGTATCTTTCTTCTAGAAATATTCTGGTTGCTCATGCACCTGATCTTCTGCTTTGTTACCATCCTGTCAACTGGGCACTCAAGTTCTCTTTTTTTCTTCTTTTCCAGCAGCCCAGATTTTGCTGTCTGGATATCTTTCCTTCCCAGTGTAACTGGAACCCAGATGGACTACAACATAGGTTTCTTCTCAGCATTTACTAGGAACCAGTCCAGGCTCTGTGACCTTTGCAGATGATGGGCAAATCACCATGTGGTCTTCTGTCAGATCCCAGACTCCAGCTGTCTGTTTGCCTGATGATATTCCAACACACCCTTTTTAGTTTGCATTATAAAGGCCTCATTTATGCATCATCGGGGAGAGGGTATTTGTCAGAAAGGGTTGCTTTGGTCACAGAAACATTCAACTGCCAGAAATAATGATGGGAAAGGATGTGGAAGCGAAGGCAAAGAACACAAGTGCAGTAGTGGGGTTACAGTGCTGACCTTAGGAGTAACCAAGAGGTAGGACTGCCAGCTTCTGGCAGAGGTGATAGGAGCAGATCAAGTTGTGATAATAAAAACAGCCTACTCAGCTGTTTAACTTTGTATTATTACTGTTGTTATTATTATTGCCTAGAAAATACTGTTGAATGAATGTAGTAAATTAACTTTAGGTAGAACAGGTGTGTGTTTGCTTGTTGAATAAACAGATTTGTCGTTCTATCAGAAACTCAGTGGGAACAGTTCAGAGATCAAAGCATTTCATAGGTGTTCAGGTATTTGAGACATTGCTTAGGGCAGGGATGTGCAGGACCAACGGGAGGTCTGTTCTAGAGGGGAGAAGTTGTGCATAAAATAACAGTGCTGCATCTGTTATTTTTCTGAAATGATATTAAATTCCAGAGTCTGGGGAAAAGCATGGGTACCTAAAATCAGGGAAATCTGGGAACAATATCAGGAGTCTGTTGTAAGTGTGCTCTTTCAAATACCTCGAGAAAATGTCAGTGTCTATTGATGCAATGCTTACAAACTAAATCAATGCAGAAAATTTCTGTGACGTTGTACTTGACTTGGTTGTGGTTCTAACTTAAATTCTCAGTGTGTGCAGGTTCTCAGTACGTGATACATGTTCCAACTAGTGTGTGACACATTATTTTGTTTTGTTGTTATTTTTAAAAAAATACATCTTAGTAGCGGGGAGAAGACTATGAGAGATTCAACTTGGCAAAACCAAAGTCCTGCCAAACCCCAAGACTTTGGTTTAAGGCTTAAATACAAACACTAAAAACCTGAGGATTGTGGACAAAGCATTAAGTAAAAACTAGTCAAATCGCTTAAGAAAAAAAAAAAAAAAGACAAGAAAAGACAAAAAGTGTTTCTCTTTCAATGTCTGTTTAAGAGTTGTGCCATTTTTCCACAACTCAGCTGTTGGGTCAGCACATCAGAATGATTCCTCTGTTGATTTGCCTCAATAGTGTGCCCATGGAGAGCAAATATTTCAAATAACTGCTTCTGTGTTTTGAGGGTGGGCATTACAGAGTTGTGATGTTCAGAAGCATAGCATTTTCCTTAGAAGCTCTTCCTGGAAAGAGTAACTATGCAGGGCACTTGGGCTTTTCCTGCTGAGGCAAGAGGATCTAATGGCTCCCATTCACTGCGGAGTAAGAGTCAGACCATGGGGTCAGGTGTGTAACTAAAGAGATCACGTCTGCTGAGGTTGCCATATGGGTGAGACACAGCTTGATTTCATGTCCTTCTGCTTCCACTGATGTGTTTCCTTTGCTTGGCTCTTCCCACAGATCCCACCTCAGTATGGTCAGCAAGGTGTCAGTGGCTACTGCCAGCAGGGCCAGCAGCCGTACTACAACCAGCAGCCGCAGCCCCAGCACCTGCCGCCCCAGGCACAGTACCTGTCGCAGGCCCAGCAGAGGTACCAGGCTCAGCAGGTAAGCACTGTCCCACCACTGACAGTCACACTGGGGCTGGAAGTGTGAAAGGAACCCCTGTGCAATGAACAAAACCCACCCCTCATCTTTTTTGGGGGAGCAGTGCTGATTAAGTAACAACAATTAAATAATAAGTTGAGCAAAATTAAATAAACATGGAATCAGACCGCGTCATTCTGAATGGTCTTTACAACGTATGCACAAATACACCTGTACACATTTTCAGACTTTATTTCAGACCATCGTTTTAGGGTAAGGCCAGTGTGTATGTCCCAACAAGTATTAACTGTGCTTTTAAAAACAGGTGACAATTTCTTGGTGAGATGTCAGTAGATGCTGGAGCTTTTCCTTGCTTTTGTTTTGTGGTTTCCTCACAAGACAGACATTGTTGAGAATTCCTGCATGTAACGTGGTCACTGCTCTTTTGGGGTTTTGTGGAGGAGTTCAAGGCATTTTGGAGTTGCTTTGTCAAGGGAGCTACTTAGAAGATATTTTAAATGGATATTGCAGCTATTAATTTGAATGTTGTCAGTTTGCACATCCAGTTAGTGAAGCCACACAATTCGTTATCCACTGCTGGTTTTAAATTGTACTCTTTATATTAAGCATTAAAATTAATTTCAAGTGATTCTGTTTTTAACCAAGATCAGAAGTGATAATGTATAGGTCTGGTTCCCAGAGCTGGAGAAACAGTTGGAATTTAGATACTGAACAAAATGAATGTGCATAGCTGATGCAGCTGAACATGTAGGCTCAGTTCTATCTGCAGTCTCAGCTCTGTTAATCATGGAGAGGTGATCTGGAAATGGAAGGATGAAACTAAAGCATACTCACCATCCTGGGAAATCTAACAAAAGTGAGTTGCTCAAGACTGAATATTAGTGGAAGCATCAGCACTTGCTGCAAGTCACTGGGGAATTCTGTCAGGCATGGTTGATTAACATTTTGGGATTACGCTGTTGCAGTGTAGAGATCTTAGCTTGAAATAAAAATAGTGTGTAAAATAAACTAACAAAAGATGCTGTAAGTAGCAATGATGCTGGAGACTTCCCTCCTTTGACTTTAAAATAAAGCTATGATAATTTCACTGTGTAATTACATGTTAATTTTTCTTCATCTACATTTTAAAATTCCATTGAGAATTAACTTTTTTCATTAAAATGCTGGATGGTTTATGAAATAGAATTCTTAATTGTATCTATGATATTCTTGTAAATGTCACCACATTCTATCTTTTAGATTATATGTAACTGCAACTTTAAAGATTGCAGTTGTGTCTCTAAATTTAATTTTCTTCCTTTTTGCTTTGCTGTTAAATGCTTGATTTCTCTATGACTTCAAAATACTGTTCATAAGCATCTTGGTGAAGCCTCAGCAGATAAAGACCTAGTAATATAGCCTATAAGATAGAAGAAACACAGCTGCTTCAATGTCTACATATCACAGTGTGTGAAATTGAAATGGGTTTTTTGCTGCCTTGGACACCTTGTCATGTTTTAAATATACTGTCAGTTGAATGGATTGAATATTTTGGTTTAAAAATACACAAAACATTCCAACTTTATAGGCATTGAGAGTAACAAGGTACTGATTTATCTGTTGATAGGTGTTCCAATTACATCATTTGCTATCATAGCTGGGAAAGAGAAGGTTTGTGCAGTGAAGTGAGAGGGATCATAGAAGGATGAAGGCAAAATTAGAGTAAAGCCTTCCATATATTTTGAATTTCTGAGAGCTGGAATGAAGAGAAAGGCAGGGGCAGATTCACAAGTAAAAGATGCTGGCCTTGATATAGCCAAATTCCCTTTTAGAGGATTTGAAGTGACACTGAAGGACAGTCTAAATCCAGGCTCCAGGGATGATATAGGGATCTGAAGGTCAGTAGGCTTTTTTTGCCCCAATCTGCAAGTTGAGATGATGCATTAAGTGCTCACCAATATAGCCTTGCAGTTGCTAGTCCTTTTGGTGAAAATTTCACCTGAATTCTTGATGGTTTGTGAATGACTGTTCTTCAGTGGTGGTCAGCCTCTTAAGTTTTGAAGTCTGAAGATCCCAGGTTCTGAATTACATGATAATTTCACTATGTAATCAGAGTATTTGTGTGTAGATGGAACTATTTTGTATAAATAATAAGTAGTCCTGAAACACCTTTGAGTTTGCTTCTTTCCTGATCTCCAGATCGGTTCCATGGCTGCTCTTCACCCTTTCTTAAGAGGAGTCAGCAGGTGAACACTTCTGCTGTCACATTTCTCTGTAGAACCTCACCACTGTGCACTTTCCTCTTCTTTGAGAACTGCTCATCTAGAAAACAATTCCTAATGCAAGAAATTGAAGTCTATATTCCTGACACTTCAGCAAAAGTGTTATTCTATGCTGGTAATGCATAGTAGAAATTCCGTCAAGTGGTAACCACTGTGGAATACAAAATTTAATACTAAACAAAAAACCAAAAAAGTTGGGAGCATATGTCAAATTGTGCTGCTGACAGAAAAAAAATTTACAAACTGTGTTTACTTAAGCATATATATCTCTACTCATAGGAGACTGACTACCTTTGAAAAAGAAAGAATTATAATTTATTTGATTAAAATTTTAGCAAGAGAAATAGGAGTAGGACTTATTTAGTTTCAGGAGAGTTACCAAATTGGGCAATATGGGTGAGAACAGAGCCAAACACATCTCAGGGGCACAGTGGAAGGACAAGAAGCAGTAGGGACACACTAAGAACAGAGATGTTGCAACTCTGTAAAAGAAAGAAAGAAACAAACTCTAAAATCATAAACCCCACAAAATTCCAGAGAGATTGGAATCTCCAGCATTGGAGAAATCCAACTAGAAAAAGCCCCCAAGCACCCTGTTCTTGCTAGGCTTGCTTTGAACTGGGGCTTTGACTGTATGACTTCTCTCTGAAGGTCTCTTTGAATATATATGATTGTGTTTCTGTGACTTACACCTGGCTTTACATATTCTAAACAAAATTCTAAAATAAACTACAGAATCGTATATTACCTGTTGCACCAGTTGGTTTATCTTTCTTATTTCTGCTCCTAAAAATATCAGTACATCCTGTTTACATAATCCTGTCAATTAGAAAGCTGAGGTAGTTTCAGTCATACAATCTGTCATCCTTTCTGTCTGTCATCCTTAGTTTTGCTCTTTCTTTTCAGCTTGCAAACAAATTTCTTTCATGTTTTCCATATTCTTCATTAACTGACTTTTTGTCTTTCTATATTGATTTTGTGATGTGAGTGTGATTGAATTGGTTTTATTTCAGGAGGGAGAAGAGAAATGCTAGACTGGGGAAAGAAGTCTTCTCTAATTTGCCTTCTTTTCCTGACTGTATTTTCTTTATTTCCCTTGTAGATTTATGCCAAAGCTACTTGTTTTGGAGATTATAAAGCTGAAAATAGTGTTTATTCTGTCTGGATAATGGACTTTTTCTTGCCACCAGTTTCCTTTTATGTAAAACCCCATAGTGTGATGATCTGGGTATTCTGTTATAGGGACAAAACTGATGTGAAATTTCTTGCAGATGATGTTTTATATTTGCTCTTTTAGACACATTGTGAGTGAGCCTGAGGTCAGGTGTAACTCTGTGTTGTGCCTTAGAATTGGTGCTCGTCTTCATTTCTCACATATTGTGGAAGCGTGAAGCCGTTGCTGTTTTTCCTTGACTCACTTGAATTCAATATGCAGTCTTGTCTAATAAAAGTAAACCGATAAAACAATTTCTGGGACTGTTCCAGTGACTTGTGACTTTCATTCTTCTAATAAGCGTAGATGGGAAGGAGGAGAATGGGATTTATTTGAATGTTTGAACTGTTAAGTTGTTTAGATCTTTGTTAAATTGATTGCATGGTAGGCAGAAAGGGAGTTTCATAAGAGGTGATTTGATAGTAATACTGGCACAGTTTACTATAGAACCATATTGTAAGCCAGCATCAGTCATCCCTTCTTCATAGCAAGAGCCTGCTGTGTAAAAACCATTAAAGGAAGAGCTTTGTTTTAAGCAAATTTATTGCAATAGCAGATTCATTGATCATTAGGTATTGCCAGTAGATGTAGATACTGCCTTGTGGTTTTTTTTCTTCTTTTTACCTTTGCTGCTCTTTAAAAGAAAAAAGAGAAAGAAAGATGTGCTACACTGCTATAGTGTTGCCCTTGGCAGGGTTTTTCATCTTGAAATGGCATATAAATGAATAAATGCTTCGCTTGTTTTTGCAGTTTTAAATCTTTTGCCATAAGTAGAAGTGATATTTTGCTCAAGAATGTCATGTAATTGCAAACTTAAACTGTCATCATTAAACATTATTTTGTTAAGATAGTGTGATGTATATTTTTGGTTATTATGCTTTCCAACTGGCTTGTAAACAGCCATGTTTATATATTTCCTTGCTTTATGTAGCATGTGTTCATATGTATCGAGATAGAATCGTGCCTTTAAGCTTTATTGTGTTATTTTATGAATTGGGACCATATCAGTTTTTGACAGATGAAATGGATCTGCAAAATAGTTATGGTCTCACTCTTAGTTAAACAAAAATAGTGATTTTATTCTACACCTACTGCTGTTACCCTGAATGAAGTCATCTTTTGTTTTACACCTTCCTGGAAGCTGTCTGCTTGCAGGTTTCCAGAATAGAATGCTGATCCCTTTTCTCATGTACAGGCATAAGATTAAATGGGAAAAAAGTGTGGCAGGTCCTTGAGGTGAGGCATGCATGTGCCCTTTTCTGGGGCATTGGTCATTCTGGTTAACTGTGTGCACAAAGAGTTTGTGTGTGTTTGTACATCATTTGTTGTGGTTACTATGGGGTTTTTTTTCAGGCTCACTCTTTAGTCTGCTTTTACTTAAAAGGACAAAATGTTTTATAAACAAGCAAACAAATAGCACTCTCTCACTGTCTCATAGGTTTTATTTAAATGTTCTAAAAGCTGGCCAAAGTCTCATTTGCCCCTCATAATAATATACCTTATCTACTGATCTTTGTGAGATTTTTTTTTCCAATGCAAACTGTATAGGACAAATAAAGAGCAGACTAACCGGTGGGGTTTTTTTTCTGAGACTGGGCCAGAGGACAAATGCAGTTTGGGCCAGTAGGAATTTTTGAATTCTTTTAGGAGTTCCAGGTAGAAAGGCATCTGAAGCAGGAATGCAGTGTACGAGAGAAGATGGGAAGCACCTCTGGTGATACCCTGGTCAATCTCTCCAGGCAGAGGGTTGGAGACCACTGACACTTCCTTAAGGGGCTGCAGATTCTCTGTGTTTCCCTGAACTGGGATCAGTGGTTGGAATTAGTCTCAGTTTTAAGCCTGATATGATGATGAGAACGTTCTTTCGCAGACATCTGTTTCTAGTGTTGAGTCAGTGCAAGGTAGGACAGATAAAACATTTCCTGATTTGAAACAGTCTTTGAAAATGTGAACAAAATGTGAAACTAATTAATCTGTTTTCATGTCCAATCTGTATGACTGTCATGAAAACAGAACAAATTGTATTGTGGCAAAATGCACCAAATTATTAAAGTGATTTTGGTACAGTGAAGATGAACTATTGTTTTTAAATTCAATGTGAGCTGCTAAAGTTCTTTAAACAGTATAATAAGCAACGTGTTAATTAACATTGTCAAGCTGTTTTGGGGTGTAACACTGTACAAAAATAGTATTGTAATAATAGGAATAACTGTCATACATGCAAATACCAAATTCACTAGTAAGTAATACAGACAGTCCTCAGTCAGTCCAAATTTGTATACCTCAATGCAATTACTCTTTATAATAAAATCCTCACTCCTAAGCTACTAGAAATTGGCACAGAAGTAGCAGTCAGCTGTACTGTAGTTTAGTCTCAGATCCTTCAGACTTTAATTTAAATTTGTTTTAAGGACTACCATACAGCTGTGTATGTCTTAAAGTTGTAATAAAAATAATTTGTCCTTCTATCCTTTTTAAACTTTTGTGTCATTCGTGTAATTGATTCTACCACTAGATGAGTGGTTGCACTTAATATTTGTTGGATTATGAACCACAAGAAATCTGGGAAAGAACAAGCTTGTATGTTAATCTGACATTTGCTGCCAGGCATATAGGAAAGTTTCTTTGTGGAAGTTAGCTATTGCAGTTATATGGGAACTCATAATCAAATTTAATGTTCAGAAGAGATAGTTGCCTGCTGTCAGCAGCACTAGCTGACACCACTGCTTGTTGTGTACCATAAATCCTTCATGGCTTTCGTCGTCTCAGCAACAGAGATGCCTAGAGCTCAGTGTACACTCACTCCATTCTGAAATGCTGGACTTGTTTTTAGCTTAGGAGCAATTATATTCCTCCCAGAGTGAAGAGGTACAAGGGAGAAGTAATTCCTGTAAAACATTTAATCCCAGGCTCATGACACTAGGAACATATATATACACACACTTTGCCACCTTTTTCAGCCTCCCTTCTGGGGGGAGCTGAAATTAGGGACAATTGGAACATCAATAGTATTACTCTGTATGAAGGCTTCAGTTTTGGTGCACTGAACCTTTTTTTCTGTTGCCAGTGTGCTTCAGAGAGGTCAGATAGATACCAAAAGGCAGAGTGCAATATTGGCTTCTTGCATCTGTAGTGAAGCTTGACTGGCCTTCGGGAGAGCAGGGAAGGGGAGCAGGCTTTCAGCAAATGGCTTCCAAACTCACACTATGACTTAAATCCTAGCTTCTAGTCAAGCCACCAGTGACCAGCACCTGCCGAACACTGAAGTGATTTAAGAACTGTTGAAATACTTTGGAAGTGTATTGAACTTGTGCATAAAACTGATTTATCCCTTTTGAGCCTTTCTTAAGCATATGATATTTTCAGGAAGGACAAGAGAGGTTTGAACTCTTGTAGTTTCAATGAGTGCTTAACTGATTGAAATCTTTGCCAGTTAGATCTCTGCTTTTATAAAGTCTTATTTCATAATCATGACGCTGCTACGATAGCAAGTAAGTGTTAAGCATAAGGCTATTTATTTGGTGGAGGTTACTTAGCTCAGCTCAGGAGTTCAGTGAAACTGACTCCTGTGCTATATCTTCCCGCAGTAGCGGGAATGGCTGATTATTGTCTATTTGTGGACTGCTCTGTTTGCTCATCATTGCTTATATCGTTCCAGGAAATGTGTCAAACCTCTCTCTTTTTTCCCTTCAGTGATTTCTCTCTGTATTTATAAGATTATAATAGGTGCTACTTTGTCAGACTTGGAGAATAATCTTCCAGAGCCAAGTAGCTAGAAGGAATAGAGTCAGGCAGGAGAAGAAAGTATAATTGTCTGTAAACTCACACCTGAGCACAAACACAAAATTGAGGGCATAGCACAGAGCAGCAGGCACAGCAGCACAGGCTTGTTTTTGCTGAAGGCTTGTTGACCAAACCCAAAAATCTGCATTCGGATTTAGAGAAGACTTTCTTGGCCCTGTTATTTTAAAGCAAGTGTTTACAGACATTATGATCTATTTATGCAAATAAAAATCCAACTCCAGTCTGTTAGGCCTGAAGCTGTTAAAGTTAGCCTGTATAACTGCCCCTTACATGTAGCTGTCTTTGTAGTAACTCGGATTTGTTAAGTGATACTACTGGGAAAGGAGAAGTACTTTATCTTGCAAAGTGGTACTACTGTTCATGTATAAAATGTAGCAAGCTTGTTTATACTTCTGTTTTATAATCTTCCAAAGGACTGTCAGTGAAAGAATTTGTTTGCCTCTTGAGTTGTCTCAACAACTTAACAGCACCTTCAGTTTCAAGTTCCCTCAT
Organism: Brachypodius melanocephalos; assembly: GCA_013398615.1. NCBI lineage: Eukaryota > Metazoa > Chordata > Aves > Passeriformes > Pycnonotidae > Brachypodius > Brachypodius melanocephalos. Next base: position 12,965,323 of record VZSR01003807.1, on the reverse strand, counting down.
TGTAGTTAAACATTTTCTCAGCATATATGTTCTTTTGCTGTCTTCATCTCTTAATGGTTTTCTGCTGAAAGCAGGCTTTTCCATTTGAAGAAGAAATTCTGAAGGTCAGCTTTCTTTTCCTGAGAAACCAGCAAGTGTACCTCTTCAGGCATCTGCTGCTGATGGGGGTTTGATGATACCTGGCTGGATAGTCAGAGGAGATAGGTCACTACACAATGCAAACCTGTTTGGCAGGAATGTTCATGACCACCTGTATCCTGCTGGTTTTTAATTTCTATTCTTGTGTTTTTGTATCATTCTGATCCTGGCAGACATATTGCAGCTTTTGTGCTTGAAAGGTATGCAGTGCTGAAACGCCTGAGTCTTGGTTTTTCTTCATGTACTAAAATGAAGTTAGCATACAATATCATAAAGAAACTCTGGGAATAAAAGCATCCTTTCAGCTAAATTGGAAAGAGAGAAAACTTAATCTCTTAGGAAGAAGGAAGTCCTGTTTTGCTGCTTTAAGTGGTCAGTTACTTACATGCAATCAGTTTGTAGATTTAGTGAGCAGTGTCCTATGTCCATAACAAGAATCTTCACTAAGTATTCTAGTGCAAAAACTGGAGGTACTGAATCGTTTGTTCAAACTAAAAACTTCAGTATTTCTAAGTAAATAATCCTAAAAGGAAACTTTTTTCGGCTCAACTACAAAAACTATGTAAAATCTATCATGGATTTAGTATGCTATGCTTAGAGAAAGGTCTTTTTAACGTTTAGAAACACAGTAAGATACACATGTCCAAATGTATTTCTTAAAGTTCTCAAATCAGTGATTTGGCTTTGATCCACAAAGTACTGTTGTTGTTATGATTGTGATATACTTAAAGTTTCTGAGTTCTGATTTTTCCCAGTATTTAAATCACAGAAGGTTAATTAAAGCAGTTCTTTATTTTGCAATTGCTTTGGAATATTAACCTCACAAAGCCTGCATTAAATCAGCGAAGTGACAGAATTGCATTTGCTTTATAAAATAACTCTACAAGAGCAAAGAAAAGCCATTTATAGTTCAGTGCCATTAATTGCTTGGCATTTAGATATTAGCATAGGAGTCAATTAATTAACGTGATAGTAAAACTACTGGAATACAGGCTGATAAAAACTATTTTGTTGTAGGAGATTAGTGATCATAACTAATGACAATCATAACTAATTGTTGCTCTCCTTACCACTCTCCTTACTACTCAGATAGGGTTTTCTTTTAATGTTTTTCTGGGAGCTAGATTAATATCCCAGAAATATTTTTATACCTTTCATACCTTTGAATTTTAGCATAGTGAGTTTATCATAAGATACCTGATCATGTAATTGTCATTTATTTTATGATACACTAATCTGATGGTTGTTCATTGACAAAAGTTATCTAAGCAAATATTTTAGAATATAAAGGCACAAATGCTATTCTAAGAAAAATTCTAAAACGCAAATAGAATAGCACTCTGAATTAAGTGATCGTGTTGTAAAGTCTAAAAATTATTAATAAATCTAAGTGGTTGGGGGATTTATTTTACTGTTTGTTTTGGTTAGTTGGTTGGTTTGGTTTTTTAGTTCTGTATGAGCAGTATATATTCCAAATTTCAGTGGTCTTGTAAATTACACCTCATGGCCAGTTGCACTACAGCAGTATTCTCTTACGGCCTTTAAATTAACACACATTATTTTCCTCAGAGGTAGGGAAAATAAGTTTGTTCATATTCCTGGCATAAAATCGAACACTGCATTTTTTTGGCTGCATGCATTTTCTTTAATAATTGAAGCTGTTCAGTATACATATATTTAGCTTTATTTTCTGTATTTTGCATTGGGATTTTGTTGTTGAGACAATGTATTATCAGACTGTTGACCAGCATATATTTCATATGCATTCATTATCCTTTCCAGTATTTCCCTTTTGCAGACACCTTTTCCTACTGTAGTAGGATTTCTAATAGATTTTGGAGCATGCAGCTGAATTGTTACAGGGTGTTTTAGTTGTTGCAATCAGATATGTACAACAAAGAATGAAATAGCAAATCAAAATAAATAAGATACCACTTAAAAAACAAGTTTACCTTTACATGTTGACAAAACTACCTGGTGTTTATGTTGCGGAAGACAGGAGAACAACTGTTTGTCTTGGTGAGCCGTCCCTCAATAAATCAAGCTCTGGAAGAACACAGCCTCCCCCTTTGTGTCTTCCTCATGTTTATCCCTGACTGCCAAGAAACTGTGTTCCACGTGCATGTTTTTAGATAGAAAGCTAAATAACCAGCTATAACCAGTCTGGGATTTGGGTCTCTGCCTGCAGAATTCATGAAGCTTGTTCTTCTTCACCCTCACAAATAAGAGAGGGTTATTGTTGCTTTGTTACCTAGTAATCCTTTACCAACTTTTAATGAACGTCACTGGTTTTTCACTGCTGTATTAAAGAGTAGTCAGTGGTCTGGTCTCAGAGTTTTACATTTTCACCACTTCTTTCATTTGTCCACCAACCTCTTACTCCCTACTCCTGCCACTCCTAGCACCAGCCCAGCTGGCAATATTTTCTTTTGAGAAATTGTGATTATGGTGATGGTGGTGAAGACTTTTCTATCTCAAAAGAATAAAGAAATAGTTTACTGCTGTTGGTTTCAACTGTTATATTGTGCAGTCCATTGAATTCCTTCTACTGATGGGCGCTTCCTTTTGGAAATTACTGTTCTTTTCCCACTCCTTGGACTAAGATATTGTTCATTGTGGTGGGCTGGATTTAAAGATTTTTCAGATACTCTGTGTCTTCACAGACTGAAGAGAAAGGGAGGATGGTAATACAGCTAATTTTCTACTTCCAGCAGCCAGCCCCAAATGTAACACTTTCACATACTGAAAAACAAAGTTAACCAAAATGGTAGAGACCAGTTGAGAATACCTTCTTCACCAAGTTTGTAATAATCTCAGTAATCTGAGCTTCAGTTCCTTCTCCTGTGATTGTACTGTTGATAAAATAGTGGGTAAATCTCCTTTCAGTTTTTATTTAGGGGCTCTCTGTGGTGGAGTATTAGAGAGTAAGTTAGCGGGTGTCACTGGACTGATATAAATTGTCTGTAATAAAATATAGCTTTATATATGAGCAACAGGGGCTAGGAAGCAAACCTCTCCACTCTGTTGGGTTTTTTTTAATGTAACCTCAGTGATGTTTTGCAGCCCTTCCTCACTGATTTGCAGGTTTTCCTGAGCCTTTAGATGAAGTCCTGGCTTTTACCTCAAAGCACAGACACAGATGTGCCCCTAAGAAAACACTGAAGTAATGTTTCCCAGTCTTGAGTGAGGAAGTCTCATCCTTGGGTACCTAGCTCGATTAGCCTAGAGGTAGCAGCTGCTCTCGGTGCAGCTTTTCTCTTTATTCTGTAAGCTGGCTTCAGGCTTTCAGCTCTGCTGTAAGCTGCGGGCAGTGCTCTGACCTCATTTCTGCCAGCGAGCCGTATGCCTGGGAGAGCTTCCTCGGCGGCAGCAGGCAGTCTGGGGCAGGCTGCTGCCCTCTGGGGCACAGAGCCCCCCAGCTCTCTGCTTCTGCAGCAGCCAGAGTTGAAAGAAATGGCAGGTTTTAAATCCTGCCTCTCTCCCACCTCTTGCCGGGTTTAGCCGTTTCTTTGGGGTGCAGAGCTGTTTCTCAGCCCAGCTTCACGTCTCAGGTCTGCTGAAGCGGTGCATTCCTCCTGGAGTTTTAGGAAAGACTAGTGTGGCAGGGCAGGATGCTGGATGGCACAAAATCTGTAAGTCATCACATTAACATAGTAGTCTGTCCCAAGTGACTATAAAGAATAGGACATGCAAAACCAGCCAGACCTCGTTTTTGAAAAACTTTTTTGTTCTGTTTTGTTTTAAATATAGCTTTGTCAGTGAAAAAATGGCAGAGAGAGGAAGGAGGGGGTGTAGAAAATGAAAGCGTGGTTGGACTGTCAAGCCTTGTGGGTTTTTTAGGAAAAGTCCAAAATGCTCTGTAAACATGGGAAAATGCATGGAATTAAAATGATCATTTTACCCCTCATTTCCAAGTTACATTTCTGAGATTGCTTCTTTGGACTCTCTTTCATCTCTCTATTTACACTGGAACTGGATCTGTAGAACAAAATCCTACCTTTTTAACCTGTAAATGAAGAGCTGACAACTGTTTATCAGGTTGTGCAGTGTCCAACAGTCACATTTTAATACAAACATCAAACTGGCCTGTTTTTCTTGTGGCACGTTATGAGAAAGGAAAACAAGAAGAAATGTCTTGTTTCTGATTAAATCCACTATTGATATGCTCTGTGATCCATGGAATGCAATAGTGGCGAAAGAGAAAAGCAAGATAAGGGTTTCTGAGAATGATTTCATCTTGGAGCTCTTCCTGCATCACTTGCTTAATGTGGCTCCTGGAGGCCATAGAGCAAGACACATGTGAAAATGGACTAGAGCATTTAGGAAGAGAGACCCTTCTGTCTTTTTAGTTGGCTCAGGTTACCTGATATGTGACTAGAAGCTGTGTTGTCCAAACAAAAAAAAATCTTCCTGTAAGATGTGGGGAGGTTTTTTTGACTGTGTGCTTAAAATTTTTTCAGTGTATTCTACAGCAAAAAGCCTTTGATAGTTAGGTAGTCTGACTTGCTAATAATTTCTGCAGAATTCTGATGAACTGGCTCTCAATAATGTATTTACTTACCTAAATTAAGTATCTTTTGCATCAACTGCTGCATAGTGTATTTTTTTTCTTCTCTCTGCAGTTTTATGACTTAACTTAGATGTCATTTCATGATAAATGGGATTGTGAAGGGAGAAAATTATGTTACCATTGTAATTTTTTAAAAAATCAGCTTAACAAAGGACATCTAGGAATTAGTAAATTTTAGAAAGAAACTGCAGATATCTTTGAAGGGACAGTATTAATAACATTGAAAAAGATGATGATGTGTCTTACAGACAATGACTGGTCTGCACTCGAGGCATGCAAACTGGCAGATTTTCCAAATGTCTCTGTGTACATGGTAGGATTTTTCTCTTACAGATTCGTTATGATTTCTGGATTAATTTCTCCTCTTCAAAAAGGAAGGAGCTATTTTGCTTTGGCAATTTTCTGAAGTTGCTGATTCCCTTTAGTATCTGTAAAGATGCTGCGGACCAAAGTTAACTTGGTGAGGCAGAGTATCATCTTTGTTTCTGAGGATATATTCCTGCCCTGGCTTGTCTGCAGGCAAATGATAACAACCTGAAAGAGCAGCAGTTGCTGCTTGCTGATCCCACTGAAGTAGCAGTCAGCAAAGTAGCATCAGCATGTTGAGGGAGATGCCAGCCTCAGGACCGCTGCTGTCCTTGTCTCCATTCAGTTTTCCGTGGTGGTGGTAGAGGGTTGGCTTGAAATGATTTAGGTATTCTGGTTGTGAACAGGGTTTATTCAGTTCATCACGTAAACACAGACTCGCGTGTTTAAGAGGATTACCAGCCTGCATTGGTAATCCACCTCCGGTGGTTAGCACGCTCTTCTTTCTTCTTGGTGTAATAGGTGCTGGGACCAGCAAAACAATCTTTTTTCCTGCAATCACCTGTGCCTCCTGTACAGGAAGAGACTTGCTTGCTGGTTTGTGCACAGCGCTCTCCAGCTGCAAGATACCAATTTTCTTCAAGGCTTTACAGGCTTCTGTTTAATTTTTGCCTTCTCCTTTTCTGATTCATAAAATTCAAGATATATATGTATGTATTTTTTCTTGGCCCAATAACGTCTGCAAGAGTCCACCTACATCCTGCAGGACTTTGGCAGACCATCTGGCCAGGATTCAAGCAAATGTCTCTGCTCTTTTTGTCCCTAGTGGATCGTTCCCCACAGGGCTGCTTGTGTGAGACTCAGTGTCGCCTGTGCCCTTGGGCATAACATTTTTTCTGAGTGCAGCCTTAACTACAGTATTCCTCTAGCAGGTTGGCTGGGCTTTGTTGTCAGTTTTGTGCTACCAGAGAATATACAACTTGGGATATGTAAGGTATTAGGGTTGGGATAGAAGTTGGCTGTTTAGGGATATGTCACCAGTCTGGTAAGTAATTTCTTCTTTATTGTAGTCTGTTAGTGCAGAAGGTGGAAAGTGGGGAGCTGTGTTGATACATATTTATCTACACGTAATGAACAGATGCTTGATTGAGTGGTAACAAGACATGTCCTTTTAGCATAGCCCCTAACATGTCACTTGGCTTCTGTCTGTCCAGTAGTATTGCTTCAGAAATGAGTATAATAATCTTGTGTTGTAGGGCTGTACGCTTTTCTTGGCTGCTGTACTGGGTTCTGAGTTCTTCTCAAGTGGTCTGAGGCAAAAAAAAAAATAAATTAACATTTGTTTTCAGTTTTGCTGTTGTCACATTGCTATAGAATTTGCTGCTCTCACACTTGAAGTCTTCTTAAGATTAACCTACTGAATCAAGAACATGGGCTAAAATAGTTTTTGATGAGTTTTTTTCAGATTGAATTCTAGCATATTATTTTCAATAAATTATCTTTCTGTTTAACCATCATGGTACTTATCTTCCTGGGTGGTCATGTTATCCCTCTGAAACTCACTGCAGTAGAAGTGAATGAAGCCAGAATGACATTTCTCACCCACCCCTCCTTTAAATGTGGTTTTCCCTCAAACATTGATATTTTCACTATGCTTTCATTTTCCATTAAAAATAATTTAAACTATTTAATAATTAGATCTAATCTTCTTTGGCAAAACTTAAAACAAATGTGCATTTCATTTACATGGTTTCAATCATTTTCAGCACTGTATTAATTCAGATTTGCAGAGAACACATCCATGTGGACAGGCTTGCTTGTCTTAGGCTAGGTCCAGCTAGAGAATGAAAGCATGACACTAATTACCACTGCACATGAAAAAGGGGAAAAGCTGTCTGGCAGTGGCCTGCTCCAAAGTGGTTGCAGTATAACTCCTGCAAGTGTGCAGCCAGGCTCATGGCTGGCTGCTGTCAGAGAAGGGAAGTTTCCTTCCTCTCTTGCTCACTCAGCCCTTCCCAAGGCCAGCTCTACTCAGCAAGCCATGATAAAGCTGAGGGGGAAGGGGTTACTTACCTGGCCAGTTTTAAGTTGCACCATCTAACAAAGTGGTCTAATAAAGACCGCTAATACAAACTAAGGGCTGTGTGTCCAGATGCCAGTGGGAGGCAGGAACAAGAAGCCTTTGACTTTATTGCAGGCCAGTATGTAGGCTCACTCTGTCACTTTAAACCTCTGTGGTAGTGAAATCCCACACCAGAATTAGAGACTTTGAAAGTCTATAAGATGAATACAGTAACAGAGAACAAGAGAGATGAAAATATCCCGTTTCCTCCCTTACTCCTTAAACTACACAAATCTTGAGCTCCACATACCTCAATTTGCAGAAAAAGCTGAAAGTGTACATAAACAGGAGGTGAATAACTAGTCCAGGCTCTGTGGATGATAAGCAACTGGTTGTTGTTAATATTATTGATTCCCAAATATAATAATTGTTTATGGATCAATTTCTGAACAGCTTACCCAATATGTATGCTTTAGGCTCTGTCTAGTCCTTTTTTTTTTGTCTACCTATTTTAGTCATAAATGTGTTTTTAAAAGTCTAAAAAAGTCTAAACCTCAGTTATTTTGAGTATATGTTTATGACTTGCTTATTATTTGTCCTTGTGCTTTTCTAAAATCTGATGGGGGAAACCCTGACTTTAGTTATTTTACAACTTTGTTGACAGTTTGTGCTGTAACAGCTATGATATGATTGGGTTTGTGCCAAGCTGGGAAGTTCTGAGTGGAAACTTGTAGCCTTCTGTTTATAAAAGCCTGGGTTTCTGTCTTACACACATGCTCATCTATGGGAGGAAGGATTTTCTGTGATTCATAAAAAATCATAAGCTTTATTTTGAAAGCTGATGTCAATGATGGATGAAATACTGGGAGTCAAACAAAAAGTCAGGAATCCCAGGAGAAGACTGAGCCGCAGTATCAATGGGGAATTCCTCAGCCATGACTGTAGCACAGCACATGGTAACATGTTCCTCTTACCCTTCTGTCCCTGATAAATCCATTCCTAGATGCTAGGAAGAAAAATTACCTTTCAAAGCTGCAAGAATTGCCAATTCCATGCATTTCCTCTGTGACAGACAATTTACTCTAATACTTCTGTCCTTATTTCTTATTTATCTCTCAAAATCTGTTGTAGCTATTCTGTAATATGCTGTATGTTAACAAAATTTCCAAATGCAGAACTGAAGAAAGGCAGTAGGGATTTTCTCTCTTCTGTTTTTCAGTGAAAATGATACTAAGCTCTACTTTGGTTATGAAGCCAACCTCTTAGTGAAATATGCTATTATTTAATCATTATGTTTAGGATATAAATGGACTGTTTTTATTGGACAATACATGTGTATAAACAGATAAAATTATACACACAGTCCCATGCATATTTCATCTGGGAGATTCCCATGCCTGCAGCTTACTGAGAGCAAACTGATCCTTTGCTTCTCAAGAGCCGCTTTCCAAGTTTCTGGTGATCCAAATATCTACATAGCTTTACAGAGAATGTGAGAGAGAGTTTGTAATCTCCGTCTCATTTGAAGTGCGCAGGTGCCCGCATCATTAACAAACACCAACGTCTGCGTGTTTCCAATCCTCACCTAGAACCAAGCAAATGGGTTTGATTTTTCTACAGACAGAAAGGAAAGCTGTATGAGAACGATGCATCTAAAAAGACAAAGAGTGTTGTGTCTGGGGTTTTTAATGTGCTTTTCAGTGTGTGGAAAGACATTTCATACATAGTCTTCAAGTACCCAGGTAAAAGTAAATTCCATTCAACCAGCAGTATTTCTCATGAGAAAGCATGCTATCTCTTCTCTCTCCTGCTCTGGTCTCCCTGGAGATTTCAGTAGGATGCAAGGTTAAAATCTTGCAAATGTGAGAAAACCCATGCTTGGTACTTTGTAAGGAAGTAATGGCTCTTGATTTTTCAAAATTAAAACATGTTTTGCTTCCCAGCAAAATCCTGTAGCGTCTGTTTGGAAAAAAGAACAATTGTGTTTCTACAATGACGTCTCCTAAACTGAATATTCCATTTATCCTTTTTCACCACTCTTGGTATAACTGTGTGGTTTTTGTTGTTGTTGTTTTGACAAGTGGTTTTTATTTGGTGTAATTTTTTAAGAATTAGGAAGAACAGCGTTGAACGCTGAATTGGAAGTTGAAATCTGAGATTGCCGGGTTTATTGCGAATGCCTGTGTAGTGACAGCCCCAGCGTGCGTGAGCGTGGTGTGTGTGTGTGTGTGTGTGTGTGCGTGTGTGTGTGTGTGTGCGTGCATGCGCTTTTTTAAATAAAAAGGAAAGCAGAGGTTTGCTCATTTGTTTGCCTATTGTGAAGCTGTCCTGCACCTTTCTACTCCTTTGTACTGGGGTGAAGGCTGCTGAATGGAGGCCTTGTGCCATTTGTTGATTTTAAACCTCACTGTTAATCCACAGGAACCTGCTGGTGTGCACAGCAGGAGAGCTGTGTGACAAGTGGAAATCTGGGCGGGAGGGAGTGCGGGGGGTCACAGGGGATAATAATCATTCAGCCATCAGCCTTTGTCACCCTTAAGCCTAATTGTTACCCTCTGCTGGTAACCACATTGAAGTGCTGGCCTTTTAAGTGTTTCTTGATTTTACTTGGCACAGGCTTAGGGATAGGGTCATTTATTGCTGGGTTTATATCGTATCAGGTTTGCTGGGGCTTGTTTAATTAGCCCCATTGAATTTTCTGCATCCCTTAAAATAATCTGTGAGAGTCCAAATGGGTGGAAGGGGCTGAATGGAAATGGTACAGTTGTTAACAAATTTCTCTCTGTCAGAAGCTGGGCTAAAACTGGAGACAGAAAGCTTTCCTGCTCTGCCAGCCAGCTGCCTTCTGGAGTCTGTGCATGAGCTGCAGCTGTGGCTGCGGGCACTGGGCTGCCTGAGCAATCCTGCACAGGCAGCAGCAAGGTGATGGTGGAGTGGGGCAGAGGGCAGCTTGCCCTGTCCTTCTGTGCCTTGCAGCTCCTGCCTGCTTCAGGTGTGCCACAAAATCGAAGGCCTGAGGGTGGATAAAGCAAACTGAACTGGTAGTAAACTAGGGAAGGGGAGAGGAGAGTTAAATCATTTAAAAACAATGAAAAAGGTGAGCTATCTTTTCTAGCAGGAACTGGTTCTTCAACTTTCCCTGCCAGTTATACATGCTGAAGTCAGTATTGAACTTTCTGTTGTTTTCCCTAAAGAAGCTCATGTAGAAGCTGCTATAGAAGCTAAAATGAAGCCTCAATTTAAGGCTTTGCAATGGGCAAGTATCTGTGTGTGGGAAATAAGCCTGGGCTGGGGACTGGGAGCTGGGCTGCAGGACAGGAGGTTGTTTCATTGCTCCCCCCACCCGTGCATGGTGGGTGTTAGGCCATCAACTACATCTTGGGCTTGTGTAGGGAGGAAAACCCCCAAGTTACTGGTACAAGCTTTGGAGCTACTCTTGATGAAATACACGTGCCCTCTAACCCTTCAGACAGAATGTGCCTCCAGCAGATGCAGCGACTGTGCTGTGACCTGATGGCCAGGGTTTGAAATTTGCGCCAGTAGTGCTGATGGTAAATCCGGGATTGTTAGAGGAGTCTGATTACACAGCGTGATTGCAAGCCTATTTTCAAGTCCAGTCTTCCACCTGGCTCAGTACTTTATCAAACCACTTGAGAGTATGTCTTAGAGCAGGATGAATGTTTGTGCTTGCTACTTACTCTTTTACAGTAAAACAGGGTTGTTTATTTAAGAGGTTTGGTTATGTGTGTTTTCCCATGTCCCAGTGGTATGATTCCCTGCTGGTTGTTGGCGTGCATCTCAGCTCCCTGGTTTTCTTTACAAACAGCACATGTCATAGTGGTACCTCTGTGGGTTTGATACTTGTATCAGAAATGTTTAACTAGCAAAAACTTCAGATCAAAAAAACCATCAGCACTCAGCTGTTGTATTTTCACCCTTCTGTGATGCAGATTTAATTGTAATTACTGAGCCAGGTTAATAATTCTTTTACTACTGTTGTTGCAGGACATGTCTCAGGAAGGCTATGGAACCAGATCTCAACCCCCTATGGCCCCAGGAAAGCCTAACCATGAAGACTTGAATCTAATCCAGCAAGAAAGACCATCAAGCTTACCAGTAAGAAAATAATGTTTGTTTCAGTATTTTAAAATTGAAAGCACTTTACATACCAGTTGATTGCATCTGCGATGAGCAGATGAGAAGTAGTGAAAGAAAAAATACTAAATAAGGTTGATGAAAAATTATTTTTAAAAGTATGGTAACAGATAGCTTGTGTATGAGTGGACTTGGGCCTGTTCTGGTTCAGAACAGCACTATTTATTCACATGCACATTCTGTGCTTCTGCACATGTGTATTTGCATAGAGGAAATTGATTGATTTTTTAACTTTAGGATTTCCATACTTGCACAAACCAATCGGGTGAGGAGGAGGCTTTTTTCTGTGTCATTTTTCAAATGTCTTCAGTAGATTCTGGTTCAGAATACTGTTACCAAGAGTTGTCTGTTCCAAACCCTGATCTTCAGTAATGAGTTTGGTTGATTTTTGGTTAGGAGATTATTTTGGACTAATATTTATCAGCTTTTCTGAGCTCTGTGCATTCTGCTGTGGGGGAAACAGCACAAATGAATATACATTGTGAAGACATTGCAGCTGCTTGCATTTTTGAAGGTCTTATAATGGACAAAGTACTTAGCCTTGTCTCTGTGTGCTCCTTGTGGTTTGGGGATTTTCTTGCTTGTTGGTTTAAACCAGTATGAATTTCAACCAACTAGAATATGTTCTGCTTAAATGTTAAAAACTTTATAAACTATGTGACCTCTGACTTGGAATAATGTATCAGAAACATGTAGGATATTTCCTGCGGTTTACTGGGTATGTATTCATTTGCAGTTGGCGGAGGGATCTCTCTGAGAAGTCTACTGTATCAAGATATCACATGTATTTGTGAAATCTGGTAGTATGCTGTATATATTACCTCTGGCACATGGCACAATTGTAAATCCCTAAAAATAGGGCAATAAACATCTTCATAGCATTTTAAAGTTAGTCTTTTAAAGTCTTTGGCATCTAGGAGACTATATGTGCTACAAATTCTTTACGTGACTTTTGAGACATGCAAGTCTCAGGAAAAGCTATAGAATCTGGTAAGAGAAAAGATACCTATTTGCTTTGAACCTAGTATTAATTTGACAGGAACCCGTTTTTAAGCAGACTAATTTGTCTGAACAGTCCTCAAAAATGGATGCTGGCAGCTACCTTAAAAATAGTAGCTCCTGTGGACATTGAACTGTGTTGGCAACAACCACCTAGTTTAAAAAGCAGGAATACTAAAAATGATTTTTTATATCTCAGTTTTTCATGAACAGTGTTTATTAGGGTAGACTGAAGTAAAGTTATATATCAACTAATGTTCTGCTAATTTGCCTGTGTTTTTTCTTCAACAATTGTCCTACTTTTAATCCATGCTCTGTCCTATCTCCAGCATCATGATATTTAAGCAGAGTATTGGGTATTATCTGTGTCCCTGAGTGTTTGGTATATTTAGTAGCTCATAATTATTCTAGGTATGAGTAAGCTGGTTGTATTAACAGTGAATGTTAACCATTTTCGCTACTGATCTTAAACTCTAAGTTGGTCCTGAATGCTGTTACTGAGACACCTAATTACTGAAAAGCTTTGATGCATAACCTGAGAGCACTTCATATACTCAAAAAACACTGCTGTTTTCATGTGGAGGGGAACGGAGGCTACTGTAATTCTGTATTTTGGTGTTGGTGTGGGGTTTTTGTTTGTTTTGTTTTTCAAATTTAAAAACAACTTCAATTCCTTGTATGTAGCAACAAGGGCTTTTTGATGATCCATACATTAAAAGCTTTAATATAAGTCTATTTGGGGTAATGGTTTGAACATGATGATTTTTCCCTGAAGCAGGAGAGTTCTGTATTCTCTTTTAGACTGCTTATGAAAACCCTTGATCACTATTCCTTGTTCAGTATTGCTAGTTAGCTTCATTTTGGTATACTCAGTATGACTTCTTAAGCTTGTTTTTAGGGTAATGTGGTTCTTCTTGGTAGTAGTCAGTAAGTTGTCTCTGTACAGTGAAGCTTGAAATTATAGCAGTGGTGTTAGGCTTTTATTAAAATTTAGCCATGTCTTGTTTCATGGTATTCTGGTATTTATACAATTTGCCCGTTATCTTTTTATTTCTTAACGGCATTGTGTAAAATCACAGCAGCTATGTAGCAAGCTTATACAAGTGTCAAAAAACAACAAAAGAGATGTAATAGTAAATGGTGAATGGTTTTCTCTGATGTGGCTTTAAAAAAAAGAATTTCCCTTTGATGCATCGAAGAGGAGCTGGCCACTTTCTGCAGCACTGAATGCTGGCTTGTGTCACCCTTTGGGGGAGTTTTTTCAGCAGGTTTGTGTCACAGTAAGCACAGCTAAACAGCTCAATAGTTGTTCCGTTTCCTTCACACATTGTATATAAAAGTCCTGGCATGAATGTTCCCATAAAGTTCAAAGCAGAGAAATTTGTAATGTGGGTTGGTAACAAATGGCTACAAACAAAATATGGCTTTATTAGCTACTTCTAATGGCCTGTCAGATTCTATACAATGCTTGCTTTCCTTCTCCTAAGTGCTCTGATATCTGGAGGGTTTGACCTGTGGGTCTCTGACCATGTGGAGTCACTGAGAGCCCAAATGAAAAGTTGCACAGAATAGTGCTCCAAGCACTTTTGTTGGGGTCACAATTAGAAGGAAATCTCAAGCCTTTGAGAAAACATGGGAGTTAGGTACTCTGTGAAGGAAAGGAAGTCATAAACAGAAACTGTTCCTTATTAGAGTGGAGGGAGGAATAAAGGAGGAGAGGCTTGAACAAAACTGGAGAACAACTACTACAAAACATATTTATCAAGACTTAAGGGATAATAGCAAAATACACATTTTTTTCTATTGTGAGAAAGCTGAGCAGACTTACAGGAAAAAGCTTCCAAAGGATGTATCTGCAGATTTGTTGTTGCAGTAAAGGGGCTTGTGTCAGCAGTAGGCTGTGTGTGTATGAAGACTAATCCTTTATTTTGTTTTTAATAAGTGCATTTATAAATGTTCACATTGGATTGTGTTACTAGAATAAGGAGCAGAAAACATGAATTAATTTATTATCTTTTTAAATTGGCATGAGTATTAAAGTAATTTCAGGTAGGTGCTACTGAACAGATAGGTGTTTTGCTGTTACTTTGTTTTAAGAAGGCCCTTTTTTGCCCAGTATCAGGTGTGCTTGTTTGAGCTATGAGGTCGAATGGCCCAAGATTGCCAAGCTTTTGAAAGACAGGTTTCTGCTAAGGCTTTTTTATTGCAACCAACAGGTAAAAGCTCTGTGGCATCTTGAGCTTCATTGAGGCAGAGCAATTCCTATGTGAAATAAAATAGTAGCCAGCAGTGGAGGTAGAATGCCACTTGAATCTTCTGCAGCGCTGTGACCCGAAAAAGTTGGTTGTGATTCTACACATCTTACATGAGCTTCAGAGCTCAAAATAATACATACTGTTCCTTGGACAGATGAACTTCTTGAAGATGTCAGTTGTCTTGTTTCATTATGCTTGGTACCATGGAAAACAGCACATCAGCAATCTCTTCCTGATTTTATTAACTGCTTCACAGTTCTGTTCTACCTCATTTTAATGAGCCTCTGAAAGATACTTAGTGTGCTGGACAGTTTTTCCTCAAGTTGACACACCTTTTTTGTTGTAGAAGGCAGGTACTAAATTAGATTTCAGAGGATCTCTGTTGGGAATTAGTAGTGAACTAAATCCAAAACTAGATACACTTGGCTCGTGGAACAGCATCATTTCAGATGGATCTCAGTAGGTGTAGGCTATGAGGAAAATACATGAGAGGGTTTGGGAATCCAGATTCTCTGTCCCACTTCCAGAATATAAAGTAGCTTGGAAGGTCATCTCAAGCAACAGCACACCCTGAACAAATGCCTTTAATGGGTGAAGTCTTAATAGACCAGGAAAACACTTCCCAGCATTACTTGAGCAACTGTGATTGAGAACAGGAGGTAACTCTTCTTTTCTCAGAGATTAAACTACTGGGACAAGGGACTCTGGTGACTTTTATACACAGCTTAGTCCAGTAAGCCCTGATCATGATCAGGGTTGTGGGCACTACCATCATGTAAATATTAATTACCACTATAGCCCTTCTTGTAAGGACAAACCCATATTAAAGGAGAACATAGTGTAGTGACCCTCTTTTTGTGTAATCTTTGTTGAATTCTTTGCAGGTAAGCATATCAAAGTTTGATCTAAATGTAAGTACTATTTTATAAATACAGAGTATTGATTGTGATTTGAGAAGGAAGGGAAAAAATCCTATAAATTGATTATTTTTAATTCTTGGGAGGCAAATGCTGTTGCCAGCTGATAGATGTGTGTAGTACACAGTAGCAAATGTGTCCCGAAGTTGTTCATGCCTCTGCCTGAAAATATCTGTTTGGGAGTGTGGTAAACCGTGAACAAGAAAGAAATGGGAGGATGTAATACTTGTGAATTAAATTCTCCACTGTTTTTACATCAAGTAGGATAAAACTGGTGTGCCTCTTTCCCACTTTTCCTTTCTCTTTTCTGCAACATTGTAAAATAACTGAATGATCTTGTTTTCCTTTGTTTGGGTCAAGAAATTTTAGCTGAAAATTGTTAGTCTGTGAAAGAAGATTATTGACTCAACAAGCCTTCAATTTTCAGTGAATAACACTCCCACCCTCTAGCTTCAGGAACATGTGGTGCATGCATTCTATTTTAAAGTACAGACTGTAATTTAAAACTGAGGCAGTTTGATGCCCCACTGAACTTTGTTTAAGCCTGGAATAAAAGGAAAAAAGCTTCAAGTTGCAAAGAAGTGACTAAGCTATCTCAAAGGTTTTTCTTAGCCATTACGTGCAGAGTTGGAAGAAGTTGCTATTTTTTCCAAGTTATTTTAATTCTGGATCGAGTGCATTTGCTAGGTTGGTTTTTTTGGTTTTTTTTTTCCCCCTTTTTCCCTTAACATTCTTTGTAATAAACCTGTAGCTAGAACTAATTTCACACAACACATATGTATAGAGATACCAAGTACATGTATTTCTGTGTGTTTCTGAGGTGCAAATCATGCTCTGTAACTACTGCATCCACTTTCTGTATGTGGCCTCTCATTTGTGTCAGTCAGAATAATAGGTCAAAACCAGCATGAACCACTGCAGTACCACTGCCACTGGTGATATTGTCAGGGGAGGGAACTTTGTGCGCCCACGTCCTGGCCCACATTTTACATTTGACTTCAGTTAAACCAGGACTTCACGTAGGGTGGTCAAAGGGATTCATTGTCCTAGAGTCAACTTGTACATTAAGTCTTATTTTGGGGAAAAAGAGCAATTAAAGTAGTGCAGAGCAGCCTTGGGCTTGTGTTGTCCATGTAGGGTTAAACTGAAACCAAAATTACAGATGCTTTAATTAGGCGTTCTTAATATTTGTAGTGTAAAGAGAAGGACCTGTTGTTTTTGATTTGTGTTCTGTGCTTTACGCAATTATTTGGTTTTGCCTGACAGATTGATCATATTTATTTAAAAGAACAGTTTTAGGTTGTTATTGAAGTATAAAAAGTAATTTCACTAAGTATTGTAAAAAAGATACTTGACTATTCATCACCTTTTCCAGATTCAAAATACTTTACATTTACAATGTGTACAACATCCCTGTAATAACAAAATGGCTAATTTATGATCCAAGAAAATTTACAAATGCAAAAAGAAGTACTTAGTCTGACCTCTACATGAAATTTATATGGGAAACCTGCTAAGGGATTATAGATCCCAGTAGTGGTTAAGGTTGCAAAAACGTGTAGTTAAATAGGCCAATGTTGTTCTAAGTGGAATAGTAAAGTATTAGTAGCTTTTTTCCTGCAATGCTTTTTGAAGCCATGAGAAGTTGCATCATATGCCTCCAAGTACTAGAATAGTATTGGTGATGATTCAGAAATTAAATAAACTAGATTTAATTTGGGTGGTTGAAGCATTTTAATTTTTATTTTCTTACCACCCCCTGCCTCATGTTGATCCCTTCCACAGAGACTGCTGCCCTTCTAGCTAAGGTGACTGAACTGCACTTGTGGTAGGCTCTGAACCACCAAATCTTGCAGCTTGAAATGAGAGGCAAGCTGAAAGCTCCCAAGGTTATTTTAATATGCAAGGCCATAAACTGTAGTAGCACAAGTGCCTTTGCATGCATGGCTCCCATGTACCTGCTGCAGGGGCAGTAACTGCACTGGCTGTCCTTTGAACTGCCTAAATTTCCAAGTCAGTGCCTTTAGGTTCTGCATTTGAGAATCTATCTCTAAAGTGGTAGGGATTTTTTTTTAATTTGGGGATCAATTTTTACTGTTGGAACATTTTACATAATGTGTGTATGTACAAGTATACTGTATAAAAGCACACATATCTTATCTGCTTGGTTGTTTGTAAATTTTGAGTTGATAGCATACTATAAATTCCAAAGCTTAATGTATTCCCTGGTGCATGTCTTTGTTCATGCCTGTGTGAACATTGGGATTACAACGCAGAAAGTAAGACAAAGGAGTATTACTCACTTGAATATCATTTCAGGAAGTACCTGAGACACTGTAAATGGTTTTTTTTGTATTTTTACCACAAGTCTTCCTGTAAGATTGGAATTTTTTTTTCCAGTGACTCCTTTGCTTGTCCAACCGTTGTGAAGTATGACCTCAGCTTCATAACCTTGGCTAAACACAGTAACTCACTCTGACCAGCAACATCTGAAGCCTAGCAGTAGATGCCTTTTCTTTTTCTTCCTCCTTCCATTCCTGTTTGCTGGGAACATGTTGGTTTCTGGTGCTATTGTTGCAGCTTTCATGTTTAAAAAAAAAAAGTTACCAGTCTTTGATGTGGCGCTGACTCCTGAGTGGTCCTGGTCAGCTGCTGTTTCTGTGTGAGCAGATGTTTGTGCAGTCACGGTCAATAGTGTTAAGATTAGGCCAGGTTTCACAGTTCTTTGTCTGATTGTTTACGGTGTGTCCATAATTGCTGGGGATTCTAGGTGCCATCACAGTGCCAATGGGAAGTGCTTGTACTGTTTGTTCCATAATACAGTGTGCGAATAATGATAAATTCAGTCCCGTACTGTGGGGCAGTTCACATGTTTTAGTAGTGTTCTTTTGTTGTTGGTTGCTTGTTTGGGTTTTTTGAGGTTTGAAACAGGTTTTTAAACGTTCCATAAATGTGTTTTCTTTAAACCTAATGTCTTGTACTACTTAAACCTCCAAAACCTTCCTTTCTTTGCTGGAGCCGTACATCTCAGATTCACTATGAATCTTCTCTTGAAGACAGTGATATGTGGTGACTTTTTACAGAATCTCTGCTATATTGTGCTCTATGTGAGAAGTGCTTTTGAAGTCTGTTCCATGTAGATAAGTTTCCATTATCAATTTACCTTTAAAAATTTACAGAGACACACACACACACACAAAAGCAGAGTCTGCATTTGTCTTTGGAAGGCATTTATATTTTAACCTGCTGCATCACGGTTTTTTAAGACCATGCAGATTATTCTCTGCCATTTTCCACTCAATTGCAAACACAAGAAAGACTTTGTAAAGAGGGTCCTGTTTGAATTGACAGTGTAATTTTGGAGATGAAGCATCATAGAGTGTTGAAATTAAAATAGAAAAGCTGATAATGCCAGGAAAGGGCTACTTTCAGTTCCCAGTCTTGAGGCTTTTGATCTCTTTCCTGCCATGCATACAATGGCAGATGACCGACCCTTTTAATCACCTTAACCTTATTGTGAGATTTACTGTGTTAAATGAGACTTAGGACCTGAATTTTGAGGCACATTTGAATAATTGCATTAGGATAGGGAAATATGCCATCCTGGATCATTTGTTTTACATTATAGTTAAATGGCATGAATTTGTATCAATGTGTGGTGTTGGGTTTGGTGGTTTTGTTCTGGTTTCTTCTCTTCAAGGTTAATCTTCCCTTAATGGTTAATCTTCCTGTCATTTTGGGAAGTAATGTAAGATAAGCATACCTGAGCATTTGTATTTATTTTTGCATGTAGTAATACATTATGCATCAGTAAGCTTTAGTCAGGTTTGCTGAATATACAGCAGTGGACTTAGTGTAGAGAACAAAGCTTGTTTCATGCCATAGAATAAGGTGTAGATTCACATGTATATTTATTGTATCATAGCTGATGAAATTTCCCAATGCATTTTTGCACAAAAGGTAATGAAAGAGATCTAAAATATTACTCTTCATTTTTCTTAAACTGCAAATTATTCAATAACCATTTCTAGCTTTTGAAAAGTATGGAAATAAAGGAAGTGGAAGTGATCTGAGATTTTTAAATTCAATTGTTACAATCAAAATAAGATTAAATAGGTAGATAAAGTGGTGTATGGATTAAGTACAGACATTGACCCTAGTGAACTAATTCATTATGGCATGGGATAAAACTTAATGCAAACTGTTATCTTTTAGGTTTAGACTTGAAACTGAAAGCCTTAGCAGTTTTTCATATGATACTCCATGGGAAAGTGGAGATGGAAGAAAAACTCCAGATTATTTCTTTCCTTTATTTTAACTTACAGTTCATGTCAAGATTTTAATAGTATGGCTTAATGAAAGCTTCATAGAAACCTATTTTTTTCCATCTTGTTTGTTGTACCATTATTATGCCTGCATGAAAGTGGGAAAAAAATAAAAATTCAGTGCAATTTTCAGCACAGTTCTTCAGAATTTATTGAAACAAGGCTGTAAAATCTTAAAATCTCTGAGTTTTATTGCTGTTGTTTGGGGGGGCTGGCTTTTTTTTAATAAGTAACATCTCATAGCTTCATTTGGATTTTCTCATAATCCATTTTC
>VZSR01003807.1:12928134-12945312 GCA_013398615.1 Brachypodius melanocephalos | reverse complement strand
TTTTTTTTGCTTGTACCTTTAAAGAAGATTTATGAAGACTGCATATATACATCAATGTTTTTAAATGACTGCTGATTCTTCTTGCATGGCTTTTTTAGACATTTTGCTCCACTGGAAATCACAGTAATAGCCTTTTTGTTCCTATTCTGAGGTATGACAAAATACAGGAAATTTTTTGGCTCTGGAAGCTTTGGGCTGCTTCTGGCCAGTGTCATTCCAGCCCTGAGACCACAGCTCGGTGTGAGAGGGGGCATTTGGCCTACCTACAGAGTTGTCTTTCTCCTCTGCAAAGAGCCAGAGGTTACATATCAAATCCTGTGAAATGATGAGAAATGCACCCATGCATGTACTTGCATACACTTTACACTTTAGCTCTTTAATTTTTGCTGGTTAGAACCAGTGATTTCTAGTGCTTGCTTTTTAATGCTATATTCGCAGTAATGTAGGTCAGAGTGAAGAGTATCCTGTAAATTCTTTACCTTATTTTTGCTAGAAAAACAAACTTTCCCTCCTGTGTGAATTTTGATCACTTGACCTCCATTTCCATGGAGATGTGGTCAGAGGGCAGTAATCAGCTAGCCACGCTGACTAAAGACTATCTTCACTTACAGCATGCAGTGAAGCTCCAGAGTTTAGAAGTAATTAAAGGACTTAGTCTGACACATTTTTTCTCCACCACCCACTTCCATTAAAGATGAAACTTGGAAACAAAATATGTGATCCGCTATGGTGCAAGGGATTTTTTAAAAAAATGTTTATTTAAAAGAAGATAGAAACAAAAAAAACCCTCCAACCTCTTCCTTTATTCTTTCATTTTAAAATTATTACTTTCCCCTGCAATCTTAAATGTTCTATATACCCGTCTATGAATATTTGAATTCTTTGCATACTCTCAGTTTCTGTGTGCTTATTTTGAATAACATGGGCTCAGATTTGTCAAAAGCTCAATTTTGTACTCCACAGAACTCGAGATTCATGATTAAACAAGGGCAGATCAGGCAGCTTATGCTTCTCCAAGTTCAATCTGGGGTTACTGGTCCAGGGTCACGTGCAGGATCCAGCTCAAGCCTGTGAGCAATCCGTACCTCCAAGCCTTACAGAGTGACAAAACCCAACAGCAAGTGCCGGCCTCCGCTGTACCTTGGACTGGGAGAATGTGGATCAGGGACGGGGCGTGGTGGCGTGTGCTGCTGCTCACCCAGTCAGCTCAAGGGCTGGCGTGTCATCCTAGACTGAAGCGTGTGCATGGCTGGTGTGCTGTGTTTGCTGGCTAACCAGGGTGCTCTGTGCTGCTGGGTTTGGGGTTTCGTGTTAGAGGTGTCTCTGGACACTTCTGGGCTCTCTCAGGTGGGAAAGTGCCTTTCTGGTAAGGGAACAAAACACCACAGTACTTTTTTCCTGAGAGGCAAGCAAAGTGTTCCTATTTCTGCAGAACAGGGTTAGATTTCCTTCAGACTAGGCAATAACAAAAGTTATGCTTGTAATACCATTTTGATTATACACATCTCCCTGTATGTGTTAACATTAAAAAACATACTTCCGAGTGTTGGGTTATTTAAGGATCAGGCTTTTCTCCATCTCTTCTGTCTCCTTTCCAAGGGGTTTGCAAGCTAACCCAGCTTCAGTAAACCGAAAGGGAGTACTCAACTTTTATCTTGGTTTGGGCACATGGCTGTGATGCAGTGGGGGGACATGGCACTTCGGAGAAGAGCTGCATTCCCTCCTGGAGACTCGGTACAGCAGATTTTACAAAGTGCCTCTGAGCTTGGATCCGTGGCTTCCCAGGCAGCACACTGAACTATTGCTAGGCTGCCAGGCCAGCTTTACGGATTGATTTCCAAGTGGACATTTTTGTCACGTTTAATAAGAGCACACTGATGAGACAGCAGTGTGTAAGCTGAGTTAATGTCTATTATTTCTGCACTACCATTACTTTTTACTGCCATTATCCACACAGTGGCAAAACTTAAGTGAGCTTTTTCTTTCCCGCTGAGGGTTTTCTCCCCAGAACTGATGATCTCACAAGTATTTCCACTCTTTTCTCTAGGATGAAAGAGTGAAAACGACTTTTGTTGTGGTGGTGGTTGGAATGACACCGTAAACCCGAAAGCGTATCTGTGTAGCAAGCTCGGGTCGTGTGTCCTTCAGCCGGGCCGGGCCGGGCGGCGTTCAGGCCGCCTCGGCAGCGTGCAGGGCATTTGTGTAATGGCTGGTGAGGTGGCAGGGAGCTCTCCCCGCTCCCTCTGGCTGCTGCGCGTCTGAAATTACAGCTTTGTCTTTGAAGCCGGGCGCTCTGTTAGCGTCGCCATGGCGACGGGCGGGTAATGGCCTCCGCCGAGCCCAGCCTGGTGTTCAGCGCCGAGCGCGGCCCTGCGAAGGCCCCGCTCGCCGGAGCGCTCACTGAGCTGTCCCCTCTTAGAAAATGTTTAAAAACTACGCTTTTACATGGCCGTACCAGATTAATAGTCATGGTTTATTTCGTTTTAACTGCGCGGATAAAAGCATTATTCCATTAAACGGGTAGCTTTTCCCCCCCCTCCTTTGGTTTATGCATTATTAACACAAGCTTTCCTGTTTTGCTTGTAACATTTTATAGGCCCTTTCAAACATGTAGTCAGATTTGCTCTGCTGCTCTTTTATTTTTCAGGACTTAACCCTTTCTCTTCTTGATCTCGTCTTCAAAAACTTGGAGCCAAGCCTCCAGCAGATTTGGTTGCTCCCATTTAATGTGTTCAAAACCAGAAAAAAACTCTTTATTATTTTTAAAAATTTTTTTCAACAATTCTGCTTTTCTGAAGCACTCTAACAAGCAGTGCAGATTGGCCTGTTCTTGTAATTTAATTGAAGGAGATGCTGAAGTCAGCACACATGAGCCTTGATATGATTGTGGAGGGTTTGGGTAGAGAAAATATTTTGGGGTTGCCTTTTAATTTGAGTGCCTGTCTTCTCTTCTGCCCATAGTGTTTTCACCCCTTACTCTTTACATGTAACATTTTTGTTGGCAGTTTTCAAAAGAGATGCACCTCATGGTTGAAGGACTGGGGAACAAAAAATCCAGAACAGTCCTGGGGACACAGTATTTACATCTACCACCTTTCTTGTTAATATGGAGCTGGTGAAATACATCTAGACAAGTAGAAGTATTGCTATAAACACAAGCTGCAGGCTTTGTTTCACTTTTCCAGTGCTCTAAAATATAGCTTTCATTTTAGTCTTTAGTAGGAGGCATATATCCAAGTGCAGTCAAATGCTGCGGGTACAGGGATTCAGTCATCCCTGCCGACACAAATGGTCTCTCTGTTACAAACTTGGAGGGTAACATGCAAACCCGGAATTCATATTTTCTCCCAACCCCCTCCTCCTTTTTTAAACTGTGAACTTGTTACGAGGTGCTTACTGGCACCTTGCTTTGTCCATCTGTACCTATCATAGATCCTTCTGTCCTAAAAACTTCCAAGGACATCTCAGGAAAAGGCAAGTATTTCTCATTTTTTGTCCTCTTTTACTGATGCCATGTGACAGTGGTGATGTGAATGGTACCTCCTGTGGGATGAACTTACAACTTCTGGTCAGTGGACCAAAACGCTGGGATTTATTTCACCTACAGAGCTGACTGCAGACTGTGCTTGGATATCCAGGCGGGGAGGTTGTGTGTGCAAGGCTCCTGCTTTCCCCACCACATCCATCTTCAGCAACCATGTGACTCCTGTAGACACTTTTCGTGCATCTAAAACTCAAGGGCCATATATTTGCTCCCTTGGGGAGTTCCAGGGTAGATGGCAGATGGACAGGCATCCCATCTCCCTGGCCACCTGAGACCTGCACGAGGCCCGGATCTACTCCTGGCCAGCAGCAGCTGCGGGCTGTGTTGCAGGCCAGCGTGGAGTTGGTGCGTTGTAGTGTTCATGAATGTGGCAATAGCATACATTTTAAAAAGTTTTTTCTTTTATGTGCTTTTTAAATTCTGTTTAAATATTAAAAAAAAAAAAAAAAGAAGGCAATGATGGGTAAATCTGCTCCCAGTGTGGATGTAGTATTGTACAACTGTATATATTAAATAGGCTGGACTAGAGGCTTACTCTCTTCTCCAGGCTTTATGGGTATGAATTTCATCCTTTGAGTTGCATTCCCCTTAAATCTGCAAATTCTGGGAAAATAAGACAAAACAGTTTACATTCCATGAATAAGAAATTACTAATTGCTTCTAAAACAGGCGTATCTTTATCTACACATGGCTTTTCAAAGTTGCTGCTTAATCTTTTTTCTTTTTTAATCACTAAATAAACATGTCTCAGCAGTCACTGGATGTGAAACCAAAACCTGGATGTGGACAAAAAGCAAACACACTACACTAATTTTCATTAGCATATCCTATCTCCTAGAACATTTATTTTTTCATCTCCTTGCAAATTGATTTTTCACATGCTCGTGACTGATATTTGAACTGTGTGTTTGTAGTAACTGACTTATGTAAAAGCCAGGTCCTGGATCTCCCAACATGAATATATTATGGAGGTGACCTCGTGGGTTCATAGTTAAGGTTGCACTGAGTTTTCACTTAAAACGAGGTTTAAATCCCTTAATTAAACATTAAAACTCACATGAATTCTCAAACATGGACTGTTTCAATAAAGAGGATAAACTTTAATTATTTAGGTACTCAATGTTCTTCTTAGTGCTGTATTTGCAGAATTCAGAACAACTTAAAATTATTCCTTCTGCAGGTTTTTCCAGGGTTCCTGATATTTTCAGTTTCTCAATTCTTTTAATCTTTTGTGTAGGCCTTTTGTTGCTGTAATTGTCGTATCTCTGTTGACTTCATCAAACTATGACAATTTTCATAAAATAATTTAACTAAACCCAGTTCAGCTTTAACTGTAATAATGCATGATACAAAAGAACATACAGAAGATCAGAAAGCTCTGTATGTTTTATTACTTTTTTGCCATGGGAGTCAAAGAGTATATTGGTTTCTTGTAGGTGATATCAGTTTTTGATTTGGAATGAGAAGAAAAGACTACAGAGCCTGTATTAAAAAAACAGCCACATGGAAGAAAAATTCAAATTCAAAACACCAATAGCGTCTCTTCCATACAGGTGACTTTTTCCAAGTTAGTCAATGAACAACAGCTACAGTAGTCCCAAGTGAATGTAAATTTCACTCTACTTTCCCACTTCTTATTCTTAGAGGACTCAGTTCAGACTTTTCTGAAGTGGGTTTCTTCACTGATTTCAATGAGCTTAGCTTAGGCTGAGTAATTCTTAACCTCTGTTCTACCCAGTTGTCACCCTGTTGCTCTCCATCAGTGTCTGTTTTCAGCCCCCTGGACACAACCTGCAAACCTGTGGTACACAGCAGCGTATGCTCTACCTGTAGCATCCAGAAAATACAGCTCTCCTTGCTAACATTTGTAGCCTTCTGCTGAGCTATAACAGCATCCTTCAGCACAGACAGAAACCTTGCTGAAAACAATATATTTGAAACCATACATAAATGAAGAAAAACTAATTTAGAAACCAGTGTTACATAGGTTGGTAGTATCTTTATTCAGAACTCTAAGCCTTCAGCCACTCCTTTGACTAATTGGACATAGAGACAAACTGGAGGGAAAAAAAAAACCCACCCTGAATTCTCATTAGCTTATGGCCCATGGAATGTTTTTTGTTTAAGTCTTTCTTAGGTCAGGATTTCTGTTTTTCCATCATTTTCATCCGACTGCCACTGTGGTCTTGTATGCCTATTAGTTAAGGTCTCCTGTCCATTAAAACACAACAGCTGGTACTTCTGAAATTATTTTTGAAAAAAATTCTTGTCCTTGTTACCAGCAGCAGCTAGGGCCTGCGAACATACTTACTACTTATATGAGAAAGCGTAGTTTCAGACCATGCTGGTTACACAGCACAAGCACTATAGCCTGAGATTGCATACCAATTCCATAAAAATTCAAAAATACTTGTTAATTTGAAGAGTTGCTTATTTCTTTATAGACATTGGATGAAGAACAAAATTTACAGGAAGTTGTTACTGTCACTGACGTAAGAGTGGGTTCTCAAGCTCTTCCAGAGTAGGGATTGATATGATGGAAGTGAAAGAGTTTGTTGCACTTACACATTGCAACATTCATGTAGAAAAGCATGTGAACAGAAGCTACTGGGCCTGAAGTATTCTTTTGTTGGTGATGTTCTTGTATTTCACTGACTCTACTGTGTGTACACTTGAGCAGTCTGAAATAAAATGCAGTGGAGAGGAATAAACAAGAGCAGCTAGTGGTGAAGTAACGTGAGAGTCTAATTTCTATGGGTTGGAATCTTTGGCAATGGGACCATACCAGTGGTATTTTTAAATTTTGGAAGTATTACTAGCCTGTGCAAATTCTCTTCATTCTTTCTGGTGGGGGAAGGGGAATGTTAAAACCCTAGATCCAAGCACAGTATATACACTGAGACAGCAAGGGGTTAAGGAGAAGTAATTATGCATTCTTCAGTAAGTGTTCTGCAGTCAGCAATACAGCTAGCTGTGCAGGAAGCAGGGGAAAAAAAAGATGACAGAGGGAGAATATGGAGAGAAGGTCAGATCCAAGGATTCTCTTAGGGTGTTCTAGTGTTTGCTTTTCCTTTGTGACTTATTATACTCTCTTGGTAGAAACAGAAGAAAGCATTATCGCCTGTTGGTTCCTCTTACTGATAATATAAACTTAATCCTTATGCTTTATGGTATAGAAGAGGTGAATATATTGATTTAGTTTTTGGAGGAGTTCTGAGTCATCCCAGTGCTTGCTATGGTCCTTGTTCCCCAGCTCTTAGTTATTACCCAGTTTATTGCAGCCTGTGAACACAGAGCATTTCAACAAATGCAATTTGTCAGAAGTGGTTCACCCATTCTTTTTGAAAAGATTTGAATTTCCAGCAAATCCATCTACTAGTAGTAGTTTGGTTTGCACCTTTTCAGGTGGTTTAGATGTATGAATGGAAATTCTTGCACAGTCAGGATTTCAGGCTGACCTAACTGGTAAAGGTAATAAGCTTTCATCACTCCTGACTTCAGCTTTTGGGGAATCGAGGGGAAAAAGCACCCTGCCATACATGATCATCATGTTCCTCTCAGGTGAAACAGGAGTTTATGGAGTGTTTTGGGACAGTTGCACTCATGAGAGCAGGATATCTGGGTTGTGTGTTACTCCCTTACTTCCACCATGTGGTCTGACTTGCTGAGTTGCTCAGTGTACCAGATCCTTCTTTTTTAATTAAACTTAGGTAATTTGCAGTTGGATTTCAAAATAGCAGCAAAGCATTTCTGGGAGATGTTTGTGTGTTTGGCAATACTGTAGTCTGAAAGAGGTTTGGGGATTTTTTTCCCCTTTTTTCTTCTACGTGATACAGTTTTCTTTTTTTTCCTTTGGGTACTTTCCTGGTTCAATTATAGGGAAAAAACTGCAGATAAATGAATGGCATTTGTCCCTTTGCCCTTGAAAACAAAACACAACAGAAACACCTCCAGCCTCTGGAATAGCTTTTTTTTTTGGAATAAAGATCCTTAGGCTTGCCATTGACTTTATGAGGACAGGCTCTTCTGTTTCCTCCAGAGAAAGAAGTGTGAGTCGGCCAGTTTACATTCTAGTTTGGCATGCCTTGCAATAAGAACTTTTATGTTAAGTTAGTTAATTGCACAAATTGACTGAAAATGCAGCATTAGGGAATGGTCTACCTCTAAGGACAACTGAAATCTTTCCTCCCACCCTTGTAAAACACCATTTTAAAGCTATTGAGTCGCTTCTGCTAGAAAAATAAAAGTTAACTCCCATCATGCTGCTTCTCTCCTGCTCTTAGCTTTTATTTTTCCTCTGTGTCTTTATAATTTTAACACTGCAAAGCTCTAAAAGGATTGCTTCAAGGAGGAGGGGTAGTCTGATAAGTCTGTTTCCTAAAGCTTTTTGCCTTTCAAGGTTTCTCTTACGGTAGGTTGAGCTGTGTGGACGACTTGGATTGAGACGACAGGGGAGTAGTATGCAATACTTTCTGCTTCCGATAGCTCTTTGTTGATCTAAGAGAGAGCACTTAGAGAGTGGTAGGTCATTTATGTGATTATGAAGAGCACTTGGTTCTCTCTTATTCAAGATGGAAAAATAATAGTTTTTGAATAAGAGGTCGCTGTCAAAATGACATTGAATGTGACTTTTCTTCCCTCTTCATTCCCTCCCCCACTAGAAGAAAAGCGGCACTAGACCTACTCAGGATAGGGCTGGATTTTTCTGACTCTGTGTGACTTTTTCTTTTCTTCTGTTCTTTGTTCATTTTATTTCTCACCATTTCCTCTCTGTGTAATGTTTATACTTCTTGATGATATTTATGGTAACTAGAAATTTAAAAATAAATGTAATGCATCTAAGACTATGCGGTTTTTACAAGTCTTGTTTTTCCACTTTGCGGAATTAAGCTGCGAATGTGTGATGTGGTATCTGCTTGGGTGACAGATGTCCATTCCTGAATGATGCTGTGTTCCCTTTATGCTTTATTTATGGAGTGATTTGCTTCTAAAATAATCTCTTAATCTTTTTCAAACTACATTTCTGCATGTGCTCTTTTTACATATGCCATCATTTAGGGTAATGGACTAAAAACTGAAATTACTCCTAAAAGCTTTGTTTCTAAAGCTAATAATAGTGGTACAATACTGTCATTTTTGGTTTGATATGTCCTTTCAGAACTAGGTTAAGTGTCTTCTTCGGTTTTGCTCTGGTGGTTTTTTGGTGTGTTTGTTTCCTGTAGCACTCCCATAATGAAATTGTTTTTTAATTTCCTTCACTTATCAAATGAAAAGACAACACTAATATGTCCTTTTCTATGTTAGGTTTGCTTTTATACCTCAGAAGAGGAACCGTATCCCAAATTAGAATGTGATTTCTCAGAGAACAGAACATAATAATATATTTTATGAAAATAATTAATAGTTATTACTATAGGGTTAATTTACTTAAACCAGTGTTGAACATCAGTGAATACTCTAGTTCATCACAAATTTCCTTTTGGTAAATTTTATGAAGCATGGTTTTAGCTTGGGGAAGGGCTGATCAGTGGAATATGTTTAATTCCTTACAGCAGGGAGGACTTCTTGAGATTCTCTTATTTGCAGTCTAAAATTAAGTTTGTAATAAAGTATGTTAATATTTTCAGGTGTTTGCCTGTTTACGCATTGAAAATAACTCAGCTGGAATTTCAAAATTCTTCTTTCTGGAAGAGGAAAACTGGTTTGGAGCCAGTTTGGAGAAAGATGTCACTGAAATATTTTGTTTATATTCTTGCTGAAGTGTTGGGGGAGGGGAAGTATTTTTTATTTTGTTTTATTTCATTTTTTATTCTTAAATGTGGGTGTTAACAATGAACAGTGATTTGAATTACAGTAAGATACTTCAAAGTTTAGTAGGAGGTGTTGAGAACTTATTTGTCAACCATTCAAAAAAATACAGAAAGTTGTATGCAGGCCTGAAATAGCGTTTGCCATTGATTTTCAATTTCCAGACTGTGGAAAGTTCTGAAACTTGAACTTGGCTTCTCATAGAAAGTAATCTTGCTTACTTTTAGTCCTAGATTTAGAATTTTTTGAAGAGTGGTATTGAATTATTTTTAATTACATATGAAAGCACTGGATCTGTTGTGCCTACAGGTGAGTATTGAGAAGTCAGCGCTGAACAAAAGCTGTAGTTCTGGCTCTAAACTGTGCTCTTCCTGAGGGCATTTGCTTTGTTGCAGCCCCTGAGGTCCACAGTTTTTCTGGAGACCTCTTTGATTCCTCTTAGGAACCTTACTTTACAGAGATTTGGCCCTGCTCCTTCAGTGACTGGACAAGCTGTCCCATGCTGGAGTTGGGCTGGATGGGTATTTTGGTTCATATCGGGCAAAGGCTCTGGAAGCAACTCTGCACCCTTGTTAGCATTTGATTCACGTTACCCAGCAGGCAAGGAGCGAGCTGGATTCCTTTTGGATGAAACAAAACTGAAAAATGTGCCGCAGGAGCCTGCCTAATGCACTCCAGCTGCTCGTGGGTACTCGGTCCACGGGCCAGCCCAACAGAGAGCTCCCCAGCAGGGATACAGCCTGGTGTCAGGTGCTCAGCATGGAGCGCTCCTGCCTGCGCCAGGTCCTGTGGAGCTGCACCGCTGGCTGGGGCTGGCATTGCCATCCCTTCAATGCAAGGTGCTGCTGGGCCACGTCTGGGTGTTTTACATAAGGTCTGGATCCAAAGCTCTTTGAAGTCTTCGAATGACTACCATTGACTTTAATAGGCTTTGTGGCAGGCCCTAATGATTTGGTTGTGATCTGAAAAGGGATATTCAGAGATTTTTCTATAATGAGAAGATGTTACCTTTTAAAGAACTGACTTCAAATAGTCTGATCAGTTCTCAAGTGGAAGTGAGCTTCTTGCCGTCTCCTGGAATCCTTCTGTCCCTGTCAAAAAAACCCATCAGAAAATTATTACTCATTGCTCCAAGGTCAAAATTAGCAGAGGTAGTTTGGGGTAATGGATTGAACAGCGCTGACAAGGAATGAAGAGATAGGCACAGTGCAGATGTCTGCTCCTCTCAAAATCGTGCGGTAAGGCCCATGTTACCAACTGCCACTTGCTTCACAGTTTTAAAGTAAAAATTCAAAAGAGAGGAAGGAAAAACTCAATGTTCATTTGTATTAATAGTATTCTGAGTGATGCCATAGGTCTAAAAACAGTGCCAGTGAAAAAAATCTCAAGTTTGTTTTTAAAAGCAAGGACAGAAAAGAAGGCATTTCACTCTCCTACTAATAGGATTAACAAAACGACCAGTTTTTTACATTTTCCTGTATCTCACATGTTCCCTTGAAATTTTCTCTCTCATCCAAAATTTTCACAAACTATTTTTTTGCGTGTAATTACATTTTTTTAATCATGTAAGCTATTGTTTGATTCAGAAAAGCCTTCATTTTCCTACTTCCTCTTAATCCTTTCTTGTGAGGCAGGAAATCAACTTACTGCTTCAACAAATTAACATGGACAGGTTGGATCTGTTGGATTTCTGTTTCTTTATTTTCTGTATTATTTTGTTTACTTAGTCTTCATCCTTGTTAAATTGCAAAAATCTGTACTCCTTTTTTTTTCCCCTAAAACAGGTGTATGGTGTAATAGTGATGTTTAAGCAATCTGGGAACAAAATGTAGCTCCATTTCATCATTGGATGCTAGGATCTAGTAGAATGTGCATTTATAATTATATGTACTTGCATGTGTCTTCCTGTAATGGTTTGTCTTAATATTTTTATTTGTACACGTGCATGGAAGAGTTCCTCTGAATTTGCACTGGGACTGATTTATCACAGTTATCCTTGTTTTACATCTGTGTAATTACTTTGAAATCATTGATCTTACCCTGATAGAAAAAAGCAGTAGTGGTGAATTAGGGTCGCACTCTTGATGATGCTTTTTATTCCAGTTGAAATACTCTACTGATCCAGGTGAGGATGAAATGTTGTACTAAGCTGTGAGACGTTCCGCTGACTGGGTTCATGCTGCTTATCTGTCAGCACTTCGGTTCCTAGGAGCTCTGTTTAATGCAGCTATTTCTGTGTGCCTTGGAAATGCAAAGGAGTGGGGAGAAAAGTTAAAATCAAAAGTCCTTGGTTTTCTAATATTTACTTGCCAGCTGTAGCTGAACAAAGTGGTCCTGAGGGTCTTGCAGTGTATTTTTGGTGAAGGCATTATCCTGTCCTTCATCTTTGAGGGCATTAGCTTTAGTAAAAGGGAAAAAAGAAGAGAACATCTTTTATTCATCTGCTTTGAAGCAATAGATTAGTGTTTTAAAAGGAAAGGATGAGCTGGTGTTACCAGGCTGGCAGTTTGTGTTATCAGGATGTGGAGGGTGCTGGTGGCATTCGGAATAAATAAAATGCATAGACAGGACACACCTGCGCTTGTGTATCCATCAGCCATTCACAATCCCCATGTTCCTCTCATCTCTGATCCAGACCTTGGAAGGGATGGAAGTAGACCAGCTGATAGTCCTCAAATAAGCCAGCCCCGTGTACCATCCTTTTGTTTCGTTTTCAAAACCTCCTCTATCGGAGGGAAGCAGTTGGAGCCTGCATGCTGTCATGCAGATCTGGAGGGTGGTTTTTGATGCCGGGGCCTGGTGTTGCCATGGTCTCAGCTGCCTGGCTTATTCACTCATCCCGGGACCTCTGGCTTCCATGGCTGGAAGTTGTCAGGGTGCTGCCAGCCTGACACTGGGAGTCTGTGTGGCTGGAAGGATGCTGTGTCACCACCCAACTGTCTTGTTTCCCCCTTTCTTTCAAGATTAGGAAAGCAGGTGTTAAGTCTCATTTCGAGAATTTATTGTTATCTGTTGCTGACGCTTTAGAGACCACTCTGCTTACCCGCCTAATAGCCAAATGCAAGCTAATAGTCTGTACAGGCCATTGAAGCCTAAAATCCTGCTAATTCCTTCCTCTAATGAATAATCCCTGATCTCTGTGTGTGCCTTGACTGTGGAAGGGCTAATTATGAAACTCATTGTAAGGAAAATTTCGGACTCATGATTTCTGTGCCTGGGATTTGTAAATAAATAATGCGCCTGCGTGTATACCATGTATAAAGTATAGCTTTCATATGTAAAGTTAAATATCCCTGAAGAAATATAGTTAAAATAAATGGGACTGTAAAACATTTCTTTTGCTCAGTGGATTAATCCCTCATAGTTTAGGGAATAGGTTGCATATTCTGTGTGAAAGGTTGTTCATTTTAACCCTTAGGAGAGACATCATAGGTTGTGCTGGTGAGTAAATTTGTTAATAGCTTTGAAGAAAGAAGCTTCTTCCCGCTGCAGAGTGAGAGGTGGGATTTGGCACTGGGTCCTGGGGGCCCCTATGCTGAGGCCTGGAGAGCCTCCTTCTTCCTTCCTGCAGGTAATTCAGAGAAAGTGTTACCTACTATTCCTTGCCTGGGAATCTATGGGAATGGTAAATCTGGTTGTCTGGGTTTGAAACATGCTTGTAAGAAACAAGTCTAGTGATTTATTTTATTTCAAATTAAAAAAAAAAAAAAAATCTAAGCAACCAAAATAGTGGGGTAGAAATGTTGCATATATTATAATGAGCACCAGAGGACACAGGATGTGTTCATTCCCAAGCTGCATGATTATTTCGTGTTGTGAAGGGTTAGCTTTTCAATTGCAAAGCTTAATCACTTTTCAAATGAATATTTCATAACAGTTATTTTTTCATCAAATATACAATGGCATGCTTATTTTGTGCCTCATGTGGTAGACATTAGTTTTCAGCAGCTTTAAATTCCTTTTATTTCTCCTCATGTCTTATTCTTGTTTTCAGACATGGAAGGGCAAGAAAATACTTGGAAATGTTTCCTGATGAGTGGCTAATCTTGTGGCTGAGAGGAAGAACCCAAAAGTTGTATTAAAATTGGTCCCAAATTCTTAAAACATTCTAATTTATTTTGTGCTGAGTGCAGCTTTTGTGACTGATTTAAAATATTTTAAATTTAATTTAAAATGAAAACATAACTGTTACAGACCTCTGCCACTACAAGGAAACTCAGTTTAGTGATACAGGACAGCTGTAGTGCTCTCTTACTACTTTTTGTTACTGGATGATGAAAATTATCATAAAAAAGCTTAAGTGGTTGGTTATGCTTTAGTACAGCTTCTTTTTGCTGGAAGAGTTGAGCAAGGGAGAGATCTATATACATTTGCACCTCTATAGCAACTCATATAGGTATTTGAAAATTGCTATGGCTTAGGGCAAAGGTTGGAGAGCAACAAGGTGGTGCAATTGCCCCATTACATAGCTTTCAGGCCTTGAGTTGGGGGAGTTTCTGTAGCATGCTAGGCTGGTTCATGACTGCTTTCTGGATCTCTTGGAGCACTTCGGCAGATGGGTGAAAATTAAATGAACTTGGAGGTTTTGAATAATATTAGCAGGCCAGACTGGCTTGAAAAGATGAGATGTGCAAAGCTGACCTTAAGGCACCCTCACCACTTTTTTTCTGTTCTTTTATTCAAGAATTCCATTAATACTCACCTGTCCAGTCTGCTCAAAATTAATTATTTTTTCTTTGAAGTATGCAATAAAAGAAATAAAATATCATGTTGTTTTGACTAGACACACTACTTATTTTACTTGTCGAGCTATTTTGTTCTCATGCTTTACACAGAATATAGTATTTGCCTTTTTTCCCTCAAAACAATAATCTCTAAAACTCATTTAATCACATATATGAAGCAGAAGATAGGCTGGAATTGAGAACAGTACAATGCATTTTGCCTGCACCCATACATATTGAACCATGAATGTAAAAGCTGCATACAATTCATGCTTTTCCTAAAAGGAGTATTTTAGGGGATTTTCCAGTCATATGCTCCTCTGTATTGCACAGAATTGTTCAAAATTGAAGGACACTGGAATCTTTCACACATAAAGATGTGATAAGGGCTTAGAAGTTCCTAACTCTTTCAGCTCTTTTTAGGTGGTTGGTGGTCATGAGCTGCAAAGTCTATGTGACAGTGTACACTAAGAGTGCATAATACACTCTTAGTGTACGCTGTCACATGGAGAATTCAGGTGTCTTAAGAATTTCATGTTTTTTAGTGCATAAAACAATCTGCAGAAATAGTTGCCTTGCTGTTTGGAATTAATACGGTGTTGGGTTGCTGCTGTAGTACTCTGATGATAGAAACAAAACAGAGTCAATCTATATGACCTAGGAGGGGGTGTGCTGACCTCACCAACATCAGCAAATTTCTTCTCACAACAGTCCTGAGAGGTAGAAAGTTGTATTATTACTATCCCTGCTGAGTATCTATGGCACAGAAGGATGAATTGATTTGCCCCAGGTCATTAAGGAAGTGAGAGGCAGAGGTGGAATTGCATCCAGTTATTCTGCCTCCTGGTCAAATGCCTTAATCACATAAGGACCATAACCCCTTAATATTTGTGATTTTGTTTGCTTAAGTAGGTGGTCTTCATGCTGCGTCTTAAAAGCCTTATTTTGCCTTTTGTCAATCCTCATCCCATATACCTTTTGTCCTGAGTAGAAACTTAGTGAAAAGGATTTTTAGTGACTTCAGGTTTAAGTGCCATCTGTTCTTTCATATACATATATATTAATTCTAAGACTGTAGATATTTGCACTTTGTTTGATCATGTAAATCTGACCGTTGAAACTGCAACATAAGCAAAATACATTGCGTTATTTTATTTAATTAATACAGTTTCCCCCCAATGTTTTTCTGGCAGAGAATTCATCACAATAAAGGATTAAACTGCCAAAAGAATATTAGCTGTTAGTGGTGTGTTGATTCATTACATGCCTTCCTATGTTTGGAGCCATTGTGCTCCACAGTGAGCAGGAGATGGGGCTGTCCAAGGGGAGCACCGCAGTGACCATTAGCGGTTGATTAAAAGGGAAGTGTATGCACTGAGGAACTGCTCATAAATTATGTCCTTCCAGCTGGAGTTTATCTGTGTAGAAGGAGCTGCCAGCATCCTTATCTGTTCATTTGGCATCTGAAAACACACATGTGGTCAAAATGCATTAAGGAGTGGTCTGTACTAAGTGTCTGCATGCATGTGCCTTGTACATGCTACAGGTACATGGGCTACTTGTGGGGGCCTTCATCTGGTGGTGAGCCCTGTGAGAGAAGAGGATGTGGAGCAGCTGCTGGGACCAGCCTAGGCACTGGCCTGCCCCTGAGGTCTGACTGCTCATAGGAGTGACCATATGGGAGCTTCCCTCCTTCCTGTCCAGGCAGTGAATGATTTGGCTGCGGAGAAATCTGCATTCAGTCTTTGCCGCTCGTGGTCAAAGTGGGTTTTCAATCACCAGCCCAAGGCACACACTTAATATATAGAGCGCCTTGATGTGGTGCCCTGCTTTGCCACTGACACGTTTGAACCTCAAAGACATCTCCTAGCTCTATAGATGATAGAGAACAATAATGTAGAATGATTTTTTTTCCTTCATTCAGTATTTATATTCGGTTTCTCTTTACACTAAAAAGAAAGTACTGAAAAGTTACATGAAGTGAATTCAAGTCAAAGGTGTTTAACGTATGTGAAGGAAATGAAGCTTGGATTTCAAGCAGTGATCAATGAAGTATAGTATTGTATGATCATTACCGAGCAATAAAGCAGGAAAGGAATTATCACAAGGATGTATATGCCATTCATCATACCCTTTTAATACCCCTTTTTCTTGCTTGCTTTCTTTTCATTGTCTCCTATGTTTTATGTTCTTTGATCCTATATATGGGAATAAAGTTCCCTCCTTCTGTCTGACTTTTTCACCTACTGTTATACAATGCCAGCTTAGAAGAGTACTTCGAGGGAAGAAAGTCTATATACTCTATGCTTTAAAACTCTGAATGGAATAAAAATACCATATGCTTCAGGTTTTGTAAATTTTGTGAGAAATCCTGCTATATTGCATATATTCTGAGCACTATCAGAAAGTCGGTGGCTTTGCTGAAAAGCAAACATTGAAAACGGGAATAAAACGTCAGTTCTAGATTTGATGCAACTGAAAATTCTGTAATATCAAAACATTAACTGTACATTACTTACTGCAGAACAACATTGGTGGGGGAGGCATCAGCGTTGCTTCAATTCTGGGGTTTTTTGTGCCCTAATCAGTGACCACGGCTGCCAAATGTTTATCCCTGTATATTATGCAAAAGTGATTAACTAGCCATGAGTTGTTCTGCATGTAAAGAGGCTTGAGCGTCTGAGATGAAAGATGCAATGCCGTAAATGTCTTCTCATGGCTTCTCAGGACAACCTTCCCCAAATTCTGGCACGCTTTGCTCAGGTCTGATGTTGGTGTCGTCCAGTGAATCTGGATGGACATCTGTCCCTGAGGTGATATATCACAGCAGAGCTTCTGCCAAGGCAGTGAGGTTAAGAATAATGAATTCAGGGCTTGAAGCATAATGTTAAGCAATGCAAACTGAGACGTAAATTATTAAAGTTTTTGTTTGACGATGAACAAGTGCGCAGGCCTGTTCTCAGAAGGAAGGGTGACTCAGCTGTATCCTTGAATTGATGTATCAGGCTTCTGTGACATCCTAAGATTTGATGACAGGTCCATTAAGGAGAACAAAATAGTAATTTATAATTTCTGGAATAAATTAGCATGTACTATTATACC
>VZSR01003807.1:12409499-12928094 GCA_013398615.1 Brachypodius melanocephalos | reverse complement strand
TTTTTTTTTTTTTTTTTTTTTTTTTGGTGATGGTGGTAAATAGCATTTAAAAGATATTTACAGCTTCATTCAAAAGATCAGAACTTTGAGGAATCTGCCTTGAAATGGTCTTAATTAAGATGCAAAGAAATTTAGCTCAGTGCACTGTGTAGATATTAATCAGCGTAGGTGGAAAATGGGAACATACATGATTAGTGATAGTATTTTACCTTCAAACCTTGAAAACGGCTTAAAATGAAACACTCTTAAATCCCTTGTCACCCCAAACAATATAACACACCATTTTGACTCTCTAATTACCAAGCCTAATTTGTTAATTTCAAAGGGGAGCACAGCAGCCTATGAAGGCTCACAGGACTCTTTTGAAAAGAGCAATGCAGTATAATTAAAATGATCAAGTGGATCTAATTCCAGTTGGGGGGGAGATGTCTTCCCTCGTAAGGTTACTTCAAATTGAATTGGAGTTGGCATATATAGCCTTTAATGAGGTAACATCCCCAGATAAAACATCTGACTTGCTGTTTATTTTAGCCTACATTTATTTGCAGGCTTTTATAGTAAGAGAGCTCTGTCTAATGGTCCTATGAACCTGAGTGCTGCTTCCAGCATAGCAACTGGCCTGCTGCATGGCTGTGGGGAGAGCATTACGCTCTCGATGCTGAAATTGGTTTATGTATGTTTCTGATGCATCCATCACTGTGACAATTATGCTTGAGAAGAAGCAAAATGCAGAAGTGACGCTCTTTGTATCTCTTTCCATGGGTAGTGGTGGTGAAAGCATTAAAGAGGCCATTTCCTTCCACTGTCTGCATCCGTGGGGTAGCTGTGTCACAGCCAGAGCCCAGAGTTGAGCTTCAGCTGGCTTTTGGACAGAATCCTGGTAAATACTTCCCAGCCATATTTTTCTGGGCTTATGAAGATGTGATTTCCCAGTAGATACCCATCTGCCAAAATGTTCCTGTTCATTCAGGGACTGATGGTGTCTCTCATGTGGGGCTGGGTTTTTGGGATTGAGTTGCTTATTTGTTGGTTGTTTGCCATGGGGCTGTTCATTGGTTTGGTTTGGTGTCCCCTCCACCCCTCACCCCAGGAAGTGAGCATCAGTTCTGGGCTTTAAACTCCTGTATGAATATGGTTCTGTCTGTTCCATGTTAAAAAGATAAATACCCAATCTGGATAACTTCCTGATCAAAACACTTTAGATTGACTACAGTAGGAGGTTTCTTGTTTTGTTTTGACTCTTCTGGGTGTTTTATCTTATAATGCCCTGTAATAATAAAGCCATATGAATCCTCAGCTTATTATTCATATTCCTCTGTGTGCCACAAAGGAGGAATTATAGAGCCTTGCATTTTAAAATAAAAGGTTCTGTGAAGAAGATGAAGCTTCTTTAGCAAATGCCTTGGTAGTGAATCTCATGGCAGGAGGACAGCAGGGAGAGGAAGGGAGGGAGGGAGGGAGGGAGTAGCTATTTCAGGGATGAAGTTTGAGGGCTAATGCTGCTCTCCTTTTGTTTCCGGGCAGATCTTTACACTTTCACCCCCACCTATTTGTTTTGACCTGTGTATCGATGGAGGGGGTAGGCTGCATTTAATGGATACCTGAGTTCAGAGGAGACAGAAGTGGGTGCCTGATAGACACTTCCCTACTTAGCTTGGTGGTGGTTTTGTACAGAAAGGCAGTGCTAATTCTGTGACCAGTTGGTATCACCTGGGAGAGCAGAGGTTAATGTTTTAAAGGAGGACAAAAAGCTGTTTGTATGCAAGTGACATTGAAAGGAGATATGAATATTTTAATACCCATGGTCAAGGCCAATGGGTTGTACTACACACACATGTTCCATTTTGGCTGGACCCCTTCTGAGCACCATTTGTCTGGACTGTGGAAATACAGTAGAGGTCCACATCAACAAATACATTATAATCTTCCACTTATCCTTTTCTCATGTACATTGTAAAACTTTTATTAAAGAAGTCACCAGGAAGAATTGGGAAATGATACATGGCTTCTTATTGTTACTGTCTTAGCAAGCCAGTGTTGCCTGTGATGTCTGATGTGATTGTAAACTAGTACTGTATTTTCTATGCAGATGGAAAAATGCACATCAGCAGAATTACCAGCATCTCTAAAGAAGATTTTTTCTAATATTTTTTGTTTCTGTTGATCTTGAACAGTGTTCGCATTTGCAACAGAAAACAAATCCAGAGCAAACATGAAAAGGAACTCTCCTGCTTATGTGGTGTTGGTTTTTTTCTTGGCTTGCTTTTATTATATCATGCTCAAGACACAGTTAAGGGAAGAGTGATTCTGTCTTACAGCCTTCTGAACTAATTAGTTTCCCACTACTCAGAAAAAAGCTGGAATAGGCAACTGCAGTAAAACAAAAGTTGTGTGCGCGTGTGTGCGTGCGCACAGAATATTAGTAAACATTTCTAATATGCCAGTCCTGCATCTGCTAGCCATTATTAGAAGCTTTTGATGTCCAGTGTTCTCCAAATTACTAATGTAAAATGTTTGAAAAGGAAAAAAGTGCAATAGAACAGAGATGGAAGGTACAAATTATGAAACAAAAGTATAAGGCAGATCTGTATAATTCAGTAGATAGCATATTCAGTGGATATATAATTCGTCTGTAGATCAATAATTCAGTGCAATGTAATTATTTTGTGCATTCTGTATTTTTAAATTTCTTGTGTGTGATTTGATGTAGGTAATAACAAGAGCAGTGTTCTCAACTCTGCTTCATAATGGTGTAAAGCCTGTACTTGTTGATAGGGAAAATGCTGTGTAAAGCAAGTGGATTACACTAACATTTGAAATCCTTTTGTTTCTTTAACATGTCTAGCAACTACTGAGCCAAGTATGTAGAAGCCTTTACCCTCCTAGGTCAGATTCCAGCAAAGCCGTCTCGCTTTTATAGAATAATGCCATACGGCAAACTGACTCAGCTTTAAGCACCGCATATGGTCCCGAGGGGAGAAATTACCCATCCAAATGACGGGTGGATGGCAGGCAGGCAAGTTAGAATGTAGTTGCAGTGTGCTCATATTCTGTTTCACTAGGGCTGCAAACATTCAAAATAGCTGCTTGGTGTATTTGAATTTGATCCTCATAACAGTAAGGAGCATGAGGGGATTGGAAATAAAATAAGAACAATAGCTATTTCTCTTTACGCTGCTTCTGTAAAGTACTTCTGATACATTGCAGGGAATTAATGTCTTTTGGCATGGTTTATTTCATTTTCCAGAGTGGATCTGGTAAGTGAATGGGAATCAAATACAATTATAATAGCCCATTTCTCCTCCCTAAATAAAGTTTGGTATGCTCATATTAACTCATATGTCAGTAGTTGCCTAGTTCACATGAGTAAAAGTCAGTTTATAATAGCTGGGAATTTGACTAATTTTCTCATACTGAAGCTTTTCTTGGGAACCTACAGCAGTAAAGAATCCTAGTTGTGTTTCAGTCAACATTAAATGAGTAGAATAGCAGAAAGTGAATTACACATTCTGTGCTCTGAAAGAAACAAGAAGTAAATATCAAGCCCTAAATGATGTGTTACAAAACAGAGAAAACATTTTGGGGACGAACCCAGCCGTTTTGTTAATTTGACGAGTCCATAGCATATACTGTAATTACCATGAAAGTTGAATAAACTCGGCCAGGTTGTTTGATAAAATTCATTGGCTGAAGTGCATTAGTGGTAGCTGTCCTGAAGCCTTGCACTGCTCAAACTGTCTCTCATCCTACCTGTTTGTGGGTTTTTTAAAATAACTTCTGCTATTCTGGTTTACCTTCTTACTGTACAACTGTAAATTTGGGTGAGCTGGCAAGGTGATTACTGGTCTATGTCTAAAGAAAATTATGCTTCAGTGAGTGGCAGAATCAGTGTAGTCAATGAAGGACTGCAGTTGGAGTTGGGGCTGAGACTTCAAGTGAAGAAGGGGATGAAGTTCTTTCAGGAGGGCTGCTCATACCTGAGAGGTTCAGGATTGCAATATGCCCTCCACCAGCTGATCTCAGTGGCTTTTCTATTCCTGGCTGGTTGTCTGCTGGGCACAGTGCAGGGAGCCTCCTCCTGTGGGCTGGGGTCTGAGGGCGCTGCCTCTCCAGCACCCCTGCTGAGGTGCACCTCTGCCTGATCCTGGCAGTAAACCTTTATGAAGCTGTGAGATAGACTGTGATATGTTTCTTCCTGTCACAGGCATGACCACGTCTTTCAAGTGATCTTTGCTTCGAGAAGCATTTTATTGAAGAATTGATATGCTGCTTTGTTTTGCTTGTGTACGTTTTAATTTCCGGGGCATTCATTTTCAATTTTTATAACCATGTATACTGGCAAGGGAAACCTTTGGGTTCAGCTGCATATGTAGCGATGTTGACTCGTCCCAAAATCTTGGAATGTATAAAAGCTGTAGGGTACACTCTATACTCTCTTAAATTTTTCAGAATTTGTCTGGATGTGCGAGTAGTGTTGAAATGTTAAAGAATTTACATCACCTGTTGAGGGGCAGAATGTAGCATGCTATTGCCTTGGGTTTTGAACTAGAAAACCATTTTTTGCACTTCTTGTGTGGTACTTGCCAAATCCTAGACTTAACTGAGTTTGAAGATACTTCCATTTCTAAAGATTCATACAAAAACAAGAAATTTGTA
Source organism: Brachypodius melanocephalos (assembly GCA_013398615.1). NCBI lineage: Eukaryota > Metazoa > Chordata > Aves > Passeriformes > Pycnonotidae > Brachypodius > Brachypodius melanocephalos. Next base: position 12,923,438 of record VZSR01003807.1, on the reverse strand, counting down.
GGTGTTGTAGGGAATGACACCTGTTTCAGTGCAAGCTGGAACAATTGTCATTCTCATAGTCTTGAGTAAATAACTGCACCATCTTGGAAACTTCGTGAAGAAATGTATCTAATTGAAAAAATATTGTGGGTTTGGACCCAGCCTTCTTTTTACCCAAGTTTCATACGCTGTGTTTGCAATGAAATTAGCATATTTCTGAAATAACACCATCATATGCAAAATAGATTTTTAAAAAAAATAATCTCTTCAGAGAAATGTTTTTTAATAAGCAGAATCTTATATACACTGAAGTGTCAAACCTGGGCTGCAGTAATCATTCAACACCTTTTTCCCATCCCCAAGTTGCACACGGTGTGATTCTTTCAAATGTTTGTGGTAAATATTAGTGTGACTGCAAAGTAGATTCTTTCCACATATCTTTCTGCATTAAACTCCCCCATTCTTTTGGGGGGCAGGGGGTGGAGGAATTAGTTCTCTGATTTCAGTAAAGCACCAGCTTGAAGTTGTGTATTTTTTTCTTATTGAAGTAAAGCTAAAAGCTGGTAAAAGAAGTCTTTAAAATCCTGGGTTAGACTGAGTACTAGATTATATGCTTGAAAGGAACTGAATAGGTATCTTTTACTGATGACAACCAGGACAGATGGAATTCACTTTCTAGGTTAACCTAATTTTTCAGGTTGCTTTCAAAAAAGTACTGCACTTGCAACCATTCAAAGATATTACTGACCAAATCCATGGAAAGGAAATTATTTGTATAAAAGGCACAACAAAAAATTACTAAAAAATATTATTAAATTTTTATATTTTTTCCCTTAATTTGGTTTCATCATGTGCTGAAACCTACCTCATTGGGGCTTAAGAACATCTCTAGACTGAGTGTTTTATTTAAATTTTAGACAGATGGTGGAGGGAAAAGAGCAAGGTTTTCTACGTGAATTGCAGAATGAGATGGAGGAATTTGTGCATTCTGATTTAATATCTGCATTGAAAACCTTTATGTTTTAATTTCCAGGCACTTGAAAGTTTCATTAGCTTACTTAATAGTACTGATGCTTTCTTGTATTCATAGAGTACTTGATGCTTGTACGCACTGGTTAATATGAACACTTGGGTGACTCGTAACTCCTTCCTTTTTCTCACCTTGCAAGCAGGCTGGTAATTGTCAGAGCTTTCATTTGTGTGTTCCTGTTTCCAGTGAGGACACACCTAATGAAGATTTTTTTGTGTGTGCTTGATTTACATACTCCCACATTTTTGAATGTCTACATACAGTTAGCATTGCACAAAATCCATTGTCTTTTTTCTTGAAGAGACATTACCATTTTTTTCTGGATGGAGCTGGGGACTGTTTGGACTCTAGAGTTCTACTGCATGTCTTTTCACACATTCCTAGTCAGAGCTGGAAGAAAGCTATTAGTACTTCTGTACTGTAGATACTTAATCACTTTGACATCTTCTAAGGGTGGTGATACTGTTTCAAAAATCCAGAAAAACTGATGTTTTCCAGGAAAGCTTGAAATTACTAAGTTCATTCCTAAAACTACACTATGATATGTTTTCAGGGAAGATCCATCCTGGAAAAAAATTCTGGTCGTCTCCCACAATCCTGCATGGTTGGTGGGTCTGCCTGATTTCTACCCTTTTGTGCTGTGCAGTCCTTACCTTCAAGGAGTTCATGAAATGCTGGGCAGTTGTGCTGTCAGAGCCCCATCAGATGATTCCTAGTTCATGTTACCTAGAGAGTAAGATCTTAAGCATATTGCTTTGATGGTCAAGAGAATTAGGAGGTCTGATTGCCTGGGCCTGCTGGTGGATTTCACCAGACTGGAAGTTCTCGTGTGTCTGTAAAGAGCTCATTTATCACCCATGTCAGTAATTCCGTTTTGGACAGGTCTTATGACTGTGCACTGAAACATGGGCGTGTTTTTCTCCTCTCCTCCTTGTGCGTTTTCTGAGCAGGTGGTTCCAGTGAAGGTTTGGTACCTTTGTCTCAGTGTTTTTGTGGAGGAAGGCAAAAGAGCATTTGACTAACTTGAATAACTGATTACTTTGCAATGGCCATGATACAGTTCTTGAGAGAGGAATATGCTTTTATGCAAAATGCTCTTCTTGCCATTAGAGTGATGCCTTGAAAGATACATTTCTGGTGCATACAGTTTACATGTATCTGACCACAGATTTCAGTTTGGGCAGATGAAGAGCTGATTTGAGCTGGTTTGTCTATTAAGGGTATCAGGAACCTCTACCTTGACAAGCTTGGTGCTGCTCAAAGGATCTTCCTCACCTTGAAGCAGGGATTGTGTGAACATCCTTTCTTGCTCAGCAGGGCAGTAGTGTGTCTATGCAACTAAATCAAGAAATATTTCCTACATTGGGTTGCATCTCTGTATTGAAAAAATTTGAACCTTCCTGTTCCAGGAAAAGAATCAATAATGTCAAACTATGTACTTGCCTCTTTTAAAACCTGTTTAGATGACAGCATGTTTAAATGGAAAAGCAAACTCCTCCCAAAACGTCACACCCTAATGGTCAACAGGAAAGCAAAAGGGGAATGCTTATAAAGTTGTAAGCAAGATCTGTATTTCCAGTGTCAGTTTAAAATAATTTGGCTGTTGAACTTGTTTATGAAAATAGAAAGGTGAAAAGGCCAGGATTGCTAGTAAAGTCCCTTTCTCTCTATTGACCTCTTGAGAAAAAGTTATAGTAGGCACAGTTTTGTTTCAGTGAAAAGGCAGTCCTCCCATACTGTGCCTTAATCCTGGAAAAGAACTGTGGCACAGTCCTATGTGTATGGGGTCCATAGGGCAAACTTACCTAGGACACTGAAGTAAGAGGGGGCAACACAAACCAAGCAAAAAAAACACAAACAAGCACCCCAAACCCTCCTTTTTCATAATCTTTTAAGGGTTAGGAAAAATCAGAATTTATGTTTATTTAAATAGTTCTGTGTCAGTAGCACACAAGCTGCTGGGCTTCCCCTGCTGTTGTCAGTATAAAATACCTATCAGCTGTATCTACTTTATGTCCTGTAGGCTGAAAACCAGAAGGATTTGTATTAAAAATAAATAAATGATAGTATACTCTAGGAGCACTTTTTAGTGCTGACATTTCTCTCTCTGAATATTTTATATGGGCAGTGTACAGTGGCCAACACTTGACTTTGCTTTCCTGTAGTGGGTACATTTTACCTGTCCTCAAATTATTTTTTTCCAATATATGAGAAAGAACTGTACTCTTGATGATACTCCAGCAGTTGGCTTTCCCGCGAAACTACAAAGGGTTGTAAGAGCTGAGTGTAATCCATGTAGCTGCTTTGCTGTTCTCAGCCTATGTATTTTTAGACTCTGGCTCTCTGTAAATTCCATTCAAGCAATATTACTTGGAGGAAGGGCATGAAAAAAACCTCCTTTCCAATTTTTTTTTTTCCAGACTTTCATTTCCATCCATACAAGGACATTTTTTTATGGTAGGCGAAACACTGTGAATTTGTGCTAATGCATATTGTGCCTTCTGTGTTTCAGCATTTTAAGCTGTGGGAGATTTTTAGAGTGAATTGGTGGACAAGAGCTTTGTCTCCTTTTCAAATAGAGAAGTTCAGTATATGGTTTCAGTAGTTACAGATTTACCATTGGAAGAGGTAGGTAAGACTTAGCAGATCAATGCTCTCATTCTCCAAAATATTTAGAAAAATGGCAAAAAGGAGGAAATCTGAAATTTCTGAACAATTGTGACAATTTAGATAAGGGAATTTAAACTTTAGAAATGTAAAGAAATGTGCGTGTTCGCTAGAGACAATATATACCATAGAAGAAGTAAATCTGTGAAGTGCAATTGCAAGGCAGTCTTTTCTCATTTAATTGATATTTGAACATTGGCTAACGTGGATCTTTGCCATCAAACTGACATTAACGACCTTGGTTAACTTGGTTTTGAGCTTTTTATTTTATTACACTGGTTTGCTTGTTTTATGTTAATTTCACTTTAGTGCTTGTGTCCTTGTAAAATAGATTTTTTTTCTTTTTTAAACAAACATCAAACATCCAGAATATCTGTTTTGTTTTAATATTTAAACATTTACACACATCTTGGGCATAATTATATATGCATTTTATAGCATGAAAAAGCAAACCATATTGATTGTAAATCCTAAACATCTGCACTGCAAACCAAAAGCATACATTTTTTGTGCACCTTGCTTTTTTCTAAGTTTTCCTTCCCATCATACTCTGAATATTTCATTTCTGTTAAGTAATTGCTGGCATTGCTTTTGGCTTACCCCACACCTTTTTATTAATTTTTATTTTACTCCTTTAAACTGTTTCTCTTTTCTCCTCATCTGTTCTCTGCATTGGTAACTTGTTTGGAATAAACAAACCTTAAGACAGGCTTTTGGACCAGAAATCCATTGCTTCTGCAGTCAGGTCGGAGCAGTGAGCAGCATGTGGCACCTGAGGGATTCTGCTGGAGCATCACCCGTGTCCTCCTTGCTCCCACGCTGTCCCTGATGGGATGAGCTTGTGGTGGGTTTCCAAATGTGTCCTTACTGCCCATTGACAAACATTGCTCAGTGTTAGTACCCTGCACTGTTGTTGTAGCCGTCTACAGAGGAGCGACTCCTGGTGCACAGCAACTTGCTCGTGTGTCTGTGCTTTGCTTTCCAGGGCTGGACACTTGAATTCGTTTAGGTGGCTTCTCATTGTCTTTGGAACAGGCACAGGGACGTGCTTTCTGCCCTGAATGCCATGTACCACCTGGATTACATTAATGCCCATCAGCTGTTAATGATAGTGGCAGCTGGAGTTTGGATGCATTAAAATACCATTGACAAAAAGAGCATGTCCCCCCCCAGTCAGTATTCCAGTTTTTCAGTAAAGCAATCCATATGTTTACTTTTCCCGGTTTTAGCAAGCTTTGAAATTGTCACAGTATTTTAATCAGCTGGGGAATTGTTCGCTGCAAGGCAAATGGCTGCACCTAAAGCTTCTTCACATCAGCAGCAACATTCTGCTGCCTCAGGACACCTGGATATGCTGCTGATGGGAAGAAATCTTCCAAAATTTGCCAAGCAGAACAACTAAACACAGCCTCATTTCTTTTCTCTCTGTCCATTCACTGTCTTTTATCCATCAGTAATCTCAATTCTGGCTGAATTTCTGCTTATTTACATTTTCATTCAGTCTTTTACTAACTCTTCTCAACTCAAAGTTTTGAGGTGGTTGGAGTTGAGGGAGTTTTTTGTGATCTTAAGTATGGATTCCTGTATACATCTGTGGTTACAAGGCACAGTGAACTTACAGTGAGAGAGAGAACATGTGTGCTGCCACTGCTCATTTATTGTACAGTCTTGGTTGTGATGGAACATCTGATGAAGTTGCCACACAACAGAGCAGCTTTAGAGCTGCCTGAAGAAATTTTATTCTCTGTCATCTCTCTTCCATTCCTCCTTGTGATCTTCCACTAGCTTTGTCTATTGAAATGACACAAAAAGCCTGTTTTGATCCATTCAGACACTCAAGCATGACAACGTCATGTTTGGACATGTTGGACTAGCTGTTGTAGCAGAAGGATGATGGAAACCGAGGACCACTGTAGGCAGCTAGATCTTATAGGTCTTTTCATGGATTAATTGAGCTTGGTCTTTAAACTGGTGGCCTTACCTGCACCTGCTCTGCACTGTTTGGATAGCTGCTCCAGTATTTGCCCAAACTCATCTCTCCTGTGTTTTTGTTTTTATTTCTATACATTTGTCTCTGAAGTAGATTATCTGCAGCCTTCACAGTGAAGTGTTGTCTGTCAACACTAATTAGGCTTCTCCAACAAGTGGGAATTAGAGTGCATCTGGACTTTGAGCATTTCAGGGAGTGCAACTGTGTTGGTCAACCCTAGATGTTTGATGTTGCAGTGGGTGAGAGCTCCTTGATTTTTTTTGTTGTTCCTGTTCTTGTTTCCTCATTGAAGGTGTGTTCTCCTCCTCTGTTGAATTTGTTGGCCATATTTGTTAGTGCTGCCATCAGATTTAAATAGGTCAGCATACTACAAACAAACATTACATGGTATGAAATGTGGAGGTACAGATGCCTCCTGCATTTAATGCCCCCCATCCCCTCCCAAATTATTAAAGAAACCCACCAACCCTACCCTTCCATTTTAAGTTACTTCCTTGGCAGTATTCATAAGTTCCTTCAATATTCTTTTACGTTGTAGAATTAAAAAGCAAATTACTGAAATCTACAGATGACACATTTCTTCAGAAATCATTTAGTCATGGGTCTTCAGCTGCATGCGAGAAACTACATTTGTAAATGACACACAGAATTTCTAAACATGTTTATGAAACATGGGGCTAGGGCTTAACTGATGAAGTCCCACAAGTGTGGGACTTTCTAATCACTGTTTACCTTCTCTAACTGGTCTTTATCAGTTCGGGGCGGCGGGATGGGGGTGAGAGGGGAGGAGAGCATTAAGTAATTAAGTTTTTTAAACAAATTCCCTTACTGATAACAAAGAACATGAGTATCTTGACAGCACCTGTATCTTTGTATTGCATGATACAGAAGTGACCATGTTCCAGCAATAAAACAATGCAAAGTTGAGGGAGAATTCCATTATTCAGCTGTTGGTTGGTTGGTTGCTTGTTTGCTTGTTTTTGTGATTAACACTTTTTTTTGGTTGAAAACAGTTTTTGAAAGACTGTCTTTTCTTATAAATACACTGTTTTCAAATACTGTTTACTTATGCTTTAGATACCTATGTTTTTATTTGTTTAAGTGTTGCTTTTGATTTTGAGCATACTACAAAAAATATGCTGTTTCTGGTCTAAGACTTAGAGACAGTCAGCTCTCTACTTCTTTATCTTGACTTTATGCCTACTGGAAATTGTTAATGACAAATAGGTTTTATTTTTCAGGAGATACTTGGAAAGTTTTTTGTATAAATTTTGATGTAATTTGCTGAAGCAATGTCAATTTGTCTTTAGAAGTAGATCCTGGCAACTTTTGCTTATGGTATTGGACACTGCCTAAATAGATTTGTAGTCTTGTTTTTTCGTATATTGAATACAGTTATTTAATTTCAGAAAATGCATCATAAAAAGTTTTTCTCAATATGTTCTTCTATTAGAGCACCAAAATCGCTGTGTTTAAATGTAAATAAAATAGCCAGTTTTGACTTGGATGTATGATTTATACATTTTTCTGGACAACTTGACTCAGTGAAAGTTCTAACAACTTTCACTGCAGTACTTGTTACTAGCTTTCTTTTTTCTTAATATTTTCACTTTTGTGCATTAAATATGTTTTCAAGTTAAAGAAGTTGTGAAATTAGTTTGAAGCTGTATTAACTGGTTTGGGACTATAGATTTGAGATTACTGGCATAAATCAAGAATTCTGATGTAAATGTTTCTTGGGTGTTACAAAGTCGATTTTGATTTCTAATAGGAAATTACCTGAAAGAACATAAATTAAGGTTTATATTCTCCACAGTGCAGAAGTGTAACTTGTGCAAATAAACTTCTAGATACTTTGCTCAGAGATAGACAGTCTTTTTGAGTTGTAAGATTTTCTTTTGCAGCAAAACAGCTTCAGACTTAGAGGTTTATTTGACATCCCTTTCAAGAAGCAAGAGATAGGAAAAATTGAGACTTTTGCACACAAGGCTGACAAACTGTAGGATTTCTTTCTAAATATGGTTCACATTTGTGCTCACAGAAAATAAAGTGAATTGGACCCAAGAATTCATCCATAGAACCCAAGTCCCTAGACGTGTACAATGTAATATGAGAGAAACTAAGTGTATTGATATGTAATGTCTGGTACAAACTCCCTTGCAATGAATGCAAAGGCTGCCATTGACTCAACTGAGCTTTTATCTGGCTGTGTGATGATTGTTAAGAGAAGCTCTTTCTTAAATAGAAGCAATAGTTTCCTTTTTTTTTTTAATACTGCTGTTCATAAGTGTAGCACTTCAGTGTGGCATGGTTAACAGTAAAGTGGCTTTTTCTGGTAGTAATTAGGTAGGTGTTTTGCCTTTTTTCAACAATTTTCTGGTTTTGTGATTTTAAAAGATTTTTAATTGCGACAATAGAAACTGTCAATGCTTTTCATCTTGTTGCAACCCTTTGCTTCAGATAATATATCGAATATTTCTGGAGCAGGTGCAAGGTTTATGACTTAAAAGTCAAATGGACATTTCCTGCCTTGTCTGAAACATGGAAGCTGCAGTTTCCACTGGATTGAGTTGGGATATGCCTTTTTTTGGTATCTGTGACTTCTGTGTGGATAGATACTTGGAGAAAGTCCATTAGTTTGAATTCATCTCTACAGTTATGGTCTCTTCTGTCTTTTGTGTGTATCTCTTACTACAGTCCTCATGCACAGTTTTAATGTCAGCAGGTAATTCAGTTCTGGTGGAAACAAACATCATCTGTCAAAAATCCCACCAGTTGCAAATCCAAACCAAAACGAAGCCTTTTACCACAAGCAGCTTTACTGCAGTGAACCAGCTCACACTCCCAGAGCAGCTTGCTTGGTGTGGCTTAACCTGAGCAGCGTCCCAAGCAGGGCCCGTGCGTTTTTGAACGGCGTTTTTGCCCCTTGTGCATATTCTGTGTCCGCTTCCGTGTCAGCGAGCGCGGGGTGAGCAGAAGGCCGGCGCGAGGGCCACGCGGCTGCAGCAGGAGGCTTCTCCAGTGGGCTCCCATCTGTCGGGGCTGCGTGCTGATAAAGCTTGCGGCAGCTGGCTCGGCTCGCCGCTAAGCCATTCATCCCGCCTGTGGATCAGAAGGTGGCCTGTCCCCTCCTGGAGGCCTGCGGACCTTGGAGAATTGCCGTAGCCTCTGAGCAGTCCCGCTGGAGCCGGCAGCCAGTATAATGACAGAGCACACGCAACTCGAGTGAGGGGCATGTGTGGCGGCTGTAGGGCATTGTGCCGGGGACAAAGCCGCTCGCTCTCCTCCCGCCTGACCTGTTGTGCCTTCGTCAACAGCAGCGTGTTCACAGCTGAAGTGCTAGCTATGGGTGGAAGATCATTATTAATGTGTTACATGGGGAGGAACTGTGAAGGCCTGGAATATTTTTCTGCGCGTCGTGCGACTCGTTGCGCACAGACTGCCGAGCAGAGTTAGCCGCTTGGAGCTCCAGATGGCACCGACGACTGTGAGAGACCACGACTGTATGTGATCTTTCCTACTGCTTTTTGGTGTAGGCGTGTTATTGCTGTTACAAATAATTTATGAGTATAGTGGTTATTTAAAACCATGTAGTAGGTTGCACTTTCCTCCCCTATCAAGGGTACATAGCTTGTTAACTCACAAAAGTAGTGAGATAATTCCTGCCCTAAAAATTTACAGCCTTTTGTGTACAAAGTCTGTCGTTGAGCCTGGAAGGTCTGAGAGGAGGATTGCTGGGAACGCAGCAGAAGATAAGAAGTTCAGGGAGAGAACAGGAATAGAAAGATGACGGGGAAGCGTATGCACAGCAGAGCAGCATAAGAGCTGAAAGGCTGCAAAATTGTCCAGCAAGTAAGGCCTTGTAGGTGAGGGATGGAATCTTCAGTCATCTCTTAGGAATAGCAGCTCATTCTTATATTGAAGCAGACCTGAATATTTTGTGAGATACAGGATGGCCAGGCATCTGGGCAATAAAAAGGAAAGATGTAGGCAGGAGTGATTAACTGTCTTGTCCCCTGTCATGATTCCCCAGTATAACCAGCACATCCTCAGCTACCGCATCTCTTGCAACAGCATCAGTAGTTGTGCAGTATTTCTGTTTATTTGATGACTTCCTAAAAAAGAAGAAAAAAAGCTAAATCTCAGAAGTTACAAAGTAATTAAACAGCTCAGAATAAACTGGTTCTATCCCACAAAAGAGGTGCCTGAGAATTTAACTGAATTTGTGGTTTAATGACAGGCATCAGTTGCAACAAATGCCTCTGAGGCAGTCCAGAAGCAAAATGGACATGTGCTACTGCCTGATTTGATTCCCCAGTCAATGGCTGACAAGATCTTCCTTCCATGCATATGACATATTAGAAGATGCAGGATACAGCAAGTTGAACTGACATGGAGGATGCAGCATAAAGAGAACAAAACAAAAACTGCTCAGAGCACTGTCACAAGCTTTTTACACCAAAGTTTTACTACAACCAGATTTGCAGAGGCTACCAAAAAACCAGTATGGTATTCACAAATGTCTTTATTTGAGGTGAGGAGTGGCTCATCTTCACAGATGAGTTGCTTTAAAAAGATATTTAAATGAATACATACACAGTAACAGAAAATAAATTGATTTTGCTCTCCTTTTCGGAGGTATGCTTTAAATGAATCATTGTGTTGAAACCCTCAGAAAGGAAGACTCAGTTGTAGAGCAAGCATAAATAGAGCATGCAGTTCAAAATATCAGGAGCAGAAGCTTGGGTGGGAAAATTACACTCACAACTTGGTGGACTGGGCTCCATGGTTTTGTAGCTCTTCAGTGAACCCAGTTCTGGTTTGCTTCAAACATGAAAATCTATCTCCAGTAGCTATACTGCAGTCTAGATCTACATGAACAGTTAAGCTCTCAATACCTTAAATACACTGTGGAAATACGGATAGATGAAATGGAACATTGGATAAAATTGGATTTGGCATAGTAAATTTATATAGACTTTTTAGGCTTGTGCTATTTCTGTGGGACACTGTTCTGTTGTGACTCTAATTTTAGTTCAGAGAACTTGTTTGATTTCCTTTTTCACATCCATATGTGCTCATATGGTGAATTTATAGTCTTTTTACTAGGTTTTCATTATGTTAACTCTAATTATTATAGCACTGTGGAAGCAATGCCATAGTTCATACTGAGATATAAATTCTTATGTTTATTCAGTAGAAGTGGGGGGTTTTGTTAAACATTTTGATATCAGGACTTAGGAGTTTTAAAACGGTAATATTTTGGAGGTATGTAAATTGATGCAAGAGGAAGGCATCACAAAATCTGTTATGTGAAGATTTTTTTCTGGATTAATCAAATAATTCAGAATGTCCTGAAATTTCCTACCACTGATATAGAATTTATATTAACATACACTGCAGATGTTGAAATTCTCTATTTAACTAATAAAGAAGTTTAAAAACCACTGAAAATAGCTTCCTAAAAGAATGCATTATTTAGTTCCCTTTTAGTGACTCGATGGCTCCCAGTACATCTTTTCATATGTGTGCAAGAGGTTTGTCCTGTTGGGGGCTTGTTCCATGTGCCTTATTTATCATTATCTCCTGTTCTTATGTTGAGACTGGAACAGGAGCAGCAACTCTGACAGTGGCTTTTACTTGGCTGTCGATGCCGAGGATTAAATTTCAAGTGCCCTGTGAAATGCCATGTTCTGAGGAGAGTCTGTTATGAAAAGTGGAGGATTTATACAAACACAGCTTGACAGTGACGTGTTTCTCTAAAAATACTGGCTGCCTTCTTCTTACCTCAGTTGTCTTCCTGGCATAGTGGTATTCCTTTCCCCAAGGAACCAGTCTTGGGTGTGAAAGGCTGGGTCCAAGATCTGCCTTGGAGAGATGACAGAAGATGAGAAGAAGCCCTCCCAGGAGCACACAGAAGAAATTACTGGAGATGGGCTTATCATTGGGAGGGGATGGACCATGGGAAACGACAGGAGGAGAAGGGTTGAGGAAGAAGGCTAATAGGGTAGATGGGGGAGGATGGGAATAGTTTGAGCTCCAGTGAAGCCCAAAGGGCTTTCTGGGCAGAAGAGTTTGAGCTGAGATCTAGCAGCAGAAATTTGTTTGGAAAAAGTGGAGAGTGAAAAGAAAGATGTGAACCAGGAAAGGCAGAGTGAAATGTATTTACTGATCTTGCTGATGAAGGAGAGATAAAAGATGAGGAGGTATTTGTTGATGAGGTTGTCAGGCAGTTTTGTTTCCCATGTGGTGGAGGAATAAATTGTGTGTCTCTTGTTGAGGACCCAGGTACAGTAGTTTTTTAATACTGGATAATTTTTGTCACCATCCCTGGCCTTGCAGATGTTTCACAGAAACATCTCTCCATTGTGCTAACACCAGCGCATGCATCCCGGAGCTTTTATGGAATTTTCTGTGACCCGCCATAAGCTGGCCATGTGGTCTGGCAGTGGTCACATCTGAGCACTGCCTGCCCCCAAGGGTTCTCACCAAATACAGTGTGATGAAAACTAATTTCAGTAAGAAAATGACCACATATTTGCAGTTTGCATCAAGACAGAAGGTAGAGTTGGTCACATATTTTACAGCAGCATTTTGATGTTCCTGTGTTTGTATAGGTCATTCTTACGGTTAAACCCTGGGATGTACTAGCAATGAGCATGTTCATGTTTAGTGCAGTCCTGAGCCATGGCAGCACTCTTTTTGTGGTCTTACAGTTGCTCCTTCCTCAGCAGTGCATGAAAAAAAAACCTCTGTCATCAGCTTTTCTTTTGCAATGAAGAAGTAGGTGCAGGGAAATAAAACATAATTGCATCATTTGGTGGGCAGGCTTTGACTGGGCTTAAAGGCTTAAATGACTAGAAAAACCTACCTATTGCTGTGTTTGTTTTTTAATTAAAAGCTTGTGAATGGAAGACGTATTGTATCCTGCTGCATAATTAACAAAATGTGTTTAGCCTGAAATACAATAATGTAAATGGATGAACAGAAGCAGAAACATCAAGTCTTGCAAGAAAGTCACCCAGGACTTCTGGTGTTTATTGATATTTAGAAGGAAACTGATACAGTAGAAATAGTTTCAGTTTTTAGCCTAAGGGTGAAACACAGATCTTTTCACCATTCACAGCTTTTTAAGAGGATCCATTTGTGACTGCAGCATGCCTTTGAGGAAGGACAGACAGTTATATGTATCACTTCACTATTCCTTGGGAAAAAAAAAAAAAAGTGTCAGTAGACATATAGGGAACCTATTCTCTACTGGAACTAATGTAATTCAGGCTTTATGTTTTGACTTTTGCTTAAAATGTGTTCTGTCTTGTCTTTCCTTGTGCCTTTTTTTCCTTCGTACTCTTCTACCACCCTTCCCACCCCTAACAAAAAGGGAAAAATAAGAGAGGAGAAAGAAGCCAGGGAAACTCAGTTAATTTGCTATTGCTTGTATAGGCACTCTGAAATAAACATGACAAGGCCAGCAACACACAGAGGCACATTTCTTGGTGATGGAATAGCTCTGCAGCTGGGCCCAATGAAGAACCTTTATGCTGTTACCACAGATCACCACAGGATCTGTTACTCGGTTCTGTGCACGGCACTCTGAGAGCTCTCTCTCCAAACAGGGCCCTTCTTGCATTCAGTCCCCTGACTGGAAGGTCATGCCTTTACTTAGGAACGTTTTCTCACTTCCAGCTTAAGCACAACTATTATTGGGAGTTTCTACCCATTTCTGCTTATGCCAGATTGACCTTTCTCTTATTTAGCTGTCTTTTCCATCATGTTTATCTTCTGATCATTTTAATTTACACCGTTTATTTTACTGACACATTTTTCATAGGTATGCTTCACCTATAACTAATAATGTATGTAAAATATAGCAGTCCTAATTTTCCTGCAGATTAGGTGTACAGAAATAGTTTTGGACATCATTCATAATGCAACATTCAGTATTTCAGAACTGGTCAGCTTCTAACATCCTTTCTGCTGTCCTTGATTATTATGTTATCTATAGCATCCGATTTCCAAATTGTTAAAATTTATTGTACCTTGGGAAGTGCGGTGGATTAAATATGAATAAATACATTTTTATATATAATCTTCTCTCTTTCCCTGCAGTGATTCTGTATAGTAAGTGCACACTGATTTTATCACTGGAGACTGAATTTTTCAAGGAGCACATGCAATGTCAGGCTCAGGGGCCAACACATTGTTATCAGAAGTCATTCTCCACCAATGTAGAGAATGTTTTAAAATAATATTTTGGTAAGACAGTTACCTGTTGTCTCCCCAAAACTTTATTTTAACCCTGTTTTAGAATTTCATTAGAGTTACTTCACATAAGTAAAAAACATCTTGCTTGCTTGTTGTCGTACAGACAATTTTCATACACTACAGTGTGTGAGATACCTAAATGAGGTATTTCATGGAGAGAAATAGCAGATTTAAATGTGTTCTGCATTTAGAAAAACTAAGCACCAAAATTTGCAAGTTCAAGTCCAGGATAGTGACCCTGGCTGCTCCAATTCTTGGTTTTTGAGGTAAAAGACTGGTGATGCCTTTTGATCTTGAGGTTTCACACAGCTGTGAGAATATCCTGCAGATGCTTTCTTTGTCTTGGGAATGGTAAAATGGTTTCTAATTCCAAATTGTCTCCTTTTCTACTACAAGTGAGCACCTTAACAAAGCTGTTCCCACCTCAGGGGAATTCACTATCTTAGTCTGAACAGATGTTTGATCAAAGAATCTTACAGCCTTTCTGTAGGAGCATTTTATTCCTTAAAAGCTGGAGGTGTAACAATAAATGCCAAAAAGCAACAGGTTAGCTCCATTCAGGCTTTAAAGATCATTGTAGAGAGTGTGGATTCAGTAGCTCAAATGTTGTGCAGCAGTGTAGGTTTTAGAGCATGTGTTGTTTGCCATGTCCTGATATAATTTTCAATCAGTATAGTTCTGTGCAACCCTTCTTAACCATGTAGCTTCATAAACAGACATGAAACCTAAAATCCTGTGTTTAGATTATTCCCTGATTTGTGAGGAGTGGTTGGTTCTTTTAATATGCAGCAATATCTCAGTTTATGGACACATCCCAGCAAGGAAGTCTGTTCTTCAGGGCTGGACAGCCCCTTCCTCTATTTTTTGTGACAGATACTTGATTTTGAACAAGAGATCACGTTTTGGCTGTGAGCACACAGGACTGAGGGAGTAGATGACAAGATGATGTGAAGAGAAGAGACAGGCATTTCTAGCTTATTTTAAAAGTTATATTGTTATCTCATGGATAAACCCCCCCTCATGCTCTTTGGTCTGACCTTCAATCCACAATTCTTTCTTATTTCATCTTACTGTGAAGGTGATGTCCTTTTGCAAACACCTTTTCTGGAAGCTGAAAGAAATCCAGGCCCTTATTGCTGATGTTTCCCAGGCAGGCTGGACAGGGAGCTCCTGTAGCATATTAAGAGTTTCTCTGCAAAGAGGCTTTTTAATTCCTCTTAAAGACAGCTGTCAGCAGGTGTGGTTTTAACCTGCCCCTCTTTGCATCTTCAATGTCAACAGGTTTGTTCCTGGACCCCTACCAGGTTTGTGAGTGTGAATGGGGCTCGTTCCTGGACCTCTCTGCATTTGCCCTTCTTGAGTGTAACCATGGGGTTTAAAAACAGACATGACTTACTGGTAACTGATGTTCTTTACAACAGCAGCATACATGAACATTCACAGTGTGCATTCCTCCTCCCCTCACTACACTCTCTCCCCTGAAAATCCTTTTGGAACTCCTGTCTTTGGGATGCTGCAGTGGGATTTAAAACTGGCACAGTATGGACACACTCTGGTTTACACCCACAGGGAGAAAGCGCGTGGGAGGCCCGCAGCCATGTGCCAGGCAGGTGCTGGTACAGGGCATCTGCTCCCCAGTGCCAGGGTGTATCCATACCTGCCCTGGGAGTGTACCTGTGAGCTGGGGGAATCAGGGAAATGCAGCAGCAAATACAGCTTTTATCTTCCTCTTGAAATCTTTTTCTTCTTTGTCTCTCACTATCTTAAGTGAAGTTGCTCTGCATTCAGATTTTAAATTCAGGCAAATCTGTCATTGGTTGTTAAAACGTTCAGTTCACTGTAAAACAAGGCTCTCCTGCTCAGACACACCGTCCCATTTACTCCAACATGCCCAGCCATGTTTTTAAGCTTCGCTCATGTTCTTCTAAATGAAAATGTCACACTTCCTTTTCTAGCAAACTTGTGAAACTGGTCAAACTAGACTGACACAGCAGCACAGTCTTACACTCTCTACTTCTTTGGCTTTGTAGACAAAATGCAACCCTGACCATGCCTGTGTATGGCTCAGAGTAGATTAAAGCATGTGCTTTCTTGTAGGATAAATGATGTGGAAATGTAACTTACCTTGATGTGTCTTCTCTGTCTCTTTCTTTCTCTTTTTTCTTCCCTCTCTCTTTTCTTTCTTCGACTGCCCCTCATCTCTTTCAAAAATAGTGGAGATAAGTTCTAAGAGATTGAGACTGTCTTCCACCATGGGGAGTGAATAAGGAGTGATAGCTGGGGGAATGAAGAGAGAAAAACACAACTCAAGCATTGATGTTGGAATGGCAGCTTTCTTTGTTTTACTCCTCACGGGTTTTTGAGCCTGTGAAAAATGGCTGGAGATAGCCCATTTCAGAAAAAAACAAATTCCAGTATGGGTCACTGGAAGCCCAGCCTACCCTGGAGTAGTTTGGCATCTTCTTTGGGATTTGTTGCATTCTTACTAATGATGTTTATATTTGCCCAGTTTAAACCCAGGAAGGTGAAGGTCAGAGGAGAGATTGTAATCTGCAGACCCCCTCATTTCCCATATTTATGATAAAGCAGAGCAATTCCTGGATTTCAGAACCTGATACAAACCAATTCACCACAATATATATTTCAATTTTTTAATCTATTGTATTTTACTGTCTCCAAAATATTTATTTTGTCCTCTCCCATCCAGCAATACATACATTACATACTCAATTGTGTAACACAACAATACATTAGAAATAAGTGTTAGTCATACAATGATAAAATGAGCTAAGATGGCCCTTTTAATTACAAATGTCATGTGTAAACTTAAGTATTTGGGAATGTAAAAAAATGCTTCCTTAGCTGACATATAGTATAGAGATTAATGTTTGTAATATTAAAAAATGGTAGAAGGAAAGTAGTAAAAAGCGACGTGCAGTGCTGAGGGCAGGCTTCAGAACAAGTTTTAAAGTAAAACAGTTAGTTCTCACATGTGGTGATCAAAATGGTGATAGCAGTGACACAACTGACTTCTAATTGCCTGATTCACAAACCAAAGAACAATCATGAAAAATGTCTGCTAGGATTATGAACCCTTCTGTGGATATATTCCTCTTGTGGATTTTAAAAAAAAAAAAAAAAAACAAACCAAACCCCCCCCCTCAAAAACAAAAAAAACCACAACCAAAACACCATACCAAAAAGCAAAAACTAGGCTTTTGCCTAATGTCAAACTGTTTAAAAAAACAAAGTAAGTGAAAAAGGATAGGTAGATAGGAAGGATATTGAATGACAAAAATGGTACATTTATATATTTAAAGTATATGCAACCCCCCCCCCCGACTTTCACTGCAGGGTAATAGTAAATAAAAAAGATCTCAAGCTTTCAATCCTGTGTTTTAGTTTATTAAAATTTATAAAAGTCAAATAGTGTTTCTTGCTGTTTGTTTCACGTTCCCAGGGCTGGCTTGTTTATCCCCAGGAAGAGGTGGGAGTGTCTCTTGGGATGCTAGCCTCATAGTCTGAGTCTGGGAACAAATTCATCTAACACAGCACTCCTAAATTAAAAGAAGAGTTACTGGTTGGTGGTTATGGAAATCTGTTTAGGTAAAGATATACAACAGAATCTAAATTTGATTTGGAAATTATTACGGGCAGGCACGATAGCACCAATATTCAGGGTGTCTGATATTTCCTACTGTAAAAGCCTGCTTTAAGTTTTGCTTACAGATAGTTTTTTACAATGTTGAAAATATCACAAAACCAGCTCAATTTTTAAATAAAACGGGTTTAAAGACTATTTTTAGACACCCAAAACCCCACACCATAGCACAACCTCTTCTCTTCTTGCAGTGCCATTATTTTTAGCAGAAGGTAAAAAGGAGGCAGCTGCTGCTGGACTTGGCGGGCAGGGTAGGTCACTTGCCATTGCCATAAATGTGCCCCTGTTACCACACCTGGCAGATGAGAGTTGCTCAGTCCTGGAGTGCAGCTCCAAAGGCTCAAAGAGCCTTTCACCAGCGGCCCGGGCTGTGCCTGGCAAGGGAGACAGCAGGAGGCTCTGGAAGGAGAGGTGAGGCACAAGACTGAGCTGTAGATGTGGCACAGGAGGGCCCTTAGAAACACAGGAAGGGAGAAAAACCCATTATGGAGGTGAGAAGAGAGGATGACTGGCTGAAGGAAAGGACAGGAGAGAGAAACTGGGGTCCGTTGAGGAGCCATGGGGAGGCTGGAACTGCATTCTGGTAGGGCAGGAGTGAGCGAGACATCAGCACCAGAGGTGATGCTGGCTTTAGGGCAAGGCAGCAAAGACTGGACAGAAAGAAAGAGGACAGGGGACATCGTCTGAGCACAGGGCCTGTGTTCCCAGAGACGGATGGGCAGGGAAAGCAGAGGCCGGGAGCTGTAGAGAGAGAAATTGTCCAGAGGAGAGGAGAGGAGAATGAAGCTTCTTGATTTGCCTTGAGATTAAGGCCAAGAGATTCATGTGGGAAAGATAGCAGGACTAGGTAGGACATGAAAAAATGGGAGGTGACAGGGAAAGAAGACCACATCTGAGTTGACATCAGCAACCTCAATATTCACATTTTAACTTTTGATCCTATTTTCGTGACCTACTATAATGTTTTAACAGACAGGGCTCTGTGCGTAGGGGTGTTAAAAATATCTGACCTTGGAAGAACGCAGATTATCCTTACTGTGTGAGCATTTGCAAAAACAGCCTGTATTTCACAAGTACGTACTTCAACATCCATGACCTCCAGTGCTCATATCCTAAAAATCATGACACATCTTAAAGTTTGTGTATGTTTTCTTTTGAGAGGGCAGGCTTCATTGAAATAAGCTGATTGCAATCTGAAGCGCATACACATGAAATTCTCCCTCACGAGAACTGCACATCATTTTATATTGCAAAACTTCAGTTTTGGTTGGCTGTTTCTGTGAAGGTGCTTGTAAACTGACATAGAGGCTTAAGTAACAACAAACGAGGTGACCAAAAGACTTTCTGAAGGTGGCAAAGCTGGGTGTTCAACATGATTATTAGATTTACTGCTACTATTTTCAAAGCTAGCTATGAGTCTCACTTGATACCAGCTTTCAGTATGACTTCGGTACATAAAGAAATCTTTTGTAAAAGAGGTAGAATTTCATGCAAGCTTTTCTCTCTTCCTTCTAAATGTTAATATAGCTCCTTTCAATTCTTCATAAATTTTTAAAGTATCTTAAATATTCCACTGATAGGCTGTTACTCACTGTGGGAGCTGAATTAATCTGTGCTCCAGAAAACTCACTGAAGTAAATACTTCTGTCAGGAATTAATGTGGTCTTAAGGGTTAACTGCTGTCTCTCTTAACACCTGTTATATAGAGCAAAGGCAGAAAACTTCATCAGTTTTGACTACAGCCTTTTATACAGGAAGAAAATCTTTGCCTTTTTACAGATTTTTAAAAATTACTATTTTAATCTTTAAAGTACCTGACTTTAAAGGGCGTATCCAAATGTCTCTCTGTGGAGACTTAAACAGCCTTTGGGGATGTATTTTGAGCAGTGCTAATAACAATGGTTTCTGGTAGTTGTAAAATGAGATCTGACCAATTTCAGCAAAACACTGGCATTAAACCCACCGAGCTTGCGTTTGAAATGGTGTTTCAGTTTGAACTGAGTTGGAGTGATGTTTTCAGAAAAAGTTTTGCACCTCGCTAGAAATGACAGACAGCTGCTAGACGAGGTAATGATCTGTCTTCATGTTTGATGCCTTCTTTTATCAGTCTGAGGCTTTTCACTGAGTCAGATCTATTGATTAGCATTAGTTTACTTCTCAGGAAGCCTGCTTTGCATGGAAATGTCATGGGCTGAGGATGCTAACTGCATGCCAAGCAAGAGCTTGAACTCTGTTTAGTGCTGCCAAGTAAATTACATGTTTGCTCAATGTTTAGCAAGGATAATAGCTTTGCAGCCCCCCAAAATGTTAAATAGGGTCGGTTTTTCTCCTGTGAACAAATACTGGGAGAGAAAATAATGGGATCATAGTGGAAGATACCCTGTGCTTTGCTTTGCGGAGTGTAAGTTTATGGAGTTGCAGTTGAGTGAAATTCCAGAAAGTTTGGGGAAAAAATGCTGCTTCACAGTAACTGGTGCATCTGTATTCAAAAGAATGATAATGGAAGAGTGGGAGGAGAAAGAAGATCTACATCATTACTATTAATGAAATCGCCTTACCTCTTTAAAAAAAATAATTTCAAAAAAAGAACAGACAGAAGAAACTTGGGGAGACAGAAATTTGGTTGAATGCAATGTTTTAATCTAAAATACTGTGGGCTTGTTTTGTCTTTCCTATTTTGCTCACAGGGTTCCAGATGCAACATTCTACATATATATGGTCACTTTGAAAGCAGAAGCTTAAAAATAACACTGCTCAGTAATTATGCTAACTGCATTGGTGGAGGTTTGCAGCAAGCTAATAACCTTTTGGAGGAAGAAGACAGTCTCGATATATTGAACAGGATTTTTAACAGTCCATTATTTGAGAGTAATTTTAACTTTTTTTCAATTATTATTTTTCTAAAAGTTCCTGGAAATTTTATTGTTGTAAGAAAGACAGGAATGTAAATATTGATATTCAGGGATTTAAATCATGTTTCATCTTTTCATTTACTTTAATGCATGTGTATTTTCCAGACAAGTCCTACACACACCCCTTTATTCCTTTTATGATTTTTTTTCTAGCTCCTTTTTCTGGAGAAGTTTTTTATATTTCACCACCCCATGACATTAACAGGTTGGGTCAGTGCCTAATATTTATGTTCTGCACAACTTGTAAATAAGGAACTAACATCTTTCTAATACTTTAGGGGATTTTTCGTGCTATAAACACACAAAGTATTTTTTGTAGTCTTTGTAAGAGATATACTTATGATACACTGTGGGTGATATTGATTCTTTAAAATTTCTAGTACCGTCAATTCTGCCCTGGACTCTTCCAATACCCAGGATTACAGCTGAAATAGATTCAGAACACAAGTTCAGAAAAAAAAGGACAATTTATGGTAAAGCAATTCTTTAAAATGACATGGCACGTGTGCAATTTTTGTGTTACGTGTTCGTTCAATGGTTTAAGCCATTACCAAGAACAATGCTTCATGCTGCACAAATGTGCAGTAATTGCTTTACAAAGAAATGTTTGCTTCTGTTTAATACCTAATTTTAAATAATAAACTACACAGTCTTCCTTAGCTCAGAGATAACACCATCTGAGAAAGCTGGCCACTAATTTCAAAGAGAAGATGTGATCAAAATAGGAGAGAAATGGGGAGGGGAGGGTATCTCATGATGATTCTTGAAGAAAGATGCTTCCCATTTTGTGTATCTGTAGAAAAAAACTGAACTGCAAATGCTGAAATTTCCTAACAGTTTTAAAGTAGACTAATGTGTGGCATGCCTTGGCAAGCTGTATCTTGCCAATTTTTCTTCATCCTCTCAAGCATATGCCTTGCTTGCATAACCAGTTTTTTAGCCACATGGATTCAGTGTTCCACGCTGCACGGAGGCTGTGCAAATTCATTGCTAATACTAAAAGAACATTCATGTTAAGTTGTTTTGAATAGCAAATTCAATCTAAAAAAAAATCCTGGGTATTTAAAAAATAAAGAAATGATCTGGTGAGCAGCATGGATATGCCACAGCGTGTGACACCCATCTCTGCATTCATCAGCTCTGCACTCTCGCAAAGAGATCTTCCCATTGTGATGAAACTCCCTCCACATCTTGAACTACCCCTAAATGGTCTTTAGCTTGGCCAGATTACTGAAGGCCATATGGCCCTATAACATTTTGTTAATGCTCTTCCAAATCTCAGTAAAAGCCTTTCTTTCCAGCAATGCTAGTATCTTGCCTGAATGAAATTAAATTTTAGTTCCTTGAAAGAAAATGTTATCAGCCTTCCTAGCAGCTGTGAGAATTGTGCTATGCTGATTAGATGTGACACATAGAAGAAAAACTGCTCTAGCAAGTGGTATTTGTGATTCAGTAGGTGACACTGTTCTCTCTAAACCCGTGCAGAATCAATGCCCCTGCAGAGTATCAGGGGACAATACAGCTTTTGCTGGCCCTGTCATTCAGATGAGATGTAAAACCACAGTCCCGGACACTTGCAGTCATGACAGGTTCCACAGTAAACTAGAACGGAAGATAGGAGATTGCTCCAGCATCCAAGTTTGATTTATTGATAACTAAATGTGCTGGAAAACACAGGATGACAGGTGGGCATGGTTCTGTCTCCCTTGTGTGTGTTGTACACGGCTCCTCTGTGCTGTGAGGCTCCAGGAGAGTAGTCCCACAGTCACACACCTGGCAGCAGCCACGCATCCCGCTGCTTCCAGGCACTGTGCGGATAAACAGGCTCCACAATGCATCCGAGAAGGGAACTGGGATTTTTTCATTGATGGAAGAGGATCAGCAGCTTCTTTTGGGCTTGGACAACAGTTGCCATTTTTATGGAATCCAGGATGAAGGCTTTTGGCTCTTAAGCACTGAGTGTTCTAAGTGACGCAACTAATTTTTTCCTCTGAAGAATATTTCAGTTGAAGATTGGTATCTCACTTTCTTCATCTGTAGAAAACCTGCATAAGAATTTAACGTGAGCCTAGGTTTTTTGCTTCTATATAATTGTGAAGTATTAGTTAATAAAATGATATTTAGAGAAATAGGAACTGTTCTGAAAATCCTTCCTCACATACCTGCAATTTATAACAGACTGCACAAATTATATGGAATGCCATGAAACTGGTTTGGGTTCTTTCTGGGGTTTTTTTTGTGTTTTTTTTTGTTTTTTTTTTAACTGAAAATGTGAAGTATGAGTTTTAAAATATTCAGAAATTGTGTACTGTAGTAGAGTTGGTAGTATTTGCAGAATGACAAGAGAGAGCTCAATTATGTATTTTGTAGGAATCTATTAATCTTCCTTGGGAATACCATATGCAAACAGGAATACTTTTAAAATTAGGCAAAATGTACATACTGTGTAGTCAAGAGGGGGAAAGCAAGTATGAGTACTTCAAAAAGTGTATAATACCTTCAAAATGTGTATAATAGCAAAAAGATTGTTACAGAAGATTACAGTCTCACATATTACAATATTTTACTATCACAGAGATTAAAGCTTATTTTGTTACATTTAATAGAGAACATATGTGACTTACAGTAAAAGTATAAATCTGTAAAAGTCTCTTTAGAAATGCAGTTTAGTCATGTCTCAAAGAACTCATCAGGCTTGTGTTTGAATTTTCAAGGATATTATTCCTTTTTCTCCCACAATTTGATCCCACTGGACTTTTTCTACCAGTGGAGGATGAGTGGACTCTTTATCCTAAACCCACCATTGTTTTGTGGTTTTTTTGAGCATGGCTTAAGTCTGGCAAACAATAGAAAAGGCACTTGCTGAGCTGGAAATTATTTTTTCATCCTTTTTTTTTTTCCCCCTTTTAAATGAATTGTTGCAGAAATGTAACTGTAGTTACAAATGAAAAATTGAACATTAAAACAGAGTGAACCATGGTGAGTGAAATTATCTCCTCCTGAGCCCTGATTCCATAGTTATGGAGTTTTTTCAGAGGTATTTCTTATGCAACTTCTGGATGATGTTATAATAAATTTTTCACATTTTGTCAAATCTGACTATAAGGGAGGCATGGAAAGAGAGAACAAATGAAGGGGGATGAGGAAGAAAAGGTGAATTACACTTTCATACGAACCAGACCAGACAATTAAATGGCTCTACACATGCTCAAATTAAAATTATTTTGTTTATTAAAAATCTAAAAGGAGAAAATAATAGAAGTCTGTCCACTTGCTTCTTTAACCTGGGCCCACGTGCACCTGAGTTTATTACCATGGCCACGATATTGGTGGTTTCATAGTAAGTCACTGAATAAAAGCACTGTTACTCATCCCAGATCAATTTGATGTCCTAAATTGCTGTCTAATTCTAAACAACATGCATGCAGTACCCACCCTCTTGTCCATGAGAATTACCATGTATTTCAGATGCAGCCAAGCTTCCCATCAGTTTAGTTAAAGCAGCTTGTGCAAATTTATCTAAACCAAGCGTGTGTAGAAGCGTGTGCATGTGTGAAAATGAAAAATCTTTTCTCTGAGCAGCTAATCCTCAGTGGTGGGGGACTAAGCACGGTTTCTGTTGGTTTTTTTCTATGAAAAATAATCAGTGGTGTTTCCCTACAGGCCATTTTCCAAATGCTGGAGAAGAAAGGAAACATCATATTCCTTTCCCTACTGCCTCTTCTCTTCCAATATTTTGTTATTGCTGCTGCTGCTGTTGTTAACAAGTACAAATAACAGTGTTACATTATTGGGCTGCCTTGGCTTTTTAGGAAATCTGCAAATTATGAATTATCTTTGTTCTTGAGTATCCAAAAATAAACAACAACAAAACCCCACCAAAAAAAAGAAAAATGCATCCCCCAAACAAGCAAACAAAATTCAGCTCGTTTATCTGTTAATTGCTCTGTTTTTTTTCAGGGCCTGAGGAAGCCCCGAAGGCTAACATGCCACTTAGGAGCTAACTTTGTACTTGCAATATGTGTTTTACAAGCCTGTCTCCCTATTCTCTTTTCATTTTCTTGTCTATTTGCTGACACAACACAGCTGTACAATTCACTTCTTTGGGGGCTGTTGTATAGCAAATACCAAGGTGATGAATTTTTTGTTAGATTTCTCTCTTTAAAGTTACTGAAGTAAGTGATTAAGCTTTCCAAAAAAACAGCCTTAATAAAGGACAAAGAGGTTTGATTTTCTTTCAATTTTGAACATGGAGATTCTCGAAGCCAAGGCATAGCAAGATTCTGATTTACATTGGCTTCTTCACGTAGGATAGACTGGACTGCTGTGTTGAACTGAGAGCTCTCCTGAGCCCTCCTCAGCCCAGCAAACCTGGTACCACAGAAGTCAGTCTGTAGCAGCTGCAGGTATGAGTCTAGGCAAATATCAGTACCATTTAGACCTAAAAATTTGAATTTTAGTATTGCCGTACAGCAAAAATGCAGAATAGGACAGGTCTGCATGCCTAGAGATTGTCAGATGGTTAAACTGTCAGGAAGACATTGTTCTTAAGGACTTCAGGAAGAGTATTTGAAAAAAAAATTCAGAAGAAAGTTCAAGTTTTCATTTATTAATTGCGTGTATTTACAGCTCAGATACTGTGGTTATGCTGTTAATTCCAAAGACAAACAAGACATCATTTATATAGCCTATCATTTTGCACCAAAAATAAGTACTTTTGTCCTCTTCTGTTTTTGAGAAAGCATATAATTTTTAGTACATCCTTGCTTGTGGGAGTATATTTTCTGACAAATGCTGAAAAGTGAGTATGAATTAGTTGCAGTCTTTCCTTAGCCTTTTTTCTTTCTCTGTTTTCTTCCTTTCCTTAATGGACTGTCCCATGTACCGGTCACTTGTGTGCACCAGCTGGGGAGTGGATGTGAAATGAAAATGGAGATGTTGATGTGATGACTTTAGAGCAAAGTGAATCATTAGCAGAACCGTTCCTACTCATTTCATTCTTCTCAGTGCTTGTGTGAAAGCAGAGGAGGAAAAAGTGAAATTTTTTTTCAGACTTTTAATCAGTGGAACACTTTAACTGTGCATTGGGGGGGAGAAGTAGGTGTGTGTGCAGTCATGTGCCTATGCACACAGGACTAGAGAAGGAAAAACAGAAAATTCAGAATCATATCACCAAGTTGTATTCCACTGCTTTAATACATACAAAGGTATAAAAGCAATGCCAGGTATGAAGAGATCCAGCAACATTAATGTGTTGCATCCCACTTCAAAAATAACATTTATTTTAAACATAACACCTTTAGTGAGTAATTGCAAAGATTAGTTTTCCTGTTCTTATGTCCTAAAGCTGACTGGATTTTATGATGTGGGGGTCTTTCAGATTAGTTGAAAATGAACTTTTTCCTGTATTATGCAAACAGAACCTGGTTTTATTCAGATTTACATTAAGACAATAACATGCAAACTGTACAGAAAGCATGGTGTTTACTTGCTGGTGTTAGTAAAATGAAGCAGATCTTGGGCAGCCTTCTGATTTTTCATGCTGCAGATGTGTAGCGTGGAGGTGCACTGTGTGCTGGAACATGCACACTTTGCAGGCTGCAGCTCGTTACTACAGACAATGCTATCTCCATGGTAGGACTCCGTGGATCTCATTTTGCTTGCTTGTGGTTTTGAGATTTTTGCCTGGATGTTTTTTCAGTAAGGTAATGTGGACTTGCAGTTGGTACTGAGAGATGCAGCACAAGTTTCCTGAAAAGTGAACACTTGGGAATCACGTTAAGTGAGTTCTCTTGAGAAGAACTCACTCTGTCTGTGTGTGTGTGTGTGTGTGTGTGTAAACAAAGCTATTTTACCAATAACCCAACATTTGCTACCATTTCTGTTCTGACGTGAGTTCAGAATTTGCATTGACACATTGGTGCAGCAAGGCTAGGGAACAAAATCCAGCCAGGCCAAATGGAGTTAATTCCTGTAATTGAGACTCAGAGCCTTGTATTTGTAACGTTAGTGTCAGCTGCCTTTTGTGAAGACAAGTAAATTATGCACCCTGGAGAACAGAGATGATTTTTCCACTGAAAGGTAGTTTTATGAGATCCAAAGCCAAATGTAATGTTAATCTCCCTCACCTCTGTAGTCATCATCCTTCCTAGCCTAAAACACTCAGCAAATCGTGAAGTTTGTTGAACTATAATTTGTGTTAAAGAAACACATTAAGAAATTATTTTTAAGTGCATATATAGATATAGACATATACACAGATGCAAAAGCTATGGAGGTGAGAATACATCTACCTGATAGCACTGAGCTGTTGTAGCTGGATTTGAATTAACATAATTTCTGGAGTAAGTTGTTGTGTATTTTACATCTGTTTTGAAGGGCTTGTCCTCATTATTAACCCAAGAAGTCTGGCAGTAAAGCCCAACAGTTATTTTTCCCTTTCAAAATAGGATTAGGTTAAAGTAATTTTCTTTATAGTCAGAAAGCCTCCTTACAGACAAGCAACACAAGAAAGAGCCAGAGGAAGTTTTCTTCCTATTTAATTTGACCTATCAGATTTAAAAGTTATTGCAGTTACTCTTGAGGAAAGTGTAACTGGGATGGGGGAGTGAAGTTAAAATAAAAATAATCTTTGTTAATTGTTTGTAACAACCTCTCCTACATAGTGTCTCTCAATTGATAGGACTGATATGCATATTTTTTTTCCTTTAGGATTATGGTAATGAATTCAGTTCATCAGAGGGTTGTTTTTTTCTCTGAAAAAAATGTATTCTGTAAAGGAATGAAACACTGGCAGTCATTCCAAAATGTTGTTAATACTTTAAGAGGTATTTACCTTAACTTAAAAATAATGCTGAATTCAAATTTTGGGAAATAAAATGATTTAAACTGTCAAAGTGAATTGTATTTTGCACATAGTCAATTAGTGCATGTTTAACAAAGGCATTCCAACAAATGTTCTTCATCTGGTAAAGCAGGTATCAATTACACATTGTAACCAGTTCTAGTAGGGAGCTGGTTTTGGGAAAAGTTAAGGTAGTTTCTTTATCTCAAATGCCAAAGTGACTTAACCTTTCAAACTGTACTTTCCAAGACTGAAAGGTTGGCTTTTCAGTAAGGGGCTTTCTGGATATACAAAGAATGTTGTTTTCTTACCCCTCTCCCAGATTTTTGGCATGTGTTTTGGTCTCTATTCTCTTGTAATAGCACCGTTGTGTTGGGGTGCCAGTTTCGGTGTTAGCAATTGTTGAAAACAAGTGACAGATGCAGGAACTGTGCTGCACCTAGAATCCTCTGATTCCCAGCTAACAACTGCAAAGAAGCAGGTCCACTGCTCATCAAAGGTATCATTTTACTTTTATGTGTGTGTGTGTGCGTGCATGTGTGTATGTGTGTACACAATATTGAGTGCTTTAGGACTCCCATTCATGTTCCTCCATTCTGGGCTCACATATGCATGTGCAGAAGTCCTATCTTGGAGTGCCATTTCAGAAACACCTGTGAAGTCCAGTCTCTTCCAAAGCAAGGGAGCATGCTGAAAGTAAACCAAAAGAGTCATGTTAAACTGTAGATATTTTTGCTGAATGTTATAGATACTAAAAAAGTATGTGGACTCAAAGATCTGATAAATTAGTAGAAGAAAACTCCATCAAATGCTATTTAATACAAAGATGTGTGACCTTTGGTTCAGCAAGTCTTGAATTACAAATCACTGAAGATTGGGAATATATCTTTAATGAATGTATATGGTCAAATAAACCACATTTTTCAGCTTGGTGGGTGGCTGAAATTCTGAGTGAACCCATATGCAAGCACAGAAAGCCAGAAAATTTTATTTCCTCAGCAGTATCTGCAGAGGAACAAAACAAACATGACCCTGTTTCAGGTTGCTCTGCCCAGTATTCTGGATTACTTGCTTGAGCTGAAAAGAAGTGGGCCTCTGTTAAGTTTTCTCAGGTTGCACTTGCTCTCCCTCTCCGCCTGGAACTCCCAAGTAGATTTTCTCAGTGCTAGTTCACCCCACCCTGATCCATGCAATCTCTTCTCTGGCTGAGGAAGAGGTCCTCCAGTGAATCAGCCTGCTGGATTACTCGCCTGTTACAGCCAGTGTCCACCTACCCTCTCTGTTTTTTTACAGAGTTGTCTTCACGTCTGTATAATCTTGTTCAAAATGAGAGATCCAGGGTCTTTTGGTGAACTGGTAATTTTTAACTTTTCAGGACAAGATAACTTCTAAGACACACACTAAGGTTTTCCCTGAGGCCATGTCAGAACTCCAGTCATTTGAGTCTCCACATTTCATGTGCTCCTGTTCACTCCTAAGGACTTTAGGCTTCCTCCTACATCTTCATCATCATCATTGTCATCATCATTATCAAAAATAAAGAAAAAAACTGGAGGATTCCCTTGGCTTTCTGCATCAGATTAGAAACTCTTTGTACCTGATATTCTCAAAACAAAGGGTGTCAGATAGTTAAATGATGCTTTGAGGGTCAATTGGGAAAGTGGAAGGCTTTCTTTCAATACATTACCTAGACAGGCTTCAACAGGATGATTTTGGGAGAGCGTAGCTTTTTTCTCCCATGGACTTTGGAATCCCCCTTTAGGAAAATGGTATTTTGGGTGAAGTACAATTGGAAGCTCACATGGGGAGGCATTTGAAGAGATGGAAAGGTTATTTACTTGCAGCTATTCTGCCTCTAGTTATTCTCCTATATTTTCATAAACCCTCTCCTTAGTGTCCCTTAGAAAAAAAAATTCTTCCCAGGTTAGGAACTGATGGAAGAGCACATGCCATTGATTTCATAGCTGTATGCAGGGCATGGGGAGGGGGTCATATTTGTCTCCCTCCTCCACAGATACTGCTGAGAAGATAAAATTCATAGGCTTTCTGTGCTTGCATATGGTTTCACTCACAATGAAAATGTATAAATAGACAATATTTACACAAGAACAGTTACCTGAAACTGTAAAACACAGTTAAAAGCAATTATTGATGAATCTTATGCTTGAACATTTTCAAATAAAGTTGTGTTTATGAAAGGTTGTGGGGAACCTAATGAAGGTTGTTTCAATCTGATGGAATAAATTAGCTTTGTTACAGGTTTCGTGTTTCAGAAATTGGTCCCATTGTGCTATGGAGCATGTAGCGCTCCGTTTGTAAATCTCTTGATGCCCGGTAGATGAGAACTTCAGTAGGTTGTTGAATCACTAGGCTGGAACTTCTTTGGCTTTCCTCAAATGGATTTGGGTGCTTGGCTTTTGTACAGTATTAAAACAAGCCTAGTTTTTCAGTCCCTGAAGAAGACTTGGCTTCCTTCAATGACCATGAATTCTCACTTTTGCCCAAGTCTACTATAATAGCTTTCTTTTCAGAGAAACCTTGTTAGGGAGTCTATGTAGTCTCGATAAGGATTTTCCTTGCATACAGTGGATTGATGTGATCAATATTTAAATGCTTTCTGGTCTGGGGTGTTTCTCATTCCCCATGTGAACAGTGGTAATAACACCAGTTTGAACTGGGGAGGAAAGGGAAATACCCAGGAGTGTTAGCAATTCATCTCAATGTTAATCTTTTAGAGTGCCCAAGGTTGCATCAGCATAACCAATCTGTTGCTTGTATGCTGATCATTCAATAATAAAGTCTTTAGATACTTAAACTATATCTGTATCATGCTTCATCTTTACCCATAACTTCCTCAGATGTAGCTTTACAGTGTTCTGTACAGTACAATGAGTATCTTTGCTCTTTTTCCTTCAAGAACTGTTGCCCAGTCTGTTAGTTATTAGTTCCTCTGCTAGAAGCAGCACCGTGCCTTTTAAACAGTATTCTTCTGATATGGGTTGCATTTGGAGGACTGCATTAACTGGCTTAGTCTCCTGTTTCAATCTTGCTTTATTAAGTTGATGATATTGGGACTGACACTCTGCTAATGACAATTTCATTTAGTGGTAAAAGGAAGGGAATGGAAGGCAGCACTCATCTAATCATGCAGGCATTCGTCTGGGTTGGCTCCTTTCACATATTCTTATTTTCATACGTTTTTAGAGGCTTGGACCAGTCAAATATTTATGCATATATACCTTATTTTTCCTTTCAAGTTTTCCACAGGGTGGAAAGAGATGTGAATAATTCCTATGAGGCAGTACAGGCTGTCTTAGAACTTTAAAAGCATTTTTCAGAGCTTTGTGATTGTGTGTGTTGAATGTTGCTATTGGATCTTGGAAGATTTGGAAATAGAGATTTAGTTACCAGCAAGGGACTTTTTTTGCTTTTTCTAGAGTTTTGGAAACCTTATTTTAAGGAATTGGGGTCACTTCCTTGTTTAACAGGCACTGAAATGGATGGCATTTGGTTTTTTATGCTTTGACTCTCTGAATGGTCTTGTTGGCACTTCTAGAATATCATCCATACAAAGCATTTGTGTTTTCATTTGGAAAGGTTGTAAGCCAATATAGTCTACATATTAGATGTTTGATTTTTCCAAGTATAAACAGACCATCTGCTTTCTGTATAGGAGTTACATTGCATCATTTTCCAGTTGCTGTTACTGTCCAGAAAGTAGTACAAGACTGAAAAAAATAAACCCTTCTTCAACCATATTTAAAGCCACATCTGCTGCTTACAGGTCATTCCATGTGAGCTTGTACTTGTCAACATTAAAGTACTGATAAATCGCAAAGAGTGGCCATTCATTTGTGGTCCCCTTTAATCAGAGAAGCTTATTAGATTTTTTCTTCCCTCGTGTGTTTCAGTTCCTCAAACACCCCTCTCCCAGCCCCCATTCCCCTGGACCTCAACACTGACCATTAGCTGAGATAGGCTTAGAAAGCGTTCAAAGCAACAGCTCGACATTGCTGCAGGGCCTGCCAAAGCTGTTCAGGGGAAAGCAAGCACAGCGGCTGAGATGCTGCACTGTGCCTTTAAAGCACTTGTCATGAAAGAACAGCATTCCCAGCAAGTTAACTACCATGAGGTAATACGATGAGATAATTTTGGGGTTTCAAACAATTTCATATGCCGAGGTAAGCCATAGATTCCTTCAAGGATCTCAGCTACAAATTTTGCCTTCTCCTGGCCATCCCGAACGCAATGCTCAACTCGCCCTTGCTTGCCGCCTTCCCCGGCCGCAGTGGGCTGGGACGTGAATTCCCTCCTGCAATCTCTGTGCCTAGGGAGGCCTGCTGACAAGGAGCCTGCTGACTCCGAAAGCCACTGCAGCTGATTTTTCCCTGCATAAAGGATTTAGATCGAGCTAAAGATACTCCCTTACTATTACAGCAGGGTCACCTTTTTTGGCGAGCACGGCAGAAGGAGCCATTGTTGCTGCTGCCCTGCACGGGGGTGAGGCCGAGGCAGCAGCCTCAGGGAATCCTGGCTGCCGGCTCCCCGGGCATTTGGATTTGGGAAGTTACTTCAGGGTTTTCATGGGAGGGCAGAGGGGAGAGGAGATGAGGATGGATCAGGAACTGGATTCCTGTTTTGCGGATAATTTGAGAAAACGAAACAACAATAACAAAACCCTTCAGCCTCTACATTCCAATGCTTGTAGGGGGACATTTTTTAGCTCTTGTAAAACGGTGGGGGAGGGACGTGAGAATAATGATCGAAGCACCTACTATACAGGTTCAAAACCAGAAGATATATGAAACGAATCCAAAGTTGTTTCCTAAAAGTTTCATGTTCTGTAAAGCTTTTTTCCTTGTTTTGAGCCCAGACACAAGATTTTTGAGTACTTCCGCTTGGTAAAACTGACTCCAATTCTGGCAGAAGGCAAGAAACATGATTATTTTTGGCATTTCTCAAGAATCTTTTTTCCCTCTGTTTCTAATATTCCTCTTTCGAGCCACCCCTGTGCTTTGCCCAAACTTGCAGAAAAGTTCACTTGAAATTGTGGGAAAAACAGCCTTTGTATAGTTAGAAATAGCAGCTAAATTAGGCGCAGTGAGGAATATTTGCACATGCGGTCTTTACTCAATTTTCCTTTTCCCCTCTTTAAAGCAGAAGTAATTTTCCCCCTCCTTTAATTCCTTTGTGGAAAATGTGCATTAAATGTGATTAATATGGCCAAATGTTTGGGGTCACTCCCGACAATTTGTAAATGTGTGCTTTATTTTCTGTTGGGATACAAGTTGTTTATTTTTTTTTCCACAGCAACAACTGAAGCCAATCTAAGTATCAGATTCAGATAGAGCTTTGGATGTTTTTAATTCAATTGTCACATAGCTTCTGTAGCACCAGATACCATTGCCCAATGAATATATTTTCGTTTTCTAGTCTCTCCATATTTAATGTTAAGTAATTATGCCAGAATTCAGTTGTAATCACTCCGGGTTTTTTCTGTTTCAGAGATACAACCAGAATTTTCAAACCTAGGTCAAATTTAGATATGTAATGGCCTAATTTTCAGAGATGTGAAATTAATTGAAAATGTGAGTGCTTATCATTTCTGAAAATTAGGCCAATTATTTCAGTGACTAAATATGAACACAGGTACCTAATAGCAGGCAATCAAGTTTGAAAAATTTGTAACATTAGCTTCTATATCTCAGAATCAATTCCTTGCTTATCTACGGTGAGCTCAAAAGCTAAACATCAGTGAAATTAATTTGTTATGGTGTGTGCACAGGAAGATGTTTGGACATTTTACAAATAAACAGCTACAAGGGATTAAAGTTTCATCTGACATTTCTAATATCAGAACAAAGAGCACAAATGTTTATCTTCCACCTTTGCCTATTACAGTCAATTACGATTTTATTTACTGAACTCGGCAAAAGTCTTTCCATGTGCATTTTATCGTGGTCTCCTCTTTCTTCTTCCCGTCCTTGTCAGAACACCAGTAGTTCCCACCCTCTGTCCTCCCTCCCAGTCTTTAATTTCTAGTTTATGACGGGGGGGGGGCTATTGCGGGCGGCTAGAACGGGGAAGCTGAAGGGCTGCGCTCCTTTTAAACTCGGAACATTTGATCTTTCCCTGGCACGTCCTTGTTGGTTCCGGGTTTGCTCTCCAGCCTTTAATTAATTTTCGTGTCTTATCACGACGCGCAGGTAGCAGAGGAAAACCTCACGAAATTTCTGTGAGGCGAACCTGTGCGTCCAGGGCCGGTCGGGGGGGCGGCGGTCACTGCTCCCACCGCGGGCCCCTCGCTGGCTGCCCCCATCCCTCTGCTCGCCTCTCCGCCCCCGCTGCCGGGCCGGGCTCATCGTTCATGGGCACGGCAATTATCTGTTTGTGTTGGTTGCCAGGGCCGGGCTTTTGAGCAGGGGCTCGGGCAGTGTGAGGGAGAGGGAAGGACGAGCCCCTGCTCGGACGCTATCGCACCAGAGATCTGTAGCCGGTTTAATGTGCTGGAGTGGTTCGGATTAACCCCTTCCCTTGCCGAGGAGCCGAGGAAGTCGAAGCGGAGAGCGTGAAAACCCGCCCCGCAGCACCGAGAACTGCGAGGACTTAGTTGAGCAGAGCTTTTCTTTTTTTCCTTTCCCCCTCCCCCAAGTTGGCAGGATTAAAAGGGATTTTTGGCAAACGGTGCGAGGCGCCCCTTGACGATCCCGAGCCCTCGCGCAACAGCCGCCGACTACAAAGGTTGTAGCCTTAAAGAAAACAAGCCAAGAGCGCGGAGAGACACGGAGAGAGCGGGATTGCGACACCGAGAGCCGCCCTGGGAACGCCGAACCATTCCCAGCACATTCCCGGCAGGCCCCGCGCGGCCCCTCCCCCGGCGGCTCCGCTGCGGCGCGGGCTCGGCTCGGCTCTCCTGCTCCTCTCCTCCCCCCGCCGCTCCCGCTCCCCCTCCCCCGCACGTAGGCGCTTGGAGGGGGGGAGGGAAAAAAAGCCCTTCCAGCCTGACTAGAAAATCAGCCTTGTTTCCTCAGAAACCGCAGCTGCTGCGAGCGGAGAACACGTCAGGCCGGCCCTCCGACACGCACAGATGTGCCTTTGTGAACCCACACACACGATGGGGAGGGAGGAGGATGGCGAGTGAGGGCAAGAGCGCGGGGCCGAGGCGAATGGCAGGCGGCTGCTCCTTGCCCAAGGCCGCCCTCCTCCCCCGGCCCCCGCCTATTAGTGGCCCTTACTTAATTCCTCGGAGTGGCTCAAAGAGCAGCGAAAGCTGGAGGCGACCTAAATAGGGAAACTTTGAAACTCGGAGAGACGGAGAGGACCCACTCCTCAAAAGGCCGGCCCTGCCCCCGCCCTTGTACACCGGGCCGAGCGCCGTCGGGCGGCCGGAGTGTACTTGGTCCTTGGGGATTTTTTTGCTCGTTTTTTTTAAGAATGTGTATTAAAGGGATGGGCTCCCAAAATACCGATCTTTTCCTGAGAGGAGTGGGAGAGCAGGAGAAACACGGAGGGGAGGAAGTTTCTGCTGACCCGGGAGAGAGCCCAAAATAAAAGGTCGCATGGCCAGTGGGAGCGCCCCTCGCTGTGCCCTTGCCGGCCGCAACTCTCAGCTGCTCTTCTCCTCTTTCCCTCCCCCTCGTCCCTCCCGACCTCTTTCCCCACGCTTCGCCCGCTCTCTTTTTAATATATAACTTTCAGCCTGGATGAGTTGCGACTCGTTCAGCGTAATTGGGACGAGCGGCTGATGGCTGCGAGGGGCCGGGGGATGGGACGCGGGGAGGGGTGGGGGTGCAAGTGCGCACAAAAACAGGTCCGGGGGAGGGGCGCGCGGGCCGCCATTGGCGCCGCCATTTGCGAGCCCGCCCGGCCCGGCCCGGCCCGGCGGGGGCTCCTCTGTTCTCTCCCCGTTCCAGCCACGCACAAGCGCCTCAGCCCAGTGTTGTTTACTTCCTTCTGTTAACAATGGCCGCAACAGAGTTGTTTTACGGTATTTTGGTACTTCCTGCAAATCTGCCCCGCAGTGGCTTGCTCGGAATGATAGGTCTTTCCCTTTTACAGAGCCTTTTTCCTTTTTGCATATCCCGGGCAGTACGACTTATGTAGGGAGAGACCTAACCTACTTCGGTGCTTATTTTTAATTTGGCAGTTCAGTTATCGGCTTGTCCCGGCCGGCTCTTTATTTTAACCCCTTTTTGTAGGGTCTGGTTCCAGGGGCAGCGCTACAGCTACAGCGGCGAGCCAGCTGGGCTGCTTTTCACTCAGCGTTTAATTCTTCTTGTGTTTAATAAAGGGGATGTGAGCACATAACTCGGGATTGTCTCCATGGCACAGGAGTGCCAGGCTTACGGTCGGGAAGCGAGCAAGGGAAGAAGAGGCCGTACCTGCGTAGGCACAGACGCGCGTACCTTTGTGCTTTGGTGGAGAGAGACTCTGAACTAGGTTATTAATTAAGGTAACAGCTTTTAAAAAGGCAAAGTTGCACGTTTAAAATTTGAAACGATGTCTAGCTACACTTGGAGCTAAGACAACTGGATTTTTAAAGCGTGTTTATTTTGAAGGTATGTAAAACGAAAGGGTTTTATCACTTTGGCAGAATGATTTGGTAGACGTTCAAGCAGTTCTTGATTTCAGGAAGCCATTGCTTGCTAGTACGGAAACAAGTTTTCAAGCCGAGCTCTACTAAATAACACTTGGTGGGTTTTTTTTTTCCTTTCAGAAGAGACGAGCGGAAACAAACAAACAAAACACACACACACAAAAACCACACCATGGGGACTGTCCTTTTCTTGCCTCCCCGTGTGCTGTACTTGCCCCCTTCAAGGAGTAGGAGGGACAGAAGTTGTGGCAGGGCGGGTACTGATTAGTTGCTGTCATTCTGCACAGATTAACACCTATTTTTAGGTTTCGAACCTCTTGAGTAATACTAGTTAAATTGGCACAGGTTAATAAGTTGGGGTCCACAGAGCCTCTTAACTGTTCACTGTGAAATTTGAATTAAAGAGGCAGTCTCACTTTGTCAAAACGATGAAAAAAGGTTTATATACCAAACATTGACTGTATGGCCATGTTTGTGTGCATGTGTGTACGCACACAGAAGATACATAGGCTTGGAAAACAAAAATTGAAATTAATTACTTGGCACAAACAAGCATTTGGAGGATCTTTGCAGAATAAATCTGCAGTGAAATCGGTTTTGAAAGGAAACATTTTCTTTCTTTACTTTTGATATAAATGTAGCATCTAAAAATAAAACTTAAACGTTATTTTTTCGTGCGTTTTCTCCTTGTCCTCCCCCCATTATATCATTACACTGTTACACTGACACCCACTGGTAAAAGCTGATCTGAGATCAGGGTAGTAAACTGAGCCTCTCGATGAAGGGACAGCTATTGCTCAGAAAAAAAAAAATAAAACATAGATCAAAGAATGGCTTCTTTCCCTTCTTCCTCTTGAAGGAAAAGCATTGCAATGGTCTTCACTTTGATTTTTGGTTTTTTTGACAAGTTAGTGTGTGGATGTTCCAAACATAAAGAGGGAGACCACAGTGTTTTTCTCTAAGAAACATAACAACATAGGAATAGCTACATTCAAAGCAGCTTATTTCTAGACAGCTATATGAGTGAGGACAGACAACAGGCTGGCACAGAGGAGAGAAGATGAGAAACGTATTAATATATTAGTAGCTGTTGGGTTTGCTGCTGTTTCCCAGGTAAAACAGCTTGAAGAAGAACAGAAATAATGGTCATGCTGGAAATATATTTGTGTGGGCACTGACCTGATTGTATCAAAGCGGAGATGAATGCCAGCGCTGTGAAAGTCTTACTTAGTCTGTTTACCATTTATTTCAAAGTTGTTAGTGGTCTTGAAAGCCACTTGTGTTGGAGAAACAAGGCATATTTTATTGAAATGTACCACAGCACCAAAATCTGATTTGTGAGAGTGTCGTTCCATAGCCCTGCCTAGCACAAGAACAATACCACGCAATTATGCTGTTTCAGGCTCTGAAATGGGCTTTCTTCCAAAACACCCTCCCCTTATATTATTAGACGTGTTTCTATAAATGAAATGATTGATTGAAAATCTTCCTGTGTTTACGTTGTTTGGGCAGCAGTAGCATGGATTTCCCCTGTCTAGACTAAAATTGTATCCAGTGGAGATGCACGGGACAGCTGTTTAGAGTGAGACATAACAAATGAGCTGCAGCAAAACCTGTCCGTGGCTGGCTTCCTTGTAAATACAGTGATACATTCTTTATTGTAAGGGAAGAGGGGAGCCTTAGTAGAAATGAGTACAGAAATGAATACAGAAATGAAATGGACTCCACAAAACGTGAAAGTGTTGAAACGCCCTGCCAGGACTGCACAGTTCAGAAATTAAAACTCTAGCCTTTCACCTTTGAAATTATAGTTCAAGTCTTTCTTTACATTCTGAATAAAATGAGCTTAAAATAAGTATAAAAAGTAGTCTCTGGGATTGCCACATTAGTGTTACGATTGGTGCAGATAACCTAATTGGAAAACAGGATGACTGCTGGGATTTGGTTCCTCAGGAAAAGCTGTAAAGAAAATCTTTACTGGGGTGCTTGTAAAATACATATATACGTATTTGTTTGTATATGTATATAAATATATATGTGTGTAAAGAAGAAATCTCTACAAAAGCGGTCATTGAAGTTGCGGATTTATACAAGGTTTTAATGCCTGAAGATGTACTGCTTCATTGAATATTACCTTATAGATACACTGTCATACAGAAATGCTAAGTTTGGAAACCTGCACATGGCTGCTAGCAATTGATTTGTTTTGCAGTTTCACTTTGAATAACAATAAAAGAACGAAGAGGAGGTTTACTTTGAAATTGAGACAGGCTGGGGAAAAAAATGCTAGCTTGTATCCTGTAATTATCCAGAAGCACCCTTGTAGACCCAGAATAAAACTCACAGAACAGGCATAAAGCACAGTGAAGAGTCAGGGTTTGTGAGGAGATGGTGTGTCAATAGCCTGCCACATCCTTTCTCCTCTCCTCTTTCCCTGTGTCATTCTTGTTCTGTTTGCATGAAGAATGCAGCAAACATACAAGAAGAAAAGTGGAGGAGGGTGGAGAACATTTACGGTTCATATTGCAGTATTCAAATAAAATACTTCAAATGCTATAAACAGTTTCATAGTCATTGTTTATAGACTCTAGTATTTTTAATATTCTAAGGTGTAATTGAATTCTGAAGCCAAGATTCTGCAATTAATCAGGCTTTTAT
Source organism: Brachypodius melanocephalos (assembly GCA_013398615.1). Classification (NCBI taxonomy): domain Eukaryota; kingdom Metazoa; phylum Chordata; class Aves; order Passeriformes; family Pycnonotidae; genus Brachypodius; species Brachypodius melanocephalos. The sequence goes on along the minus strand of VZSR01003807.1, from coordinate 12,884,836 downwards.
AAGTGAGCCACTATTTGCTAGCAGTAACTTCGAGAAGAATTTGGACTTCAATTACTTTGTTTGTTTGTTTGTTTGTGGCTATAACAAAAAAGTGAAATGCTGAAGTGGTCAGCAAAATTATATGTTGTGCATCTGCCTGGGTTAACAAAAGTCCCAAGCTGTATAAGTAGTTCAAGCATTTGAGAAACCTAATTGTTTGATTCCTGTATGCAGATTTGGGCTTTGTGCATGTGAATCATGGAACGTGTGTTTTTGGAGGGCATGTTTTCAGGGCTTGTGCTCACTTTTTTCCAGTACAATGTCTAGAGAACTCAAGTAAAATGGAAAAAAAATTGCAAACACTTTGTTAGTTGTTCTAAGCTTTTATTGTTATGCACCCTACTTAGGCCTGAAGTGATTCCTAGGAATGCTGGTATTTTTGCCTACCCCATTGAAATGTTCAGTGTAAATCTGGGCTAGATGTGAGAGACAGTTTTTCCTTCAGTTCTGAGGAATTGTACTGCTATTGTGAACTGGAAGAGTGTGGAGGAGTTATGGCACTGACTGAAGCACTTGTTCTTTCCCAGTCAACTCTTAAATCTTGATACCAGAAGGGTCAAAAACTGGCCAGCTGTGACATCTGAATAATTTTTAAAGCAGTTAATCCAGTCAGAGTGTTTATCAATCTCTGTACCACGTGTGGAGGCGATGGGGACACATCCTAAGATAATTCAAAAGAAAAGCTCATGTCATTGGCAAAAATCAAGTGGTTCAGCTGAGTCTTGTTCCACAGATTTACCTTTTCAGGTTTAAGATGGAAACACTGAACACTGCCCAATGGATTCCTACTGCATGGTTATTTGACAGGTGCGTGGATAGTTTTTTTGTGCAAACCAACCCTTCTAAACCTGTATGCTGGGTCTGACAATGTCCACATGATGCCCACATGAGTTGCCCAGGTGTTGTCAGCATTAGCCACTCTCTGTACATGGCATGATAGATGGGAGAAGGGGACAGTCAGGAAGACCCTTTAATCTACTTGGGAAAGTAGGAGCCAAGTTTTGAGAGCGTGTTACATACTGCTGGCAATTGCCTTGATCCCTTCCCCACGTAATTTACAGTTGCATGGAGCACTGTGGTTCTCTTGGTCTCACACTCCCATGGCAACATTAATTTAGCTAAGTGTGCAATATCAGACATGCATTTAGTATGTTTTAATCATCTTCAGAAAAATATGTTTCAGCCCTTTTTTGTATAAAAGCATAGGCTTTCCTTGCTTTTAATTGTTGCTTGTCTCCTCTTGGATCTGTTCTGATTTTTATTCTGTTGAAGATGAAAAGGTTAATTTTTGTATTAACTGATCATTTTTCTCAAAACCATGTTTTAGAAAGTCCCAATTCGCCAGTCCTGCAAGGGAAGGTGGAGAGAGGAAGCACATGTATAATAAAGAATCAGTTTCTTCTGACTCAGAATTAGGTTGTGAGCAAGTAGTAGCATATACAATCTAGAAGACAAGTATAGAAGAACATAAGATGTATATAGGGTAGATCTTACAGTGATAAATTTTGTCTTGGTGTTTTTTTCAAAAAGCACCAATTTTTTCAGATAAAGCAAGAAGAAAAATGAAACAGTTCTTGTAGGGTGGGAATTGAAAGTACTGTGGGAAGTGGTGCTAAATTACAGAAAGGTGCTCACATAGGTGTTCTTCTTTTCCTGTTATTTTTGAGATTCCTCTAGGTTGTGTAAAGTTACCCATTCCATTAGAAGTAGGAGTAAAGAATGCAATTTACGATTGCAATTGGCTGTGGGACACAGTAAAGATTTTGAGGTTAAAATGATTTTTCTGAAACAGAGTGCTCCCTACATTGTGTTTAAAATTGCCTAAAAATTCTTCTTAACCCACATACTCAAAATAATGTTCTCTAAGGTGCAGGAAGCATTTTCTCCTGAGCACAATAGGAATATGTTGAATCTCTTGAAAACTGTTTCTGTTTTTCAAACACCTTTTCTTTTTCAGCATAGATAATTAACGCCTTCTTCACAGTGCTTGGTGCCCTTGATACATCTGTTACCTTTGACAGATCCTTTCTGTTTGCCACCTCTTCTTAACATGCTTCCAATATTTTCAGCACAAAATAGCTTTGTATCTTTGATGTTGGTTTTATATGGGCTCAATTAAATAAGAAAGCTGCTGACAGAATGGTGTAGAGTTGAAGCTTTGTTTCTGTAAAGATTTTGTCCTTGGTCACTTATCTTCCGTTTTTGCTGCAAAATGTTTAACTTGTTTTAGACAAGATTGTTAAGGCACGCAGTTTTATCTGGAACTGTGTTTGTTTTCACTTTTGCAGGTGCTGTGTGCGGTAATTATGTAGAGATGTAGGTAAAGGAGACAGAGGAGTACTCTACAACTGCAGCCTTAAGCAGCAAAACCCCATCCCACTGCTGAGAGCTGCTTTAAAACATGCCTTTCTGGAAGTTTCTGGAATATTTAGAAGCAATGCAGCTGTTCATTACCACCCCCTAGTTGCTGGTGGATGGCATCTTGTATTTAGGCTGAGGAACCCAGCTTTGTCTGGAAGGGTCTGTTGGGGCTGTTCAGATGGGCCCTTGGGTGGCTGAGCTGTGGCAGTGGGTAGCTCCAGCTCTGCTATAGAGGGCAGTGGCATTTAACCCTTTTTTGATGTTTTCTGTTGTGGTTCCTCTGCAGCCCCACAGCGTGGTAGTGCCCAAAGGCGATAGCTGTAGAGACCCTTTGCAGAGAAGGTTTTATGTTCCTCAGTTTTGAAAGCAGGGAATGAAAATGAAATCACAGTGTTGGAACAAGAGAGTGAAAAATACAAATGGATTAGAAAAGATGCAGTCACAATACCTAAATAAAAGACTTACTGGTGGCAGTAATTGTTACTGCTTATGTCACATGGCATAATGACAGTTTTTCAGGATTTCCCGCATATTAGAATGTATGAGGTTGAAATTCAGTTTTTATGATACCTACCACTCCTTTCTTAAGGGAAATTAAATGGCAACTGCTCTCAGGTTTTGGGTTATGTACAACAGTCATTTTGATCTCTACATTGTCAAACAAATAAATATCAAAAGCATTTTTAGTGCAGTTACTCTGTTTCATGCAGTGTTGTGGTGTGAAAGAACTAATTACATATTACACATCTTTTGCATATATATAGGAAAAACAGTATGACAGGAAAATATAAAAGAATTTGAATATATGCTTACAGAGGGAAAACGTGCATGAGTATGTGTGTGTTTATATATAACTTGCCTGTTTCATCTCCCGATGACAAGAACAGATGAGCATGTTACTGCCATGAATTTACTGATGATCCACTAATGATAAGGGACCTGCGGAGCAGTAAGTTGTGACAGAATTGTAAGCGATGGGAGGGTGCCCACAGATAGGTCTCATAGGTTTCCCTGCAGGGTGCACTGAGCAGAGATGTACACAATCTCAAATGTCGGTTTCTCTGGGAATTGTCATGTTTGTTTCCTGGTGCAAACCGAAATATTTTTGTACTTTTCTGTCTTCTTGACTTTACAGAAATTGCCCTACAGCACGACATTTTTTTTCTGCTGAGGTGCTCCTGATATGTGTAATTCTGTTGTAAGTATTACATCTCACACAGTTGATTGTTACTACTTTTAGTTAGCTAATATTTTCTTCTCGGGGATTGGCCTTGTTCCCAGGATTTTGCAAAATATTTGCAAAGGGAGACTAAACCAGCAGGTCAATCAATAGCACATCCAGCAATGTGTGTTGGACTCAGTGCTGGAGATGTTAATGATTTTTTTTTTAGTTGTTTTAAATCAGCTTACCCAAAAGCACTGACATTTACAAAATACTTTAAAAATACAAGTAGGACAGATCTGTACCACTAACCAGGTTTTAAGAACATGTTGCATCATTGTGTTTTTATCTCAAATACTGGCTGACCGAGAACAGAGCTGTTTCAGCAAGCTGCGTCCTTGGGCTACTGTGTTGTCTGTACATGCTAATAAGGAGAATGAGGAGAATTAATAAGCAATTTGAGCTGCAGAATAGTTTCTTGAAACATCTTTTCAAACCTTTTTAACACAAAGTAGCACACAAAGTTACTCTATCATTTAAAGAGGGATCGTTTTGCTAAGTAATTTGTATTTTCAGCCTAAAAATTGTGGCTTCAAAAATTAGGACGTTGATCTTTATTATTGCAAGACCCAATGAGCTAAGAGATAAATGACTGATACCACAAAAAAGAAGCAATAAATGAAAGGGAAAGCCTAAGAAAAAGGGGATGCCAGATTTAATGAATAATTACCATGAACGGGGTCACATGGTTTCTAGTTTTTATACAGGTCAAACTGTGAGGCAATAGCATTTGCTTAACTGAAAGGCTAAGTAAGTAGTCTCAACAGCCTTTTTATAGAAAGTGAGGAAATTTCAGCTGATGTATCCTTAATTCATGAGACAGTCACACCTTTATTTCAGGCATAGATTCAGGGTCATAGCAAAGGTGTGTCTTTGCTGTATTTATTCAAGGTTTGCCCAGGGAACATGCTCAATACTCATTTGCTACAGACCTGAAACCTAGCCTGAAGTACATGCATGCACTTTTAATGCATGATAGCAACTAAAATTCGTGGCAGGTAGCAGAGAAAAAAAAGGAAGGAAGGGTTGTTACAGTTACTAAAGTTTATTATTGCAGTTCAGTGTGCATTTAAAACTGTGTACACTCTCAGTAAATTCTTAAAAACTGCCAGAAACTAGTAGGATTTTTGTTTATGTAGGTTTGTCCCTGCTCCAATGAGAAGGACAAATATTTGCCAAAATTACTGAATCCTAATTACTTGAAAAGGATGGCAAAGGGAGGAGATGTAAAAGTAGTTAAACTGGATTTAATAAAGATATTAATGACTATAGCTGTATTCATCTTTGAAATAAACGAAGGACTTTGAAAAATGAAAACTGGATTACCTTCCTATTACCTTTGTTTAAAAGATGAGTTTGGAACTCATATTTTTGGTGTGTGGGTGGGTGGGCTAATGGGAAAACCTTAAAAGCTGAAAATCTATACTAGAAAAGGATTTTGAGGGTGTATCTGCACCAAAAATCACAGCATTCTCCATTTTCTGTGCTACCCAGGCTATTTCTTGTAGGCAGCTCAGTAAGATTGGTATGTGGAAATAATAATTGGAATTACATTTGCATTGCTCTGCACCTAGGCTGATGAGACTGAGTTGTTGGAACTACAGAGCCTCTCCCTCCCCAGGACTGGAAAAAGTCACCAAGTCCTGTGTAAGTCAGAGGGTGAAAATGGGTACAAGACCACACAGTTTGAACTGGACGTTGTGATGCTGTTTTGTCTTGGCACGATTGAGCAAGAAGTGCACCCAACAAGGTGCAGCAAGAAGGTGATTTGGCAGTAGTAACTCAAGAGGATGCACCCGTCTTTCCTCATTCTTTTTAGAATTTGTTATCACTGGGAAGAGAGTCCTTTCTAAACTGATTGATTGTTACCAAACAGGGAAAACAAAAGTGTTGCAAAATGCAAGTATTAACTTACACTTACATTTGTTTTGTTTTGAGCATATTTTAGATGAGCCAGAGGCATGCCTTTTTAGTAAGCAGGCAGTTGGCAAGAACTCTCTAGGTATCAGGGAAGCCCTGTGCTATAATTTTCCTAGAATAATAATGTCAAACAAATGACAATAGAAAGCCTATAAAATTTGCAGCCAGCTGGGCAAATTCTCATGTGAACCACAGAAACTGTAAGTGCCCATATAAAATATTTTGTCTTGATCAGAACTGCTCTAGTCTGCTGTGTCCCTTGCCAGAGTAGTTGTAACCCCCTCACCTGCCAGCTGCAAATAGTGGCTCCGTTGGGTGAACTCCAAGGAGCTCCAGCCCAAGTCTCAGAGCAGTGTTAAGTGTGTGCTGTATTGGAAGTTTTTGCTTGGGTAGTTAAATGTAGATCGATGATCCTTCTCAGCATTAATTTTTATGGGATATTACATGGGAATCAGCATGCATCAGAAATCGTTATTAGTGCTTCTTTTCAGATTCCTTCAAAGAAGATGGAGAGGGCTTTTGTAACCCGTGTCTTTTGTGAGTTAGTTTTTTGTCCTTGTGTACTTGGAATTTCATATTCCATTGTTTGGATAACAGTATGGGCATTAAGCATGGCTGTAATTCCTTCTCTTAATGGTATTCCACTTCCCATGACTCTTGATGAGCCAAGAAAGACCTGGGCTGAGCTGAGGACTGAACCAGTGCTGAGTATGGTTTTGAAAAAAAACAAATAATAATAATTTCTTGTGTCATCTGATCACTAGGTTGTACAGCTTTGTTCCAAAAAGGCCATGTTCGGTGTTGCACCTCAAGGGTTCTATCTGTTTCAACTCCTTTTCTCTTTGACAGGGAGGTAAAAATGGCTGTATGTAATTTACTGTAAGTCTCTAGGTCGCGATGCAATATTCTTTGTCGAACTGGGTCTGTATGAGTCATTTATTGAGAAGCAAAATAGAACTACTGACAAAGTTTCATTACTTCTGACAAAAAGAGACTCAAGGCTACTCCCCATCTTGTTTCAGAGTACTCCACGTGTTAGTCATTGGGTCCTTCAGGCTGACATGATGTTTATGAATTCTTTCATCTTGTAAAAAAGTACTAAATGCTATTCCATTAGACTGTTAAATCATATAATACTACATAAGCAGTAGTGGTCTTCATCACAGCTGCCCATTTTGGAGTCTGTGTAAGTTGTGCAGGGAGGTAGGAAGCTCACCTTGCCATGCACTGGGGAGGTTTCTGGACTCCGTCCTGGCCAGCCCCAGAAGGCTACTTTTGGACCAGGGGCAGAGTGAGGAGCAGGCAGTAGGAAGGGTCAGTTGCCGTGGCAGGACAGGCATGCTTCAGCTGTGGGACACTCCTGCTTAAACCACTAATTGTGTCTCGTGTAATTGATCCACAGTGTATGGTTAATACACGCATCTGTTAGAACACTACCCCTTCATTTACCCCTTACCACTTACAATAGCCTTCTAGCCCAGAATTGCAGGATACTGCAAGTGTGGTTTGAGTTTGTTTATTAGAAGCAAAAAGGCTGTTTGGTTCTTTTGATACACTGGAAGAAAAAATGACCAAAGAACAGTGACCAAAAATTGCTTTTACATAGAAATTAAATATGGGGCAAACAGCATTCAACTGTAGCACTGTATTTTGAGGAGCGGGAAGTGTGGACTGGAGCAAAAATTCAGAGCAGTGCCTAGGGGAAAGCTGCTGTATCTGATAGAGATATAAATATGTACATGAAATCAACAGTGCTTCATTTAAGAATCAAGTTTGCATTTTTTAGTGATGCAGTGAATTTTTCACTGTAAAAGAAAAACACTCCACCTACCTGAGGTATTTACGTGTGTACACACTCAGAACACCCAACTAAAATAGAAAATGTGTAACTGCCGCAAATAGGTATATAATGGGAAGTTCTTAATCAACATCAGATTATCCTAAAGCAATAATGAATGTCTTAATTTTTTTATGTATTGGAATGGAAGGGATATATTCTGAAGGTGATTAACAGAAAGATGGTGCTTGCCTGATTCTTAACGTAATGTTCTCTTTTGCTGGGATTATGTGGGTGCTGATTGAAGTACACGAGCATTCCCACTAGAGGGGGGTCCACTCAACCTGGCTTGTAATGCATTTTGGGTTTTTTTGCCGGGGGAAGCTCAGCATGAGGAAAACCTCATGTTGTCCCACACCTTGTTTCAGTCCTTTATGTTGTGTATCTTACAGTGTCTGCAGTTATTTGTCTCTTACTTAGCTTAACTGTCTTTTACACAAGGAGGTGAAAACCCAAATGAGTGGACTGACACACTAGTGCAGTGTTGAGCACAGTAGTTACAAAAGATACAGAGAATGTTTAATTGTATCATCTGCAAGGTGAGGACAGTTATTTATCACAGAAGTGGTGTGATCAGTCTTGGAGAAGTAGAAGCAGCTTTATCAGATCTGTTCAATAACATTTTTAATTACAATTGTTATCTATCTTCACTCCAAGCCATTTTACTGTCTCTGTGAGCCTTATGTTTCTAAGCACAAAAGAGAATATTTCTATATGTGAAAGAGACTAAGAGTATGTTAAACGAGCTTAAACTTCTGTTATACTCTTTGATGTCACAGTTTGTTTTTCCTCTGAGTTTCTTGGTGAAATGAAGGATTGAATTTTGCACGTGTTGGCCATTGTGCCATGTTAATTAGTGCGTTTTGGAGCTGTGGCAGTTGTGAGCATTCTCTTGGCCCTGAGCAGGAGCTTCTTTAGCAGAGCCCAGGTGTTGACAATATGTCTGTGCTCTGCAGTGAGGGTCCTGGCATGTGAGGTGGCCTCTCTGCAGGTGAGGTATGTGCAGAGCCCAAACTAAAACTTTGCCCAATCTGTACTGGGTTGGTGCAGGTTTTCCGTGCCATCCCATCCATGTCGTGCTTCTGCAGGGCAGGGGACAGGCAGCCCTGGACAGGCTCAATGGGGCTGTTTACCCAGCTGGGACCTTTGGGGAGGAGAAGGAGGAGGAAGGGACAACAGGGCAAGGGAGACAGAGTGTACTGAGGCTGGCGACTCTGGTGGATTCAAGGAGGAAGTCAGAGAAGGACCCTGTGGCACAAAGAAGGCTCCATTTTTTCCTAATGAATCTCCACAATAGAAATGGAGCACAGGGGTAGACATCCACTCTCTAAAACTACCCAAAAGGCAGAACAACTGAGGTTGTAGCCAGGTGGAGTCAGCCTCTTCTCCCAGGCGACAAGTGACAGAAAAGAAGGATATAGTCTCAAGCTCTGTTGGGGGAAGGTCAAGTTGGAAATCATGACGAGTTTCTTCATTGAAAGATGGTCAGGTACTGGAATGGGCTGCTCAGGGAGGTGGTGGAATCACTGTTCCTGGAGTGTTCAAGAAACAACTGCCGTGACACTTGGTGCTGTGGTCTGGTTGACGTGGTTGTGTTCCATCAGAGGTTGGACTTGATGATCTTGGAGCTCTTTTCCAACCTTTATGATTAATGGGACTGGAGATAGCATCTGGGATATGTCACTACATAATACTGGATAGAGAAAACTTGAGTTTGAAAAAGTTTTTGGGGTCTATCTAGTGGTGGTAGCTGGATGCTGTACCAAAACAGTAAGGCTAGTGAAAATGAGCATTTGCACTTCAGATGTGTACCACATTAACCCTAACCAAGATGCTTCTGACGGTGGAATGACTTTCTTCAGAAGCCACCTGAGCATCTGAGTAGGGCACTGTATTGTGACAAGCAGTCATACAGTTATTTCCAACCCAATGGTTGATTATTCTTTTTGGCCTTGGGCAAGTCACTTAACCCTCTATCTGTTTCTTCATCTGTAAAATATATTATGGATATTTATCAGTCTCACCAGGACTGATTGTTTAATATTTATAAAGTGCCTAAAGGATTAGAAGCTTAATATAAGGAGCTAATATGTATCATATCATTTTAGATTGATTTTATTTACTTGGATTTTTTTTCCTACCTCCTATTGAATGAGATGCCATTTGGTAGCCTTTTACTGCTTTTCCTAATTAGCTGGACAGGTCACAATTGGGTAACTCCAGGTTCATTTTCTTCATTTATTCCTAGTTCCTATGAATGCTTTATCTCCCTCCCACTTTTTTTTTTCTCCTTAGTTTTTTAATTTAGAGATGAAGAAATACCATATGTTGCTAGATCATGTCATAAATATATTTAAGTGCTGCCATCATTGTTAGTTTATCAGCCTTTCCATTATAAACCCTCTTGTTCAGGGGTTTATAACTCTGGCATTATAACATGCTTCAGGGTGAAACTTCCCATTCATTTTTTTCCCCTCTTGATTTGCTTTAAATCCTTCACTCTTCTTAAGTTAAACTGGAGATTAGATACATTAGTTATAGTTATACTAGTTGTATAAATTATAATGCAAGAGTAGGCATTCTAAATAGGATGTAAATCAGAGAAATAGAGACTTTCCTAGTTGTTAAACTGTGAGCCTGAGAGTAGAGATCTGGGATTCTTTCCATGAGTGTGTCCCTGGCTTGGCATGTAACTACTAAAAAAATTATTTAACCTCTTTCTGCCTCACTTATCTCTTTATATATTGGGATGATGACATTTCTCACTTCACTGGTGTATTGGGAAGATTAATTAATTAGAATTCATAAAAGACCAAGATTCTCAGGTGAAAGGCTTCGGAGTGTGAAGTATTTTTGAGGAGTCTAATGAGAAATTGGTGTGCCTGCTTTCCCATGTCTGTTCCTGTTGTTGCAGGTTAGTGCGTATCAACTCTAGAACTGTGCAGTGTGTGGCAGCCAGCAAGGGCTTTGATCTGAAGCAGCACTCAATGACCTGGCAGCTTGCTTTTCTTGGGCTTTCAAACATCCACTGTATCTCTCAGCCAGCTGGTCTTGGTCTTTGCCTGGGGAGCTTGTGTTCCCTGAGTTCCAGTTTTCAAACAATTCTCCAGTGCAAGACAGGACAGCAGCCTGCAAGCAAGACAGAGCTTCCCCTTGGTGCCGTTCCACTTAGTGCTGGTGCAGAAGTACCCAGCCTGCTTGACAGGAGGGGAAGAGGTCAGATGTTCCCAGCTTTTTTTTTTTTTTTTTTCAGAGACTTAACATGGCAGATCATTCTGGTTGTGCTCAGGCAGCTTTTTGGTGTAGTCAAAACTCTGTATGGAGAAAAATGTTCCAGCTGTAGTACAGTAAATTCTGGGACACTGACAGGTACTCTTGATGTCATTCAGGTTGAGAAACCTTGTTTGTGTCATGAAGGATGCTCTCCTACTTTCTTCACTCTAGGATTTCTATCGTCAGTTGTTATATTTGGACATCCTATCATGTGCAGGTTTCCTAGGGTTGATCCAGACTTGTACCTTCATTTACAGATCTCTTCTTGGCCTGGATTGTGGTGCTATGCTCAGGAGAGAGAGGTTCTTGGTGGTGGCTAAATTTGAAATTATCTTTCTCCTTATAATTTCAGGTTGAAGTCTTGGCCTCCGAGGATGCTACATTTGGACACAAGGTGTGTAGTTTGGTGCAGTTTTGTTACACAGGTCCCAACAACATGGGTTGTTGACAATTTTCAACCTGAGAATTGAGGATTCTGTGACTTGGATCCATCAATTCAGAAATTTCCCTTGTTTGTGGTAATCTGAGAATGGCACACAGGCTGTGTTAATCCTTTTCTTGATATAAAACTTGTGAGCGAGTTTTACTTGTGCAAATTCATGTGGAAACATGTTAGGTCAGCTTAGCAGTAGTTTTTAAGACTGGACTTGCCCAAATGCTGAATTTGCTCTTGTTCCATAGATTTGCAACTCAGAAATTGTACTTGTTGTCTGCTTGGCAGTCTGCTGAGTAAGCCACTTTGTTCAGGCCCTTTTTCACAGAGCATCTTGAGTAGAAAGTAGTTCATTGAACAGCTGCATCACCCTGTGTTCAATTGTAGATCAGCGCGTGGCGGGCAATAGTGTGTGTTGGAAAGACAACTTCAGACCTGCCCAGCTCCATGGATGGGCTGTGTCCTACCTGTGCTCAAAGTGCTCAAGTTTCTTTGGCCAGTGAGCATTGTGGTGATGACACTGTTTTAACAGAACACTAATAGGAGATGATTTTAACCAGGGCAGATTGTGTGTAAGCAGTATACAGTTAGCTAGAAAGAGAGTCAATGGGGAAGGGGAAAAGGAGATTGCAGGAACAGGAGGCTAAATCATGACAGTGAAGAGGTTCCTGCTGCTGAAGGCCCATATGCTGTGATGCTATTGTAGGTGAAAAAATAGTGATGCTGTTACTATTAAGGAAAAGCAAGAAAATATTAAGTAAGTTCTACAGGTTTATTTGGAATACAATAAGCAAAATTAACCAGCAGGAAAAAAAAAAACTTTAAAAGTACGTAAATATTCGTGATGCCAGAATTTACGTGTCAATATTGTATGTTTTTATGTTGATATGTGATAAGTGATTTCAATAAATTATTAGAAAACAAACAGAGCTACTCTGGTATTATTTGGAGTGTATAATGTACAATAGTCTGCAGTATTTTCTGATTTTTATTTAATACCCAGCAAGCATACAGAATATTCATTGAATATTTAATAAACCTGGAGGGTCAGCTCTTGTGAGCTCATCTCCATAATCCTTCAGACTAGGTGGGTAAATAGAAATATTACTGATGATTATTGTCGCCAGTCACTCTTGGAGCTAAAAAAAAGCACTGTGGAGGAGGCTTCTAAGGCTTTTTCATGGCTAGAATTACAAGGTGTTTTTATGTCTTGTCAGCCTGATGGACATCCTTTGAAACTCCTTTTTATTACAAAAACTTTTAAGAGATTTCTGTTGCTAAGCTTCAGTTTTACAAAACTGAATCAGTACTGTCGCTAGCTCTGAACATCAATGTCCAGAGTCCCAAGCATCTTTTGTCCTAAGCTTCATCTTCAGAACCATCAGGATCTTTTAAACTCTCTTATAATAGTAGCTTTATGATATACAGGGAGCTATGTATGTCTAGGAATGTCCTGTACTTTTTATCAATCAAAAAGAAAGCAAAATGTATCACCCAAAACTTGTTAATCCTAGAATTTATTTTTGCTGTCTATTTAGAGATGCTGCAAAAGCACTTTTTTCCCTTCTCTCTCTTAAGAGATGCTTTCTTTACTGTCTGTCTCAATGACAAATAAATGCTAGTCTTTGTTACATTAACAGATGAGTTGGTATGCCAACAGTGAATGTGTATAAGCAAAATTTTTAAAATTAAAACCAGATAATTTTCTAAATGAGAAAGTAAGTTGAATACCAGGTAACAGTTGAGAAGGATGTAAGGTTAAAGATTTGCACCATGCAATGCTTTCCTCGGTACCTGCTTTTAGCCTGAATTTTCCTCCAGGGCTATTGTAGACTGTTGAGGAGAGCTGTCTTTTTTGGGTTTGGGTGTAGCATATGTCTCAGCTTGAAACATTGTAGGCCCCCTCTGTATGCAAGAGCAGAAGCATAGTTTGCTGCAGGGGATGACTCTTCTTTTGACTGCATCCATTCCACCTGTCCTTAGATGCCACTTAGTTTTAGGCTGTTGACAGGCTGTGTTGCCTGTAGATACATACAAGAATAGTGTCTTTTAAGTAAGGATATTTGTAGCCTACTGAAAGAATGTACAATGTAATTTGTTATTCTTAAATTCTCTGTGATTTCAGTCTCATGGTAAATATGCATACTGGCAGCAAATGGGGCTGCTTCCCAGGAAAAGGTTCTGAATGAGGCATCAGAACATTGTTCAGCTTTGCTGTAGTTGTCATTGGCAAAGTGAACATCTGGCTGATGTAGTCTGCCCCTTGAATGGCTGAATCTTGGATGATGATCATCATCCTCATAAGTCTTTGTATAAATTAGCTACAGGATGCTTTTGATGCAAGTTATGAATATTGATTTAGACAAAATAATTCTTAGTTTAGAAAATTAAATGAAAATAAAGGAAATTGTGTCGAACCCAGGGAAAAGGCACCTTGAAGTACCAAATCCTATCTTTACTCCTTAAGCATGGAACAAGTGCGAAGTGCAAACCATTAATAGTAGTCCTTGAAAATGTTTCCTCCTCCTCAACTTTTTAATAAGTAAACAGTCTTCCCCAAACAAATGCAGGACATAAAGAATTTATTAAAGTAAAAATTACATTTTAATATGAGCGCCCTGTTTGCATTTTGTGCATATGTGAGACCATTACTGTTTAAAAGGCCATAAAAATCTAAGCACATTTTCAATCAGTTTAAAAAGAAGTTGTCATTTGTTAAGTATAAATTTGTACAGGTTTGATTGCATTGCTGTCCAAAGCTTTCTTTTGGTTGAATAGAAGGAAGTAAATCCATTCAGCTTTCTGTGCAACTAATTTTACAGAAGGAGGAAGCTGTTGGTGTGCTGTAACAGCTTTTTCAAAGATGGTACACGTGGTGCTCAATTTAATTTACACATTTATTTATGTGTTCTTGAATGCGTGTTTGTTTTAAAAGAAAAAAAATCTTCCCGCTTTTGACTGGTTCTTTTGTTTCAGTATTTAGAAGGGTTGTGATGGATGCGTGGTTACATATGGAGAGATGTAAGAGGGAATGACCATGTAGCAAATTGTGAGCAGCTGATAGGTGATCTGGGACAGGCTTAACAGTTATGCCTGGTTTGTTCAAATTCTGCTGAGGATAAACTTACATATATAATAAGTTCCATCAAAACCGTAGCTGCCAAGAAAGTAACATAGAGTAGAGTAAGAGTGAATAGATGGAGTGATATCTGCCTGAGTCTGCAGTCAACACACAGGAATGTATTTCAAATTTGGAAACTCTTTGAATCCCATTAATCTTGCTAAAGCCTAATGATGACGTGTAAAATACTAACAGTACCAATTTATTTTGTATTTATTTTAGCTGAGTAGGAAGTTATATTTTAGCAGATGGGACGAGTGTTCACAGATGGCAGAGAAAATAGGAGGAATACAAAGATGTGAAAAAGAAAGGAAAAAAAAATAAGGTGACCAGGGCAGAAGTAAAAGGTGTAAAATGTTTTAAGCATTTTGAATGATACTGATTTAAAGACCAAGGCAATGAACAAATAAAAATAGGAGAGTGGGAGTTTTTTAAATCCTCCTAAGAGATTCAGATGCTCAATTTCCATTAGAACCTTTTTATCCCTGAGGTAGAATTGAAAATCGTAGTCTGAAAGGTTGGTTATTATATAAAGATTTAACCCACATTTTATTGTTGTAGGAGCTGTATGTTGGCATTGGTTGGAATTACGGTGTCAAATGCAGTAGCACACGCTTCATACAGGCTGCAAATGGTGTCTGAGAGAACGGGATGCCTGACTTTTTAAGTATCTCTGCTGGGTTTACTCTCCCTCCCTTTCCCTAAGGCTTTTACTGTCAGCATCCACCTGACCCAAATAACGTAGGGCAGGGGAGGCTTCATTCGGTTAAGCCTGGTGAGATCACCTCGTGCACGTGTCCCAACGTGTCTGTGGACCTGTGGAGTGCCATAAGCCGTGCTGGCAGCA
The DNA here is from genome assembly GCA_013398615.1 of Brachypodius melanocephalos. Taxonomy (NCBI): domain Eukaryota; kingdom Metazoa; phylum Chordata; class Aves; order Passeriformes; family Pycnonotidae; genus Brachypodius; species Brachypodius melanocephalos. The sequence continues at coordinate 12,869,783 of VZSR01003807.1, read as the reverse complement.
CTGGCCACAGAGCCCGCCCTCCGCAGCTAATGCCGAGGTGCAGTGATCCCAGCTTAGTGCTGCATTAATATAAATAAGTTTGTTAATGGCAGTCCAGCAGCTACATGTCAGAAGGCTCACAAGTTTGTGCAACAGGAAAAGAGACACTTCTGTTCCCACAGTGGGGGAGCTCCACCAAGAACAGGACTCTCTTATTTGGTAGTGAGCTTTAATCCTTCCATTGTGTGTCGTTTTAAGCTGTGTTGTGATGTAATTGGCTTAATCATTACTATTATGTTGCTTTGCACAAGTTAAGATTGTAATTTGACATATGGAAATAAATGGCAACTGGATTAGTGATTTGCAGGTGTCATTTAAAAACGGGGCAGGGAAGAAAAGCCTTTCATATTTTGCAAGTGGCATGTTTGCTAATGTACAGAGGCAGAATTAACCACACAACTGCATCTCATGCTGGTTTGAAGTAGGAGCTTCACCTGTTCTTTTCTAGGACTGTGTGCTGCTGGGGCTGAGCAAAAAGAATCTCATTCCCGATGGATGTGTTCACTGTGGGAGTGATTTTATGTTTCCTTAGTGGAAGACAAGTACAGGAGTAAAGCTTTCTCTTTGATCGAGAAATGAGCATAATGGAGAGACAGCTCTATCAAAGAAATACAGCAAGGGTGGTATTTCTGATGTGGATGTGTCTGGGTCTGTATGATGGAGCTTCCGGTATTGTTCGTGGAACTAGCTGTGTTCTTGTTTTATGACACAACATAAAGTGATGACCTTGTCTTCATAATTTAGTAACTCTGGAAGTTGTTTAGAGAGTCTGTTCCTAAGTCTTTTAAAGTATGTGCTGCTGGATTGCATTTTTAAAATGTTCTTTCTCTGATACGCTACATGTTTTTAAGAATCAGATGTGCTCAGGGCTAAAATACTTTTCCTCTCAAACATACTGCTTTTACTTGAGTTTATTAAGGTGGTTTTTGGATTGCTTTGGTGAGGGAATGTTGGGCAGAGTGAGAAGGCTCATGCTTTTAGGGGTGGGGTTTTGCTTTCCTCCACCTTGTAGATGCTGCATTATTGCAACAATCAACAGATTATGGTGCATCTTCTGCAGTCTACTTATTTTCAAATCCGAGATAGCAGAAGTTCAAATCCCGAGGGTGAATTGTACACAGCTACACAGTGTAGCTATGTGTCAGCTTCGTGGTTTGAAGCATAGGACATCAAAGAGAATATTTGGTGGCTGACTGTGAGTTATGACTGTGCAAACCTAGAAAGAAACTGTTGTTCTTGCAATATCTGTAAGAGAACCCTTGAGCTATGAGATGGAGATGGCATAAGATAAAAATTGAGAGACATGTTCTCATGAGACATTTTCTTTTTTTTGTTTTTTTAATGTATTAACTTGATTGCAATAAAATAGTACTTCGTGGAAAGAAAAAGAAAATAACCAATTGAAAGAGAAGAAAAAGTAGACATAAAAAATTGTTCTCTTCTAATGCTTGCGTTAAGACAGCTTTCTTTTGTTGAAGACTGTAAGCAGCCTTTGCTCCTGCCATCTGGTGGTTGCTAATAACAGTTGCATCTTCAAAGACAAAGTAAATAGTTTTCAAGCCAATTAATCCTTTTCAGAAGAGGATGTTTTCAAGGGTCAGAATTAACTCTGTCTTGATGTGTTGACACTTGGATTGTCTGTGTGTGCTTAGTATATGGGAAAATATAGAGAAATGAATCCTCATTTTCATCTGTCTTTGCACTGTTGTCTTAGATGGGAACCTGGAAGTTTTAAATAAGTTTTTTGATTTGTTTTAGCTTAGAAAAAGTAGATACTCATATTAACCTCGAGTAAATTCTGTTTTGCTACTCATAGGAGAGTTAGGATTGCATGTTTCCCCAGTTCTGTTTTTCATTTCTTTGTGGACTTGTTTCACCTGAGGTGTTCAGATGACTAAAAGGATTTTCCAACTTCTTTTCTTTGAGTCATTGTTAAAGTTGTGTATTGGGGTTGTTGAAGTCTCCTGAGTGCCCTCTGTCCTGGGTGTTTTCCGGGAGCAGAGAACAGCATTAGAGCAAGGCACTCTTTTTATACTCTTAGGGACCCCTTACAGATGTATCCAAGTGTTTTGAAGTACTTATAACTAAGTAACATCAACTTAAACAGGTTTCTTTCTGAACAACCTGGGCGTTGTCACTGCTATGGTATTTGTGACAGTCCAAGAAAACACAAAACCAAGAAATTGTGATCATGTTCTACGAATTTCATCTCCATAATCAATAGTTCTTAATGTCTGCTAAATTTACTCTCAATAAATATTTCTGTGGTTTGTGGAGTTTTTTCCCCAATTATTTTTATGCTAATTAAGAGGCACACTGAGAGATTTATGGCGATGAGTTCATCTCCATCCATCATACAGTCCTAACTGTGGTCCAACTTTGTCCTGAGAACCGTAGGCAGTAGAGGAGTGAATCCAGCCACCTTGAGTATGGAGACTGATTCCAAACAGCATCCTTGTGGTGCCCCACTCCTCACAACTTTGTCCTGCTTCCCATATGGAGAGGATTTTAACGCTCTTTGGGAGAATGGAAAAAAGTTCAGGCTTCCTAAAGATGGTGATGCCTCCTTGTGCAGTGGAGGTGGGTCTGGACAGTTCCATAACAATCCTGCATAAGGAAGAAGAGACAAAATGATACGCAGAATAGGAGAAAAAGAAGCTGCGTTAGCTGAAAAGCCCTACTTGTCAGAAAGTCAAGATTGACTGGAGAAATTACAAAATAAGAGTTGCTTCTCTCCTCCTTGTGCCCTGTGCCCACACCCCTGTAGTCTCAGGAAAGACAAGGCAAGGTGAGGCTTTTGGGAAGACCTGTCTTCTGTGGCACACAGCGTCCCTGTGTGTGTACAGTGTATCAGGCTTTCTTGGATATTTCCTTTATTCTTTTCTTGCCAGTGATCCAAACTAGCCATAAATACATGTTTAATGTTCCTTTTTCAGCATGAAGCATCTCATGATGCTTGCAGAATAAATACTGGTGGCCTCAGGGTTAGGCTTAGGCAGTTTACATGGGTATGTGGTAACATTTATTTTACAAAGCTCACAAGCACTCTCTGGCAAGCTGGAGTGAGCACAGATGGTAAACGTGCCTTCCTCAGCACCCTTGAACATCGTTGGCCTGTGGTTGGCCCCGTGCCCTGCAACCAGCTAGGATTAGTGCTAAGAAAATGTAAACTGCTGCCTTTCTTCCTACATCATCTTTACTTTTGGACATACATAAATGTGATGAACAGCCTTCCTCTCCTGATGCATTGCAACAGCACTGCACAGTTTAGGTTATCGAGGTGTGGATGTGGCCACATTTTGGATTTTGATGTGAATTTAAAGCTCCCATTGCCTTTCTGAGAGTACCAGTGTGGAGTTTTCAGAAGATGTGTATGTATTTCAAAGCAACTGTTACGTTTGCTCAAGTGATGTCTGTCTGTAAGAATCATGGAATGGTTTGGGTTGGAAGGAACTTCAAAGATCACCTAGCTTCAACCCTCCTGTCATGGACAGGAGCACCTTTCAATTACATCAGGTTGCTCAGAGCTCCATCCAAGCTGATCTTGAACACCTCCAGGAATGGGGCATCCACAGTCTTTCTGGGCAACTTGTTCCAGTGCTTCACCAACCTCACAGTAGAGGCTTGGCAACTAATTTTGCTTTTCTGATTGATGAGTATCCCTCTTTGGGCAGTCCTATGCCCATTTAAATTGCCACTGTATTAAAATGAACTGCTGTGATGTTGAACCATCCAGCTCTTGTGGTGGCACCAGCAGCAGCAGCAATCCATACTTCCCCCTGTTGCTTTTGTGAAGAGGCGGTCTGTAGTATGGTTTTTCCTTTCCAAACTTCGTAGAAATACCAGAAGAGTGCAAAATTTGGTACTGCTTTCATGGTGGGAATATGCGTCTCCTCAAAGGTTTGAACCCACCATTTAACACCAGTCACTACATCACAGAGATTTAAGTTACTACCAGAGAAAAATAATTTATTTTCTCAGTCTCCCTTCTGTTACTCATTAAATTTTAACTGGTGGGTGCACTCAGGCAGCCTGAGTCTGGTGTGCCTGAGCTGTCTGGCTGGGTGTGCTGCTCAGCATCCTCCCTCGCTCAGCTGCCTCCTGTTGACATGTAAATGGGACTGATGCTTGCCTGATCAGGCAGGTCCTTTACAGTTCCGTGTGGCCCCTTTGATTTACACTGCTGGTTTGAACCTGGGGGGAGTATCAGGTTTACCAGGTCATCTAACAATCAGAACACAAAGTTTGCTTGTAAATACCTGCAAATAAATGTTGAGGCAGGTGGTCTCTTTGTTTAGGGGTGGGAAGAGAGCAGTTTGGAAAATTTGCAGTTTGGTATTCCTCCTTGATGCAGTGAGCAAATTAAACCAGATTTCTTTCTCTTCTGTAAATTCTACCTGATAGTACAACTGGTGGGACCAGAACTGTGCCCTTCAGCAACCAAGGCCACCTTGCTACAGAAAGCATGATCCCATTCAGACTGAGACTTTCAACAACAGAAACCCCACAAATATTTATTTTTTTATAAAGTTACTGTTGTTGTGTTTGCCTTTTTTTTTTTTTAATAGCGTACTTTTTTAGCAGCATGAACTACAGATACAGAAACAGAGTCAGATTTCTGCTATGTGGCTGCTTCCTCTGATTTCAGAATTGGTTTGTTAAACTAATGCTAGGTTTGAGGAGTAGGAATTGCAGAGAGGAGCATGACAAAGTTGTTGGGTAGACAGATGTGATTTAGGTTTTCATTTCCCCTCTTTTTTACCTGAGAAAAGGACAGGTGTGTATCATTGTTCAGAGCTGTGCTTTGCTGGAAAAAGTGCTGTTGACATGTTGCAGATTTCAAGAGGAAAAAGCAATGACAATAATGCAGAATCTGGGGCTTTTTATTGAACATATATTTCTTTTACAGAAGACATAATTTTTTAACTGTGAAGCTTCAGTTATTTCAGTTCGCTTTTTAAGAATCTTTTCGTGTGAGACGGGGTTTTCAAGTGAATTGGGATATTGATGGATAATTCTATTAGATTAGTATTACACTGAGAAATCTTGTTTTTCAAGGTCATTCCTTTGATTTTCTTGGTGAACAGTTAATTATGCAGGGTCTTAATATTTTCTTATATAGGAGAATCAAGATTACAGATGGTTTTGGCATGTTTTTCATACTGTTGCCATGCTTTACATTGTTTTATACTATACACATGAATTATTGTGACAGATTTCTAGTGTAACAATCATTGTGTGTGTTTTCTGATTTCACTACTAAATCCTTGCTACTGTATGAAATAGACAACAGACAAATTTACAGTTTATTAAAACTTGCCTTGCCATTTTAATCTGAAGCAAAATAAGCATTATTTGTACCGTTCAATTTAACGTGACTGTCTGTTTTCATTCCATCATCCAGTTCCACCCCCCTCACTTATCAAGATCTGTTTGAATCTCCCTGAGCCTCCTGTGAAACTTCCTCGTGGTGTTATTCCTTGTGTCAGAAGTGATGTACCGATTACCTTGTACGTGTAATCTATATCTAAGGTGGTTTTACAACTTCAGCCCTTGTGCAAGGGCTGTGCTCCGATGGAGGGGTGTACACCTTAAAATCATCTGTGGGAAGAGCAGTTAGAATACATGCTAATTTAAAAATTAATAAATGTATTTTAAGAAGTGAATTAACTGCTGTTTGTGAAGGAAAGCAATGAAGTGAATCATGTGGAACTGGTTTTTGTTGCATTGAAGTAACTAAATACCATTATAGCACGTACAATTTTGCAAAAGCTTTACAGTAATGTAGGTATGGCTGTTTATATGCTTATTAGCTTGTAGGCTTTTTTAGCCATGGTGTGTGCACAATGCTGCCAAGGTCAAAGTTGTTAGGCTTCCCTGAGTAGTCCTGAGAGAAGGAATTACATTAGGTAAAGCACTGGGGTTTTTTATTTAAGTAACCTCTTCTTTTTTTCTTTTTTTTTTTTTTTTTTCTTTTTTTTTAACAGCAGTATTGTGAAAAAGGATCTTGAAGGAGAAATTGGGGGATGCTGGGTTTGGAAACAGCATGGAATTAAGGAAATAGGGTTAGAACTGCAGTCTTTGGTGGAGCAAATTTTGAAGGTGATCACAATACTCTTAGGATCCTGTGTACTGTCTGGCTTAGTTATAGAGGGGTTTGAAAAGTGAGAAGGAGAAGTTCAAACTTGATACAGTGAGCAAGGGAAAGCTAATGGAGCACATTAAAAATGCAAGCTGACCTAGATATACTGTTGAATGGTGCCATGTGGTTTGCAGCTTTATATGGCAGGCTGCAGCGCGTTGTTCACCAGAATAAAAGCTAAAAAAGCTGGTGATAATACTGCATTGTTTACAAGTTGAAAGAGAAAATAGAACAATTGGGCCGCCCTGTTCTATTTCATAGGTGACCTCAAGAAAAACAACTATTTTTCAACATAAAAACAGCTATTGATTTCTGTTAAATGTATACAATATTTATTTTTTTAAAAAATTACAGAAATCACTTTTGAGGAATCGTCAAGGTGCATGACTCATTGCCACAAGTGTGTCTGCTCTCTGCTCTTCCGTTAAAGCTGCATGTACACAGAACCCGAGAAGAGGAAAAAAAAGTTAATACTATGCTAAGAGTTGATCAGAGCTAAATTCTTTCTCTCTGGAATATGATGATATTCGGAATGGAAAAGGGTGGCAGAATCCAGCCATTAATTTTATGGTACTTAACTTCTAGATTAACTTTGAAGAAGTGTTTCAAGAGGTGCGAAATTATCAGAAAATGGTAATATGGTATTATTTTTCAGACAATACTAAAATAACTCTTAGCTGCTGTTTGAAACTTGATGGTAAGTTACTCATTTTAGTACTGAGACAATTTCAGCTTGGAATTATTATCTTAACATATTTATAAATACCAACAAAAGCTAACAGAGGAAATGTTGACATCCCTCTCCACCTGTCTCCTGCCCCATCCTCCCACCTTGCATCTGCCTTAGCTCTCCTTGAACTGTGTAAATGCAGGCATATATGATTGGTAAATTACATATTTTTATAGGACTAGGTGGTTTGAAATTGATTTTTTTTCCTAGGGCTGTATGTTATAATGCATTTTCAGCTGGTAGAATAATAATAAAAAAGGTTTGCATGTACCTGTGATGCATTTGATTCCTCCCTGCAGTGACTCATTGTGGATCTCTTACAGCTAAGTGCTTGTTCCTTGTGATCAGAGGAAAATGCTACACACCTTCTGCTTCGTGCCTATTAAATTCAAGTTTCTATTGTAGGCAGCATTACACAGCTATCTTTGAGAATTAAAGGGGGAAAAATATGAAGAACAGTAAGTGAAGTGAAAATTCAAAAAATCCACTTTGTTCACCTTCAGCCCTAATTCTGATTTTTAATGCATTTCTGTTGTCATGCTTGCTTCTTCCAAATTTACAAATTTTTCTTTTATTCAGAGCCTTGGCCTTTGGTACCACATTGAAATTAATGACCATAATGGCACTTGCTCTTTCATTTCTATCTCCTGGAACCTAAATGATGGACACCAACCTTTTTAATCCTGTTACATTAAAGATAACGCACAGTTCCTTCATCCAGACCAGTATTTTGAGTTGAAGAAGGGATTGTTTTCTCCAATTTTGTTACCATTTTTCCCCCTCACCTTTTTCATTCCCTGAGGGACTGGTCTGGAGAACAAAGTGTCTGTGTTCCTGGGAACAGAAATAGATTGTTCCATTCATAATTTAGTGATCTATTTCTGTTTGGCAAAGTTAAGCACGTGCTTAACTTTGGGTCTGTGATTAAATCTCACTGACTCCAGTATGACTTAAATGCTTTGCAAAACTGTGGCTTTTATTCCTATTTCACAATCACATTCCTTCCCTCTCATTGCTTTTTTTTTTTCTTTTTTTCCCCCTCCTCTGCCATGCTGCAAGTTGACTGTGCTTAGTGTCAGCAGTTTATGTTCTGCATGTTTAATGAAGGCCACAGCTCAGCTCAGCATAGCCCTTCCCCTTACGCTAACAGAATTTTGATAAATGAGATTTCTTCATGTGGAGAGCCAAGAAGAGGTTTTGATGGGAAAAGGCAGGGCATGAAATCAGCCGGTGTCAGGGTGTGCAAATCATAGGCGTTTTAAACCAAAACCAAAATAAAGTAGTTGTTATGACTAACTGTCTTCAAAATGTGTAGCTTCCTATGGAGCACAAAAAGGATTTAACAATACACCAGCAAAACAAAAGTAGATTTGGAAAGCAGTGATCTGAATCAACGTGTTCCTACCTTGCTTGTTGCTCTGTATTCCCTGTGCCTACCACCTCAATTGTCAAAGTATGCTATGTGTAGGCAATTGGATTACAATAATCATTGCTGAGTTTAGCACGTGGAAATGTGTTTCAGTTGTGGTTTATATCCTGTGTTGATCCAAACCATGAGAAAAATCTATTTTATGCCCACTCAGGTTATTGACTGCAATAGAGGGAACTAGTGGTAGATAAAAAGAAAGTGCCAGCAGATATTGAAAGAAATGTTTTCAACTAAGGTGCACTTCTATGATCTTTCCTCCTTTCCTGTTTGTATGTTCATTTTTCTGATACTGCTCACTGCATTCTACCCTCCCACCTCTATCCCACCTTTCCAGTCTTTCTCCTTCATGCAGATTTAGCTTGTTCAGTGATCGATTTCCTATTCAGACTCCATTGCTGTGTAATTTTTTAAAAATGGTTTTGTGTGCTAGCGTGTGCCAGTGAGGTATTGGATTGTTGAAATAACATCAAATTCTTCACTGAAGATTATAATCTGACATAAATGATTCAAGGGCAGAAATAGATCCTCCATACCTAAAACCAGAGCTATTTTATTACCTTAACTAACATTTCATAGAAGTTTCTGCAGCTGTAGTGGATTAGCAATTTTATTGGAGAGTTGAAGAGAAAGGACAGTTGGTATAGTTATAGTAATTAATAAATAACATAGTTAATTACTCTCCTGGCTGTCCACTACATTCAGAGATTAATTTAAATCAATTTGTGCTTGCTTTTATTAAAATACTCAACACTCTATTTTTATACATACACATGAAATATAAAATATGTATACACATAGCTGTGTATTTAAATATAAATGTAAAATTTTATTTCTTACGTATCTATGTTTAGTTATGTAGGCTTTTTTCTCTTTTTTTGGCAAGATTTTTGCATGGCTTCAAAAAAGATAATTGCTGATCTTGTAATTTTTTCATGAATTGGTTTATATCATACCTGGGCACTAGATCTTCCTGTAGTGTCTGCAAAAGGTTTCTCAGGATTTTCTGCTCCCCTCCAATTGCTCTCCTTCCCTCCTGTCAGCCAGGTGCTGATGGGGCCTTCCACAGCTGGGAGAAGCTTGGTGTGACTGCAGGGCTCCTCCCTGGAGAAAAGCAGTACCAACCCCAGGTACTCCAGTTCCTTCTGGCAACGTTGTTTTTGTGCCAAACTGGAAGTATGAGTTTAATGTCAAAATACATGAGCAGAGAATCATGTGGATCACATCATCATCAGGCATATGTGTACACACACACACACATTGTGGCACAGGCTTAGTTGCTGGTAGTGGTTTGCAGAACTATTTGGTTTGTAAATTACTTACTCCACCATTCTTTCATTGTCTTTACCAGGGAGTCAGCATCATTTGAAGTGGGCTCTTAAGGTCTGTTTCAGACACCTTTTTCTCACAGCAAGTGAGAGTTGGGCTAAAAATAATTTTGGATAGGACTGTGCAGAGAATCAAGTTGGTACTCCATGGCCCAGAAGGAGAGTGTGATGTGGGGCAGATCCTTCTCTGATTTCAGAGGGATTGAGCTAGAACTTGAAGATACACTAAAATTCATCCTTCCTGGGAAGAAATGTGTGCCCTCATTTGTCTGGGCTGTGCTCATAGTGTTTTGGGATTACTGAAGAGAAGCTGTGCATAGGTAATGTGCTATGATTGTATCGCCATCAGACTTGAAATATAAGGTCTTAGTAAAACAAAGAAAACCAGTGTTAAAAGGTAAAAAGAGAACTGTGTCCTTTCCACATTTGAGAGTTAAATCCTGTTTATTTTGCCTTAAATTGTAGGGAGTTGGATAAACACTGGTTACATATTTTTAATCCCTGATCAGTACATCCCCCAGTAAAGTGAAGCCAAAGTTTCGGGTTCTCTGATCCTTGCCACTTACTTCCTTCAGACCAGACAGAATGAAATCTTCAGTCTAGAATAGAAATGTTTCAAAAGAATGTAATAGAGTCTTTCTGCATTAATTTCTAAAATACTGGATTATCTTGTGAAATAATTAAAAGTAGTTAAAAACAACAGTTTGCATGGCAGCACCTGGTTCTTTCTTTTTCCTGCTGCAGCTATTGCCACAGTTTCTTCTTGTTGATCTTTACTGTGGATATACATTTTGCCAAAGAGGATTGCTCACTAAGATTTGGAGTTAGTTTATGATATTTTACAGTGAGTTAAACTAATTATACTCCATACATATCCCTTTTCACCATGTTCTGGCAAAGACCATCCTTCTGCTAAATCTGTTGAAATATGCATTTCAAATCCCAAATGTGCACACACTTAGGAAACAACCCTACTGGGAATGCCTGTCACTTCATGGTGTTGGCTGGGACATTGGTGCCTTACCTTTACATCCCCACAATGCCGATTGTGCTGTGCTAAACTGCAGCAGTAACCTCGCTCCTGGGGGAGCGCTGGCTGAGCCCATCATACCCCATCTGCCACAGCTCTGTGGAGGCCGGTGCCACCCTGGGCAGGATGCTCCTGCTTAACTATAAACATTTCAAGAGCCCTCAATTAGAGGGCTTTCCAAAATGTAGAGTTGTGTGGAGCCTAAAGCCTAGGCTGATGGCAGAACTAGGTGCCATAGTGTACAAAATCTGAAATGAACTTCCAGTTAGGCCCAGATGATTGCTGTGCTTCAGCAGAGGAGAAGAGTTTGCCTTCTCGCTTTGCTACTGGCACGTCTTTAAGATGTGAGGGCAAAAAAAAAAGCCTGTCAGGGCTGGATAGATTTCCAGACCTTTCTCTGGTTAGAAGTGTCTCTTCTTATTTTAGTCTTGCACTTCCAGTTTTGCTCTGCAAAGTTACTTGGGTTCAGCATGTTCTAATTTAAAAGTGAAAGATGGTTTTTGCTATACTCAAATACATGCGACCATTGCACTGTGGTCTCCTTGCATACTTCAGCAAGCCTGGAATGTCTCACTCCAGGGCTTGCATCCCTCAAGGCTCATCTCTCTGTGTTTTGATAAAGAGATGAAAGGTGCAGGAAAGAGCTGGTGTGTTGAATGGAAGTTCATTGTCTTGATCTTTGATTTATCCCCTTATCTAGATGTAGAATATCTTACACTTAAATATTTTAGTAACTTAGGGGAAAGAACTGTGAAGTAATAAGTTTTTCTAAATTTAATTTTTGAAGTGCCAACAAGCTCAGTACATTCTGGGGCATGTAACCTCAAAGCACAGAGAGTCTGAGTGAACCACTCGACTATGTAAATTGATCAAACACCAGTCAGTAGATTGAAGTGTACGTATTTGCATATGTACACTTGTATATGACACTTGGTCTGGAAGAGAGTGGATTTGCTTTGCTGGAAGGATGTTCAGTAAAAGTGAATACGACCATTTTGACATCTAGGCTAATCAGTTTAAGAGCAGGTTGCCTTGTTTCTGTAATTGGTTTTGCCCCCTTGTCATTTTAGTATTAAAAAATTAGGCAAGAGGCCCCAAATAATAGGAAATAAGGCTCAAATGCAATGTTATCTGTTATTGTTTCAAAGTTATGGCTCCCTACTGCGCAGTCAAGTTTGTGCTAGGAGGTGTAAGTGGAAAAGCTAGGTTTGGTTTCTGTCAATTTTGAGATTTTTTTATGCATACACTCTGAATTCTCATGTGCTCATTGAGAACATCTTGCAAAAGGCTTATATACATATGAAGTTCTGACTGCGTATCTGTAGAGCTGTACATGCTCAATTGGAAGTAATAAAATTAAAGATTTTCTATACCTTGGGTCCATTTTGTGCATACTAGCAGCATGGATAGCCGTAATAGTAAACTCTTTGGTGAAAATAAAATAAGCCTGAGATTGTGACTGTAGATTGCTCACAGCTCTGCTTGTTGCTTATGTGTCACTGCTGAGCTATAAGAAAGAGCATAATAAATTTAGGAGGAACGTTGCGGGTGCCAGTCCTCGGTTTCAAAAGGGCTGCGCAAACGTCTGGTGCTCGGCTCCTCCGTCCCAGAGGTGGCATCTGCAGTAGCTGAGCAAAGGGGAAACGTTCCCTTTTTCAAGTCATTGTGTAACAATGGAAAGACAGTTTTTAAAAGTGATTTTTGAAAGTTAGTTACGCATTGAATTATTCAAAATTGCAATATAGTGTTTCTGGATTTCAAAATGCTTTATCATAATTCATATTTATGTTTCTGTGGTAAATTGATATGAAGGAATTATTTGTAAAGGGATTGCAAATGGTTTCTATTCTTACATACTTATGATCTTGCAAATCAGAAAAGAAGCAATCTTTTAAAACAGAAGTTGCTTTAAAGTGCATATATGTATCTTAACATTTTTATTCTGTAGTTGGATCTTGTCATTCCAGACTTAAAAAAGCTTTTTAATACCTGGAACCAGTCTGTGAGGAAATAATAAGGTAGATGATGTGATGAGCAGATGTCTAATTCCGAAATACCATTTGGATATTATCCAGGTTTTGGAATATTTTTCAGGGAGAGAGTCATAAGCAGTTTTAATTATTAATTTAGAGAAAGCACTTTTTGCAACCATTTTCTGAATACAGTTACTTTATTAATTTGTCTCATTTCTTTAACATTATTTATAGAAGAAAACCATGACATTTTGCTAACCTGTCTTTACGATGATGTAAGTTATTTAATAATGTGGATTTGAAAGTCCTAGATAACCAAAGATTATATCATTTCCTTGATACCATACATATACTAAGAAATATTATAAGCACATGTGCCTGCTTTCATTCATGCACATATAGCAAGGGAATGAGAACAGCTATGCATGGAACTGATTGCTTCCCACATATTTAGACTTAATTTTTGCGATAAGGGAGCTCTAATCCCATTTTTGAGACCATATATGTTTTTCTTACAATCCCCCAAGCAGTAACTAAAATGCAGAGTATTATACTCTGTAATAAGAACTCGACTGTATTTTCTCTTGAATGGAAAATGCTATTCCTTTGGCGACACTTGTATCCCCATGGCATAGGTGTGGTTATGCTGCAAGATCCATGGAAAAAATAAGGCATCGTTCCTGTTAGCAGTAGAATCCAGGTAGCATAAGAAGTCTTTTGCATTAAAAGAGATTCCTAACTTACCTCTCAGATTTAAGAATTTTGTGTCTGGAACATAATACATGTTTTCCTCACTATGCTCCCACCCTCCAGGAAAGAAGAGGGAAATGGGAAAACAACATTCTAGGGAAGGCAATTATCCCCTCAGCTTTGTCTTGGTAGTCCCATTTCACTCTGGAAAAGTAGTGACTGAGTGTTGCTATGACATTACATCTGTGCAATTTATCAAAGCTTATAGGATTCTTACTTGGGTTACAGAAGGCTCATTAGTCGTCAAGTCAATTGAACATAGGTCATAATTATTACAGTATTAGAGCATTCTTGAAAAAGATAAATAAGTGTTAGGGCTGTGAGATCTATTGGAATAAAAGTATTTTAATAAAAATGTCAGTGTTCTAACATCCTTCAAGATCCACAAAACAAACGTGAACCTGACTTTCAAATAAATTATAGTATTGGAACTGCTGATGAAAGTTCAGTGATAAAAGGATACTACTGCCTAATTTTTGAAACATAAACCAGTGCAATTGTGAAGGAAGGGACTGTATTTCTGTCTGTTTCTCTGGGGCTGTCCTTAATGAAACATAAAGAGTTTGCATCCAGGAGAGAGTTCCTGTGTAACTAAACTGCAAATCTATAAGGTTTCACCAGTCTTTAGATCCCAGTTTAAAGAGTAGTAGCTTATGGTTCCCTACGATAACCATTTACTCCAGAGAATACATCTTCCCATCAGTTCTTGGATTTATCTTGCATGCTTTTTCTGCAGATGGTTCTTTTGCATTCAGACACCATGATAGTGTCCACTGTGAGCACGCTAATGTTCAGAGAAGCAAAGACTAATTTACAGAATTCTCCATCATCACTGTAGAGCTGAAGTTGCTGTTAAACCCATGCTTCCCCTGCCCCCCTCTCCTCTGCTGTGTCTGACTACCTTGTTGCATAGTTTGTGTTTCTCCATCTTTACAGTTTTGCAGACAGGCATTGTCCAGGACTGGGAAAATTGTGTCTCATAATGTGCAAGACAGCTGCAGCATGTCACATTTGCACTTTGTAAACATCAACACAGAAATTCCCTTGCTGGTTAGATATTTGCATGCAGCTTGGAAGCATTAAAATGCTGCATCTATAGGAAAACTTGGTAGAACTTGATCCATTTGTTGCTTACAGAATCTTGATCATGAATGAAAGGAAATAATGTGCCTGAATTTCAGTTCCAAGTAATGTAGATTTTAAAGGAGTTTTAAAGCTGTTACTTTGTTCCAGGTGTTGGTGGAGGAGTTTTTATAGCATGTAAAGCATTTTATAGCATTCTCCTTCCATCCGCAGTTCTGGAACCTTTTCTTAAAAGCTGCTGTTTGCAGAGCCTTTCATATTTCATGTGAAATTACCTATTAGCATGTGATTTTGGATGTTGTTATTAGATGAATTGTCCTTTTCTCAAAAATATGAACTCCAGTATGTGTCTGGATGTACCATCGAGCAGGCAATATCCAAAACTTAGGCCAAGGTTTTGATGTTACTGTGTGATGAGTGTGCTTTTTATTTCCTTCCTTGTAACAGCTGAGAGCAGTCCTGGTATAACATAATGTTTGAGTTGATGTGATTTTGAGAATCATCTCTGCATTCTTTAGATTAGGTGTCTATCAGGAGGTTCTTTGACAGATGATACTGCCGAGGGTGTTAACTACTCCTAGCTACTTACCAGAAGTTACAAACCTCCTAACACACGTAGGTATATTTGCAGTAGTCCAGACAGTTGTAGTTTAAACCATGACACTCAGTTTGAGTTTCAGTATCTGGGTGCAAGTTTACATTCTGTTACCATGATTTTTCTGTAAAAGCAGCAAAGCAGTGAGGTAGACAGATAGAAGAGCGCTAACCTTTGTCATTCAACCCTAACAGTTTGTCAGGAACTGTAGTTATAGGACAAGGGGGAATGACTTCAAACTGAAAGAGACTAAATTTAGATTTGATGTCAGGAAGAAATTTTTTACTGTGATAGTGTTGAGGCACTGGAACAGGTTGCCCAGAGAAGCTGTGAATCATCCCATCCCTGGAAGTGTTCAGAGCCAGACTGGATGGGGCTCTGAGTAACCTGGTCTAGTGGAAGGTGCTCCTGTCCACGGCATGGGAGCTGGAACTAGGTGATCTCTAAGGTCTCTTCCAACCCAAACCATTCTATGATTCTAACCTGCGCCAGCAAGGTGTTTTGAAATAGGGCTGTAGAAACCTTTGCCCCTGGAGGTGAAACAAATTGTTAACAAAGCTGTTTGCACTTCAAAATACGTCACCAGTTCCTGGGAAGGCTTTGTGTTACAGGCTGCTAAGTCCTTCAGCTTTTGGCTTTACCAGATGTATCCATTGAGAAATTAAGGAGAGTTGTGTACCTCTGCAAAATTGGATTTGGTCTTAGCCTGCTTCTTCACAGAGAAATTGTTAGTTTCATAAAGCTGGATGCTGGTGTTTGGGAAAGAAGAAAGATAAAAAGGAAGAAGAAAAGCAGAGCAGATGCATTTCTCAGCACAGGGCAATGTGAAAGGGCAGTGTTCGCAGGTCTTGTTCAGGGACACGCGCTATGCCTTTAGACTGCAGGAATGAAGAAACCTCAATAGCTCTTGAACACTTCTTATGAGCAGTAAATGCAGTACAGAAAGAAAAGCAGTGTCTGTAGGGCTTTATAAAGGTTCCTGTAACAGCGTTTAACTTAGTGGTTTTTTTGAAGTAACCTGTTATGACCTAGCTGACTGGCCTTCATTCACTTTGCTGGGGTTTGTACAGAACAGGAGTGAAATCAGCAATCACAGGAGGGAAATTAAAAATTTTTTCAAGTCTTTCTATCAGTTGAAAGCCGTGATTTAAAGCCAATTTTTAATGGCTTTTTTTTTCTTGTCAATTGGCTTTGCCCCAAGTCACATCGTTTTCAGTGAATCTGTTGAGAGTAACACAGTACCTAATATTATAAAAGGTAATAAGCTGGAATTTGGAAAGCTCCCTCCATCTATTTGAATGAAGTAATCAGCTTGGAAGGCGATGCAACAGAGAAACACTGGAATTTTAAAACAGTGAAAATTTTATTCGTGTAGCTACTCTATGCCGTTTTTTCTTTTAAGCAAAGGTTCAAATGAGAAATGAGTTAAGATGAAAGGTGTTGGAAGGGTACAGGTGATAGGTCTTTTGTTCTGGGGCTCTTAGCAGAAGAAGCAGGCTTTGGCCCTGCGGTAGCCCAGAAGAAGATAGCAGCACAGAAAGCTGAATAGTTACCACATCTTTGTGAACACTCAGAAATGTTCAGGGGATAGAAGCACAGATCCTCCACCAATATTTCCACAGTGAAACAATCTCAAGCCTTGCTTTGCCTTTCTCTCTTGTGCCGTGGCTGCAGCAGCTTGTGTGTGGAAAATCAGTAGTATTTTCAGAAGAACTGATCTTTCAGAAGACATGGGGGTAAGGAAGGTATTTCTCTTTATCCTGTCCCCAAGCTGTTACTCTTCCGTCCCCAGCTTTATAGCAGGGATTTAATACCAAATTGTTCATATAGCTGCACTGTATGGAACAATGCTGATACACAGAACTGTGTAATGAGGTGTTATACAAAATGAATTTAGTAAGTGAGGAAAACCCTCCGTATCTTGTTCAGCTCCACTTTGGAAAGCAAGGATGGGAAGATCACCACTGATTAAATGTATGTGGTATTAAATCTGTGAGTGAAAAAGGAGTTACGCTGGGGTAAAAATTTGAAAGTGGTTTAGGGAAAATAGTTAGGGGAGGAGAAAAGATTAGGAAGAACATGAAGCATTAAATGCTATTTTAAAATTATGATGCGTTCTACCTAAAATAATGTGTAAGTTCTCAAGTATTTTGTACAAGGAAGTGAAAGCAACCCCCTCCCTTTAGACCGAAATAGGTACATAGCTTGCCTAAACTTTCCTTCCAGAAAGTCTTGGGTTTTTGTCATTATGTGCTATTTAACCCTATACTGGATTAAATTTGTAGTTATGCTAACCAAACAGCAGGAATGCACTAGGCTAATGGTCTGGTTATATGTCTAACTGCTCTTTTTTTTAAAATAGCATTTCCTTCTCTCTTTGGGGCTGAACTAGAAAATACGCTTAACCTGAGTCTGCTACCAGTGATGACAACAGCACAAATTTAGTACATCTCACTTAGAATTTCAAAGAAGATAATTTGGCTGTTAGATTTCAGAAGACTTTCCACATTTGTAATACATTTGAAAATTTCAACTGTGCTGACGTAATACTGTGGAAAATCATCTTTTGAATTCAATTAATATCCTGTTTCCCCAGGGCACTATTCATGCCCTTGACTTCCGACTGTTGAGAGGATCCCAGACTGTAGAGCTAGTGCACTCCTGCCCTGTAGGGTAAGCAGATCCCAGGAGCATACACGGGCCTGGGATGGTCCCACCACCATCCACACATAGCTCCTCCATCAGAATATGGCTCTGAATCCCAGAACGGGGATGTCTCAGAGCAAGTATCTCACCTGAGATTAGTCCTGCACCACCAGTTTGAGAGCTGTGGGGAGACTGCACATCCAGGAGTCTGTTAGCCTTAAGGTGGCATAATGGCCATGGAGAATTCCTGTTGATACCCTCATTTGCTGAGATTGAACACGGGAAACAGCAACGTGATGTTAATTTACTTTTGTCTCTTTGTTTAGCTAGTGAAACGCTTGTTTTATGTTCAAATAGATATGTAGGATTTTAATCTAGATGGATTAAACAGACAACAAATAAAAAATATGCTTTGTGGGCATCTCACTAGTGTTGAAAACCAGAAGGCTAATGTCTGCAGTAAGCATCACCATCTAAGCACTACCTAACTGTGTTAAATCTCATAAATCCTTTATACTTAAAGAAAAAGAAATTCTGCTTGCTCTAACATGAAATGTAAAACTTTCTACCTCGAGCAACAAACCCATCTGTCAAAGTTAGTCTGTAAAGCAGAGCCCTACTGGATGATCTGAAGGGCAGAAAACAGCTGTGCTGTATTCCAGGCTGGCATTTGTTAGCAAATAGTCTTTGGGTGATATTTATTGATGCACTGGTCCTCCTTTAAGAAAACCTGAATGCGTTGCATATGTGTGTGCTGAGAAGTTTAGCCCCAAAGAACAAGTTTGGAAAGGCAGAAGGAAATGGAGACCTGCCAAGCCTGTTGGCTGGAGTCATGGACAAGAGCAAGGCCTGTCTGAACTGCCACTCAGTTTTTATTCTGCGAGTTTGCAGGGTTGGTGATTAGAGTGGCTTTCGCCCAATTATGCTGTGATTATTCCGCTGCACTGTAATTGACTGGGGAGATATGCTAATACCTGTCATTTGGGATGATAAAAGATGAGCGGAGGACGCAATGCATTATTTAGCTGGCTGTGTGATAGATGAGGGATGCGCAGAGTACTTTAATTGCTGAGAAGAGAGGTTAAGCTGAACGAACGGATGAATTAGAAATGAGGTTTTTTATGGCTTGTGGAAAAGTGAAATGAAGGGAAATGTGCTTTAAAACTGTAGCAGCAGATAGAAGCAAACACGACAAGATGCGGTCTTTTAGGCATCTTACTTTCTTAATTTAAATATATAAGACAAAACACAGTTTAGTGTTCAGTAAATAATAGTAACAATAATGATGATAAGAAATGCTTGGTGAGTTCATATCCTTGCCAGCAAAATCGTTGTAAAAGGAGCTGTTTTTGTTTGAGGTGAGATCTGATTCTTTGGAACCTTTGCAATTTCTGTTGCAGTTCAGACCTTTAAAACCTTGTTTCTATGGGCTGTGGTACCACTGGCGAATAATATTTTGTGTGCACAGGTCAGCTATAGATTTACATTAATAATATCACACGCACACATACATATACACACACACGCACACGCAAAATCTCTTGAGTATTTGTGTTATACAGTTAATAAGTGCACAGAGAGAGAAGTGAGAGAAAATGAATATTCATAATGGTTGGAAGAGTGTAACGATACAATTAGCAAGAGTATACAAATAACTCACAAGTGACAAAGCTCTTACCCTTTGGGTGGGAAGGTCATTAGAAACCGTGTCTTCTTTTTTTAAAAAAAATTGCTAATGAGAAACAGTAAAGACGTCCAGTAATTTTTCTATTGTGTCATTCTTTGCATTTACACGAGTGGTTGCCTGTGGTTCAGAAAAATATTTGGAGTCTGTTGCACAAAGACATCGGATAGGTTTTTGGAAAGGGCTTCCAGTTCGAAGTTAGGAAAAGAAGGTATCTGTCTGTGTTACGACTGAACCTTTATAAAATGGAGGAAATTATCTGTGGTGTGGTTGACTTGTCCCCAAACCTGTCTTACTGCTGGCAGTCTGCTGCTTGTCCATTGCAGTAAATTTGTTTTTTTCAGAAAATACTTGCTCTTGATTCATTATTATTGAATGATAATTAATTTGTCTAGAATACCATGCCTGCAGAGCTGGATGCCAGCTTGAGGTGGATGCAGTGTTATACATGTACATGTAGATACTCTGCTGCTGAAGTAGAGTTTGCAAGGCCTGGTCACTCCCCCAAATATATTCATCAACTTGTTCTTTCTACCATCCACAGAAATTTCTTCATGGCTGATTTTTATCATCTTGGTTGAGGACTGGCAACTTACTTTACAGCTATGTAGTCCATTGTCAACTTTTTTTTTTTCCCCTTAAGGTGGTTTTAAAAGAGCAGTTTATAAGGCAGTTTGCTGCTTTTATATAGCAATTTATATTGCTGTGTGCTGGTTAGTATAATTTTTCTAAAGTGACCATTTGGATTTCAAAATATAAGTGCCTCTGGTTGCACCTTGGCTTCCTTCCATTACTTGAATGGATGTAGCTCTCAGAAAAGCTGTGCATCTTTGAAGAGAGAAGCAGTAAAGTACTCAGTTATTGTTTTATGGAGTGTTATATAGAAAAATCATAACTTTTAAAAATCCCTTATTAACCATTTTTAAGGATGTTACAAAAGAAAGTTTATTCTACATTACTTAGTTTGTGATATAATATTCAGTGTAAAAGATGGATTTTTGTGGTCCAGAGAGAAACTCAGGCAGTTTTACTTGTTGGGATGGGGATACCGCTCACAGCAGTCAGCTTTGGGGAGCATGAGCAATGCTTGGCACACTGTTGAGGTCTTCAGCATTCATGCAGAGCCAATGGAGGTAACATTGTTATAGTGTGGTCTAGTGTAGTACAAGTTGTGATCCCAGTGCAGCAGCACACAGATGAGAAGAGGCTGTGGAAAGGAGCCAGGGAGCTGCTGCTCATTGTGAGTCCCAGGTGGGAGTGAGTCCCTCCAGCAGGTGTTCAGAAGCAGCAAGATGGATCCATACATGCATCAGCCTGGAATCTGTTAACTTCTGACATGAAAAATCCCTTTCTTTTGGTCTAAACTCTTCTGCCTTTTTTGTGGTTTGTGGCCTCTTAGAGTTTTCTCTCGTTCTCTGGGTTGTAACCCCTGCAATTAAGAAGAGAATGGGGCCCAGCCCTGCTTGTGTACAGACAGTGTCAACACCTTGGGAAATGATCTTACCCAACTGCATGGACACAGCTGTTCATCTGCTTCCGTGAAAGTGTGGGTATATACCAGGAGGATAAAGCTCCTAACTTTTTTCAGACTTCTCTAGTCCGAATTCCCTGCAAAGCGCTACTTTCACTGTTACGCCATGTACAAAGCATCCAGTGACTTTCATTTGGAACTATGAAATCAGCATGTGTGTTAGAGGATTTTCATACTCCTTGAACAGCAGATTTTAACTTGCCCAGGAAGATAAAAATCACTTACAATACAACAGCAAAGCCTTGCTGAGCAAGAGCCATTTTTCAGTACCCAGCTTTACCAATCAAAGATTATATTATATGTATTGTGTATATACAAATGTGTGTATTAGCATAAACATGTAAATATATGTAAATAATTGTGTAACATGTAAAATTTATCTGTTATGTGAACAAAGAATCCATACAGTTAATTGAATTATGTATTGAATCGTGATGTAAAGGGGAAGATTACTTAAGTTATAACCCAATATACCTGAACTAAACAACTTGCTTATGATCTGAAATTAATTATAGGAAGGAACAGAGTGTCAGATGGTAAGAGTTAATCTTCGTTATTTTTTCTTTAATACGTTGTTAGGTCAATTGCAAAACATTAGTCCCCAGTTGTCACTCGGCTTAGTACTATTTCTCTACATATAAGTATCTATAATTTAGATTCTCAGGCAAAAATAACTTTATTTTGTTACTGATAAAAGATGAAACATATTTGACTGACATTGTTGGAAATAAGTGATAAGAAACTTTAACAGATCTATCAATCAAAACAGCAGTTTTATTTCTTGTATTATTAGCTCCTGAGGCTTTGCTGCAGTGCATGAGAGGTAATTTCTTACTGTAGGCTTTTCTTGCTGTGCACTTGATGTACTTCTGGGGTGGGTGGTGGAAACTGTACATTTTATTTTGTTTTCAGCATTTCAGTCATGAGGTTTTGATGATCTCAGCTTGTTCCTTTAGTAGTTATGTCTGGCTATGATCTAAGAAATCTTGGGAACTCACTAAGGCAATAGGAAACAGAGGTCAGGAGAGAACGGAGTGATTTTTTAGGCTTAAAAACATTGGGAGCGGGAGGGGAGCAGTACTGCTCTTACAATGCTTTATGAAAGTAAACCAACAACAAAACTTGAAAATTTCAAAGCATCCTTTCCTTTTCATGGTTTTCCATCAGGGCTCTATACACATTTTGCGTGCTACTCTAGGCTCCGTTTGTGAAGTGCGCCCTGGATGCTGTGAGTGATGCTTGTGGTGGTTTTTGATCCCCAGATCAATCCCAGTGATGGGATTTTATTGAAGCCTCCAGTGGGTGAAACACGAGACAAGGCAACAGAAGCTCCTTTGATAGTGCCTGAGTAGCACACTAGAAGAGGTAGTGATGTAATCCAAAAGAAGCTATTTGGGAACCACGGAGTGCAGTACTGGAGGGAGCATTTTCCTTGACTCATCTAGCATGAATGTGGACCTGGTATACATTTTTATTCAGAAAGAGGAAGGGACTTTCTCCCCCACCCTATTTTTTTCAAATTTTAAGAACATCATCCCAGAGCCTGTGAATTGCAAAATGCTCAGCTATGTAAAAATGAATAATCACAGCTATGTCTAAAGCCAGGCACATGATTCCAGGGCTTTGATTTGGACAGAAACGTCTGTGTTCATGTAACTGTATAAATAGGCACACACACACGTACACAATATACATACAGAAAGAGTTTTCTTATGCCCAGTGGAAAAAGGCTTTTTGTGTTTCCTCAAAGAAAAAACTAGTAGTAACTATAAGAGGCTAGACCCATGATTTAGGATAGAGATGTTATTCTGAATTGACAAGAAGAGCTGTGAGTTAGAAAGAAATGTTTAGGGAAAGTGAAAAATAACCATTCGTTTCCAACTCACCATGCCATTAAAAAACTTGGAATTTAGAGGACAGTGTAGTTTCTTTCTATCCTGTGAGAGCACTAAACTGTAAGTGGCTTTGCTTCATACTTCTTTAAAAATGTATTTGTTGTTCTGTGTTAAACTTATTTCAGAAATTACTGAGTGATTTGATACTTAGTCAGTAATGCCTGTCAGCAGTAATTGCTGAGTCATGGTACAAAGTTAGCTTTTGGTGGGAGATTGAAGGGGAGTGTGACCAACATTGTGTTTTCAGCTTCAAGACATTCCAGCAATTCTAAGCAGACACAGAAGCAGAAAATGATGCTGTTTGGAAGCCTGGAACTTTGATTTTTTAATTTATTTTAAATTTTTCGAAGGTAATGAAACACTTTCTAAGAGTCTAAATGATTTTAGGGGGAAGGGAATGTACTTCCGTGGTTGTTGCTTAATCAAAATCTACTCTGCCACTTCACATCAGCTTCTGTCGTTTCCAAGTGAATTAGTTCTTTGGACAGCACGTTAAGAGGAAGTGTATTGTTCTTGGCAGGGCACTTGAATTTCTAATTACCAGATTCTTGCCTTAATTGCAATTACCTGGACACCCAGGCAGGGTGAACTTTTGGAAAAGAATGTAATTAGTGCAGAAGAAACCTTGCTGCCAACTGCTTGTCTGGATATCTACACTAAGCAGAACCTTGATAAGTTCACATCTCTGCGGACAAGCTATCAATCCATTGAGATGCTGCCCAAATGTTGTGCAAATCTGTTGCCATGTGTATGATTACTGTATGGTCTGAGACCTGATATACAGTTAAAAACAACTAATGGCTTTTCTATTCCTGCCTGAATTTAGGGAGGGAGAGGGACTGCTCTGAGAGAAATGTCTTTGTTTTTTGTAGGTGCTCGCCAATAAGGAGTTCATCACACGCAGAATTTGTTTAAATAAGTGGCAATAGTAAATTGTGGTCTGTGTGAGATAAATGATCTGCAAGAGTAATTTAATTAAAGCAAAAATAAACAAATAAGTTCCTTTATTTCTAGTAATGTTTGTTGTGAACCATTCTTTGCATACAACTACAAAATCAAAATGTTGCCAGAAATCTTTGAAAACCACACTTTTGAGCAGAGGTGGAGCCATAGTGAGAGTAGTTGTGAATACAAGCATATCCTGATTATAAGCTGAAATCAGTTGGCTTAAGGGCCTCTGGAAAGGTGTGCTGCATCAGGCTTTTATTGTCAGTTCCCTTGTGTTGGCTCACAGGAAAAATTAAACTTAATTGATGAAAAATGAGGAAAAGAAATTAGAGAATTACTACTTCAAAAAAATTACTGAAAACTGTCTTTCTGTAATTGCAACCTTTTAGTAATGCAGCTTTCAAATAATGTTGCTGATGAGGAAATTGAAAAACTTATGCATTAAAACATTTTATGTACTTTGGGGAGCTTTGTTTCTTTCCTTGATCCCTTTAATAAAAAAACCCCAAACCTCATAGAAGCATTGATGTGATTGATCCCTTTGAGGTCAGGGACGGATACACTTTGTCTCCATGGTGGTAGCCAGTTGTAACATATCGGTGTCACTTATTGATGGGCTGAAAATAAGAGAGCCCCTCAGATAAGTGCCTTCTGTTTGTATAGAGGGAGTTATAAAACTGCTTTGTTCTTTCAAAAATGCAGTAATGAGCTGCTCAAATGCAAGGCTTCCCGAGCGCACATAATGGTGAAAGGGTTGTGGTGGAAAGAGTGGTGGTGGTGTAAAATTCTTCCAGTTGCTTTGAAATAACACAGGGCTAGAGGAGATGAAGGAGGTGGGCTGATGAAGCCCTGGTGAATAGTTAACTGGTTTAAATTCAATTACTGGGCTGTTCAAGTCGTTAACAAGTACATCAATATGGTTTTTATTAACAAAAGTTTTCCTGTCACATATGGTGTGGTTGGCAGCAAGAACTTATTCTCAGCCAGCCTGGTTGCATAGAAAAACCCCGTTCACTCGCATCCCAGCGGATGTTCCCCATCCCTTGCTTTTGCCAAAATAGAAGTGAAAATACTAAAGGCTTTGGGAGGTAATTCAGGAGATTCAAGGTCAGCAAACTTGATGGGCTCAGTACAGAGGATTTTATGCAGCTTCTAAGATTTGCACTTATGAAGAGAAGGTGATGCAAAAAGTTTGTTGCTATGTTTTCCTTATTATTTTATCTTTCTGCTTCCTGTTTAAATTTTGCTATTCTCAGTCTTAGTAGTCATGTTCTTTTTTCAGACAAGTATTGTTGGAGAAAGTCATGCTTTTCTTTCTCTCTGTTTTAGTAAGAGCATAGGTTTCTATGCTTCTTGTGCCGGAAAATAATACACACGTTAGTATTGGGTAGAATATTGGAGAGAGTATGTCATACTCATACACACAGGCAAGCAAAAGTTTAAAAGACAATTTGTAGTTTTCAGATGCTATGCTGAAACACTATGAAGTCCTTTCTTTCCAAGCTTCTTCAACTCTTGGAAAATTAAAGTATTTTTATGAGGTCTCAATCACTATTAAATTTGAAAAGCCCTGGCAAGAAGCATGATAACGAACATATTTTGAATATCAGAAAGCAGTTTCTCCTGTCCTTCAAAATAAATAGGGAAGTGAAGCCTAGATATGCTAAAAGCATTAAAAAACAAAACAAACCAAAACCAAACAAAAACCCCCAACAAAACACAAAAAAAACCCCTCCAAAAACAAAACCACAACTTTTAGGATTTCTTAAATGTTTTCATTTTGGTGGATTTGCAACTGTAACTAAAAGAGTTGCACGTAAGGATATAGCTCCCTAATTGTTGGGAATAAGCAGACTAAGCAGAATTCACTAGATGAGAGCTCAGTGACCACTGGTCGTGACCATGGCTTCTAGCATCAGCAGAGTTGTTAACATGTCTTTGCCTGGTCACTTCACTCAGAAAAGCAGAGACCTCCTTGAAAGTTATTTTTAGTCTTCTCATATCTTTTTTTAATTTGCGTGTTTGCTGGCAGTATTTTTTTTTTTTCTTCAATCTTTCACTAGGAACAAGCAAGAGATATCTTTTCTTTTCTTCATTGTTCATATTTTTATGCCCTTATTGCATCTTCTTCTCTACTTGTAAATATACCTCAGACCTTTCTTTCAAAAAAAAAAAATAAAAGAGCACATAGTGCATTTCAGTATTGAAGAACACTGGAAGAAAAAGGAAATTTGCAGCTGTTTTAATACATACATGGCAATGAGTGAATGGAAAAGATGTACTCATAACTGGTAATTTGCAGTTCCCTGCAAAAGTAAATTAAACCACAGATTCCAGAAAGTGGAAGTGGACCTGGGTAGTATTTTGCTTCATATTTAGAGCAGGTCTTAATGTTACTAATTAAAGTCATGGGGCACATATGGAAGTGCTAAGGTGTACCAAAAGCTGACGTGGAATCGGATAGTGAATCCCTTCAACTTCGCAGTTGCTCAGAGTGAGCAAAAGGCCATTTCCTCTGAGGGTGAACAGGGGGACTGTTTGCCCTAGGATGATTGCTGGTTTTGCACCTAGGCTAGAATGCATCTCTTACCACGTGTATCTGCTAAATCGTGTGCTGCTAAAGTGAGCAGAATAGACATTATGATTTGCACTTTGCTTCCTTTTGTTTTGAATTCAAAGGCCATTCCTAATTGATGGAGGTTTCCTTTACGATGCACTTATTTTCAAATCCATCATGCAGTGCTTCTGCTGCCCCTTGCCTTCGTGATGTGCTGGTCTTTGACCCAGAACTGGTAAATGAACCCTGCAGGGAAATCATTAGAGAATTGGAACGGTTGCAGTGGAGGGACCAAGGGTCAAACCATTACCTCCCCTGTAGGACCGTCGACTTAAATTGGACTTCTTGCTTTTCGGAAGCAGGTCAAGTGTCAGGGACAGCTGAAGTGGTCAGGTACAAACCGATACAGATCATGGACACGGTTTGGGGGATTTAGCTTAAAAAATTAAGGCAATGCAGGATAGACATAGTCTAATGATGCTTTCTCTGTTTCTCTCCTCTTTTCTCCCTTTAAAAAGCAAAATTAAAATCCTGAGGAGTCAATGAGAGCCAACACTCTGACATTAATGTGCTATTTGTGATCTTTTGGCATTCATAATTTTTTAGAGTAAACGGTTCAACCCTTTTGTGTTCTCTTGCAGTTTTCTTTGATTGAAAAATAACAAATGATACTTTGTAACAAGAAAATACCTCCAATAATTCTTTTGGAGAATACACCTCTAGCTCTATTTCTTCTTCCTCAACTGTTTTTTGCATAATTTTTTTATACTCTTAACAAATGTAAAATGAACTTTTGCAGACTGTACAAAGTAAATATTTTGTACTGTAAAAAATAAATGTTTTGCACTCTATTTTTTTAGAGGAAAAACTCTACAGTAGGGTATCTATGGCAAATATACTGCTGGACATGACAGAGTATTTAATTATTTAATTTAGAAATTTGATTTCCTTGAAATATTTCTATAATGTTTTCTATGGAAAAATCCAAGTGCGTAACTGTCTAAAATAAGTTTAAGGTATCAAAAGTCCCAAAATGCCATGGATGTCATACTATTGAAATATGACCAAAACTGCTGAAGAACAAAATAGATGGTACTAAAAAAAAAAGAAGAAGAAAAAAAGATGAGTGTGTGAAACCTGAAATTCTTCTCACTGCGACTTAAAAGCACTGCAGAGACCCCTGAAAAACCATCTTTCTCCTTGTCTCTGTCCACTACCATTGATAGCACACAGCAGTTAGTAGATTTAGGTCACTTTTTAACTTGTGTAAGGAATTCTCCTTTTCTGAAATAATTAATGAGGTACAAGAATTGGTACAAATCTGTGTTTGAGTGAGTGGGCTGAAACCCAGCTCTTCTTTTTAAATGGGTGGCAGAGGAGTGTTTCTACAGAAGTAAATGTGTTTTGACCAGGGAAGATAAATTAATTGCAACGTGTCTGCTACGTAAATGTTTTTAAAATATTAATAAGAAAAAAGTGAGCAAAGGGAAGAGGCTAGAAACAGAGCAGCCTCTCCATTTCTGTGCTCGCAGAAGGGACTGCAGCCTGCCCTGTGCCCTGGTAGCACCTTGTCTACGGATCAGCAGAGTCTGAGGAACTGACCAGCTGGAAACTGTTGCCCTTTCCTCCAGCTCCTTCCACTTCCAGCAGCTCTTTCCTCTTCAGGAGTGGGGAGCCAAGAAGAGCCGCTTCCCTGGCACCTCGGGTACTCTGTCTGGCAGAAGCCAGTTTAGGGCCAGCCGTTGGCAGAGCGGCTCCATGCATTCCTGCTGGCAGAAGGAGAGAGGGGCTGCTGCCCTCCTGTCAGGGTGGGCTGTGGGCAGAGGGCACACACAGCATGGCTGGCAGCCCCCTGCCCGAGGTACAAACCCTGCCTCAACCCTCAGGCCAAAGGGAGTGGGCTGGCAGCCTCTGAAAGTTAAACAGGGAGATTTTTCATTTGCAAGGGCTGTTCCAGCAGTTCCTGGTGTTGATAATGATGAATGGTGTGTAATGAAGGGCTGCACAGCTCAGAGAAACAGTTCTTTGAACACGGCTTTTCTGCTGTAGTGCATCAGGACTAACAACCCGACTTCTTCTGACGGCAGGTAATGGGATAGGACACAAACTGGAAGGAGAATTGTCTTCCCAAGCTTCTCACAGAAAGCATGCAAGGCAGCAGGGTTTTTGCTTGTCGGTCATATAGTTTGCTTTAAAAGGTGAGGATCTGAGTTTATAGTAACAATGACATTGGTCAGATTTTAGCCAACTAGAGAGATACAACTATTTAATGTGCTGGTACATTGGTGCTCAGTCCTGTTCACAGGAGGGAGCAGTATTTTGGGGCATGGGGCTGGCAGGTGAGCAATTACGTTCTCTACCACCTGTCTTGTGTTGGAAGGAATGATGATTAACAAGTGTTTTTCTCATTGCTAGGCATCCCCTGTATAACATAAGGCCTGTTATTTTATTTACTGGCAGTGTTTCCAAGGTTGTGAACCTTTGAGGTTTAATATCTTCACCTTTTTTTCTTTATTCCAAGGTAATAAGTAGAAAATTAAAACTCTCTAGAGATAGCATTGCTGGTCTTTTGATTTCCCCTAATATTCTGAAAAGCACTGTATCTGCAACTTGAAATCAGCATGCACTACATGATAGTGTTAATTTCAAATGTGTCTAGTTTTACACAGAGCTCACTTTTCACCCATCTGTATAGGTATGAATATCAGTAAAGGTGGGTATGTGTATGGGAGATATGAGGTGTTTTCACTCTGTTGTTTGTTAACCTCTGACAGGTGACAAAGAATCAACATTTGCATTCTTAAAAACTTTAATTTCCTCTTTTTGCACATTTGTACCCTCAGAGTTACTGTTTCTGCCCCCTCTCTGTTTCAAAATTCAGTAAGAAGAGAAAATTAACACTAAATGTCACTTTATAATTGCAGTAATGATCACACAGCTGTGCTTTCCTAGTTCTATAATGCACGTCAGGATCAGTTTAGGAGCTCAGCCTCATTTCCTGCCCAGATGTAATTCTGGTGACCATTATTACAGTAGTAAGGCTCTCCTCATTCATTATGGCCATGGTCTGAGGGAGGCCTGCACGGCATCACAGAGGCCAGCATGGAAGGGTGTTGCAGCTCTGGCTTAGCCGAGTGTAAGGTTTTGCCAGTGCGGGATGTGTAAGGATAGAGCAGCTGGAGACAGCACAGCCGGCTCAAGCACATGTGCCCCTGTGTGCGTAAAAAAAAAAACCATAATAAGAAATAACTTAGGTGTGCCTTTCTTTCTAATGAAATGTTTTCTTTATTTATGAGCATGTGAAATTCTGAGGAGGAGCTCTTACACTTAAATGAACCTGTGAGCAGCCCATAGAAAAGCAAGTGCCTGCAGCGCTAATAATGAGAACTGACAAGGCGATCCTGCTGTGTTTATTTATGACCTTCTGCCTTTGTTAGCTCTTGTGAGAAATTCCTCTCTAACCATAACAATATTGCTGGAGCTTGGCACTGCACTGAGGAATCCTACGGTGCCCCGAGGCCGCCCACTGGCACGGGTACAGCTCGCAACAGATTGGCACGGTTGTTGAAATTTTCATATGTTTTCTCTTTATTTATTTTTTTACTTAATTCATGAGGCTGTTTCTTCCTTTGGTACATTTGTTTGTTCTGACAAGCATCCTTGAGAAGTATTTTGAGACTTTGCAAAGATCTAACTTACTGATTTGCTTTTTTCCCCTCTTTTTTGGTGGTCTATCTCATGAATAACTTAAAGGTTGAAATGAGCTGTGGCTTGATAGTTCCATCAGGGTAGATCTTCTTAAATGTTGTGATATAGGTTGTGGTCTTTTTAAAAAAAGACAGCAGTGTATAAACACTGACCCTATTTGTAGGCTTCAGCACAGAAGACTGTGAACAGTGAACTGGGACAGGAACTCAGGCAAAACTGCTGCAAAGCAGCAATGACCTTAGAAGCCATGCAGCAAAACTTTCATAACATTAAAAGCCATGTTCTTCTCAAGCTATAGCACTTACAAACCATGCCTTGATACAAGTGTCCCTTTCCCCATCTTTCTATCAGATAGACTGCCCAGAAGCTGCCTTGGCCCAGCTTCCTAAGCTGTGTTGCAAAGCTCAGACAGGCTTGGAGGATGGAGAATCAGCACTAGATAGGGCTGCACCTGAAAGTCTGGCAGGGCTGAAGTCTCTGCTTCCACTTGCAAGGACCAAGAAGCTGCAGTTCTTTTGGATTCTCACGGGGGAAGAGGAGCAGCCAGAGAGGAGAGCAAAGGATTACTGCCTTACAAGATCCTGGAAAACCCTAGTTCAAAGAAGCTTCCAGCTGCAGTTTTTTTCTTTTCCCACCACTGTCATTTTACCTGACATGTCTTTTCACACTCTTTGTGAATACTCTCAGAATTCAGTGCAACAAGAATATGGATCAATGGGGAAAGGAGTTACCTTTTATTGTATTTACAAATATTTTATACAGGTGGTTTCCAGGTACGCTGTGGCACTGCAGTGGTGCTTTCTTGGAATTCTTTCAGACCACTTTTATTAGCATTGCAATGAATAGGTAGTTCTGTGCAATACCAACCTCCTCCCTTAAAGACAAGGAAAAATTTGGAAGAACAATGCACTACAAGCTTTATCTAAAACATGTCAGGACTCCCTTTCCTCTCTATCATAAGAAAAAGTGGCAACACTGAAGCCATGCTCAGGCACACAAAACTCTCAACATTCCCCATGGATGCTTTTCCTTTGCATGATATATTAATTAAAGAACAGTAGTAGTTGATCTGGTGGATTTTTTTGGTAGATTGCATAGTACACAGTGTTTAACACTTCCATACTGACATGTGCGTACGTCTCTTCATTTACTGGATTTCAGGGGTGCACCTGAACTTACAAACCTGTTGGATAAAGTTTAGTTTAGTTCACTCAGCAATCAACCTGGCATTATCTTAGCCTTGAGATACCTCTTTCCATGCCGAAATGGTGCTTAGCAGTAGATGGGGAAGGGTATTGGTCTTTCAGAATATTTTCTTAATGCCCAGTTGATGTGCTACAAGTTATGCTTCCTATTTGGCTAGTAAAGGTATTATTTCAAAAAGAAGACTGAAGCTGACACTTTTCTAGAATTGCAAAAGCCTTTTGAAGTTTATATAGAGATTTCTGAAACTTGAATTCTACATAAGTTTGTTAAAGCTCTATCATCTCAAAATACCAATTTCCCTGAGCACTTAATTATTTAGCATGCCCAGCAAGCACTGAATCACTGCAAAGAAATGTGAATTCCAGAACCTGGGGTGTTGTGGGAACCTTGTTCTAGCAGGCATGTGTGAGAAACAATCTGTAAGTTTATTTTCTGCTTTTTTGCTGTCTTGGATTTCATTTCCCAACCTTTTCCCAGGTTAGCAAAGAGTGTAAATGTGGGAGGGGTTGAGTGAGCAGCTCTTGAAGAGTAATTGGTTTTGCTGCTGTGGTCCACAGACCTCAGAAAGAAGTAAGCAGTTTGTGTGTGTGGCTGGGGGTGAGGAGCAAAGCAGAAGCAAAGTGATCACAACCCCATGTGTTTGTGCTCTGCTGATGGTCAAACTACACTCCTGAGTCTCATTGGGTTCAGTAAAAATGAAGAGGAAGAGGAACAAGGATGAAAGGTTCTTGCATGAGGATGAGACAATGAGCCCGAAGTGGCAAATTAAGCTGAATTTACTGAAGTAAACCTTATAACACTCATTTCTGCCTGTTACTCAGTATAAAACTGCATATCCAGTATTTTAAGTAAAACTTAATTCATTAATTAGTATTGCTCTCTGAGGGAAGTCACTTTATTCAGTTCCTTTAAAAGGGAGTCTTTATAACATTTATCAGTCTTTTTGATGTATACATTTTTCTCCTCCTTTCTGTTTCTGATTCAAGAGTAAGAGATGGAAAGTTAACAGAGCACCTGTGTTTTTGAAGTTTCAGATGTGTCTGGGGCTTATTTACCATCTCATTGAATTGTGGTATTTGGTTACAGGGTGTTGTGGGAGAGAGAAGAAAGAGACGCAGTATGATGCATGCACAAGCCCTAAGCTAATGAAAAACTATGTTTTGTAGATCCTTATTCCCACGGTAACCTGCTGGGACAGACTTTTTTATCAATCCATAATTCTACAAAGGGCATTAATATGAAAAAAAAGAAAAAAGGCGAGTGCTGTAGATCAAGAGTTTTTAAACCTTGGGCATACAGGTGTATAGGTTCAATCAGTTGTTTAAGCCCTTTATCGTGCTCTGTGCGTAGGTGGCCTTGGGCTGTCAGAACAGCTCACTTGTGATCAACTTGCCTGATTTACTGTGGTGTGACAATATCTGCTTTCAGTGGGCAGTTGGTTGTTGGACCAACACTTTCTCTATTCTCTCAGCTGCAGTCTCCAAATCAGATAATATTGTAGGTCCAGATTTACAAGCACAGTTAATGTCTTCTGGATGCCACGTGGGATAGTCTGAGAAGCACATGTAGAGAGATGTCAATTAATAGTTGCAAAATAGGTGTGTTGTGACTCAAGGTATGTTTGTAGTAAACAGTAAGGTACCTTCAGCCACATGAGGTTGTGTGGTCATGTTCAAAGGGCTTCTTCTATGTGAGATGCCCTGTACAGACCTATTGAGAATCTCTACACTGCAGTCTCGTGGGTGTAGTGCAGGTGAGGCATGGTGTGAATTTTACCACATTACATGTTATGGTATTCTAAAGTTTTGTTTGTTCCTTTCTGCTGGAGCCACACCTGCACAATATCAGATTTTCGAATATATAGTCTTCAAGATAGATGGTCTGTGTCTGACTGCATGTGCTGCAAGTTTCCAAAGTATGATAGCCGGAGTAAATGGAATAAAGGGAGTAAGCAATACTTTCTAATGCATATTGCTGCTGCTCCTGCTGAAATATTTGGTCTCTTTCAGATCTACTGACCCATTGTAGTGGGTTCTATGTTCTATTAATAATGTTCTATGTTCTATTAATAATGTCTAGTTCTTTCTCATATGCCTTTGCTCAAATCCATGTTTGTGTTTCTTGTGATTTGGTACTCCTTCCTTACTTAGTCTGATTTGTTTCTACATCAGCAGTGAAAGTAGAACAAGCAGGTAATGGGAGGAGGACTAGCAGCCACATCGTGTTTTCTCTATGGCTTTTTGATGCTGAATTCAGCATGGCCAGAAGCACAGCCAGGAGAATAATCTGGGCTGGTGAACAGGTTGGTCATGCAGCGTCCATTCAGGTTAAAAATCAAGACAGCATCACTGAACTTGCTGCATAGAGGGAGAAGGATAGTGATCCCCAAAACAAGCTGCAGAGAGCTTGAAAGATTTTGGATCAGTACATGTTTTGCTTAATTCAGCTTCCTCTGTTTTATCCAGCCAGTTTAGTCTGTGTTCTACCTGTGGAAGCAATTGTAGGCTACATGATCTAGAAAATGGTTTTAATCCAAAGAGATGCAAAAAAGGGAAGTTGTTATGTCTCACCTCACTGTTGTTTATATGAAAAACGCCTTAGGTTTAACAGCAGGGATGTCATGTTTGGGAGTGGTTAAGTTTGGTACTATGCATGGGAAGTAGTATGAATAAACTAAATTTTATTAGATTGCTGTTATGCAAACACAACTTTTCTTCCTTCTTCATAGGGACCATTTGTTGTGGTTTTCATTGATTTGGTTGTTTTAAAGGTTGATGATTTATTGATGGTAAATGACTGATGCTGTAGCTAGAAAGTTGTTAGCTGGGAATTTTTCTTTGCTACAGTACTGAAGAAACAAATGACTCCTAAGGGTCCATGGGTTTTTTATTTTTAAATTTTATTTCCAGAAATTCTACGTGCTAAGCATTCTGCTTCAGAGATAAACAGGGAAGTTCATATCTTGAGAGATGCTGTGTTATTGTTCTCCTGTTCTGGAGATATACTGTTTATTTTCAGTATTAAAATGTATCCTTGTCAGACTGGCTGTGTGTCCTACGCTTTTACAGTCCTTGTTAGACTTTGTCAATTTGCTTTGATGGCACATGGGTCATTAGTATTTATGGTTTCATACACGGGAGTCAGTGTTTATAAACCAGTGGCTTTTTTTGTGCTCTTAGGTTACTTGATGCAGCTGTAGGACTCAGGAGCCAGGAGCTGCAGACCCAGAGTGCGTGGCACTCAGCACAGGCAGGGAGGAGTGTGACTGGTGGGGACTTCATCTGGTGCCTCCTCAGTTTTGAATTTCTAACTGCCCCAAGTTGGTTTTGGTGTAAAGCTCATCTGGACAATGACAAAGCAAATAAGATCCCATTGTGGATCATTTTAGACTCAGAAATGTGATTGTATCCATTTTAGAAACTTTTTCTCATCCCATGTCTGAAAGATAGGGGCAAGTCATGTTCTGTTCTTGGACTCCTGCATCCTAGGTCAACAATTTTTATTTTTAGGTAAGGTTATCTTACAAACACAGATCCTTTGCAGTAAAAAATTACCTTCTTTGAATGAACAGTCATTTGTTTAGCAATTAGGTAATAAGCTGGGATTTGAATCTGTTTTTCCAAATCAGCTTTTTGTAGATAATTTCTTGAAGACTGATCTAATTCCCGGATGTCATAGACTGAAAAGACATCAGGGCAGGGCATGGGCACTGCATTGTTTGATAGCACTTCTTGGTTGCTTGAGTGAATATAGAGTTTTTGGGAAAAAGATTTTTGAATCTTCAGGGACTTGCCTGTAAAACTTCTCAGAGAAAGTACTTGATACTGATCAGAGAGAGTACTTGCAACACAGTTCAGTAACCAAGTTATTTTGGGAAGCATATGAGGTCCACAGAATGAAGGGAATGTGTTTCCCCAGCAAGTGGTGCTTTGTCACTAAGTTTAGTGCAAGACGCTGGTGTTTTATCATATATTTAGAACTCCCTTCTATTAGAATATTGCATGAATAGTTTATCACATAGAGGTTAAAGTTTAAAATCTAGTTAAAAATAAAACTCTGGCTGAAACATACAGTAAGCGGAATTAGGTAAGATTTCTAGATAACATGAGTATCATAAGAAGTACCTCTGCCTAGCTATTGTCAAAGTTTGTGCTCATCTTGCAAGTGAAATGAGCCCTCTCCTTACAGCAGCATGTTCTAAGGTAGAGTTGTGCCTGTCAATAGAAATCAAGCTTTTTCCTCAGGGAGGTGTTTGTACTAGAAGTGGTCTTTTCTACTTTTCCTGCTTCAGACCTTGATTTAAGATTCAGAGAAGGAACCTTGTTTTCCCACAGAATTCATTTCAGTAAGGCATGTAAAAGGGATTTTGGCAGAAATGTAATGGCAGCCCTGCTGCCTCCTGTTAAACAAATTTTTCAGGATGTGCATTAGTTACATTTTTTGCACTTACATGAGGGTCCTTGTGCAGCTGGCGTGGAAGGAAGATACCCACTTTGGGGGCAGCAGCCTTTGAAAATAAAAGGATTTACCACGTGGTCCCAATCGTGCGTTTTTCCGGTTGCGTAGGCGCTGGGAGGCTGTTAGCTCGCTCGCTGCCTCCACAATGTGACCAGCAGGGCCTTTGGAAGGCTTCTTGAAACATGCTATTATAGGCTGCTTTGTGATGAAAAGAGGTCTTACAAATATCTTGAAATTTAAACAGAGATATTGTGGGTTTTCCTTTTGTGTGCGTATGTGTGTTTGTCAGCCAAATCATTTGTTCAAAGTTAATCTCAATTACAGAGCATATTGTTCATAATCCCCCATGGCTCCAAAACAATAGCAGAGTGTATGTCTGTTTGAATATATATTTACATACTTACATGTGAAATATGTTTGCTTGTATATATAATTTTGCTTCTAAAGTGGTGATTCGTGTTAAAGAGATGGATATTTCATGCAGGATCCTGTCTTTTGAGCAACACCATCCTAAGGAAATACTGCAGGAAGGCCTGAATGGAATAAGCAGGCTTTGATCCTGCAGCCAGTCAGTTGAGGCAGTTCCCTGCATGTTGCGCTGGGATTCATCCCAGCACAATGGATTGTGGGGTAGAGTCTGGGGGGTTCAGCTTCTTGGAGACAGAAAGGTTTTGTGTGTCTTTGA
This sequence comes from Brachypodius melanocephalos, assembly GCA_013398615.1. Lineage (NCBI taxonomy): Eukaryota > Metazoa > Chordata > Aves > Passeriformes > Pycnonotidae > Brachypodius > Brachypodius melanocephalos. The sequence goes on along the minus strand of VZSR01003807.1, from coordinate 12,833,369 downwards.
TTTTAATATGTACAGAATACCTCTGCTTTTCTTCTACTCCCTGAGCATAAAGGAACTGGTAGGCAATAGTTGGAAAATTTAAATAAACCACAGGTTGTATGTGCTCTGCATAATCCCCACAAAAGAGCCCCAAACTGCAGTAACTTCTTAGAGAACTTAGTCTGTGATTTAGTGGGACTCCGTTAGCAAGGTGCCTCCACATTTTCTCCTGCTGCTGATTTCAGAGAAGGTGCTCATCCTTTTTCAGCTGTAAGTATTTAGCAAGGGATTCCCTTAAAATCTTTCTTTGTGTCTGCTGAGACATTGCTAAGCAAAGCTTGCAACTGCACAAAGTATTTGCAGTGTAAATTTTTGCTCCACGGTGAATGCTGTAATCCTGTCACACTTGGTGTGTAAAATTGTGGTGGTATTGCTGAGCTACTGCAATCTTCCTTTTGCTGTTTATTGGATCTAGGTGTGTTCCTCGAGTAAGTTAATGTTATTATATTATATATGGGTGTTTGTAGGGGTTTTCTTCCTGTGGTCTCTTTGTAGCTTTGGGTTTCCTGGCTCTGGATAAACAATTTACTTCCTCTGCCCCTTGCTGCCCACATTGCAGTAGTAGAATGGTGTGCTGTTTCAAGTGTCTATCCTGTCACTCTGATAAGATCATGCCACCAGAAAGGCATAACATTATAATACCAAGCACAATGAGATCCTGTTCATTTCAGCTCTTGTTCTTGTCAGACAGACGAGAAAAAAAGGTCATGCATAGGTGGAAGGTGAGGCTGGAACTGAAGATAGTTGAAGATAAAACATTTTGCTAAAAGAGATAAATCTTGCATGGGGACATTTCGGTTTGTAATCAAGATATTATGTAGAAATGAACTTTGAAAGATGGTTAGGATGTCCTGAATAATACAGGACATAAAGCTGACATGGAGAATACAGAATTGTAATACAAAATCCTCCCTCAGAATTGTGATGGGAGGGAGGAAATATTTTGTCCTTCATACATTCTTAGATTTGATGTCAGATTTGAAAATATATTCCTAACAATACCATAGATAGGAATAATGAGATTGCTCTACAAGAAACAGCTCTATAAGAAACACAAGACTAGTGCTAATTCTAAACTTGCTAGATTTTACTGGAAGAAATGAGCGCTTTCCAGAAAAAGCCTCTGAAAAGAGGCAAAATTTAAGGCATGCCTTAGGGTGTGGGGACTTCAGGCCCTTAAAAGAATCCTAGCAATTACCTAACCTGCCAACTTTCCAACAAGATAAATGGAAGCACTGTAGCTTGAAGGTGCCTTGGTTTGAATGAGATGCAGTAAGTAAGGTCTCTCTGTTCTTTACAGGCATCATAGATCTGATACTACTTACAAAAGAAGAATAGAGTTGGTGCCCTGCTGACTAAATTGTCCTCTAGAGGAGTATTAGTTACAGAGCTTCTTTGTTAACTAGGCTGTATGCTTAAACCTCTGTGAATTTCTCCTATTAGCAAGCTTCCTAATAGCTTTACGTGTAGATACACTAAGTAAATGCAAGTGTATCCATGTAATTTACATATATAATGTGTATGTGTATACTGTTTTATATATAAATAAATGTTTGTGATGTGGAATTTGCACAACTTCACAAATGTGGTAAAAGCAAGCACTAAAATGCTGATAATAGGAGAACAGAAAGTTGACTTCTGCTCTTTCCATCCAGGTGCTTCACATAAAGTCTATCTTCTCCTTCTCTTTAACTTCCCAATTAGCTTTTTTAGTTGAGAGGTGTTTCTAAAGCCTCTGTATGCTGCAAGTTTCCCAGTTGCTGGCCTGCACGGGCTTTCCACCTTAGAAGACTAGGTAAGGCCTCGAAGTACATGTTAACAAAAAAGAAAAAAAAAAATCAAAACACACTACCCACTCCCTGCCCCCAAACAAATTAAAAAACTCAAACCACCCTGTACAAAACAGCTGAAATTTCTCATTTTAGCCCTCTTGAAGACAATGTGGGAGATTATGTGGCACAGCCCAGACTTCTAGATAGGTAACAATCTTTTGTGCCTTCCTGAGATCAACCTCCTTCTCAGTTTTCTTCATGTGTGTGATGAGTGAACACTATTATTGCATCCTCAGCAGAAGTTCCCCATTCGTGGGAGAAAATCCCAGTGCTTGCACTGAGTGCACGTGGGAAGCGCAAGCCCTGCGGGTGTGCTGTGCCTGCCAGGCTGCTCCCTCAGCCCGCCCTGCATCAGGGTGGCATGGCTCTGTTATTGAAATAGGCCAGTGTCATGCAAGCTTTTCTCTTCCTTTTCCACCTTGGTGTAGGAGTTGCATGAGGTGGGTGAAGAAATTCCTAGAAAGCAGGCACTCAAGAAAATGCCTGAGACTCATCAGTTGTTCTACCCTTGTGGAAGGCTGGAGAAATCAATGTGACCTGATGGGAAAAGTGAACTTCAGTCCCATCCCAAAGTTTTGCCATAGCCTGTAAACAGCAGATAATTTTATCAAGGACAGTGCTAATTTCTTCATGGCTTTTCCATTATCCTGGCAAATTTGTTTTTTCAAGTACTTTGGTTTGCCAACACAAATGAAAGCTTTACTCCGCACACCCTTTTAAAATCTTTGTTATTCTAAATGTAAACTTGTGTGCTTTCTCTATCTTCTGTCAGTTGTGTGCCTGTTTCTTAACACAGAATTTATATTCCTTTAGAATAGGCTCTATTCTGCTACATTCAGTTTTCAGAGGTTTATTATATGCTTTTCAGCAGCATTTGTTTTATCAGCACTTCCTGCAGCATTTGTTACACATGACGACAGCAGCGATTTGATTCCATTTAGAGGAATACCATATTATGTATGGAAAAGCGGTAATTGCTTACCTGTTTGCCAAATACATTCGACTATGAAAAATAACCAGTGTTGCCCTATGCAGTACCAAGCAGTGTTATTTCTTGTTTACATTTTCTATACTTGATAGTTCCAAAAAAGAAACAATGAAAATAGTTTATTGCCCACTTCCTAATTAAATTTCCATTTGTACAGATTTGGAAGTCTACTCTTGAGTGAATGCAACATCCACATGTAGACTGATGTTTTAGCCTTAATATTTGCTTTTTGTATGCTTAATGAAATACGGGTACAATTTCATGCTTGTCAGAAAAAGCAAAATTTAACTGTGGTGAGAGTTGTTCTTGAAGTATTTGTGGGAACTCGTTGGAAATGAGGTCCACAAGATGCCCTGCAGAGAGCTAAGTCGGGTGGTTTGTATTCACTACCCTTCTGCACAAGGAGGAATAGCACATAGCATTCTGCGTGGCTTTCAGTGAGTGTTAGCAGTGCTTAAACTGTTAATCCTCCTCTGCCGGTGCCTTAGAAGATTGACCATGTCCATCTGTCAGGGGAACCTAGCTATGAGCCTCCCTTGGAATGGAGGTAGTCATCACTGGGCAGGGCTCTAAGTACACCACGTGAGTTTCATCCGTGTTCTGTGACTTCTAAAAAAACTTCATTTTTTGTTATGAAAATTTGGCAGCACTAAGGCGTTGCTTCCTGAGCTCTTTGCTCAGGCAGAGCCCAGTTCTCTTTGTGCTATTCAGACAAGGGGTCCTGCTGTCTCTGGTGCAACCACTTGCATGAGCCAAACAAATGAAGTCAGGATCAGCCAAAGTAATGCACTCTGTCATCCCATTTATTTCCAGTCTCAGAGGTCATTTAATAACCTGAACTATATGTGAGGAAGCCCCCTGCCACTTTTTTGAGCTTTAATTTGCTAATAGAAATAGTAACATAGTAACATGCTCCTCCTGACCTGCCAATAGCTACAGAAGTACAGCAATATTTGGCACCTTTTGGTTTGTATGAGTTTTTTCTGTGATGCTTAGGAATTAACATTTTTCCTGACAGTTGGGGAGCATGTGCTTGCTTTGTCACAGCATTTTTGGTTTTTCATGTCTGATCTGATTTAAAACCCCTAATTACTCCCACAGATTCAAAGACCGGTATAACTACTGTGTTACAGCTTGAGGGAATATGTCCAGCCGTTCGTAGTTAGGATTCAGATGTGCTGTGACCTACAGAGGAAATTTCTCATTGAAAATGCAGCAGTTATGAGCTGAAATGGAGTACCTGTTTAGCAGTGTATTCAGGTGAAATTGGAGAGAACCTGTGAGCTGTACATTGGTATTTGATGGAAGTGGAGAAGCAGTCCTTGTTCCTTGGTGGTCAGCAGATCCAGTGATGCTGCTGAGGACAGGACTTCTCATCTCCTTACTGCAAGGTGAAGGAGCTGCAAGGGAGTGTTACAGGGCTGCATATTTTACACCCTTCTTCTCTCATTGTGGTAATGGTTTAGAGTGAAGTGTATAAGCTGTGATTGTAATGGTAGCAAACCCCAAAATTAAATACTGTGTGAAAGTGAAACTGATGTATCATTTTCATTAGTTTTAGTATACTCAGGCAGAATTTGTGGGATTAATTTTGAAAGCTTAATCCAGATGGAAAAGGTTAAATTCAATGCTGAATGAATTTGGTTCCAATCCATTTGTTGCCCTTGCTTGTTCTTTTTCTCAAAAGCATTAGAGATTAAGCAGAGAATTGTGCATACCGTCCTTGTTTTCTGCCATCATTTAACTACATGTTAAAGACAACCTCTCAGTTATCTGCTGTAATAAGTAAACAAATGGATCTATTGCCATGCCAGCTCTTGAGTCCTGCGGCCTGAGTATTCATGCAAGCATTTATGTTCATTTTTCCTTTTTCCTCAGGATTTATCTGGATCCATTGACGACTTGCCGACTGGAACTGAAGCAACCCTCAGCTCAGCCGTTAGCGCCTCAGGCTCTACGAGCAGCCAAGGGGAGCAGAGCAACCCTGCACAGTCTCCGTTTTCCCCTCATGCTTCTCCACATCTCTCTGGCATCCCTGGAGGCCCATCGCCTTCCCCTGTAGGCTCACCTGTTGGAAGCAACCAGTCAAGATCTGGTCCCATTTCTCCAGCGAGTATTCCAGGTAAGTTTGTTCTGACGAACAAAATTGAACCAATTGGTAGGTTTCTTAAATACATAAATAAATACTCCCGTATCCTGAAATAATTTATTTTCTGAGGATCCTGCATTTTCAGGGCCTTTTTCTGAAAAAAACGCATACTTGGAGCAGGGGTAAATTCAGTCTAAACTTCAGCTGCCAAGCCCTCAGAATGCTCAAAGTGCCGAATTTGACTCCACATAGGTGCTTGATAAATGTCTTTATCACTAACCAATGCAAATACTTAATTATAGTCTTTGTATTTGGTTTGTAATGGTGTGTCATTTGTCACATACTTATCTCGATTATTTACAGTCCTTTTTTTGTTCTAACTGTGTATTTTTGTTGGGTTTGGCTCTTGAGCTTGAATGGTGGTTACAGACCTGCAGGATGAGCCAGAGATTTTCTGACTCTGTATTGTGGCAATGTAATTTTGGACATGAATACAGAATACTGTATGAGATATTTCTTAATATTTGCAAAGATTAACAAGTTACTAGGGATTCAGCCCGACCAGTAGTAATTGGAATACCAGTGGAAGGCTTGCCACTCGCTCTCTTGTGCAATTTAGAGTATGACACACAGTCATGTATATTCAGAAATTTGTGGAAATCTGTTAAGATAGCCAGAAGAAAAAAATGGCATACATTAGCTTCAGTTCCTACCTTACCTTATCCCCACCCATCTGGCATGTTATTTACTCCAAGGGGTCAGGCAGCAATTTGTATTTAGTATTCCAGGTGAATTCATTCTCTTTCTGATGCTCAAGTTTTTTATTATCTCTTGACATTTTGAATACTAGGGGAATTCCTAAGAGTAGGAGAGTGCTGACATTACCCTAGGGATAACATCAGTTGCTGACAAAACCACAAAATAATAAACGTGGAGCTCAGTTAAAAGAAACAAAAGCAGAGGTGCCTTTTTGTTAGGTGATTTGAGTGTTGCTGTAAACCAAATGCTGGTTAAAATTCAGAGGGTAGCATGAGTTTTGGTATTTGATACAAAGGTATCTGTGTAAAATGTTCCTGCCTGTTTGTCTGCAGAAGTTAAACTAGATAAGCAGAGGGAAGTAAGACTCAGTGCACACAGGAATGTTTAGTACTAAATGTGGCCTGAGCATGTTGAGCCCTGATGCTGTGTGCATGCCCTGCAGTTCTTTCTTTCCAGCCGCTCTGACTGGCAGCACATGCTCAGGTGGAGCAGAAATAGTGGGAACAGAGTATTTGCATTGTATGCAGTGTGGTAGCTTTGTGTTTCCCAGGATTTGATGTAGAAATCCATGTCTGTTGTGGAGTGAAGCCAGATAGTTCACCTGGCTGGAAGGGTAACATTTTGCCACTATCAGATTAAGGTGAGTAAATGGATTGGCATTTTAGCAGCCTGATTGCTGAATAGGGAAAAAATGTTGTGACACTGAAAATAGCTTTATTGTAGCCATGATATGTAAGGATGAGCGTAAGTGTGTAGGGGGAGAGTAATAACTTTTATGAAACCACCTGACCCCCATGGGGTAAAAATAAAAGGGATGTGGGCTCAGAGGTCAGGGTCAGAGTCACTTCATTGCTCCAGATGAGCCCCAAAAGCTCATTTTTATAACTCACCTAGTGAAAAGCATTGTCTCTACATACAAACTGTGCCACCATTTTGCACGGTGGTTTTCTGGTCTGCTGCAGTAACACAAAAGCAATTCTTTCTCAGGAAGGATTTTTATGAATGGTGCTAAATCAAAATCACCCTGCACTGTTTCCCTGTCACAGACAAGGTTCTGGTCTCTGCAGCGCTGGCTAAAGGTGAACTCCCAGGCTTGAGCTAAGGCAGCGGTCTCCGGAGGGCAGCCGGGCAGCTGCGGTAACATCACTGCTGCTGCTGCTGCTGCTTCTTTCTCGAGCTACAAAAAACAGGAGCAAGACTGCTATTTAAAGCCCTGTGTTAGAGGGATGCTGCGGGGTGCTGGGGCTTTCAAGCCATATGAATTAGACTGTGCTTTCACCAGAGTGTGTTCGCTGCATTGTTCTTCATTACAAGGACTTTGGTAGCTTTTATCATCAGCTGCGTTCGTGAGACCCTAAGAAAAAGTAACACAGAGCTTGTTTGCATTTCTGTGGCTGTTTGCAGCAGTCAGGTTATAGACGTTTTTAAACATAGATTGTGTAGTACAGCACCTTGCCTTTAATAATTTTGTTCTCTGCTATTTTCTTCTGTGTTCTAACCCTACCCTTGTTTGTTCTGACCTCATTCCTCTCCTATTACCTCCTGCGATGTTGTGCCACAGTTTCTCAATGTGACATAGATTGGCTCTTTCAATCATTCTCTCTCCAGCAAGTCATTGTAAAATGAGCAGCTGTTGTGTTGCTGATAGCTATGGCTAGGGAAAGCCAAAATGTTGCAGGGGGTTCTTGGTGGGAAGACCATTAAAATAAAGGTGTTGCTTTCCCAGGGTTTACTGGAAGAGAAGCATCCTTTTCCCAATGGCTCCTTCCTTGCAACAAAATTGAAAACTAATTTAACATCAAAAGGGCAGACAAACAAACAGCCCTCTATTAAAGCTCCCAAATGGCTGATTCTCTTCCCCTGCCTGTTTAAGCTGTCTCCGCACCCCTCCGTAAGCCTGCCACCCCGCATTGCTTTCTGCTGCACGCCACAAATTTCACAGAACAGCCTGGCACAGGCTGCACTGACATTGGCACGTCCCTAGCTCAGTGGGCATTTCCTTCCTGTGCTCTCTGAAATACTGGATGGATATTTTGTGTGGTAAGTGGCACATGCATATACGGCCTTTGTTTCCCTTCACATTACCAGAATAGACCAGGGAGATTAACTCCTAAGAGCAGAAAAAGCAACTTGGGTGGATTTTATTCAGAAAGGTAGTTTTCTCTCAAAATGGGAACACTTCTTGTTCAGATGTATATTCATTACAGGGCTGAAATCCTACTCTAGTATGATTTCTACTGCTTCAAAATGACATTATGATTTCCTATTAAGTAGGTAATTACTCTGTTTTGCTGGAAATCCCGATCTCTTTATTTTGTAGCCATCTTTATAATTAGGGTACATATTCTTCCAAAGAATGAGATGTGATGCCCTGCACTGCTTTGGGTCTTGAACTGTGCTTGATTCAACCCTAAACCATTAGTGGAAGCTGACGCAGCACATATCAAAATGCACTGCTGTTGCCAGAAGATTCAGTGGCTGTTAATTTCACTTTTCTTTTTTCTTTTTTTTTTTCCGCTTTCCTTCCTGTTCTAACAATTCCAGTTTACTAACAAAGCAAAAATGTAAATAAGCTAAGCTCCCCTTTCTTCCCCCATCCCCAATTTTGATCTCACTGGCCAAAGGCTTTTGTCAGCTCTTTTTCCCTTGCGGTGTAAGCAGCAAAATTTTTTTAATATTAAGAGTTCTGTGAAAGATTGCTGATAGGCCAGGAATCCCTTAACCCACGATGGACAAGCAGATTTTGTACAAGTTAATAGATTCTATTATTTTTAAACCCCTACAGCAATTTGTATCTATGTAGAAGAGAAGGGTATGCTATGCTAATAATGAATAGCAAATGCTGCCTTTAGAAATATGTCATTTTTTTTACATGGATCAGTATTTTGACTTCTGCTTTAATAAATCAGTATTTTGACTTGTGCTTGTATAAATCAGTATTTTGACTTGTGCTTTTAAGACATTCCATGTACTTTATGAAGAAACAAGTTTACTTTCACTCTGTTAAGCATCAAGTACATTGTTGTTTTTATTACAATTTTTTCTTCTTTCACTGAGGAGCTTGGATACAGATGAAGTTACAATTTTCAGAAAGAAATCCATTTGTGGATACTCTGGCTTAGATTGTTATTGCCAATCTTCCTAATTTATGCTAACCACTCAGTATCCTCTCCTGATTAGAAACAGCCCAAATTTTAATTGTGATAATTATGTGAATCAATGGATGTAATCCATTCAGTGTTAAACTTTACTCTCGGCAAACCTGGAGGTCTTCCACACCTGTATTGATCAGCTGGCTGGCTTGAATTCCAGGGTCCATGAGAATTACAGCGTTACAGCCAGCACTCTAGGCAAAAAAAGAGGAGGAAGAGGGAAATGGGATACCCAATTGGAACAGTAAGGAAATCTTGTCTTGGTGTGCGTTAGTCAATGTGTGTGTGACTAAAATGCTGCGAGAAGGAAAACATGAGCAGTAGTCTACCATAGTCCAAAGGGACATTACACTGGAGCAATCTGAATAGGAAGGATGCTTTCTTTCATGCCTTATAAAAGAGAAGGCTATCAGTTGAACCAGTTCCCAGGAGATACTACAGTAAAACAATCGTTTTACTGTAGATCTTGTTTTAAGAAAGAATTTGGAAAAATCTTTTCCTTGGCGTTGAGCTATTCCGCATACTTACCCAGTGAACCACCACTATTTGTAAGTTGTATGGCATTGGACCTCTTTTAAATATTATTTGAGGGAGAGAAGACTACCATATGAAAGTGATAAACACTGTTTAATGTCTTTGTGGGTGACATGGCCAGTGGGATCGAGTGCACCCCCAGCGAGTTTGCCGATGACACAAAGCTGTGCAGTGCACTTGGCACACGGAGGGAAGGGATGGCATCCACAGGGACCTGGGCAGGCTCATGAGGTTCATCAAGGCCAAGTGCAAGGTTCTGCACCTGGGTCAGGGCAATCCCAACAGATACAGACTGGGCAGAGAATGGATTGAGAGCAGCCCTGAGGGGAAGGATTTGGGGGTGTTGGTGGAGGAGAAGCTCAACATGACCCAGCAGTGTGCACCTGCAGCCCAGAGAGCCAACCTTGACCTGGGCTGCACCAAAACCAGCATGGCCAGCAGGGTGAGGGAAGGGATTCTGCAAATCTGCTGTGCTCTGGTGAGACCCTACCTGAAGTTCTGCATCCAGCTCTGGGATCCCCAACACAAGCAGAACCTAAGCTGGAACGGGTCCAGGGAAGGGCCAGAAAGGTGACGAGAGCTGGAGCACCTCTTCTAGAAGACAGCTTGAGAGAACTGAGGTTGTTCAGCCAGAAGAAGAGAAGGCTTCAGGGAGATCTTAAGGCAGACAGCCTTCTAGCACTTACAGGTGGCTTACAGGAAGGCTGGAGAGGAACTGTTTAAAAGGACATGAGTAATAGGTCAAAGGGGAATGGCTTTAAACTGAAAGGAGGTTTATATTAGATATTGGGAAGAAGTTCTTCACTGTAAGAGTAGTGAGGCACTGGAGCAGGTTGCTCAGAGAATCTGTCAATGCCGCATCCCTAGAAGTGTTCCAGGCCAGGTTGGGTGAGGCTTTGAGCAACCTGGTCTAGTGGAATGTGTCTCTGCCCATGACAGGGAGGAGGAGGGTTGGAACCAGGCGAACTTTAAGATCCCTTCCAACCCAAACAAATGTATGAATCTATGAATTTGTAATACTGTGCTTTTTGTTGAAGTTTTAAATGCCCCAAAGTAAGTGCGAAACAAGAGGGGATTATATCCTTGTAAAATGGATATGATCTCCCTGTCTAGAAAGATTATTTTAACACATCTATCAATGTTTCTCCCTTGGCTTCTCTGGAGGCAAAAATCTCGCAACAGCTTGTTGCAAGGAAGATGCATGCTGTTCATTGGCATCCAGACCAGAAAAAAGCCAAAACACAAAATGCCATTGACGTAGCTATGTTCTTAATCACTTCTAGTGCACAAAATATCTAATCAGCAGTTTTGCAAATTTAGAGTGCGTACAAATGAAATATGTGAATGTTTCACATTGTACTAGTTTAAAACCCTTTCTTTTGAATGGTTTGAACAACATTTAGAGTGTTTCTATCTTTTCAGAGGATGAAAAAATAGGCAAATTGTAAAGCACTCTAGCTCAAGGCATTGCTTCTAGCACAGGGAGCATCTAGCCTATGATACCTATTAGAATTCAGCCCAGGTCACAACTGATGAATAATCTGTTGTTTCAAGGCTTCATGAAATAACTAAATAGTCTCAATCAGGTTTCATGAGGGAGCCTATGCTACAAAAGGCACTATAAAAACTCCTGTCATACTTACCATGTTGCCAGAGATCAGGGAGGTGTCCTTCTCTGCAGAGGTGGTCTTTCTAGAACAGGTGCAGGAGGTGAAAAGAGACACAGACACGCTGTTCAAGTTCCTCCTGTTCAGTTTTCATAATGTTTTCAGAGGGTTTCATATTCCACCAACATCAACCTGCTGGTTTTTATTGGCCCAAAGTTAAGCATCAGATACAAAAACAGTAAATCACAAAAAAAAATCTCCTGCCCTGGGTGGTTATTTTTTATGGCCAGTTTATGGGGTTTAGTTTCAAGTGGTTTCACTTGTTTAATATCTGGTGTATCAGTGTTTATATTTCACAGTCACACATTGCAGTTTTAGTGTTTAATTGCTGTCTTAAGCCAGCGCGAAACATTTCTGCCCTATAGACTGAACACCCTGAAGGGTCCTGTGCTGAGAGTTGTCCAGCACCCTCCCACAGATGGCCAGATCAGTGGTGTTCCCATCCCCATAGCTGTGCTCTGCCCCATGTCTGGTTTGTCCTCTTTGCTGATTCCTGCCAGGCCTGTTTCCACCATCCTGGCAATGGCTGAGCAGCCAGCGTGGTGGGGCATCTGCTGCTCTGGACACTGTGGCAGCACACATACACAGGCCACTTCTTGTAGCTCTGTGAGTCACTGGTAGCACCCTGCTGGTACAAATCCAGCTAGAGTATGAGGGCCGTTGAAATCCAATTAACATATTTGCATAATTATGCATGTGCTCTGCTTTGTGTAACAAAATTCAAATATACTCAACCACAGCGGCCAAGATTTGACAGGTATGTTTGTTGCTAGTTTTAGATGTATGTTTTAAGGCCAGCCTTGGACAATTATTGTTTACATTTGATCATTTATCTATGCATTTCTTTATAACTTTTTTCTTCTCAAGCTGCTTATGTTTTTGTCAAATTTAAAGTGATGTGTGTTTGGTTTTGTGTGTTTGGGGGTTTTTATTCTGTCATTATTTGGCTACACAAATGTAGATTGTCTCTCTTTCTTTGTGTTGGCAAATAGGGCATTAATTTGTGTTTTATAATAAATTAAAAGGTTGTCGCTCACTCCCTTGTCCCTTGCAATACTAAGCAGTGATTGATGAGCAAATGGGAAAAGTCTCTCACGTCTGCATCAGTGTGTTTTTGTTGTTGTTGACAGATGGTTGTTATACCTAGATAAAATAGAGCATAAATGTCATAAGGTGTTTGGTTTCTGTCATGGGATAGGCTGCTGCAGTTTTCAGTTTTTCAGTGGACTATGTGTCACTGCCATGAGAGATATTTAAAGTGGCCTTCATGCTTCATAGTTAGTGTCAGACTTGACTAGACAGATACGTGGTGTGTCCCTCCTTAGAAGAAGGAGTCTGAACAATTGCAAATATGGCCTGAATTAATTCTGTGCCTCAAAAGAAGAACATTTTCACTATCTCCAGATAATTTTTTTTAAAAAATTAATGAAAAGCAAGATATCCTTTCTCCTCCTTAGAGACAAAATTCATGCAGCTTGAACTGTGACTTGAAAGATTTGAACAGCCCTTTGACAGCATCGCTCTGTAGGTAGATAGGGAAGTCAAATTGCAAAGTGGGTTTTTAGAAAGCAAACACAAAAGAACAATTCACTCCGTCAGCAAGCTTTTCTGTTTGTTCCCCATCTTCAGATAACAGTGGACTCAAATTATTGTGATGTGTTGATTGATTACAGCCGTTAAGTTTCTTAGTAATCAGTTTCATCACTTATTCTCAATTCACGCTTGCACCTTTGATTTCTCTTCCACAACAGGGTGATGTGGGTTGTCGTTGACTAATGAAGAACAGAATTGGTTTCGGCGTGAGACAAACGGAATGCCGACACCAATCCCAAAATGCATTAATCTTTAATAATCCACATCTGCATGTTTATAAATGATATAACCAGGAGTTGCTAATGTTAATACTCCCCCTTCCAAACAGAAGCTGACATAGGAGTTGGTGTTTGCAAACTGCATGAGCGGCACGTGGCCGCGCGTGGTGCGTGTGACCTTGTGGAGGGAGCTCGCCAGATGAAAGTTCTCGGTTGATTAAAAATACATGAAGAATTGCTTCGCTTCCACACCGGTCTTTGGAGCTTATCGTTGTCGGGCAAGATGAAATATGGCATGATAGATCTTGTCTTCTAGGGAGATCAGACCCACCAAATGGTTTTTGGAAGCAGGTTTGCCTCAAGGTGCTTTTATCCTTTATGCATTCAACTTGCCCTTTTCTCCCTCATCCCTGAGAATTGCTGAGACCAGGGCTGTGTAATATGCAATATAACACAATAAGAAAAACTAGATTAGCTGAGGGTTTGTTCCTTTTGAGGGTAGTATTAGAGAGAGCACATACATTTTGCTACTAAAATGCTCTTTAATCAGAGACAGTGATCTAGTATGAGGAGCAGCAGGCAGGACTAGCTAAATAGCTCATTGCCACGTAGTGCTGCTCCAATTTCCCTGCTTGCTAGACTTGAGAGAGCTGGGAGGAGCAGGGAGAACTCAAACTCCATTGTTGATGGTCTTCCAAGTTAATGCTGCCCGATTCTGAGAAATTCTTAAACTTACCTGGATCAAGGGAAAAGAAATATGGATAAGAAATGGCAATTTCACATTGCATTCACCCTTTTTTTTGTATCTTGCATGTTTTCACACTGCAGATATTATAAATGAAAATTGATCAGTTGTTTGTTTAAAATTTGGCAATGTTAAAGTTAGGAGTTAAGGTTTTTATTAGGTGGCAAAATTTAGAAATATATGTCTGCTACATCTGTTGTGCTTCTCAGGCTCTTGAATGCAGGTGACACAATGAAGAACAGCTTAAGAGAAAAAATCTCCTCCTAGTTATAAATACAGTCTAGAAAATGAGCACTGATAATGAAAAATTCTTTCTTTTGGAATTTGGTTTAAATCTCTAAATAGAATTCTGAGGTTTTACGTTTCAGGTGTGTGGCAGGGTAGGTTTCAGTTCTGGAAGGAAGAAATGAGGGAAATAGAAGGAAAAATACTACCCTCTCCTTTGTTAGGAGATTTTAGATATTTAGCACTTGCATCAATTACAGTTTATGTTCTGTTTAATTGACATTTTATAAAAAATTTGAGCATGGTTTTTCTCTTGCTGAAGTATATGCTTTTTGCATTACATGTAATTACTACAAACATGTAATGATGTGTCCTCAGTAATTACAGATTACTAAATCCATGCTACCCTTTACCATCTTCTACTTCAGTCCAAATGCAAGCAAAACTACCATTTTTATGGAAGGATTAAAAGGACAGAATGCAAAAAACACAGTATGACTGCAGGGTCTGGATCATTCCCTAAAGAGCATAGGCACTTTTTTCAAAAATATAAGAAAATACAATTTTCAAAATCTAAAAGCAATTCAGAGGCCCTGTAGAGGTGTGAGAGCAAGTGCTGGCAAGCTGTGGCCACAGCCTCTCCCAACCCCTCTCATCCCAATTCACGCCATCACTTTGGAGGGACGCAGTGACAGAGTGCAAAACATGTGGAGGGGGTGGTTAAACGAGACTTTAGAGGGGGAAAAAAGAAATTAAGTCAGTGGCTGAGCTTTGAAGAGGTCTGTCTAGTGCAGAGCAGCGAGCAAGTGGGGAAGAAAGGAGCAAGCACCTCGTCTAATCTTTCTTCTGGGGACCCAGGTGGACAAATTGGCAACCCTGTTCACAGCCTCCCCCCCAACCCCCTTTGTAGCGTAAGAACTGCTAATCGGATCCATGCTGCTGCAACTGTGGTTAGTTATTAACAGAATAAAAGCAGATTTCTTCAAAAGAACGGGTTGGGGAAAACGGCTCTACAAAATTGCAAGGTTGTTAGAATCTTAAATGCACAGCAGTCGGTTTTTCCCTATTCTGAATTAGGCGATGAATACGGCCTTTCATCTGTCACTGTGCCCATTTCTTCAGAAGGCAGCCAAACATTAGGCTTCTCAAACAAAAAAAAAAAAAATTGTTTGAAAGAGGAAAAATATTGGGGAACAGGAAGAATAGGAAAACGAGAAGGAGAAATCAGGTTTTGTTTTTATTAATTTGGCCTGGTGAGAGAAATATGAGCTTGCCTGCTCTATTCAGTTCCTGCATGCCAGCCGCTGTGAACCACAGCTTCTGAATGTGGGGATTAGAAAAGATTTAACTGGTTGCTATCCTGGGCTGCACCATTCTGGACAGGCCTCCAGCAGAAATATCCTTGGCTGGAAACTCTCCCGAGCTTAATGGAAATAATGCATTAAATGGATGCAGAGTTAGGCAGAGGTGTAAGCAGAAAGAATTTGATTCCCCCAAAGTCTCATAACTGCAAAGTGAAATTACAGGTCTGGGGTGGGTGTTACTGAGGATATAGAAGCAGTAGTTCCTAGATTTAGACTGACTTATGCCTTTGCTTATACAAGTAATTAAATGATGCATCCTTAATTTTGAGGAGCTCTACTGCCTTGCTGGTTTGCAGCAGAATTTTGGATTTTGTTGGAAAGGAATAGTCCTCAGGGAGACAGGTGCTTGCTGTGACCTACTGGAAAGCCACTCATTATTTGGGTGAGTCGCATGCTTCTGAAGATTCCCATTGACAGCTTGCTTTGGGCTTATTTCCAAAACCTCAGGACAAAGTGCTTCACTTTGGTCCAAACACAGAGGTGACTTCTGGATGGGGCATGGATGAACCAGACCTGCTTGGCAGTGCCTGCTGCTGCTCTCCCTTCCCCTCCAGAACAAAAAAAAGCTGTAGCCTTTGAGGGCAATATATTTTCTTTCTGCCCCTTTGGCACCAAGACCATTGTCAGTTCAGGCAGTACTAACAATTATTTCACTTCATACTCCTGAGTATTTCTTACAGTCTTCATACCTTACTCAGAGGTTACACAACCTGGGAATAAATCTTGGATGTCTAATCTGACAGACCCCAGTTTCAGCTATTTAATTCTTACTTTTTGAAGCCCATAATATAATAAATTATTCTGTAGCAAGGGTGACATTTGGATGGTGTTCCATAAGTAATGCCTTGGGACTACACACTGAGTAATGAGGACGAAACAAAATATTGAGTAGCTACCTCATCTAGACAGTGTCAAGTTTGCTTTGAATTAAATGTTATACCATGTCAAACAAGCAGCTTCTACTCATGAAATTAAGATGTTTATGCTTTTGCATTTGTGCCGAGAAAAGTCAGAGCTGGGGTTCTCCAGGTGCCTTTGTTCATTGTTGCATTTTTTAATGGAGCTTTGAGAGCAATTTAGCACTTAAGTTACAGTGATTTCTTTGAAACTTGCCCACTTACCCGTTCTTGATTTGGTGAATGTGACATAGAGAGGAAAAAGATTGTGAGAGTGTAACTTTCAAGTGTTGGTAGTCTGAGAATTTTACACTTTCATGAGATGCAAAGTGGGGGTTTTTACTTTTTGTTGATTTTACATGAATTGTGAGACTCACTCACATATGTTAGGGAATCTTGTGTCTTTGAAGCACGATACATTTGTTTTAAGAGGTAATATGGAAAATCAGGGCTCGGCCTGACAGCAATCTTGATAACACTTTATGATGTAGAACATCCATAAATCTGGCATAAGTTGATCAGCTTTTTGTTTAGAAGCTTGTACAGAAGCTTTGTGGTGCTGCAGTGGAACAAACCAGCTTCTTGCAGTCTTCAGTGGGCTTCTCTGTCGGCCACCAAAACCATTCCAAGGCAGGGAGGTTCTGGGTTTGGTCCCAAGTTCCTAGGTCAGGGAGGTGGAAATTGTCTTGGTAAGCAGGCTGCAGTGGATTACCAGCATTGTAAGGGGTTATTAGCTTCGATGTGGTGCTCAGCAGAGCCAGAAGATGTGGTCTGAGCGTTTGACTCTGCATATCTGAAAGGGTCCTCATGTCTCAGGCCTTTTAAAACATCTGCACTCAGATTACTGCATAGATAGGAGGAAAGTTTTAATATTTTGCATGTCTTAATTTGAGAAGATGCGCAGACAACCCTTGCTTTTTTCTTGAATAAGTAAGTAATTTTAAAAATACTGTTGATACAAGAAGATGCTTGGCTACAATGTATAAATTAAGGAAGAAAATAATTTTTATTCTTAAGAGGTCATAAGCTTTATAAGATGAAAGAGATAACACAAAACACATGAGCAGTTTCCCTTTATGCTACCCATAGAAAAACTTCTTTCCTTTGAGGTCATTTGCACCTCACTTCCAATTTCCTGAAAAGCTCATTTGAAACACTCCCATATAGAAGCCTACTTATGTTCTTTTATTTCTGATGTAGGGATCCGAGACCCGGAATGTCTCTTCTGGTCTGTGAGCCTTTATTGTAATATTGACTGTGTGATGATTATTCTATTATTTTATCACATTTCATCTTAGTCACTAGATTTTCAGGACTTCATTATTCCTAAAACACAGTTGTTTCAAGTTCCAGTAATGGCTTGCTTGTCCTCCTAAACATCGTCATGCTCTTTTTCCTCCCTGATGTTTAGCCTCAAATACATTTTTAGAAAGAAGTCACAAAATTCCAGCTCTAGTTTTTGTCACACTAAATAATACTCACACTTTGAGCTTCCTGTCATTTCTTGCTGGTAGCTGGTTCCCATTCCAGTTTACATTAGGCTTTCTGGGTTTGTCTCTATGGAGTTTCACCAGTGACACATCAGCAGTGATGCTGTGTTGTCTTATCTCTACTGTAAACAATTTTCCTAATTTATCCTAGTGATAAATTTGTTTCTTTGAATGCCTCATGACATGGTTAGTTATAGCTGTTTGTAGGATATAACCATCCTAAGTTAATAGATATGGTCAGATTTTTCCTTCCTTTTCTCTTCCCATGTCTACCTGATAACCTACAGCTCTTCCATTAGAAAAGGCCTGGTTCTTATCCATGTATATAAATGCTTGCATTTTTAATACTCCAAGCCAAAAGGTAGTCCTAAGGGTTTCTTAGGTAGTATTCTGATCAACGTTTGTATTGACTAATATTCCCTACTTTGTAATCAGTCAATGCCATTAATCCAGTCGTAGCTCTCAATTCCTAAATTGGATTGGGAATTGTCCCAAAGACAACCCACAAGATCTGTAACTTTTGCCTTTCCTTCAGCCTAGTGTTCTGTTTCCAGCACAGGCTGTGATCAGTCCCCCACCCTCCAGTTCCTCATGCATCTTAAAATTCCTTTTCTTATATCCTTCCTTTCCCCCTTAACTGGTTATTTCCCAGAGGGAACCTGTTATCACCAGAGTGTTTCCTTGACTCAATTTTTCAGGCGTAATTCTGTGAGGTATTGTCCAGCTGGTACAGAGTGTCACAGCTGAGCATCCACCATGATTACAGTGATGGGAGCAGAGAGCCCTCAGCATGTTTCAAAACATTGCTGATGTGGACTGTAAGGATCCCCTTCTCAGCAGAATATCAAAGGTCTGCTCTTGCTTGCTGTGTTGGCCCTAAGGAATTTACTTTTTACAGTTTAACTGCATGGCTGTAGCCATAATGCAGTCACTATTTAGTACTTTTCTCAGTCCATCTTTGCCACACGTAGTATGCAGTCTCCTGACTCCATTTGAAGTGAAGATTTTCAAAGTGAAAAAATTTAAAAGCATTTGACGTAATTTAAAAAAATGGAAAACCCACTTACAAATACAGTATTATGCATTTTTAAATTCCCTTACCTCTTCAGCTGACTTTTTTTAATTCTAAAGAGGAGATACTCTATTAGGTAAGCTGCTGGTTTTGGTAGTTTTAACAACTAATTTTACTAGATAGCTATATAAATTTGAATAGCATTTTGCTCCTCTGTTAAATATAGGGGAAAGAGCTAGCGTGGCAGCTTCTATCCTTTTAACATGCATTATTGCATTTTCTGTGGTTTTGCATAATAGTAGTATTGTGAAACATCTGTAGTATTCACTTTGCATACATTTTGGCAGGTGGAGTAGCTCACCAGTGTGGCAACAATGGTATACAAAACATGGGGAAAAGCCATCCCTCTTTAAACTTCCTTCTGTGTCAAAGGAGGCAGTAGTCTGTCAGTGAAAAAAAAATTCTCTCCTAAATAGCTGTAGAAGTTATGTTAAAACTAAAAAGGGTTGTTTTTCTTTTGTAGGAGTTTTCCTTCCCTAATAAAATAGAAAGGTCTGTTCATGTGTTATTTAAAGTATCTTCCAAGAAACAGAACTGCAATACTGGTTGAAAGAGAAAAGGATTACTATCATTTAAAGGAAAGAAATGGAAAATCTTTAAGGTCATTTCTTTTCATGACAAAGAAACTTAAAAAGCATGGCAGACAGGATCTTCAAAGGTTTTACAGGCCTGTCATCAGCTCCCAATCAATAGGAGTTAGATACCCAAATTAAGAGTTCAGTTCAAGTCTTCAAAGGTATTTGGGTGCTTAACCTCCTTTTACCTTTCACATCACTTCTAAGAATAAAATGGCAGCTCGATTGAAAACATTTTGATGCAGCACCTTCATGCCCGGCACCTGGATAATCCGTAGCACCTACTGATAATTAGTGTGGTGGATACTTCTCTTGAAAGTTCGTTACTTGTTAGAATATGTGCAGAGTTGGTCATGCTTATGAAATCGTTTTTCTTTTTGAAAAAAAAAATTTGCTTTACAGTTTATTTAATAAGGAAAAAAATAGAAGTATATTGATAAAATAGCATTAGTGTTTGGAGAGACTGATAATTCCAGTGAATCTACAAAACTTCAGTGTCTGTATTGACTGAGGATGTAGATGAAACTGATTTCATTGTAAAAGTTGTACAGGTGCTGTTCTACACCTTGACTTTACTGGTCTGTGATTGAACATTTGCTTGTGCAGGATAAGGCTCCAGCCAGGTAACTGATGTTACTATCAATGTAAAAAAACCCAGACACTGTCTATAATATGCAAAATATGTTGCCTATCATGGATATTCTCTGCACTTATCAAACTTGCCAAGCATCCACGTAAAGGAGGATCCTGCTGAGATGTTCGGTGCGCTCAGAACCACCCCTGCTTCTTTTTTTTTTTTTTTTTAAGTGTTTGTAGAAATCTTAGATGGTTCCCATCTACTTGAAGTGCTCTCTCTGATAGCGGTGCCTGGGGCAAACACAGTGGAAGTGGCAGTGCCCTGTGTTAACATGGAAATACTGTTTGTTTACAGTCTTGAGTCACTGAATCCTTCCTGTCAAGCTGAAAGCTTTCATTATAATGCAGGCACTTACCATCTCCACAGCCTGCTCTTGAGTGACATCAAAACATAAGCTGGAATTTGTCATTATTATTGTCATATGCCTCAGAGTTCCTGAATGGGCCGTGAAACCCAAAGCCTTGGGCGCTGAGTGGCATGTTTGGTCTTTTGGAGGAACAATTCTGCCTCTGGTCCAGCATTTGCATCTCTGAGACAGTTGTCACAGCTGCTCCGGTAATGTTGACTGTCATGTTTTTAGTGCAAAAGCACCTCATCTGAATAGCCAGGCAGTGGTTACACTCCACATTTTACAGATTTTTCTCTTTGTTCTGTATCAGTCTGGCCTCTCTTCAGAGTTGGTGCTGAGAGCCGGGAAGTGAATGGAGCAGAGCAGACACTTTAGCTTTCCTGCATTTATGTCCAACTCGGGGCCCTTGGTTGCTCTAAAGGGCAGCCCCTGCTGCCCCGCTGTCAGCCCGGCTCCCGGTGCCAGGACCGTCCGCAGGATTCTTGCTCCTGCCACTGCACAGGGGCAGCTGCTGAGCAGGAGGAAATGAGTCTCAGCAGGCACAAATCTATTGCCTGTGTTTTTATTCTTTCCATTTCTTTCAAATGGAAAACAATCTGAACAAGTTCTGAGCATGAGGGATATAATTCTGTCTGCTGCTATTTATACCGTGCTCATCACTACAAGTGTCTAACTACTTAAAGTATATATTTGCTGCCTAACCTGAGGTGGTCTTCAAGCCTCTTGGGCTGTCACAAGCAGGCATGTCTTAGACCTAGAGCAAAGAGGAGTCCTAGTGGATGTCCAGGTCTAATTCTTCCTCCTGCTCAGGCTGGGGCAGGTTGGCTCTTGAGCTCGAGGTCCTTGGGGCACTGGGAGGATGGTGAGATGGACTTCTCTGCTTGATGACACGGTGTTGAATGGTGACCCAGAGGAGTGACTTGCATCAGCGCAATAAGCATCTGCCTTATTATCCATTAACACTGAAAGGGAACGTTTCATGTTCTGAGCCTCTGGGAGTGCTCTGCTTGTTTGGGTGGGTAGACAGCAGTGGATGTCTTTCAAACAAGGTCGTAAAAATGGATGTGTCTGTTCTGGCTAGTTATTTTAATAAATAACTTCCCTTTGCTTTTATTTGAATAATAAGATACCCCTTTTCTGTCTGATCTCTTTCAAGCATTTCACCACGTGTGCCTACATGTTATTCTTTATTCCCATATTCTACATGGACATTCAAACAATATTAAAACCACTGATTCATTGAAATACTTTTTAAACTGTTGTTGTTAGTCATTTTTGTATTGACCGAATTTTTCATTGGTAATATTGTTGGCTGCAGTCCATGTCTGCCTGGCTGGGGGCCAGTTTAAGCTAGGCAGGATGAGCCCTATTGTTCAGCAGACTTGGATTTTGTTAAACTCCCTAACAGAAATATGTGTCAGGAGATTTGCAGCTATAAATTGGATCATGTTGGTGAGGTTGGGAACTCGCTCAGTGCGAAATTGAACATTTCACCATGCCTGTTGCTAAATGTGTTTGTGCATGTTTCCTCCATGGGTTTCAAAAAATAAAAGGAAAAAAAAAGAAAAAATATGGAAAAGGCTAGACCTGTTGAGCTCTGTCTTTACCTTATACAGCTGGTACTTTCTTTGATGTTGAGAGGTTGAAAAATGCAGCAATGCTTGGTTTTGTGCTCTGAAATCCTAAAAGCAAGTGTGTTTTCCCTTTTCTCTCTGTGTGTTACAGGCAGTCAGATGCCACCGCAGCCTCCTGGCAGCCAGTCAGAATCCAGCTCCCACCCTGCCTTGAGCCAGTCACCAATGCCACAGGACCGAGGTTTGTTAGGTGTTGGGGACTTTTCAGTTGGTGCCAAATGCAGCCTTCATTTTAAGTTGCACATTAGCACTGTGAGATTTCCTGGTATTTCTTTTCTTTTCCCAGGGAAAATAATGACAGTCTTCATTGTAAAAGGCTTGGGGGGTTTCCATCTCCGGGGAAAGAACAACTGAATAGCAGGTTTTACCAAACTATAATTGAAAACAAGGTTTTCTCAAAATACAGTGAATGCCCAGGGTATAAAGGCAGTTTCTGTAAATACTTGAATCATGTCCTGGAGAATAGAGCTCTTCATTGTCTATCTTGGAATTAAGATGTAGAGAAAGAGTGCAAACTAGGAGCAGTTTTGCTACTGTTCTTAAAATTGTAATCTTTAATATCTTTGCATGGACGCAATAGTCCTCTAGCCAGTTCTAGTATAAAAACATCTTTAAATATAAAGGGAAATCAAATATTTAGGTCAAATGGTTCAAACATTTGGAAATCCTGCTATGGAAAACCTTGCAGGCAAGAGCACTGTTCTAAAAGGGTGCTCCCTACCATATGCTCACAAAAATAAGCAGAGCATTTTTAAGTTACAGTTACCTTTTATAAACTTTAAGCCCTTTTTCCTTTCACCTCCTTTCCCCCTAGCTCATGGAAGATAGTTGTCACAGCTTTGTTGGGTGGCCATACGTGCAATCAACTGCTGTAAACTGGGCATCCTGTCCGTGCAGTGCTTAACATGTGCCACTGACAGGCTTGCAAAACAGACACATGATAACTGTGATAAACATGGAGTTATTTATGAAATGCCCCTCCTAAAATGTCTTGCTTCCAGAAATATCCCAAGTAGCACCATATGGGGATACCATAAATACTAGAAGTTTTCTCACAGTGAAACAAGTTGAACTCACAGAATGACAAATTTCTGGGATAGCATCCAGGAGGAGCTAAGAGAACTCAAAAAGAAGAGCAGAGAGTCTTAATTTTTGCTTTTTTTTCTGGGTTGAATGTCTCCTCCTCCAGGAATGCTGATTAATGAGAACATGAAATACAGAATTCCATGCTCATTTGTTTTGTTTCCTTTTCAGTCATTCTTTATACTGAGTTGTTAGTGCAGGGACTTATTTTCCTATTAAAAAAATTCAGAATAACGTGCATGTTTGGCGAAAGAAAGAATGGCCTCAGTACCCAGTACAAATATATGATGCTTTGTGAGATGGAAACGTCACAAGGCTGCAGGAATGGATCACATAGAGGCTTTGAAGACCCAAACATCTGAGAAAGATGTGTACATTTCCTAGAACAACTGGGTCTTGGAATAAAATGTTATAGTGCCCAATAATAATTATTTTGTAGGTGTGTTCTTAGAAAATGTGTTTAGGAATGTTGCAGGTTGTGCACACTTCATTTGCAAAATCTGGTGTAATATGGATGATCCTTGTGACCCAGCTTGTACAAGAAGTCCATTTGTTTCATGCAGGAGATTCAAAATTTGTAACTAGCTAGGTCATATTGATTTTGCAGAACATGTTCCCCAAAGCTTCTCTAAAGTCTGTGCTGTACACGCATAAACATGCGTGCATTCCCTTTTGTGCCCTGTCATTGATTAGAGGCTCCTTTGAAATGGAAAACTTCACCTTTTAAAAAGGCTGTTACATTAGTTGATTCCTTTGCTTGCTTGAACTGGTTTCCACAGAACTTGAAGAAAGGAAGGAGGGGGAATGATGGGGACTCAAAGGAAAGGTGCTTGTCATTTACTGATAAAAACCTGAGCAGAAAATCGTTGCCGCTAAGGACACCTGATCCTTGGGCATCTGTTACAGTAATTTAAAATCTCGGCTTACTGATACACTTTGTCCAAAAAAAGAGAAAAAAAATTAAAGGAAAATGAAAACAAAAACCCCAGGGACCCTCCATAGGATAAGGTAATGTTGTTTATTTTCACACTTTGTCTAGCATTTCTTTCCTTGTTTAGAGAGAATTGGAT
Organism: Brachypodius melanocephalos; assembly: GCA_013398615.1. NCBI lineage: Eukaryota > Metazoa > Chordata > Aves > Passeriformes > Pycnonotidae > Brachypodius > Brachypodius melanocephalos. Next base: position 12,809,358 of record VZSR01003807.1, on the reverse strand, counting down.
GACCAAAAGACTACTAATCATTGCTTGAGCAGAATCCTCTGCTCTCAATACCTGAAAAAAAAGTTATTTACCAGCTATCATGAAGATTGACCAATGGGTGGAGTCTGAGCTGCAGCACTTTTGGATGCTAAACCATTACCTTGAAACATTAAATTTACACTTACTTATTTTATTGTTTAAGTATTTGTTTAGATTTTATCATGCTTTCCATGGTTAATCGGCACCCTTCTGGGATTTTTATGTTTGTCTGCCTAAGACTCCACATCTCCTGTCTCACAATGCAGCACAAAGCAATGACCACAGTTTTACATGTACTTCTCTGTGTGAAAGTAGGCGAGTAGTAATGTGGTGCATATATACAGTAATAGGAGTTTCTTAGGGGATTGGATTTTTTTGTGCTCCTCAGCTTTCTTTTTGTATGGCTTATTTCATACTTTTTGTAACAAGCATTAAAATGCTTACTTTTAAAAACTAATTTTTCATTTTTTCACATCCTGCTTAAGCTGTAGAACATTTGGACCTGCTGAGTGTAAATGTAGCCTGCTTTCTAGGCACTTCCATTCTTGTCCCACCAGTCGGTAACTGGCCACTGTTGTTTGATGCCCAATCAGTGAAATGGTTTTAGTTCTACCGACACACATTGCCTACCTATGAAACAAGAAATAGCATTTATTTTATGTACATAACCTATTTCTTATCTCACGTGACTTGGAAAGCAGTGGGACTTGAAGCCGAGTCCCATACATCTTAAAGAACTGATGGAGCCGGGCAGCTGTGGAGACACACTGGTGTCAGAAGGCTCTTGGAGAAGCAAGAGTGTGTTTAACTGCTGCTGAATCCCAACAATTACCATTACTTGGGGCTACCATAATGACAGTGTAGTCATGACTAATTGAGGTAGTCATCAAAACTTGCTGCTTTTGGGAGGAAGGAGGATGCACATCTCACTCTCCACTTCTAATAGATCTACTCCAGGCTTTTCTTTATATGATCAAAAGTAGGGGTTTGATATTTTGTGTTTACTGAAGCCAAAGCTCTTTATAAACTTTTTTTTGCATCAGCCCCAGAGGTAGGGAAGCAGTAATACCTCAGCTGTCACAGTCATTCAGCAAATACTTGAGGTACACAGCCACTTGAGTTCCTTGTGTTCAGCTGTATCTACTTATTTGTTTGGGTTTCGGAAGCTGTACTTTGAGGATGTCCTCAGTAGCCAGAACTGTTCAACGAGTTAGAAGCTATTTCTAGGGATCAAATAGAAGCCCAGCACATCCCAATTTACCCTCTAAATTAGTTTCCTGAAGCTATAGCCTGAAAAAGAAACCTTCATCCTGGCCATTAGCTTGTATTCTCATTTTTACTTTTGTAAACAAATGGAGATTTCTGTCTGCTTATATGAACACTAACCTGTGCAAGCACTGTTAGGAAAGTATTTGTCATAATAATGTTGAAATAGGCACTTTTGCCCCTGCAGGAATGAATGGTTCCTGAAAAGGCTTGGAAAACTTACCTGCTTTTAAATAGTGTTTTTGTGCTTATGCAGTTGGGTACGTAGATGTCAGGTTTCAGTCTTATATTAAAATAGTGAATTGGGAGCTCCTGAAAACCATTGAATTTAATGAAAACAGTTAATGACTTCACATTATCACTCTAGCAAGCGCTCTCATAATGGAGATACTTAAAGAAGCCTTATTTATTAGTGCAAATGTATATGGGTCAGAATTAATTTTTTAAAAAATCTTTAATTGTTTTCCCCTTATAATTTTCACAGCGGTACATAGTTAAATATTCATGATAATGCTGATGATATGCTAAAGGTCTGAAATAGATCTGGAGTCTCAAAATCAACACAGGTTATTTAACCCTTTTCATCTAATGCACCATTGGGGACTTGCGGAGTGAAATCCCAGAGCACTGGAATAATTAGAAGATAGTAATGAGGATTTAATTAGTCCTTGAGATATGCTGAAATAGGACCACTGAGAACTTTTCTTTTTGGACATGGATTGCAAGCAGAATTGATGCCGTTGCAGCTGCTGTGATGTGCTGGAAAATGTATTCCGTTGCTGGAGGCAGTTTCATGGCAGCATTCTGTGCCTGTCAGATCTGTGTGGACAGTGCCTGGAGTAATCACCTCCAGAATTGTTGAATAGAAGTTGCCGCCTTCTCCATCACCTTCTCCTAGTACCTTTTCACTTTTTCCTTTTTTATGTCATCCTTTCTGTTCTGCCTTTATTTCATTCTGTTGTTGACATCCAGTTTTTGAGAAGTGTTGTGCAGTTGTGTGCTCTATTAAAAACATATCACAGTCGGGGACAAGGAGTAAGAAACTGCACGCTCTTAAGAGTACAGGTGTTACACTAAGCAAAATTTGGGTCTTTTTGGCACTGCTGCTTGTAAGGTTTATCCTCAGATCTTGTCCTTATTTAGTATTAGATCTTCACAGAAGTGATATTTATCAGTAGCTGCAATGTAGTAAATTTAAATAGCTTTTTTGGCAGTCAAGATGTTATCCAGTAAGAGGCTGTAACAGATGGGATGTGATCAGGCATTTTGATGTTCTCTTTGTGCTTCCCTACAAACACTAGGTAGCAACTGAATTCCTGTAACTAAAATTTCCTAATTTACCCATTAGATTTCATACAGGTATTTTTCTCCCCTTTAACTGTTTTCTGGGCATGCTTATTTGTACACAGTCATTATATAAATTCCACTGTCATGCATTTTTCTTCTAAGAAAATGTAAATGTTTTTGCTTGTGTGGAAGACACAGAATACCAATCAGGTGTTTTGCACCTACAATTCCTGGTCAGATTTATGGCTTAATACTGACATTGGATGGTAGAGATTCTTTCCCCTGAAATCTATTTTCTGCTTAAGAAGAGAAACCAGAAGAAAGAAAATAGATCAAAGAATTCTTATTGCAACAAAAAAGACACTATAGTTTGCTTTTAGATCTTAAAAAGACTTTTTCCCTGAGAATACGTTTTTTGCTCTCATTTGGGGATTTGGGATCTATTCAGAGCACTGAGGAGCTAGAGAATGAAATGATTCTTGTCATTAACATTCTTCTGCTTGCCGTGTTAACGATGACACCACTTAAGGTTAAATCAGACTTGGTAATAAGTTTACTTGATGTAGGCTGAAGTGTTTCAGGCTCTTAAAGAAAGATGCTTGAGACATGCATAGAGTGCAAAGCCACAGGTATGTTTGAGTGCCTCTTCTGCACGCAGCGTTCTCCAAATGGGTCGGTGCAGGGGAGCTGAGCTCTGTCTGGTATGCAGGAACACTCTGCCAGGCTGGGCAGAAATCATGCCCAGAAAACTGGGGTTAGAGGAACTGTGCCCTCAACAAGCAGAAAAAGTGCATCACATAAGGAGGAAAAGCAGGTTATAGTTGAAACTGTCACACTAGCTCTGTAAAACATCCCTTTGTATCTCAAGGGATGTGATGAAGTAGGAACATGATGCATAGGAGTACAGGGAGCAGGTCTGTGTGTGAAGGCAGAGTCATGCAGTACAGCCAGGCACTAAGCTGTTCTGGTGACTCAAAAAGCTACGTTACTTTCTCAACTTAGTGAGTGCTAAATTTATCAACAGTCTTTTAAAAAGATCAGGCCAACATTCGTTTTTACCTCTGTATTTTTAATTGAACTGTAAAAATGGAAGTGTACTGAAATGTAGTGTCAGTGTGGTAAGCAGGTTTTTTAAACGTGTACATGCTATTTTTTCTTTGCTATTTTGATTAGCAACACACAGCAAAAAAGCTTACAATATGTCTACTTTGATTAGTAATCAGCATCACTGGGATAAAAGTTAGTATTTTTCTCTCCGAGCTGTGGAGTGCATAGTTTTGTGTCTATTTGTCTCTCAGGTGTTTTAGGAAAATCTGCTTTTCTTGCCCAAAAGTATTAGAAATTATGTTACTCTGCCAAGACAGGTTAATTCTTAAAGAAGTCAATCACCATTTCAGGATGCCGGTTCCAGACTGTACTTGGATTTCAGACATACACCAGCCAATCTCAGCTTAGGCTGATCTGATTAGTTGTGGCCTATACTAAATATACAGCAGGCCATCTGCAAGAAGAATCAAAAGGACAAAAGAGTATGATTTACATACAATAAGCCATGCTGGCAGACAGCAAAACTGCAGAAGCAGGAAGTGAAGTAGGTAATAATATCTGTACAGTCAAAACCCGGAGTCAGGTCTCAACAAATAAATTTTGTATACTAGCAGCTGGTCATTGAACTCTTCTTGCTGATGTTAAATCTTGTTATACTTGGAGATGAATCTTTATTTCATTTTTTAAACTTAATTGGGGATTCTCTTTTTGAGATCAGGGAGCAAGATTGACTTATTCTGAGAGAATTTATATAGCTGCCAGCAGAGACTTCTCGATAGAAAAGTTTCCACTGACTTCATTAGGCAGCCATCGAATTCCCTGCCTCTGGGCTCGGGGAGCAAGATAAGCTACAGCAGTTCCTGATGGAGAACTTGACAGAGTGACAGTCAGTGTTGCTGTCACATGCTTGATGTAAAGTTACTGGGTATGATCCCTGTCCCTGGGAGAGCTTCCCATCGTGGCCTATAAATTGGGAGCTGCCAGTGGTCTGCCTGTTCAACAGCACCATGGTTGTCAGGACACTCTGCTTCCTCATGAACCTAAGTTAACCTTTTTATGAAGCTCTGTAAAGATAAACCTCTGATCGAAGACCCTTTATGTCTTTTTAAATTAATCTGCAGGACAGAGAGTTGATATCCATGTAATGTGTATATTAATAGCTAACACTGGATGATTCCTGCCATCCCAAAGGATCCCAAAAGAATAAACATTCATCAGGGAACAGCTGCAAGTCAAGGAAAGGAAAAAATCAGGCAAATCATAAATCATGGTAAAAATAAGACTGAGGCAAAGGCATTTTGGGACTGAGGACAAAACACTGATTTTGTGTTTTTGAAAGAAACAATATTATTTATTTTACATATGTGCAGCAGAAGACACATCATGTATATTTTGGTATTGTCCACAAAATAGATATGTTCAATATATTTACTTCATTAAAAGGAAGATCTGAGTTGATTCAGGGAACCTTTGAACAGCAGTTTTTGGGGAGGATAAAATTTTCAAACCTGAAGTTTAGACCATTAAGCCTGCAGGCTTTGCACATTACACATTATAAAATGCCATTCCTTCCTTGCTCTCCTCCATGATTTTCCTAAGTGTGCACATTATTAGCGAAACTTGGACAAATGTTGATTGTGCAAAGCAGACGGACTCCTCAGGTTTTTCATGTTGCTGCTGAGATTAATTCCAGCAGCCCAAGCTACCTTGGTAATATCCTACTGAAATTCAGGATTCCCTTTGGGGGCAGCTGGGAGGGCAGGGTGTGCACTTTTGTACTGCAAGTCACTGTGACCCTGGTTTTTCAAGCACCATAGTAAAAGCATCTTGTGTAAGGCATATTACAGTAACAAATTATGTGTAAAATGGTGGATGAGCAATGTGGGTTTTGTTTAGTCTGTGCATGAACATCCCCACAAATGTCTTTCCTTCTTTGTCCTCAGTATACCACTTAAAATTTGCATCAGAGAGCATTATGCAAGGTTTGCATTAGGAAAGGTTGGATATTTCTTCCCCGGCTACCATCTGGGTAATCTGTCTGATCCTTCCCCAGATTCTAATTTATCAATGATAGATTATATGAATTTCAAGGCTAGGCAGTAGCAGAGGGAGGTTTAGGGGTGGGAAAAATTTAAACATTATTGCATGCTATACATAGACTGGGTTTTGTAATATCAGAGAGAGAAGCAGAGGAGATTCAGCCAGTTAACCTAATAGCACAGCTGGTAAAACACTAGGGGGTCTGGGTTAAAACCTTAGCTAGGTCATTAGTTTCCATCTTCCCCAAAGCTATTCACATTGTGAAGAGAAGCAGTCAGACAAATAAACAGTGAGGAGACTGTAAGATAGATATTAAAGCATAATAAGAAAATAATTTTAAAGAAAAATGAAACCAGTCCAGCACTTTTTCTTAAACAGAACATTGGTCTTTTTGTGGAAACGAGAAATACTGCAGTGATCTTTGCAGGAAATCCTAATTTTGCTGTGGTGATACTTCCCTTTACTGCTGTTTCACATAAGCAAAGAAACATTCTTTGTTGAACGGATATGAAGAAATGTGGTGGTTGTACTGCAGATATTAGCAGATGCCATTGTGAAAATAAATCGTGCAGATAGCAAAGGGAAATCATGTCACTGTTACTCTAGCCTGGAGAACTTCAGATGGTTTTAGTGGTGCTCTGATGGACTTGGCAAAGCTGGCAAGGTTTATGTGGGTTTTAATGTGGGCTGAAAAAAAGAGCTCAGTGTAGAAACTTGATTACCTTTTTTCATGGTTAATGGAGAAACATTAGAAGAACTTCTAATTAGAAGAAGAAGAGTTCATTAGAAGAAGAAGAAGAGTTCTCAGAAGAACTGAGAGAGTGCATGTCTGAGGAAGGAAAGTTTGCCAAAAACTATATCGTGGATGTGCAAGCATTTGCTCTTTTTTCTCAACTTTCAAAACATTTTGGGACTTTTTTAAAAAATAGAATGTGGTTGGAGAAAGAAATAAGAGATTTTAAATACTTTTTTTAGCTTTTATAAAATATTATATCCAAAGATATTGTATTGGTGCAGTTCAGGTATTTTATTTCGTTGATTTATTATTTCTTTTATCTGCCTAGTAACTGGACAGGAATATTGAGAATTAATATTTGCATCATCTAAATAAGATTGACACTGCAAGCCACTCATGCTCAGCAACCAAACACCCTGTGATGTGTATTGCTAAGTCAGATGCTTTGCATATGTCAAACATAGGTCTGTGGGCATATGTTAATAAAGTTGCTTTCTGGAAAATGAAAGTAGGATCTGAGGTATCTTAAATGGAAAGAAATCTTGTGCCTGCTTGCTCTAGATACCAGGGGTTTTTTATGCCACATGATTTCACTTGATTTACTTGGTTTGTTCTCTGGTACACAGGTCAAACCTTCACCAGTTTCTTAATTGCTGTTGTTTGTTTAGACCTGTATAACATTTTTGTCTGCTTAGATTTTTTTCCAGTACCTAAATCTCTCTCACTGTGTCCTTTTCAGTGTTTATTTTAAGTAGCACCTTAGGGGTAGGTACCATGCCATTCTTTGGCAGTGACAGCAAGTAGTTTATGGCCAGGTAGAGCTGGCCTCCCATAAGCAATGGTACAACAGTATTTTCTTAGCTCCTGCTAAGGTCTAAGGTCTGACCACACCGTTTGAAGATGTTTGTTCAAGTACCATCTGCAGACAACCTGGTTGCATCTTTAGGGTTCTAGTATCACAGGCTTACATGAGAATAACCAACTCTTTCAATTACTAGAACATTTAATTAATGTGTGAGTTGTGTTCTGTTGGATATTTCCTTGCAGTGCTCTGAGGTGCTCACTGTGGACATGTTTAGCTGGGCAAAAACCCAGGCATGGTTCACCAGTCTGAAGCCTTCCTGAGCTGTCCTTGCCATCTGAAATGGGTGGACTAGACAGAGTTTCAGTGTGACTGTGATGTTCCTCAGCATTCCACCATGCTAACAGAGTGCCAAATCACAGAATAATGCTTTTCATTTGTTTAGCTTTACGCTGACATGTCTGTCTCAGTGTTGTTTATCCACAGATGAGCTAGATTTGGGAGTCACTGCTTTGGATCCATCACAGTTCTGTTGTATACTCTGGTGAAAATCCTGAGAGAGTGGATACAACCCAAACTGCTGTCTGAGGAAGGAAGTTCTGCCAAAAACTTGTGTCATGGGTGTGCAAACATTTGCTCTTTTTTCTCAAGGGTACTGACCGGTGCCTTGCTAAAATACCAAGCATTGGAAATTTTTGTGTTTCTCCCCACACACAAGTTTTTCCTTTAGAGGTAGTGGAAAACACCTCTTCACATACTTAATTCTTTTGAGCTGATTCATAAGTACAGGATTTTATGTTATTTTTCTCTAATTAGCTGATGATCAGTGTATGCATCTAATCTGTTTCTACTTTTCTTATTCCATGATTTTCAGAGTAATAAGCCTATCTAGCTTGTAATAGCCCTTCCTTCAGCCTCTGTCCTTGAACAAGGGGAACGTCTTTGTTCCTTACACAGAAAGGTTTCTCAGTTGTTTTGGTCCCAAGCTCTGTAACTAAGCATGCCCCTCTAGAAAGAGCCATAGCCCAGTGTATTTTTTTCTTGGGTAAGTTAATTTTTACAATATACTGTTTGCACATTGTACCTTTCCTCATTTTTATTGATCAGATGTGTAAGTTAATGAGGATCTGCTATCACTGTAAATTCCAAAGTTTTTGTGAGCTTAAAATGAGTAAGTGTTGCACATGTTTTCAGGTTTAATTCATCCATGAAAATCAATGGACTACTCTTAGCTAAATCAAAACACCTCTCATTGACCGTGGGTTAAGAGTGTGCCAGTAGACAGTTGCTGTCCATCACCTGATAGGAGATAACCTGTTCCTTTGCAGTCACTTCCTTTCTGTTTGAGCTTCTGCTTTTCTGTAAGGTTTTTTCATATTCAAGCCAAGATTTTAAAATATCAAAAGAATGCATCTGAGATTTTATGGCAGCACCCAGCACATTCAGTGGGTCTTTTTCATGGGTAGTGCTAAGGTGATCATATTCAAGAAACAGCTGGGTTTGTATTGGTCAATGTACAAATGTAAGTAAGACAACCTTAGTGCATAATTTCATGAAGCTTTAGTAATTTAGTATTGTATATCTGTTTTCTGTATACATGTGCCTGAGGGAAAGACAAGGGTTTAAATGTTTTTAAAAAGGCATCATAGGTGGTATTGGCTATATGATGTGTATTGCCAGGTGTTAGTGCTTTTTAGAACACTAAAAACTTCATTTTTGTCTTTTTCTTCATCAAAGGAGCAGAAACACTTCTATCATTAGCATTATTTTTTCTCTGTATTTTGCTAAAAAGAAAGAAAAAAAATAAAATGTTACCTGACCATTTTAAAACATTCTTTATATGTTCAATTTGAACATGCAAACATATTTTATTATTCTTATGGTTTGGTAATTGTTAATAGTATGCTACTTTTCCACTGAGAACAACAACAACAAAAAACGTGCAAAGATGACTCTGTAATGTTAAAATGGTTTTTAATTCAGTCATTCTTCACGTATATAAATGTAGTAAAAAGGCTAACGAGAAAGGAAGAGAATGCTTCTGGCAGGGTCACTTTATTCAGCTACTTCTGAAATAGCTTAGTTTGCCAGAACCCACTCAAGTGTTTTTTCAATAAGTGATCTTTTGTTGTGATGGCAGGTAAAGCATCACCTCTACCTCTTTTCATCATTAATATTAAGGGAAGGGAGTAGATTTGTTCACTGATGAGTATGTTGCCACTGCAAATTTTAAAGGCTTAATTCATAGCAGTTTCCTAGCAGTTTAAAAGACAAAACAACCCACCTTGTTGTCACAGGGGTTGATATGTCAGATGCAGTCTGGCTGTTAAATCACTTCACTGCCATTACTCCAGTGCACCTCTAATGTAATCGTACTTCCATTCTTTACAGAAGAAAACTTTATCTTAGATCTAATTTTCTGGAAAGAAAATTTATTTCTTTTTGTATCGGCTATAAAATGAAGTTGAACACTAGGGAAAATGTGTGTAAATAAGGAAAAATGAATGTATGCCAGCTGCTCCCTTTCATTTCTGATAAGATTTTTAGAATTGATGTTGTTTTTTTCTTTATGATACATGAATGTTAATGTGTTGACCAGGAACCCTTTTCTCTCTAAGACATCTGAGCTTTCTGCAAATATTTAAAACACTTCAAACTCATGCACTGGTCTCTGGATGTTGATTGGGCTCTCATGCAGGAATCCAGATCACAGTGAGAACTGTTCTTTGCTACTCCACATCTCATCTGTAGCTGAAAGGACTCCTCTGCTCTCTGGCAGGAAATGAGAGCATGTCCTGTTTTAATGCTTCAGTGTACCATACAGACAGTAACAGAACATAGTATAGCACAGATGTTCTTCCTGAATTTCAGGATGCCTTTTCCTTAATTCTTTATCTTTCTTCAAGAGATGATAGCAAAGCCAGCCTTGATTGTAGAGGAATCCTATACCCTCTGAGATGATGAAACTCATGCCTCGCATCAACACCAGTTTAGGACCGTGTTCCTTTCTTGTTGTGTTAATCAACATCTTTATGAAACTAAGGATAGAGCATGAGTTTGAGTAGTATCACACAATTATCTCTGCTCTTGAGTTACTGGCATGCCCCCGGCCTGGTTTTGGCCAATGCTCCCTGAGCTACAGCCCGGAACATGGATAAGGGAGGACAAGGGACTGTGCACACAAGCCATACAGATAAGATTGCCAGGACTGAGTGGGAAAGTTTATCTGGGTGGACACAAGTGTCCCACTCTCCTCCTGGCATGTTTTATTTATGTCTGTACACATAGCTGTACAGTCCATTCCACAGCATCCAAAATGAATGAGGAGGACTTTACTGAAGAAGAGGTCATTTGAGTAGAAACACTTATTTTTACTTATTATTTATTACCTGTTACTCTGGTCCCTTGAGAAGCCTTTTTGACTACAGCAGAGCTGGTTAAAACTGATAATCTCCATGTTTTTCATTAGACATTAGTCCATGTTGTCCATTAGCTTCAAGCAGCGGTCCCTTTGCATCACTACTGGAAATTACTGTACCAGTAGCTGTTCAGTGTATCACCCTTCCTTGTGGTGTTAAGAAAAGTACTGCTTGCAATTATAATGGGGCTGAAAAACCTTAATCACTAGCACAATGTTTGGAAAGTTACCTCATACAGATTTAAAGCTGAACAGAAAAAAAACCCTCACTTCTGTATTAGACACAGGAGTAACTTTACTGTCTTTATAATAAAAATCTTAGTGTGACCAGTACAAATTTTTTCATTCAGATGGATCCCACAAGAGTGATATGTATGGTGTGTGTCAGGAACATTGGCATTTATTTTGTACAGACATATGATTGTATTAGGTTTCTAAATTACAGCACTGTTAGCAGAAGACATAAGCTTTGTAATAAGAGTTGAGTCCAGAGTGGAACAGTGTTAAAACAGTGTTTTAAAAATCAAGGGGTCTGTTTCAAACTAAAGCTAAATGGAGAAGATAATGCAAGTTTTCCTTTGCAGAAGTGTGGAGTTTTCCAGCCAGTACAGACCAGTTTCCAAGCTGCCATTTTGCACTCAGTTTTTTGCTGTGTCGTGTGCCAATGTCGGCTCTACCTCCAGAGCAAGTGCCAGGCTCTTGACTTTGCAGTGTGATCAAGTTCCTTGTCTTGGGGCTTGCACAAAGATCAGGAGAAACTGATGCATGTTCTGCAAATCTTGCAGTTGGAGTTTTAGCACAATATGGGTTGAGCTGTTCATAGCACGAAAGAACTGGGCACAAGGGGTGCAGAGTCATCTCCTCCTGGTTTTTCTCCTTACAATCTGTACCTCAATGTTTCAAGTTAAGAGTTTGGTCACATGTCTGGGTATGGCTCAGAAGAAATTACCTCTCTTCGTTAATCAGGCATTGAGTGTCTGGGGTGGGGGAGGGTGATGTTTGGTTCTAACCAGTGGGAGGACACCCCTGCCCTTTGGGAGAGTCATCCTTTTGTGCTGCACCCCAGGGCAACCCAGCATGGTGGCAGCACAGCCGGAGCTGGCCTGTGGCGTGTGTGGGTTTTGCCTCGCAGGGAAATGGAAAAATGAAATTTATTATGTGAGCAGAACAGGAAAGAAAGCGGATTTCCTCCAGAAATTTTAAAAAACCACTGAATTTTGCCAGCACATCCTCTTCAACATTCAAAGCAGCACTAGAACCTTTCAGGGTATAAAACATCAGAAAACCAGCATCCCTACGTAGGCATTTCATGGGTGGGATTGCAGGATTTTTCCCAGTTCATGAAAACTTTAAAACCCCACCACAAAACCCTCTTCTTCATTCATTTAATAGGCTTAGTTCTGTTCCTTCATGTGAAGCTTCTAAATTTGATACTGTTTCACTAGGTCTCTTGCGGTAGCTTTTGAACCTTAAATTAAATTGGGATTCATTAATACATTTACAAAAGGGGAAAAGGAGAGAATGTAATGGAATGTGCAGAGGAAAGACTAAAAGAAGGACCTAGAGCACAAATACATAACCAAACAACTGTTATTTCTGGTTGGTATCACTAGTCTTCATATAGAGGTGTATTTTAGCTCAGGTGATTTTGTTGAAGTCAGGCACTTTGGTAGTGACGTATAATTTTGGAAGATGTGATACTCCCACCATAAGTCATCAGGCAAATTCCCAAGTACTGCTAAGTAATGCATATAATTGCCTTTAATTTTTTCCCTAAAGGTTGTTTTAATTTAAGAATTAACACCCATTTGTAACTAAGCTGGACTGCCCTGTCTTCAGTTACAAGTAAAGGTTTTCAAACCTTATGTACAGGTTTTGGTGGTTGAGACATCATTGTTGACTTGGAGATGTTTGGTTTTGTTGTATGGACAACAGTTTTCTGGGTATTCTTAGTCTGAGATAACTAAAGGAGGGTTGGTTTGTTTTAATGCCAAAGATTTTTTAAAAATAAAGACCAGTTACCTGAATACTAATTTTTGCTTTGGTACTTTTCTCCCTATAGGTTTTATGGCAGGCATACAGAGGAACCCCCAAATGTCACAGTATGGACCTCAACAAACTGGACCTTCCATGTCACCACATCCCTCACCTGGAGGTCAAGTGCATCCTGGAATTGGTAGCTTTCAGCAGAGTAATTCAAGTGGTACTTATGGGCCTCAGATGAGCCAGTATGGACCACAAGGTAAAATGCTTGCTGGTAATAGATACAATTTTTTTTTTTTTTTTTTTTTTGCAATTGTATGTGGGTAGGTATGTATCCAAAGGTGGAGCTGCACCCTGTGGAAGAAGCTGTTTCTGTTATTAGCACCTTTCTCTGTATAAAAATAGTGACCTTAAATTAGGCAAGGAAATTATGAATCTGTGGCATTGCCAGGTCTATTGTTTAGGAGCCCAAGCATGTCATCGCTGTGATGAGGCTGCATTTGAGCAAGCATGGAATAAGGGTCACAACACCGATCTCAAAATAGGACTTCTTTTCTTGGATGAAATCCCAAGGCCAACCTGAAATTGCATGGTGACTTTGAGGGTAAAGTCTTCTAACAAACATAATAATACAGTGGCTACTGTGGAAGTAGAATATTGAGTTCTAATGCATATGGTTTGTGAATCTTAATTAACCCTTCAGACTGAGAGAGACAGTTTCTTTTATTTTGCTTGTTTGACAGAATTGGTGGTGAAGTAAAACAAAAATAGAATACACAGTTTCTGCCCCTGGACAACTTTGAACTTGTCTATTGTTTTGCTTTTAATGGATAACCTTTATAAAGTATGCATCTGTTTAGGGGTTTAATAAAGTTGAAGTCAAGCCATGGAATGTATAAGGGTCAGTATTTTCTTTAGAGATACATAAAGAAGCTTTTCTATTTCAGCACTTCCTACTGTTACTTTCTTACTTAAAAGCCTCAGAAAGGACTTGAGCCAGTGATGGGAATTTCTGTAGGGCTCAGTGACTCTCCCGTGCTAGCAAAGATGGTTATTTCAGTCTCAGGAGTTTCTGAGAACTAGTTCTGATGTTTGTTTGCAAGGAGCATTGCCGCCCTATGCAATGTTCCTTTCTGTTTCATCTCTGGGTAGCATGTGGTTTAGTGTTCTGAGCACAGGGCTACAAGCCAAGATTTCCCAGTTTCTAATTTTGGCTCTGCCTTTTACATCATCTTTCAACTTAGGCAAGTAGATTCATTTCTCTGCTTTGCTTCCCTTAACTGTAAAATGGGGCTAGTAGTGCCTTATAGCCATGTATGAAGATTAATTACCTAACTCCAGTTGACTGGTGCTTTCCTTTTATTTGGAAAGCATTTTGTGGCCATAAAATGCTGTCCAAGTGCTTATTTTTATCTGCACAGTGAGCAACTAGCTTAACTGGTAAAAAATCCAGTGGATTTATGATGTGCTGTCCTGACTTCCAGCTGTACTGCTGCTGCTGAGATTCCGAACCATGGGAATAGTGGGTGTCAAGTGCAGTAAAACATTAGCCATCCACACTGATTGAGTGGAAAGGTTTTTGTACTAAATCAATGCATTTAAGTAACACGCCAAATACTACTTTCTTTTTTTGCTTGAGTTCAGCAGTTCTTTTCCTCCCTCTGTAGATGAAAGTGCCTATGTAATGATTTTATGGGTCATGGTCAGGAAGAAACTGCTGTTAAAAAGTGAACTTGAGGGACAGGAAGAAAATGAGCATCATTGTCATTAACAGGCCATTTCAGAAGAGTTTGGTGAATAGTGTGATGGATGAAAACCATGTTCTTCTGCCAGTGCTTGGAAAGCACCAGTGATTCTGTGCACTGGTCATCATAAAATTAGGGCCTTGCAGACTGTCAGCTCTATAGGTGACAATTAGACAAGAAGAATACAACATTTTCACCAGGTTGAGCTCACCATTAATAAAATCCAGGGATAAAGATAGTGATATTTCCAAGTTACGTGTTTACCTGGATTTAAGGTTTTAAAAACATTGTTTTTCATTTTAAATTAAAGTAATCCATAATTGCAACTCATAACATACCCTACTACAAAGCACAATCATATGCCAGCAATGATGAATATATAATAATGTTATCCCATTTGCCTTTTTCTGCCAAAATAGGAAATATATTATAAATTACCTGGGTCGAAACCAAGTTCTTAAATTATTAAACTGAAGTGATTCTCACGGATCTGATTTGTTTTCCATGTTTTGTTCACATAGGCCTTCTTCCAGAATATTGGTAGGCTTAGGCTGGGTTTGACAGGACTACTTGTATTTTCATATATGCATCAAAGCATTCTGGACACTAAGCTTTTGATCCAGCTTTGAATACTGGATTTCAATATGTGCTGTCCTGAAAACAATTGCTCAAGGCTAGTGTCCTCTGTGCAGTGGAATTGCTCACCATAGTAAAGACTACACCATTAAGTTTGGACTGGAAGTCTTAGCCCCCAGTTCATGAGAGCAGGATGATCCATTTCATGCCTATGGTTGATTTATTTGATTTTCATGTGTTTACATGACACTTAGAACTATAATAAGAGCAGAATATATTTTCCCAGGAAGCAGTTCTGTACTGGGTCCTAGTCCAATTCTGTGAAACCATTTCCTACAAAAATAATAAATGGCTTTGGCTCCACACTTCACTTGTGTCTGGGATACAACACAGGAGCATGCAGTACAGAAGATTAATTTTAATTTTTTATTAAATCCCAGCATTTTCCTGTCCCCAAGAGTTTTTAAAAAAATTAAAAAAAAAAAAAAAGGCAGAGTGAGGATGGAAGTTGTTACTGAAGGAATTTCTTCAGTTTGTATTTGGACAACATCTAGCTCGGGGGCTAATGAAGCTCTGGTGTATGACCTGAGCATCAGACTGCTGCCACAGCAAAATGTCCCTTAAATGCACTCTGGAGAGCAGTCAGATGCCATAGTCAGTTGGATCTTTTAAGACTGGAGCAGAGAAAAGCTTCCTGTGAATCAGTAAAATGCCTCAGAAATGCATCCTGTCCTTCTAGCTTTTCTTACTCAATTCAGCAGTAAAGCTGTTCTGTTTGGGTATAACAAAGAGAGAAATCGCTACTGAATTTGTTTGAACCACAACCCCAGAGCTTCACTGTAAGTTAAACCCCCTTTTGCTTGTGATAAAGTATAATGAATTGAGTATTTGTGCTTTTAATATTGGACTCATTTCACAAAAGCACTTTGCTGTCTCGTTCCCACTGATTTTAATCCTGGGTTTTAATTAAAATGGTAGCATCTTAAGGATGACATGCCCTCTGTATCTTGAGAGTCTGGACTTCTGAATCCAGACCCACGTATGCAAGAGTCTGTGAAGCTAAGATTTAAATGTCAACTGTATCTCACTGAAGTCCCCTAGGTAAAATACTTCAGAGGAATTCAGAACACATTTAAATTGTTGATGGTTAAGCACACATGTAAAAAATTCTAGAACTATTCTAAGATGTTGTTAATACAGCGGTGAATCTGATTTATGTCTCTAAAGCAGAGAGCAAAGCTAACAAGTAGTTCTCAAATTTCCCTCTTTGCAGTTTGTCTAGAAATGGCAAGATCTCAGAGCACTTTGTTCAGCAAATCTGAACAAAGTGGACCAGAGTTTCAGCAGTAAGTATGAACATCTGTCTTTGGCAGGTTGTTAGTCAGCTTTTTTATACTTTATCTTCATTACACTTTTTTTTTTCTCCTGATTCCTGTTACAGCATTGTTTTTTCTCATGCATTAGAGATGTCATCTCTCTTGGTACAATTCTACTCTGCCAGAGGGGAGTTGGAATCAAAAATCCCTCAGATATGGAGGGGAGGAGTAGTTCAGTAGTACTGTGCAGCCGCTGTTGCCAGGCTTGTACCCACTTGAAAAGTGTGGGCTCTTGAACTTGGCTGCCTGACACGTCCAGCTGATGTGGGCTGGCCTAGCATCTGCTGCATTCATTGTGTTTAATGCTGCATCCATCTGTTTTCTGTCAAAGCCACTGCCAACAAATTACTAATCTATTAGAGAAACATGGAAATAAGATTGCACTCCTCATTCCTGGCAATTCCTCTTGTATTTTGTTTGGCCTTTTTTCTTTTTTTTTTTTTTCCCTTTCTCTCCTTTTTTTTTTTTTTTTCCCTTTTTTTTTTTGGTGGTCGTCTGGGAAAGGTATAAGAATAGCTAGTACTTGAAGCATTGAGGAAATGGTTAGGGGAAGAACACATGGAAAAAACCACTGAAACTTGTTTTCCTTGCTAAAAAGATCTGACTTCCCTGTGCTCTTGGACGTGTATCCCTGGAGATGAATGATTAGGAGCTATTTTAACTGAGCCACATATTTTTACGGAGAAGATTTCACTGTTTTTTTCTGTGTTGTGTGTATGCTGGAAAAGCCAAAGCACAAAAGATTACATTTTTTGTCCCAATTCAAAATAGCATCAAAACAGCAGTAGTGTTTTAGCATTGGTGTTTGCTCCTCCACGCGTGCTGCTGAATGTACTTTGTAGACCCTGAATGACAAAACGAATTGGCTTTATGTAAATTGGACTGACAGTAGCTCCCAGTGATCATGGATATCAGGTCTGCTGGTCTAGAGAGAGAATTTGCTTCACTTTGGGAAGTAGTGTTACTAATACCATGTACATAAGTAGGTGTTAACTGCTGTGCATAATCTTTGAGCGCACATACACACCATCGTGCTGTATTACATTTTTCTTGCACAAAGGAACTGGAAACCCAGAGTAACATCCAAGTTGTGTGCTGTTGCCTGTAACACATAGCAAAGCAGTGTGAAACTAGTCAACCCTTCAGTCTCTGGTCACTTATGCTGGATTAGATGCATGGCTTGAGCAGGTCTCAGCAACCAAAACTCTGGCTGGGGGCAATGGCTACACTGAACAGAGAATTCAGCTGCCAGCAGCCAGGCCTAGAGGAGGAGACAAAGTGACAGGGCAGTCTTAAGGCAGCATAAAGCTGAATCCACAGCCTTTCATCACTGCTGAACCACATAGTGGGGATCCTTCTGTGAGGACTCCCAAGCAGAAACTCGAATTTTAAAGCAGAAGAGAATGGTTGCTTCATTTCCATGGGAAGCAGAGGTCTCATACGTTCTCGCCGAGGAGATCTTGTAGTAGAGTGAGTCAGTAACAGGGTGGAGAGGAGAAGATTAGTGAAAGCACAGCAGCAGGAGCATATGAATTAATGATGTGTGCATTCAAATGATGGATGAATATGTTTATTTTAAATACAGACGGGAGTTGGATGCCACCAACTCCTCTGCCTGGTAGCTGAGGCCTGAGGAGAGGCATGGCTGATGTGCACAATCAGAGGAAGTGTCCAAGGGCTTCTGCCTTCAAATAAGCGTGGGAATATCTGAGAGTAGTCAGGAAGCTCTGCTTTGTGGCATCCCACAGGGAGGGAATGGGTCATGTTTCCACTAATCTGGATGAGATGGAAATGAAGACAAGTCAAAACTGATGACTGAAGTAGTGCAATGTGGTATGTTTCCTAAAATAGTTTTCTATCATATCTTTAGCTTTCTTTTTTTTTTTTTCCTGTTTCTCATGCTGCCTGGGTTTGTTTCTGTAACACTGCATGCTGTATACTCGATTTTTCTTGAGATTTCAGCCTGACAGGAAAATCAGCACCCAAATGAGTTAAGCTGCTGCAAGTGGAGCACTTTACTCCAGTGACAACACAGATTGGGTTCAGCTGGGTTTTCATGCTGTCCTTCATAAGGCACCTGCTTATATGAGCATGTTTGTACTGTTGCTGCTTACTTCTGTAAGACTAGTTTTCTCAGAGGAGTTGCACTGTAAGCTGCCACTCCTTATGCTGACATAGCCAAACTGAACTTACTAGGAAAGCAGGGTGGGGCAGGAGAGACCAAGAATCTTTCTCGGATCCCAGCAGTCCTCCTTCACCAGTCCACACCAAATCATTTCTGTCTTAAATGGGCAGAACAGTTAGGAGCAAGAAGCTTGTTGCTGAAACTGCAGAAAGACAAAGGAATAAGAACATGAAATTACAAAAATAAGATTCTCCTTTGAACTTATGTAATGGGCTTCTTACATGCCACATTTCTCTCTACTGCATAAGGCAGTTGTGTACATTGTACTGTGCTCTTAACCCTCTGAGGCTGCGATTTTCTTTATTTCCTGTTGCCTCGTAACATACATTAGACAGAAAATGTTTGAGGGTACATGAAAATCAGGTGCATAGGATCATTCAGGTTGGAAGGCTGCTCCAGAGCTGTTCTTGTATTCAAATCAGGGTCAGATAAACGATCAGACCAGGTTACTTTTGGCGTTATCTGACTGGATTTTGAAAACCTCCATGCAGGGAGTCTATATAAACTCCTTGCATTTTTTTCCACTGCCTCTCTGTCCTCGTGTAAAAGCGTTGTCCTTTGAGGCCAGCGTGGATCACGTTAGTTCACATGGTAAGTTCTGCAGCTGCTAACTTCCTAAACAGAAATATTTGCTCAAAAGTTTTAACGTTTTTTTCTGTGCTTTTTTATCATTTTTGTTCAGGAAACTACTCCAGACCGCCGACGTACAGCGGTGTGCCCAACACCAGTTACAGTGGCCCAGGACCCGGCATGGGTATAAATGCCAACAGTCAGATGCACGGACAGGGGCCAAGCCAGCCTTGTGGTACCATGCCCCTGGGACGGATGCCATCAGCTGGGATGCAGAGCAGACCATTTCCTGGAAACATGAGCAGTATGACCCCAAATTCTCCTGGCATGTCTCAGCAGGGAGGCCCTGGGATGGGCCCACCCATGCCAACTGTGAACCGTAAGGCACAGGAGGCGGCTGCTGCAGTGATGCAGGCTGCTGCCAACTCCGCTCAAAGCAGGTATGCATTCAGGTGAAGGGAGTTTAAATAAGTAGGAATGTTTTCCTTGGCATTTCTGAAGTAACAATGTTGTGTAGGTGTGTGAGTGTGCATTTATACATGTTGTAGCTGTGCCCTTATCTCTGGGAGGAGATGGTGTGTCCGAAGAATACTTCTTCCTAATCATCTCCTTTTCTCAAGGAAAAAGGATGCTGTTGCCTGTTGGAATTATCCTCTCAAAAAGTAGTTGTGACAGTGGTGATGATGGCCACTTCTAGTTTGGTTCTTGGCATTATAGCTTTAGGAAAACCCACAGGATTGCAGTGACATTCAGCAAGCCCTCTGCAACTTTAAACTTAATATTGAGTTTTTATACTTTTTTATATCTGATTAAGGGAGGGCCAACATGTCCTCAGCAGATAACCCCTGCCAGAGATTAAGGAAGCCTGTGAAGCTGCCCATCAACTCTTGCATCTACTGCTCATGTTTTGAGCAGCAGGGCTGAGGGGAGAGGCAGAGGGAGACATAAAAACAATCTGTAGTTATCTCGAGTTGATATCTGCCACTTGTGCATCCATAAGAGAGAACCTGCAAACAGGACTGGAGAGGTTGGAGCCATGGTCTGTCTTCTTGTCTCCCCTTGGGGCAGCATAGCTACATGTTGCTATTTGTATATATATGGGTTTGGTAAAAGGCACTTTGCTGTCCATGTCATTCTTAAAATACCTGAGTATTTGCAATGAAATCTTCTTTTTTTGGTGAGATTTTTCAGATGAAGTAACATCCACATTTCTCTGGACTCAAGTAACTCCTGGTACATTTATTACCTTTTTCTGTTGCAAGAAAGTCCATAATGTTCAGGAATTACACAAATCTAGTTGCACTCCTCTGGTGAACATGTTCATATGTGTGTGTATTGCTCACTGCACTTTTGCATACAGAGATGCACATACATTCACCCAGATATTTATTATTCAAGACCAGTGTTTGTGGACACTGGAGTTGCACTTATTCCAAGATGCAATGTTAAACAAGAAATAGGAAGCCAGTGTGTCCCTGTATTTGTTACTTTCTTGTTTTGAGAGCTTGAAAGGCAGGTGGCTACTAATGATAAGCAGCAGCAAACTTTTAAAACAATAACAGTTAATTTAGTGTACTTCATGTTCTTGCTCAGTAAAATAGAAACAGGCTTCCTTAAAACAGACCACACTCCAGCAGATATCTGTGAACCAGCAGCCTCTTTCTTCTGTTGGTTGTTTTAACAGACCTGTCTAGTAGGATTTATGGAAGTCTGCTTCTGTCTGTCTGGTTTAGGCTATAAGCTGATAGGTCAGGCACGAAGGAATAAATAGGCCATCTCTGCAGCTGCAGGAACAGGATTTCTCTGTAATCATAGAATGAAAGGAAAAAGCTCACGTTTGTTGGTCTGACAGCAAGAATAGACTTTGTGTTAGGTGGAAAGTATTTGGTTGTGATTCAGCTTACACATTGGGCATAGTGTGTGATGTTTGATCAAAAACTGGGTTAAATTATTACCACTTCTATCTCACATCTTCTTCCCAAGTCAGTTTTGCAGAACTGCTTTTTCTTTCTAGCTTTGACTGCATAAAACTGCACCATTTCAGAGCGTTTGTATCACCTCTGCCCATTCCAGTGATCCAGCACCTATGGAAGAGCTGAGCAGTCACTGAATCTCTATCACAAATACTGGCAAAAGGGTTATTTATAAACTGCAAACTGGGAGGAACTTGTCACACCGCTCTCATGGCAGGGGGTTTCAAGCACACTGTTTTCCTCTTTGATCTTAAGTCAGCTGTAGGGGAGAAAGCATAATGGCTTTTGGCTATTCCTGCAAGTCCTGGAGACTCACATATGGAAGGAAAGTATTTGACAATGACTCGGATTCGTGATACAGATCAAATCCAGAGAGGCTGTTCTTTCCTTCTGCTTCAGGCCACCATACATAGGTCACCTGCTTATTCCTGCCAATCTGGGGCTGGCAGACACCCCATGCTTTCTTCACAGCACCCAAACTGTGGCAACACTCAGGCTCCCTCAGTGCACCAGCCTGACCAGTATGGGTAGGTAGCACTGTAAACTGGGCTTGCTTTGGAACCTTGGCATTTTTTAAAAATGTTTGTGAACATCCCATCTGGCTGCTGAAGGAGTATAAAAATCACATGAAAGATACAGAAATACTTGCATTGTAGCAGGGATTTTAGTTTCTTGGGTTTTTTTTACTAACACCTCTGTGACAGTACAATGAAAATCAGCATGTCACTCACTCACACACCTGCATGGCTTTTGGCACAGCTCCATTTCCTTGTGCCTAAAAGGGAAATGAAGAACCTCGTCACTGAGCAGGAATGAGATGTCTCCTTCCTTGACCCAGGCATCATCTTTCCCTCCTCATTGTTGGTGTTCTAGTCTGCAGCAGTGCATGCAGCCACATTTTCTGGACTTGGTGGTATTGTCACTGCTGCCTAGGCAGAGAACTTCAACCCCCAAAGTATGATCCTTTTCTGAGAGCTGATGTACTGCAGGAGTGATTACAGGGTTTCTTAACAGGATTTTCAAGGAAGTTCTAGTACACTGTAGTTGAGTGTGCATGTATTTGAAAAATTAGTCTCTAGAAGAATTTTTAGGAGCACTAAGTATCCCTTTCTAAACATTTGCCTGAAGTGCAGCTACTGTTTTCTCACCAGAGTCCTCCACACTGATTTCTGTAACGATATCACAAATTACAGAACTTTGAGAGAGTATCTATGTTGGCTCTCAGCCTGTTGGTCCCCTCACGAACACCTCCCTCTCTCCTTCACCTGAGATTTAACCTTTATGGACTTCCCTGCCGTCGTGTTATTTCAGTTTTTGCCTCTGTAGGAAATCTTTAATACCCAAATTATTGCTGCTGTCATGGCAATTAACAAGTTTTAATTACCAGTTTTCCGTAGCTGCTAGTTTGGTTTTTCCCTTAATAATACCATTCATATATATGCACAGAAAAAGCAGAAAGAAAAGCAAAAAGTGAGAACACAAGTCTACTGGTTATCCAGTTCAAAAAACAAAACTTAGTGAAATGGGAGGGCACTCCCACCATACTACTTTGCCTAGCTGGGAAGACATCCACTTCTATACACCAACATGAATGAACAGTGCTCAGCCTTTTTCTTCAAATGTGTAAGATTCAGCTGTGGAGCCCCAAAAGGATTTTTATTACTATAAAACACCCTCCTCTGTGTAGAATTAAGAATAAAATGAAATGGTTGTGTCATAGTTATGGTTGCACAGCAGTATTTCTGTTCAAGTTGGTTGTGATCCACTTCAAGGTCAACTTGTTGAGTCAGTAGCCAAGTATCAATAGGGGAGAGAAATTTATCTTCAGCTGTTAATCCACAGGATCTGTCATTTCCCAGCTCAGGAGTCTCATTTAGACATAGAACACTGATTTGCCTCTGCCTTGCCAAGCCACACTAAGCAGCAGCGTAAAATGAATTTAAATGGCATGCATCAGAAAAAAATCTCTTCCACTGGGGCACAAAATCAATGTTCATTAACCAGGGCAGGATGATCAGGAGCTGAGTGTCAGACAGTTACACCTAGGTATCATCCTCAGAGCAGACCACCATCCTTTTCATTAGAAAAGATTAAAATCTTAAAAATGAAGGTGGTGGCTGTGGAAGATACTAGGTTTACACCATTTGAATTAGCCTTTGACCTTATCTTGAGGTCTGCTTTATGTTAAGCTTAGAATAATTTCTACGGCTACATAATACCTTCCCTGTAACCTAAAATCTTGTGATTTGCTCGTCTGTCTTGTGCATGCAGGCCAGGGTTTCCCAGATGATAACTGCTATGTCAGGCTAGGGAAAAGAAAGGTGGTTTTAAGACCTCTTCACTGAATCTCTTCATTGTTTCAGGCTACCCAGGGTGTTCAAGCTTGCACTGAGTAAAAGTTCACAGCAGGCAATGTTAAATAAATCTCTAGTACCCTGTGTATTAGTTCACGTTATTTTCAGGAGGAGAGTGTGAAGGATCTACAAAATAGTGTTTTCCTTTTTATATTTGTCTTGTCTTGGTCTCAGCATAACCACTGACTGGTGAGGACTGTATGTTGAAGACCTAATATATCCATGGAAGAAAAGACTCTTCATAACTTAGGTTGACATTGACTGAAACCCCAAGGGCTGGATCTGCTGCTGGAGACTAGAACCCAGAGGAGACCTTGAAGAACCAGGTGGCTCCAAAACATCTTTTATCACACTGTGATTCTTTGAATCACTATAAATAGATAAATGTTCCTGTGTGTACAAAACTGCATCACAAAAAACCTTCAGTGAAAACAAACAGTTTTAAGCAAATGAAATAGTGTTTTCTCTGTTGGTGTGAAAGGCAGCAAATTTAGCCAGTATCTTCTAGTACCAGCCAATGTTGAGCTCCTCAGTTTGCAAATGCCCACCTTGAACCTTTGCAGGACTGTGTGTGCACTGTGAGCTTTTGGTTCCTACTGCAAGTTCTCAGTTTAAAATTGATTGTCAAGTTGGTGCCTGAAGTCATCAGACATCTTTAGCTGCTTGTCTTTAGATGCTTGTCACCATCACTTTCAGCATCTCTCATGCTAGCAGTGAGTGTCATTCTGGGCATGTATTCTCAGCAGTTGAAAGTGTGACTGTAGTACACAGAAAGGTAAAAACATAGTTGTAAAATATCTGGCTTGCATGCTGTTAGTAGTGTGGCCTTAGAAGATGTAATTCAGTGCTAGCTGGCTGTAAAGTGTGCATCCAGCTGGATGCTAAAATGAGCCTTTTGCTGGTGCAACTACAGTTATCAATACCCGAACTAATTACAACAAAGTGAGTTTTGATGTGCCTGCATGAGGAGCAGTCCTATCTTTGAAGATGTCCCCTTTGACCTCAATGTACCTTAATATGATTCTCAGGATTGCATGTTGCAATTTTGTAAATTAAAGCAATTTTTTTTATAGATTGAGGGAATTTAGAATTCAGTGTCATTGATTTTAGAGGAGACAATTCAGACATAGTAGTTTATTAAACTGAAGAACTGGGAACCAGCTTTGCTATTTGCAACCTCTGATCATTTCAAATCCTGGCCATTGGGTTGCTAAATTGAGGTGGATATTTACATTATCTTCGGCTGATCCCCATGCCACCTGAGAAGTGGTGTTCAGTCTCTACAATAATGTGTGATGTTGCATTGCTTTGACATACTTGTCGACATTCTAGAATGTGGTTCTGGTTCTAAATTGCTTAGCAACTGGTTAGATTCCACAGCCTCATTGTAATGTGGTGAGAAGAATTTAGTACGTTTTTAATCAGTCATAAAACTGATCAAACAAAGCTGGACTGATATTAGAGAGTTTCTGTAGTACAGAGAAACACAATTAGTGTAAATTAGTTTTTAAAGTGCATTCTAGATGTTTTCTTCTTTGTGTATGTATAGACACACATGCACACTTGCACACATACAGACACACTAACCTTCCATCAGCGTTTCTCTCCTGCTATGTATGTATAATTCATAATCCGTGTTGCTGCTGCCAACAAAGCACTTTTTCCGTATTATTTTCTCCAACAGCAGGGTAATGCAGCACTGCTGATGGGCTAGAAGGTATTGGTGAGGAAATATAGTAATGGACATGATGCATTAAAATGTCAAAAGGAAAAAGAAGGAGGCGGAAATAGGGAATAAATTTTTTAAAAAGAATAATAATATAAATAAAACCCAGAACTGTTTTAGGTGTTTTACATCCTAATGCCTGTCAGTTTTGTGCAGTATTTTCCAGTCTGGCCCTTTTGATCTTGAAACTTGGATTTAAAATTCTAATTGTGATTTTGAAAGCTGCAGTTTTGTAGCAGGAAGTCTTGAAGCGCTCCAGTAAAACTTGCCATCTTTAATCCCTGGAGAGAGTATGTATTTTCCATTGTTTTCCCTTTTCCCCTTAAGCTTGGAGGTGCTGTTCTTCTCTGCTGGGAAGTTAGATGGAGTGCAGGAAGGTTAAGTACTCATTCAAGTTTCTTTGCTTATTCAAACCAGGCTACTTCTAGATGAAAGGCTGCCAGCTGTGAAATCCCCAGAGTAAACTAGGCTAAGATAGGACTGGTAGCCATAATTGGAGCCAGTGCCTGCGTTATCTGTTGCCTTTGAAATGAGCCCCTGGCAAGAAAGGCTCTTTCTGCCGGGTCTTTTATTTAACATTCAGTCACACGGAAAGGAGTTGCTCCTGTAAAAATTCAGGCCATTCACGAGCTGTCTGGTCATTTCCCCTCTGCTCTCTTCCTCCAAACAATCACAGATTTCCTTCAGAGATCTTGATGGGTCACCCTGAAATGAGCCCCACTTTGCTTTCGATTAGTGCTGTTCTCATATCCTGGTGGTACCTTCAGTCCATGAAACTAAATTTGGCTTCCAAAATAAAGTCCGGGTGTAGTTTCAGGCGGGTGGAGTGGTTTTGCTTCTTGGCCTCAATGGCTGCATTGTCTGTGTGAGCCCCAAATACTCCCATGCTGGCTTCTACCAGGGGCTGGAGGAGATTCAGTAATAGCTGCAATATCTTCTCCCCGTGTTAGGCTTCTGTGTGATTTGAGGGGTTAAAAGTCCAAATACTAATGCTTACTGTAACTGCAATTTCTAAGGAAGCTATTAACCAGTATTGACATATTTCTCCTCTAAAGGACCCATGCTTCTTCCCTCTTCATGAGAAATAGTAATTTCTATCAAGCTGATTTTTTTATTATTTCTTTTTTTCTTTTCCTCAGATTTTGCTTTTCAAAGCAGAATCTTGCATGGGGTTTTTCTATAATATATTAGGAGGGAGGAAGTTTAGCTCAGCTTATATGTATTTATTATTGTAAGGGGAAAGCTAGAAATCTTCTGTGATTATTTTATTTAAATGGAGATGCATTTTATGGATCAGCTCAAAATTGCTGATAAAATCATGTAAGGATTAGAAGAAACTTTACATGCTGAGCTAACCAAAGTCATTTCTTGTAGGAGACTAAGAGACATACATTTTTATCTGGAATTTTGTATTACTAAAAGGTAAATCCATCATTTTGGAGCCCTGGTTGTCACCATGCTGCAGAGCTCTTGCAGGCGACCAGTGATTTGGGGAGGCATTTTTTCTTCTTTGGACTCATCAATCAAGTCGACTGCTGTATGCTGTTCATGCCATTAGAGATTAACCACAGACCTCAAGAGTCCTACTCCTTTCCTCCTTCGGAGAGTAACCATTCTTAAATTGTGAAAGCAGGAGTGTGTTGGGAAGAAAGTGTGATTTTTAGGCATGAATGGGAATTTTCACTTACCTAAGAGACGCTTCTAATTCGATTATTATTGTATAAAGATTATTTTTGGATTGATTTGGTTGTGTAGGAGATTCACTGCCCTCTGTAGAAAGATTAATTCTCTTGAAACAAAATTGGAGTGTAGGATTTTGTGTAGTAGGATTTTGTGTAGCTTATCCATCTGGGTTGGATGTTACATAGAAATTCTGTACCTTAAAATATGATCTTCAGGACATTAAGAATGCAGTACTTCATTAATTGATATTGTTTAAAGTTAAAGAATAAGGGAGGGCCTTAGTTTTTGTCACTCAAGAAAGAGTACTCAGTCTATTTCAGATGAGGTAACAGTTTTCACAGTCTGTCAGAAGATCTACTAGTTTAAATCACAGAAGTGGTTAGAAAAAAAACCAAAACAAAATAGGAGAATAGCCATCTGTTTAATGGGACTCATGAAGAAAGTTAATTCTGTGACTGCGCTGTGTGATTTGGCACATAACACTGTGCAAGTACAGGACTGTGATTGAACAGCCTAAGATTTTTGTGACAGAAAGGGAGAGACATAAAAAATGGTAGGAGAGTTTCAGGTTTTAAAGAGGGTTTAAGGTTTTAGGTTCTTTTGCAAGGGTGGTATTTGAGAGAGAAAAATAAACAATTTTTTTTAGCAATGCTGCCCAGGGAAATATGAGTGGGAAGGGCCCTGGAGTTTGTTGATGAGTTCAGATGGGAGCACCAATTCTAGCTGGACATATAAGCAGGCTTGTAAGAATCATACTAAATAATAACCTAACAGCATGAGATTTTGTTAATGATGGCTGGCAGTTTTACTAACACGTTAAATACCTGTTGCAGTGGCCATAGTAGGTTTCAGGCATCTGAAACAAAGATGAAGAAAAGAGGCAGCTGAAGTTATGCTGACATGTGCACTACATTGCTCTTGTGAAACTGTCCAGTGTGCCAGAGAGCCGAGACTGATGGTAACAGTGCTGGTAATAATATCAATAAACACATAACTGCTGCAGGCCATTGGGCAAAGATAGGTGAGTGAAAATGTGTCTGCTGGGAAATCCCTCTGGAGAACTTCCTCACCATGCTGATGCACATGCACAGTTGCATTCAGCATGCTGCTGTCAGCCAGATGACATTTTATTGTGAAAAAATACATTGAAGAGCTGGCATGATATGATCAGGGTTTTATTAGATTTTCGGTTGGTTGCTAGCACAGTGCATTCCAAGGTGCTCAAAAGCAGCGTGAGGATGTGACTGAACATGGTAAGAAGGTGGTGGGAGGCAGCATCTCCAGGTGGAAGAGGAGGGAGCTCAGGGGTCAAACCTCTCCCAAGACAGCATCCCACCAGAGGAAACTGAGTTAGTGAAACACGAAGTGTGTCCTTAGTTTCCTGTAGCTTTTTAGCACCACGTTTGGGTGACCTTCTGGCTGTTCATGTGCTGGGAACAGACTCTTACCACTTTCAAGTAATCTTTCTGGGAGAGAGTTCATAGGGCCTTCTGACTTTTTAATACAGCTATTTATAAACACGCACAAAAATAGAAGGTGCATAGTGAGAGTCATATGAGTCATTCCCATTTTGATACCAAGTCACACCAGGCTAAATCACCCTTCTTGACATTCTGGTTCAGATTGACAGCATCATGCCATCCAGGGCAAATTTCCTTTTTTCTGTATAAACCCAGTTCATGCATGCTCCTGCTTGCTGGACAGATTAAAGCATCTCTCTTTTGTGCATCACACACTCCACTTGGGCTAAAAAATACATCTCCTCAGTGCTCAGATACCGTGTCTGAGAGGGGCAGTTGTGCAGGCAGTTGCTGTAAGAACTGCTGTACAAATCCCATGTGTGGGGAAGGTAGAGGTCGCCAAGAGCAGAGCTCTGATGGGTTTCTGGGCCATTTGACTTGGCCTGCTTTTCAGTTGTTCTGTGTTTTTTGTCACCCAGCATTATAATTTTATTTATCCAGTACAGGTTACATGGAGTACTAAGAGCTTAGTTTGTTCTTACACAAATAAATTCAAATATGGAGGTGTTGCTGCACTTGTAAGAATGCTGTGCAATAAAGGCATTTCAGGGGTTCCCTGTGGGTTTGAAGACCGGCGATCAAATGCTGTGATCACCATGAAAATCCAACCAAATCTGCTTTAATTAGCACAAAGGGAACTTCATAAAAAGAAAATCAAATGGCTACCATTTACAAACAAGCAAACAAACAAAACCCTACAGTATTTCACTATCACTAAATGCTTTTCAGTCACACACCCTTCTGTCATTAGGATCAAATTAAGTTAAGGATTTTTTTTTTAATAGGCTTATGCTGTGTTTCCCTCACTGTATTCAACTATTTTACTCTGGTCATATTTTAGATCTGGATTATTTATGTTGGATCTCTTCCTCCATTTTTATTGTCTGTAAAATGGGCTAGACAGATCTATTCTGATCCCAGCATGCATTCAGCTGTGCAAATGTTAGATAGTTGTGTTGTTATTACCATTATTACTCGTGAATTACACGTGCCTCTTATGTTGCTCTTCCAGAATTCGATGCGGTGTGACACTCTTGTTTTGTTGGGCTTTAAATGACAGGTAGCCCATCGGGCAGATGTTTTCACTGGAAAAAAATGGTTAATGTGATGACAACAGCTTGTAAACAAACAATAAAATTCTGTGACTGTTTTTTTGAGTGGCTCAACATTGGATCAGTGTGGTAGCAACAACTAGGTTTTCCCCCATCCTTGATTGGTTTTTAGTAAAATCCAACGAATGGGATGATGTTGAAGGCACAAGTATATGTGTAAATCAGAAGAAAAATAATATATTTAGAAAGGCTATTTCTGTTACTTATTTTAAAAGTATCTTTCACAATAATATTTGGATCAGCCAGTTGAAGAAATCAGGCAGTGTACTCAGTCCGACTGCAGTGGATTACAAGGCAATTTGCACTATCACATAATAGCAATGTTAAAATTATTTACCCACTTTAGCACTGCCATTTAGGCCTGGTTCTTGAGAAGAACAGTTTTGTGTTAGTTCTGTGTACCTCCTGTCAGCAAACACACACACACACACGCCCCCAGTACAAATCTGGATGCTTTTTCATTTATGTTTCCCAGTGCTTTGTCAGTGTCAGTGTAGTTCAGAACTTTGGCCTCCCATTTTCACACGAGTAGACATGCACAAGGGTAAAATTATTTTTCTAGATTAAAAAATGTCTTGTGGCAGACCTAATACCTGTCACATCAGCAGCTTTCGTGGTTGTTTTTCTGAAACTTTGTTATTACAACTGGTGAACTTCCCTAGTAAACAGAGGAGGACATGCAAGTCCAGGTTAGTATACTTACAGTAGCAGCTAACAAGAAGGTACTTTGCATTCAGATATAGTGATGTTAAATTAGTTTGTTTTATTCACATGGGAGCTGCCTTCAGTGCCATTTTATAGCTGCTCACGCCAATATTCAGGCTTCATTTGTCTTGGCCTTTGCTAAGAGTGCTGTGAACCTCCAGGCAGAACAAAGTAAGCGATGCTGGGGTTTATTTTCCCTTGCTCTCTTCTCCCTCCTTCAGTTCTCCCACATTCCTTGACAATAGAAATGGTTTCACTTCTCCAAGAAAGCCCATAATGTAGCAAGAAGGAAAATCCATAGCAAAAGAGCGTATGTATCTGCCTGCACATGTTTATGTGTAAATTCTCCAGGGAGAAAGCATTCACAGGTCTCACTCCTGAATTACTCTCATTATAATAACCCATTTGGTGTCAAAGTGTGACAGATTATAAGCGCTTAAGGCTAGTCCCAGCTCAAGACAGATTTAAATAAAGTACTTCTTGTTATTGTGCAGGTCAGTGTGTTTAAATAACAACCCCCCAAATCATACTTTGACATTTAAAAGAGAGAGGAAATATTGTCATGCTGCAGACTTGGCACAGATAAGCACAGGGCAATTTGGTCAGTACACTGTGATTTGTGTGTGCAGCCTAACGCAGTCATTTTCACAGTTTGTAATCAAGTAGCCACCTTAGCAGTGTGTCAGCATTAAAAGAAAAAATGTTCCTTTTAAAATGTTTACACAAATTACTCCCCTGAGGTGCTGCAGTGCATTCGCTGCAAAACTGATGTAGGTTAAAGATCTGGAGCAGAAATGGCAAACTTGTGAGCCTTTTTTTTTTCACCAGCCAATTGCTCAGGTGGCCAGGTCACAGTAACAGGATAATTTTTCAGGTCCAGCACCTAGGGCAGCACAAGTGGGAGAAATCCCTGCATTAGGTGCATGCTGTGTCAAGTGTCAGGAAGTTCAGTGCCCAAGTGCCTAACTAATAACTGATACGGGTTTGTGACCACCAGGATTTGTGCAGTGTGACTCAGTGCCATCCCTTCCCTGCCTGGGCTGTGTGCCCCATCTCTGCTCTTGTCCCTGTAGCACTGCTCCTTCAGCATTGCCCCATTTTGCCACATTTGGACTGGGGCTCCCCCAGCATTTGACCTCAGAGCCTGGCCCTACCTCAGGGCAGAGTGCACCAGCTAAGGGGAGGCACATGTCCGGTAGCACTGTGCTTTGGAAGCTTCCCTGTGAATCCCCTCCTTCCTTCAGGCATAGCTGGCTAAGAGGCTCCACTTGTGCTAGAGGGACCATAAGCTGTGTTTACCCTGGGAGTAGCAGCATTCTGTGTGTTTTCCCTGGTCCTTCTCCTGCATCTCTGTTTCATCTGCCTTCTCCTGCGCACCTATCATCCTCCTTGCCCTAAAAACCTTTGGCTAGTGAGGATGCTCCCAATCCTTTCTCCTTCTTAATTTCCTTCTACTGTCTCCTTCATTTCCATTTTCTATGCCCCAAAAATCTTCTTACCTCCATCCCTTCTAGACTGCCCACCTCTGAAGCTTTCTTCTGTTCCCTGTACATTTCCATGTTGGACTCGCCTCCTGTGCCCAAGCTGCCACAGGGGTTATTACAGAAGCTGGAACATTTTTTGTGACTGTATGAAGGGCTTTGCTCCAGTGTTATAGATTGAGAGAAGAGTACAAGGCATCAGATGCCTCTTAGGAAATCCACAGAAAGTTTTAGAACTTGGTCTCTCTGTACACAGGAATAACCTGAGCTTTGACATGTTTCCATATGAAAAGTTGTGTCTTCATTTCTTGTCTCATTGAGAAGCATAATCCACTTCTGTCATTGTCCATAGCTAAACCACATACACATCTGAATTCAACTTTGTAGTGAATTCATATTTTTTCAATAAGAAGAAAGAAGGAAGATGACAGTGTAAGTCTTGTATCAGGCGACAAAACTGAGGAGGTACTAAATCACGTATCAGGAAGTGTAAAGCTCAGGGGCTGTAGAGTGACTTCCGTGTAGCAGTTGGAGACAACACATAAACTTACTGAGGATTTCAGGTCCAATTAAAGGAAGGCATTTCAGTATACAAGACTGCTCAGCAGCTGTGATCATTGATGTGCTCCTGTGTATTGTCAGTGCTGTTCTTTCTAACAATTCCTTTGTTGTGCTTTTTAACGATGACCAGATCTTGCATGTCAGCTCCTCTGTTTAAATACATGGACTTCTGCATTAGCTCAGAAGACACAATTAGATCTGATACTACTTGTTTTGCAGAGAAAAGAGATTAAATGCACATTAAGCTTTGGGTAGATTACAAATGAAGGAAAACAAAAGATCAGAAGAAGAACTTCTTAAAAGGGAATGGTTTGAATTTGAGGAGTTGTATTTTGGTCACCAGACTGTCAACAGCACAGTGAAGCTGACAAGCTAAGATGATAGGATCATTCAAGCTGGAAAGGAGCCTCAGGAGGAATGTTTTGTCCAACCTTCTCCTCATCAGGCTCATCTTAAAGCTTAGAGTGTTACCCTGTTGGGTCTTCAAAACCTTCAAAACCACAGACTGCCCACTCCCTTTGGGCCACCAAATCTAGCCTCTCACTATTTTCACTGGGAAAATGGTTTCCTTGCATCCAGTCTGAACTTCATGTGTTTTCACTCTTGCTCAGTGTGTCTTGTCCCCCCCACCATGCCCACTGTGAAAAGGCCAGTTTTATCTTCTTGCTTCCTTTGAGGTGCTATGGGGCTGCTGTAGGTTCCCCTTGACAGCTGTCTCTGCCCCATTCTCTGAGGCTGAATGAGGCCTCATCCTTCAGCCCTTCTAGGGTGTGTGCTCAAGCCCTGGCCATGTAAGGGGTTCTCTGCTCACTCTAGTTTATCATCATCTTTTCTTTTATGGGGATCCAAAACCGAACATGATACTCCAGATGGAGTCCAGTGAGTGCTGAGGAAGTAGGGGATGGTCAGTTTCTTCCATCTCCCAACAGCCCAGGATGTTGTTGGCCCTCTTCGCTGCCAGGGCAGAGTTGGCTTATGCCCAGCTCTGTCTGCCGAGATGCCCAGGGTCTTTTCAGCAAAGCTGCTCCCTCCATTCGTCCCAGCTGGTGCCACTGCAGGGGGCTCATCCTTCCCAGGTGCAGGACCTTGCACTTGTCCCTGTTGACTTCGACAAGGTTCCTGTCAGCACATTCCTCCAGCTTGTCCAGGTCCCCTGAGGTGGCAGCCCTTTCCTCAAGCATAACAACTGGCTCTGACATTATGCATTGCAAAATGGTCAACAGAGTAAATAAACCATAGAAAGCAAGCAGATTCCTCTCTTCCAGTTTAAATCTCTTACAATTGCTGAACTCTTGAAGATATACTTGTAGCAGTAGAGCAGAAAAAAATTGTAGGCTTAGGTATTGTGTTTAAACTGATAGCATTATCCCAAATTTGTATTGGCCTGGCTGCTTTTTCTTCTAAATGGGGAAAAGTACATTATCTGGGATCAAGGTATTGCAAGAGCAGATACTCTAGTTCATACACAATGCAGGGTTTCTCTGACCAATACATTTTCTAACATGTTGCCTGCATGCCAAAATATCAGGTGCTGAGGTTTCCTTCATTCCCATGAAGGGTCACTGTATCTCACCATGAAGACATATTTTCATTATATTAAACTTAAGAGTATCCTTTCTTCATTTTTTCCTATTTTTCCAAATTGCATATCCCTAAGCAACCCAACCCACATAAACATGTGGCAAATACTGTAAAATTGTATACTTAGCTGGCTTTGTACTGCTGTAAAATTCATAGCTGGCCAGATGAATTTTTGCCATTAGATGTCACTACGTGTACAGCAGACTGTTTTTAAAAGCTTGATTTTTATTTAGCATCCCAGAAAAATGGAGGAGGGAGCTGGGAGATGTAGGAGAGAGTCTAGTACTGCAGTATGTTGGATATGCCTTAACTAAAAGCAGCACAGAAGGAAACATAAGATTTTTGACTTAACTCCAACAACCAACAGATGATGCTGTGACCTTAAGCATATATAAATATGTTTAGCAGCTGCTGTGTAACATATTTATAAGTGTTTAGTGACCTGGAGGTTAATCAAAATGAGTTTGGTGATCTCAGCTCAGTTCTTAATGGACTCCACTTCATATTATAGCACTGATGCAGCACAATTTGTCACAGTCGGCAGTCTTTACTCAAAGGAGGCCTACTGTGGAGTGAGAATTAAAGGCTGAAGTAATACCTGATTATTTCTCCCTAAAGAAACTTTCCGTTCCAAGCCATCATAGAGCAAAATAATATGTGGAGGAGCTCTGTACTGCTCACTGCACCCAATCTCAGAATCAAACAGCGTTTGCTCTGACAGGATGTCCTTTCAGTGCTACTGAATTAGCTCACGCGTGCTGCGGTCGGGGCTTTGATGGGGGGCTGGGAAAGGACAAAGTCCTGCCAGGGATGGTGCTGAGTTTTTTCACTTGCTGGGCTCTTTCCAGAGATGGAGAGCTGTACCTGTTCCAAGTGCAACATTACATAGGAGGATGAAAGGGAAAGGTATTGCCTTGCCAGATGAAATTTCAGATTTAGGTTCTGCCATTCAGGTTCTTCTGGGTGCAGAAGCAATTTTTTTAGACTTCAGTTGTTTTCTTGCTGTCCTGGCCAAAGCCAGTATATTCTTTTTACTTAATTTCCACTCTCCATCTAAACTTGAAATAGTTTCCTACTTCTTGCTTTAAAGCTGTTGTACAGCACTATGCTTGCATGAGCTGCAATTGAGATTGATGTCCATAGTGGGTAACATGAAATAGGTTGTACCTCAATTTGAGACACTGAACAGCCCCACAGCTTAGAAGATACACATGCTACAGGAAGTAATACTATTGAAATATTAGTAGGTAAGGACCAATTTCACCTCTACTTGCAAGGTATGTGTCTCCTGTGTATTTTTGAAGTTAAAGAAGGACATTAAAGAAATAGATATCTATAGAGACTTGCCTTTTCCAGGATCCTAGCCTTACTCCATAAAAGAACCTCTCAAAATCCATTACTCCTTTTTTAAAGTATGAAAATACACTTGCACATTTTTTTCATCTTCTTCACTAGTAACTTTACCCAATAACAGAAAGGATCTTGCTTATCCAGCATAGAAAGCATTTTCAGTTAACTGCATTTGCTGAAATACAGCAATTTAAAGCTAAAAGGAGGGGGGGATGTTTAAGATACAGTATTTACATAAGAAAAGCTTGATTGTGTGACTGAAATCATTTAAAGTTGTTGCCAAATGGTTCTGCTCTTCTCTTTTCCCTTTGTAATTTTCCCTTGGAGCATTGCACCACTGTGCATTTTAAATCTTTTCCCTCCACTTCTCGTTGCAAGCTTCATCTGGGAAATGACATTGTATGGCAGTTATCTCCTTCATATCAAAAGAAAGCCTTTGCCTCTTTGCAAGAGTGAAGAAAAGTTTGTCTTCAGAGAGCAAAGGACAAAACTGACTTGGAAAAAGATGCTTTATTTAGATAACACGTTCTCGTTTCCTTTGAAGAAATTCACAATGTGTCAAGAAAAATTAGGCCAAATAGTGCTTTAATGGTCTTCCTCCTGTACCTCCTAAAAAAGAAATCTGCTTCTACCAATTGTGTTAAGAATCTGCCATGAGTTTGGAAAAGACAAGAAGCCGTTGAAGTTACTCAAGGTTCTTGAGTTAGGAGTTGTCTTTTTTGATTTGAATACTGTATAATAATTAAAAATAGAATTTCTACCAAAACTCTACCAAAAGCTACCTGGACATTCAGCTTTCCATTCCTGTAGGAAGAAATTAGGTGCTTCGTTTTTTTAAGGAAATAAAAGTTGACAGGTACTAAAGCTGTGTAAAAGGGTGGTTGCTTTCTTGTTTCTTTTATTTGTTAAAGCAGCAGAAATGTACAGGTGACACACTGAAGAAAGAGGTCTGAGTGTTGTATTTTCCTATGTATTCTCCTATGAATATACAAGTATTTTTTCCATGTGTTTCTATTCATATGTATGATTTTATATGTGTAAGTGTTACTCATATACATAGGATAATACATGCAGTCT
Source organism: Brachypodius melanocephalos (assembly GCA_013398615.1). Taxonomy (NCBI): domain Eukaryota; kingdom Metazoa; phylum Chordata; class Aves; order Passeriformes; family Pycnonotidae; genus Brachypodius; species Brachypodius melanocephalos. The sequence continues at coordinate 12,773,186 of VZSR01003807.1, read as the reverse complement.
TCAACTATACTAAGAAAAAGATAGAAAATTGTTTATGTATTAAAAGAATAAAAGGTTATTTTTGAAGTTGAATCATGCATTACATTGGGTTATGGTGCTTACTTCAATTGGATTATTTTCTTCCTTGTGCCTCAGTTTGTCTATAGAGTTTGACAAATCAGGTACCAAGCGTACTTAGATACTTCTTAGAACTTAAAAGTAGATAAGTTCTAGTTTTTCAAAATATTTGGTCTGAACATGTGGAGAATATGAACGTGTGGAGAATTATGCAAGGGCAGTTTTTGTGACAAATTTAAGTCTCAGTTTATAAAAGCATTATACAAATATGGGATTAATTTTCAAAAGAAAAATAATTCTGCTGAAGTTTCTTGTTTCAATGAACTAGAATATCTTTGGTGTTTTTGAAAGATTGGATATAGATGACACATACAGATGAACACTGTTCAACACAACAACAGATGCAGAAATCAGAAAGTGAGTCTATGGTACCCTTTTAAATTTTTTTGTCATTTCACTGTTTATTAAGCTCTGGCAGGTGAGGATTGCTATTGCATGGTCAGAATGGTGAGGCACTGGATTTTTTTTTGTGCCAATGCCTAATTTTGACTCCTGATCACATTGCTGTCTACTCATAGGGTATATAATGTGAGCTGTATTTTCCTTCTGATTGATAGTGACACAGAAAGGCTCTGTATAGCTCTCTTGAAATGAGTTTTCAGTCCAATTCTATTTTACATATACAGTAATTAGCTCAAGACTAACTCAAAGCTCCCCACGCAGGTAAAATGAACTAAATGCCTGCTTTCTCCTTCCAAACAATAGGTGATGGGCTCTGTGACAAACAGAGCTGCCTCATGGCAGCATCTTCAGCCATGAGGTCTGTAATGAGATATTGTGTGTGTGCTTTCCTCTGCTAGGCAAAGCAATTTTCCTGCCATGAATCAGAGCGGCATTATGGGATCCAGCTCCCCCTACACTCAGCCGATGAACAACAGCTCTGGCCTGATGAACCCACAGGCTCCTCCTTACAGCATGGCACCCAACATGGTGAACAGCTCAACAGGTAATGGTGAGTAACCTTCCAGCAGTCACCTTCCTCCATAAACCTGCTGAACGCTGTCAGCCTTGGGCTGGTGACAGAGGAACATCCTTCATTGGATTCACCCCTGTTGGGAAGTTTGGAGTGGTTTGAAATTAGGCTAAGGTACTCACTTTTTTTTGTACAGTAAGTACATTTCTCATTAAGTCCTCCTGCACAGCACGTAGATGAGCACAGTGTTTTGTACAGTTCCAGCAGCACTCGGACTCAGCTTCACGTAGGTGTTGACTAGCAGGTGTGTGTGTATTTGTATGTGTGTGTCTGCAAGAAAGGGAAGGAGAGTAGCTTCTTGTTTTAAGAGGTTGCTTTTGTTTTTCAGCATCTTACTTGCTAAGGTTGCAATTTCAGATATTTAATGTGGTAGTCATTTAAAAAAAGATAGGTGCACTTGCTCTGAATTGAAGATGCTGTAAGTTGAGCACTTAACATAATTACTCTGTTTGGAACACATAGGCCTTATTTACTGTTTCCAAAATTTATATAGGATTTCCTCTTTTACTTATTTAAGTATCAGTATATAACATTTTATCATAACTTCCTTTTGCAAAAAAAACCCCACAAACCATATTCAATGCCTGGATTTATCCTTCAAATCATGACTTATGAGTTCAGAATTGCTTGTAGCTTTGTGTGTGACTGAAAACAAGCGAATACAGTTCTGCATAAATGTGCTTCATGGTCCATATTCAGCTTGAATTCCTAACAGTTATCCTCCTTCAAGATAATACTTCAGCAAAGATCAATTCTTTGATTGGGCTGTGTTTGGATGGAGTTTCAATGACCCTGAAGCAGATCCTCCCAAGTATTTATTCCAGTCATAGAGTTTCTGTGCATGCTTTACTGATTACATTATCCCTTTTAGAAATGTTGGGGGTTTTGAAGTTTTTTCTGAAAGCTGAATAGGTTGTGCTAAGGTGATATGATGTTGTTTCTTAGTTGTTTCTGTTTCTACTTCTGTTTATTTCTTAAGAAATGCCTCACTACCTAAATTGTTTCTTACCAAGAGCCAGGTTTTTTACCTGTTTTTCTCTATCGCTCTTAGCCTGTGTAATTCTCTTATCCTTTCCATCTTTCCCTGTCAATTCTGTATATTGGAACTATACAGAACAATATAATTCTTTGGAAGAAAATGGCCACAATGATTTGCTAGTGTCTAGTATGTCCAGAGAGTTTCTTTACTCCACACAGGAGGTGCTGAGACACTGAACAGTGTCTTATATATTTCAAGAACATTACGTTACCATTTTAGTTAGCAGAGGAAAGGAAGCTGCTAATCAGTAAGATTTTTTTTTAAAAGAGGGAGCGAAATTTAAAAAAAAAAAAAAAAAAAAAAAGATCCTTTTTTCAGTGCTGGCCTGGAAGCTATTGGCTAGCCCAGACAGCTCACTGCACCATCTGGATGAAGAGGGACAAGCTATTGAAAAGAGCATTAGATAATAGCTTGCTTTTTCCCCACCACAGCTGTCCCAGGTAATATTATGTTTTGTTTGTGTAGTTATGTGTTTTGTCTGGCTTGCTGAAATAAAATTACTTCTGAGCATTGAAACTGTGCTATAAATTCTGTTTTGCTATTAGCAGAAGTAATTTTTCCACCCTTTTCCGTTGGCCCCCAGAGCTGCAAAAATAACCAACAGCAAACAGATGGCAGAGTGCCCTGCCTAAGAAGATTTATGTATTCCTAAGGAATAACCAGTTTAAAGGAAGATTCACAGAGGGTTTTTTTTGTTCAGATAATTCAGCCATTCGTTATTTCATACAGTGGAAATCTGTTCAATACAAGACCATTTATCCTAGCAGTCTTTTGTATGGGGTAGTCATACTCTTTTTATTGTGTTATACATTCTGAAATATTGGATTTTTAATAATTTAAACATTTATCAGGGGTTTTTTTCTGCCAGTGCATTTGTGAGGTTTTCTTTTGTTCCAGTTTTATTAATTCAGAGATTACCCAGTGGAAAGTAAGTATGAGATGCACTAGAGGAGCTCAGTGCACCTCTTTCAGTCTGAGTGGGAGCAGACACACATCTAGAATTGCTTTACACCCTCCAAGAGACACTGCTGGGGAGGAGATGGACACATACAACACCAAAAAGACAAAATTAGGTGTGAAGGCATTGCTGAGTGCAAATGCTGTGGGAATGCTTAATTTCCCCCTGTCTGGACTCCTTCTTCTGCTTGGGTCAAAAAAATGAAAGCTTAAGACAAGCATAAATTCAGTACTTCTAATGATAATTCCTTGAGCTGGGGGTGTACTTCAGGGTCAGCTCTGGCCCTGCATTTGATGAGGTGAAGAACCTACAGGTGATACCTATTTAGGGGCTTGAAAACAGGATTTTCTATGGCAGGAGGACCAATTCAGCTGTGTGGCTCCTTAGCTTCCTTTTCCTCCCTGCCCCATTAGCATAAGATCACACATCTGTGAGATAAACCAGGGTTCAGTCAATGTAGAGGGCCAAAAGCAAGGGCAGCTGAGTGGCTGCTGCTGGAGTGAAGGCATTGCTTAGGTTGCTCACATACACTGAGCATCAACAACTCTGCTTTCAGTTAGAGGCCAATGAAAACCTAAGGTGAGCAATAAGGAGAAGTTAGTTCCTTCATTGCCTGGGTTTTGAAGGGTGCAGTTTTGTTGCCTGTTGTGAGGGAGGAAGGTGGGTCTTTCATTGCAATAAAATGCACTTTTGTGTTTTACTCTAAAGAAAGAGAAGATTGCTGATAACTGATGGAATTGTTTTCATATGGTGTTACAGCTTCAGTAGAGCTATGTCTAACACTGGTTTTCTCACCCATTTTTAGTAGTAGTTTATATCTCCTCATTACCAGTTGATCCTTTTGTCTTTAGGTTTTTTTAATTAATGTCACAATTGAAAGGAAAATCATGCTGCAGTTATGCATCCTGATACTTCAACAGTGACTGTGGATCAAACAGCAGATCACCAGCTTCTGCTGATGCAGAGTGGTTTAGGAACACAGAAATTACAAGATCAAAGAAGACAGATTCTTCTAATAGAGTATTCCATCCATAATAATAACAAAAGCTTCAGGAAAAAGGTGTCAGAATCCCTTCACAATTATGGAACAAACTGCCATTCAGAAAAATTGTATAACTGCCACTGTCCTTTTATTGTATGAGTTCACATTACCCATATATATTTTTGACTTTTCCCCCTATTTTTCAAGTTCTAGAATGCTTACTTTCCCCCTATCCAGACTCATCCTTCTGCTTGGGTCAAAAAAATGGAACCTTAAGACTTAATTTTCAAAATCCAGCTTTAAAAATGCATATAATAAACAGGAAATTTACAGCCCCCAGTATAGCTCATGCTGTGAGCTTTGTTAATTCTAGTGAAAATTATCTTTAAAAAGAAGCAATATAATGCACATCTCTCAGGTTTCCATATTGTTTTTGCATGGAAACTGTCATTCATAATCTCTGCTACCTCTGGAGGTGAACAAACCGATAAAAAGGCATTAACCTCCTTACTGCTCAAGTATACTGAAACCTTTCTTTTTCTGGGTATTACCATTCCAATTAACTTTTAACATCATAATACTTTACATAAAATATTAACTTTTAACATCACTTTACATAAAATATTAAATTCTAGGGAAAATTATTTGCACTAAAGGAATTAAAGGGACACTAAAATAATACTAAAAATCATACATATGCTATATATTTGACTTGGTATTTATTTGGATGAACCTTTAACAGGAAAAGCAATGGTATTTATGCTGGTGAAATATTTTTTAGAAACTTTGGGTTTTTTATGTTTTGGTAGCATTTTTATGAAAAATGAATACCTTAATTTATTTTTTTCTCTAATGCATATCTTTGTAGGAGCTATTAATGCACATTTAGATAAACTTTCTGGAGGTTGTCAGTAGGTGGTAACAGCTGAAGTGTCCCATCACCTATACTCCAAACAAGTGATGACCATGATCCACTGGTCATTGTGTGACTGAAAATCAAGCCAGCACCTGGCACAGAGATGCCCCCATCCCAAACTGCTTGTACTTGTCATTCCTTGGACAAGACTTGTCAGCAGAAAGGCAGTGTGGCACTGAGATCCCTGGAGACTGACTCAACCTTTTCAGATAAGGTCCCCAACCACCTTGGGCTGCACTTGTCCCCAGAGCTGGAGGATCATTCGTGGCAGGACCTGGGCAGTGTTGTCGTCCCTCTTCTGTTTTTTCAGTGGGCACCAAAGCAGTGGGGATCCTCTCATCAGCTCTCTAGTCACTAATTCCCTGCTTTTGCTTTTTCTTCTCCTTTTTTTTGCAGAGGGAGAGTGCTAGGGTTGGAAGGGAGAGAGGAATGTATTACAAAGGAGGGAGTATTCTGTTTTGTAGAGCATGATTTGTTATCACACTAGCAATAAAGAGAAAAACAATGTTTGTATATTGCTGCTTCTACAGTATTTCATCATCTTCTGGGACTGCTAGAGCAGCCTTTAGCAAAAAAGAATTCTTTGCTGCAGTTTTACTCATGTCAATATCTGCCTTTGAGTACATTAAATTCAGTGTGGAATAGTTAATTCAGGACCTTGACCTATACTTGCTTTTTGAAATCATTCTAGCTCTTAAATTCTTATAATAAGCCAGAGGCTAGTACTTGAAACCTATTCACAGTATGCCACAACACTTCTTGAGTCAAGATTTCCCTGTTATCCTCCTCTCTACGATGTTTTCTCCTTTGGTCTGCACTTCACAGGCAGAATTATTAGTACCTGTGTAGAAAGAGACTGTGTCTTATTTTAGCAGTTTCGCAACAATAACAGTATTTCACTGCTCAGAAAGGGTCAAAACAATGTTCTCGCTGTACCGCTTAGCTTTAAAAAAGTGAAAGAATGTCTTCTCACAAATCGCTGGAGAGTATGTTTGCAAGAAGTTACGAAACAGCATTGCAACAGCAGATAGAAAAATAGCTGTGGAAACATCTTGGGTAAAAGCTATAGGGAAAATAGGCAACCTTGCAGTTTGTCAGTAAAATACTTGCAGTTCTTCTCTTAGAGGTAGAAAGAAAGAATGTAGATGAACTAAATAATTTAGAACAAAAAGTGAAACAGAATTCGGGTAGCCTTTTTTTTATAATTGTCTTCAATTCCTGATACTTACATTTGCATATGCTAACAAGAAATAGTCAAAAGCCAAAATGAACCTGTATTTTTACATTTCTAAGCATGACTGATAGAGTCAGAATGTGTATTATAATCTGCAGACTGGAGTTACTAGCCCTTTATATGAGGTGTTAACTTAAACCCCTCTGGAACAGAGATTTCATAAGGGAGTTCTGATGGAAACAGGACTACCAGCAAGTGGACACAATTTTTAAATTCTTTCTAATAGAAGTGTGATGTGCCAACTAGATAAAAATGAGCAGAGGATTTAGCTATGCAGAATTCTGGTGAAGAAGCGTGATCATTAATTTTGCTTTGTTTGACCTCCCTAAAATTGCTTTGTAGGGGAAGGGTCAGCTCTGCTTGCTTTGAAACTAAAACCCAAGACTTCTTTTTTAGCACTTTCACAGCATGAAATGTGTTAACTGTTAAAATGGATTTTGTATAACAGTTCTGCATCCCAGTTTGAAACCACACTCGAGCATATATTTGACCATTTCGTACATATATATACTTTTTACATCTCTGAAAGAAAAATCACTATTTTTTAAATTGTGAATTCCAAACTAAAATGTGTTAGGCTGCCATCCTTCACTTGAGAATGGTCACAAGCTGCCCCAGCTCCTCAAGCAGAATATAAGGGCAAAATGCATACAAATCAAATGCTTAGTGGATGCTGACTTCCCAGTGGCATGTTGACTGTTTTGTTGAGATTTCACACACATACATAAAAATAACAGCATTTTTAGCTGATCCAAATAGATTTTTCACTGCAGCTGCATCACTTGTAAAAGGCTTTTGTTCCAATTCTTGAAGTCTGAAGTATTGCAAGTATTTTTTTTTTAATCTCAATTATGATTTATGTGTTGTGATGACTTTAAGGGCTTGATTGGGCTACAAATGTGCTTTGAAAAAACAAGAAAATGTGCCCATGAAAAACAGCGGCAGTTCAAAGCTGAATATTGAGCATACAGTTGTAAACTCGCATGGCACATGGCTGGGTAGGTTTTTTTGGCAGAGCCAGAGTCTCAACCTGCAGTGATGCTAAAGATATTAGCAAATTAGCACTGCAAAGCTTGCCAGCGTATTCGCTAGAGTCCTGCTCATGCTCTCACTGCTGTAATTAAAACTAATTATTTTCTAAAACATAGTAATACATGAATATGTGCAATAATCATTTTGTAGTGGGCAATCTGTGAAGTATTTTTAAAGCTTCTCTTCCCCCTCCTATCTTTGGCTCGCTGTGCAGTGTGCCTGCTGCCTGGTGCAAGCCGGCACTGTCATTTTGTGAGAGCCACGCTACTCTGGTAAAGACAGTGATCCTTTACTGATTCTTACATTTTTACATTTGGGATATATATTTTTTTTTTCTTTTTTTATTTTCTTTTAGGTTATTCTGTATGTTTTTCTTACCTCATACCCTTTGAAAGAAGGGCCTGAGGGGGATTAAAAAGAGAGAAAGGGAAGGTAATCCAGTCTTTCACAAATGCTGTGCACATGGTTTTCAGCAGGCAAAGAATCACCTGGTGTCTTGCTCCTGTTTTCTGGTTATTTGCATTGATTCAGTGTCATGGCACCTCCTAGAATCTGCTCTACCCAGTATTTTCTGTCTGTTTGTCTGAATGTTTCTTCTTGCATCTTTCTAGAAATCCAGGAACCCAGCAGCTCTGCATCAGTAATGCTATACTTGGCACTTGCATCTTCAAATTAAAAAAAAAAACCCTTAAACTCCTTGCACCCCTGGGAAGCAACTGTGTGCCATTATCAGAGAAAGACATTTGTGTGTTCGTTATAGTCCCACCTCATTTTGGCAGAAGGAGGAAGCTGAGTGCTGGTTCTCCAACAGAGCACGGTTTACAGCTTGTAATTCTGTAGTTAAGGCTCACAGTGGCTGAGCCATTCATATTGAAGTCGGCAGGGGCAGGAATTATCTGCTGGACACCAGCCTTAATACAGATGTAATTGGAAAATTCAGTTTTTCTCTTGGATTCAACATGGCAAGCAGAATATGCATTGTTTTCATTTACGTTTGCCTATTGCTAAAGGGAGAGTGCAGTAATTAAAATAGTCTTGTGTTAAAATGTTGTGGTCAAATGCAGAGACAGTTGAAGAGCAGCAGCATGAAGAATGAATTCTACCCTGTTCAGTGGTGGTTGTTGTTGCATGGTGCGTGTATTCTCTTCTTGTTCGTTCTCCTTTGTCTCCTCAATTCAACTGAAGAGGTTTCCAGGTTTCCGGACGCTAGAATAACAGGACAGAGGTGGGAAAACCTCTCCTTCACCTGGCACCACAACCGTGCAGCAGGAAGTGTTTTTTTCCTACAAAGCCAAACACAGTCACGCTTAACTGTTTCTCCTGTTTTCGATTAGCACCTATGGGTCTTGCAGATATGATGACACCTGGTGAGTCCAAACTTCCCCTTCCTCTCAAAGCAGATGGCAAAGAAGAAGGAGCCCCCCAACCCGAGAGCAAGTCAAAGGTATTTACCACCTTCTGCACGTGGTGTTGGTTCTGCCCGCAGAAGTCTGCTGTGTTGTCCTTCATCTCCTGGTTTTGGTCTGCCCACTTCTGTTTTTTCCTGCATGCTTTTCCATTCACGTGCAATCTCTTTGTTTCTTTTAGTTTGTTTGTTTCTTTTTTTTCTTTTTTTTTCTTTTTTTTTTCTTTTTTTTTCTTCATTGTGTGGATCTGAAAGTTACTAGTTCTTACGGCATTTTAACTTGCGGGGGCAAAGCGTCCCAAGCCAAAACTTGCGTGGGCATTTGGCTGTGCCAGGTGGGTGGGAAAGAAGGGTCTTGCCTGGTTTCAATCCTTGCAGCCATTTTTCTCTGCCTTCAGTTATAGCTTCCTGTTTTGGCCGCAGCAGCAACATACTTTAATATTTTGCTTTCCTGCCTTATTTGATTAAATAAGGTGAATGGCTTGTTTTTGTTTCTTTCTTTCATAATGGGAAACCCATGCTTAGCATTTCATGCGAGCTTGAAGTAAGCATGGTGGCTTAGTGACTTTAGCCAAGCATCCAGCAAACTTTCCAAACTATACTAATTAACAATGTTGTTTTAATACCTCTTATATATATATATAAATATATTTATATATGTGTGTGTGTTCTGTGTGTGTCTCTCTGTTTATATATATTTTATATATAAAAACTGGTCAGTCTGTTAAACTGGATGTATTTTTTTGTTTGTTTTTAATAAAGTTTGCCCTGCCTTTGTCATATTTTTTTTTTTTTGTATTCCTCTACCACAGGATAGCTACAGCTCTCAGGGTATTTCTCAGCCCCCAACCCCAGGCAACCTGCCAGTCCCTTCCCCAATGTCCCCAAGCTCTGCTAGCATCTCCTCATTTCATGGAGATGAAAGTGATAGCATTAGCAGCCCAGGCTGGCCAAAGACTCCATCAAGCCCTGTAAGTGGCTCTGGTTATTTTGGTTTTTGATTATTTTTTGTAATTAATTATATTTTAATGCTTGCTTGTTTGTTTTGTAAATTCCTTTTCTTTATTATTTATCCACTAAACAGTTTTCTTTCTTTGTAACACTGGGTACAAATTCTGCTCTCGGACACATGACTGTAAGTTCCACTGCCTGGCTTCAGTGGAGCCTGAGCATGCTTATCCAAGGGCAAAATTTGTCCCAACAGTACTCTGAAATAAGAAAGAGTAAAATTGTGTGCATCATGCGAGTGTGCTGTCTGGTAAAACAGCAGTTGTTGTGAAGAAAACATCCTTCCTGTAATGCATCAGCTTCCAAGCATGCCAGCTGTGTTGTTAAGAACAATTCCATGTCTGTTCCTGGGCCCAAACTCCTTCACACAACTGACTTCACTCTGGTTGCTGCACTAGTCTTTACTAGGATTATTTAGGGAGGAAAGAATAAAAAAAAAAACAACAAAACAAAATGAGAAATCTTCTCCCCTACTGAAACTAATACCATCAAAAATTAAATTATTGACTCAGCACCACAAAAAAGTTGCCATTTATATTTTTGAAACATTTTTACTTTTGAATTGTATATTTGGAAATACAGCCATTAGGCTGTCAAGGCACAGTCTAAACCAAAATTGTGTTTAATTTTGCTTCATTTGGTTATTTTGAAATAACCCAGCCTGTGAGCTGAAAAAAGATCCTGATGCATGTACATTTCTAGAAAACTATTTTTTAGATGAGTAATGTTTAATCATTCTCATACAGGTTGTAAAGAAAAACCTGAGAGAGATGTGTGGAGCTAAAACCAAGTTTCATTGTCTATCTTTCCATCTGTATATATGCACACATCTAGAAAATCTGTATACATATATAGAAAAGAGAATGAAGACACAAGATGATATGATCTATGGGGAGCAAATGTCCATCTGGTCATTTTTGCTTTGGTTTTTTTTTTTAATAATTAGGAATATATATGTTGTTCTTCTCTTACTTCTTTTTTATTAAAAGTAGAAGTGATCATATGTGCGGAATATAAAGGGGGTTTTCCCCAGTGTTAAAGTGCGCTTAAATTAGCAATAATTCTTTGATAACAATTTTTACAAAGTGATATGTTACAGATGATGTCTCAGGGCAAACAGAGGAAGGCCAGTCAGAGGGGAAGAGATCTAACCATCCAAAACCCAGACATTTACAGAATCCCCTGAGCAATGGGGCAGCATGGCATGAAATGCACCACTTAAATCTTTGGATGTTGATTTGACAGCAACTTTGAGTCTCAGAAGGCAGCTGATGTTACTTGTTCCCACAAGATCTCATCTTTTTTTAAAAGCATTTGTAAAAGGGTGGCATCAAAAATTCTGTTAGTTTTCTTTGTAGTAATGTTTGGGGTATTGCTTGTTTGGGCACATTTCTGGAGGAAAGCAAGAGAGTTATTGCCCAGGTTATCTAACACATTGAGTGCTTCTTCTATGACCAAACGATAATGCATTCCTGAGCTCATTGCATAAACTGCATAGCAAATCCTGGAGCCATCAAGAGCATATGTGGAGATTTTTTTTTGTGTAAATAAAGTATAGATTATTGACAGGGTATATAACACTGGGAAAAAAAAATGAGGAAAGTTTGTGCTTTCTATTTCTCCTGAACGTCCTTCTCTCCAAAAGCTTCAGTTAGACATGGATAAATACAGTGCTTTGGAATGATAGAAAAATAAGTGCTGCAAATGAGCTGATCCCTTTTTACCTATGAAGGCCAGTGGATTGGATAACTTCATCGACTTCAACAGCAGCCTGACATAGACTGGAATGATTGATTGCAGGCATTTCATTACACTTGAAAACAGCCTGAATTGGTTTATTAAATCCCAAAGCTGCTTCATGTGCTACAACTTCTCCATTCCAGCAGAGGATAAAAGCAGGGGTGAATGGTCTCTGATTCACTTCAGGGTATCCCTGTGATCCTACTAAGTGGATCTTCTCTTTCAGCTGTTTTGTGTGGAAGTGAGACATGAGAAAATGGGGAGAAAAAACTGTTGAACACTAGGTTTTGAGGCCTCTTTGGGTATGTCAGGAAAAGGACACTTCTGCTATGCCAGTTTTGCATATAGTGTGCATCCCTGACAGTGGTGAAGTAGTTCTAAAATTCTTTAGAGACATTTCAAGTGCGGGTGTAAATTATGCGGGGTCACTGCAACATGAGTAAAACAGTAGGTTATGAAAACCCCATAACATGCTGTTCACTGTCCAAAGGTACCCATGAATATGGCAGTGAATACACCTGATCAGTACTACACCTCCATGGTGCTAGCTGGGAGGGGTCTTCAGAGTCCTTCAGGAGAAAATCCTGGCAAAGGAATATGTCCTGCACAAGCCTCTGCCAGGGATTGGACTTTGGCATTCTTAGCTGCCTGTGTATGCACGCTCTGTTCTGTAGTAAAAGAGGTCTGTGTAACATATGGAATATTGGCAAATTCTTTGTGGAAGTCAGGGAAGGGAACAGTAGATAATTATATAAATATAGATCCTTAAAGATATGTACAGAAGCAACTACCCACTGCCTTTCATGTGAAAATAACTCCTACAGAAATTTGTGTTGCTCTGAAGGATTCTGCAGACTCACCATACAAGGGTCTGCATATAATACAGTTTTAATAGTGGGTAGGTGCATTGGAAAGAAAGTATGGGTTTCATACAGATTTAGTATGGGAATTGGCTTTGGTATCCACATACTTTGGTGGAGTGTTTTTTAAGCATCCATTTAAACACTGCCAGTATATCATGTGGAAGAGCGGTGGGATTGCAGGCAGAGTAGGATATAACTAAATCAGTAAAGATACATGCCACAGGCTTGCACTAGTATTCTTCTGTCACCAAAATGATCAACATACTTAACAGAAGAAAAGTCACGAACTGTGTTCTCCCAGCATTGTCTGGGATGTGCTCATTTTGGTTTAAAATAGGATCTTTCTCTTTTAAACCCTTGTTTTATAAGGGTTAATATTTATAGGTAAATTTAGACTTGCAGCTGAACCTGCCCATGTGAAACTGAAGTTTGTTTGTGTGTAGACTAGCTTGCACGCATCTGTCGTTTTATCCATTTGCGTTTATAAAAATAGAGAAGAGAAAAAGATCTTTACTCTTGAGGAATAGCATTCTTCCCTCCAGTGCATTCTTCTAAAGTTAACATTTCATTTTAGAAGAAAATTGCACCCATTTTACAAAGCATGACAACCTGAAAGCTCACACAGTAAGAAACACTTCTTACCTTCTGTAAGCTGTGAAAAGTTTTCAGATTATACTGTCATTTTAGAGCTTGCTGCCACACTGCTGAAAAGCAGCATCATTTGAGATGTATAGTAGAAAAATGCAGAAAGGAGAATTCTTAACTGTTTCCCTTCTACTCTGAATCTGATTTGAAAAAGTGATATAAAAACATAAAACATATGAACGTATAAAAATGAAACTCTGAAACTGGTAAATCTGAATTTCTTAATCATAGTTCACCATAAAAGTGAAATGGAAACTATTTTGTTGCCTCGTATGTTAGAGTATAAGCACATAGAAAATTTGCTGGGTAAAAGCTGGAATTTCCCACCTTCGTTTTTGTGGAGTTCTGGGGCATCTTAATTGCCAGATTAAAATTGATGCTGGTGAGCAGTAGAGTAACCTTGTATTTACTGCAAAATGTAGTGGGGTAGTTCCAGTTTATTTAGCTGTTCAAGCCTGTGTGATCATGTATCTGGTGCTCACCACAATATCAAATTAGTGGCAACATGACTTCCCTACTTCCCCCTTTCCACCCACCCAGAACAAACCTCCCAAACTTTGACAAATTATATTTGTTGCTAAGAGTTAAACTGATTTTCTTGAACACCCAGATACATAGCAAGTGATGCTTTCAGTAAATTGGTTGCTATTACAGTCAGTTTGTGCTTTCTTTGCATAATCTGCAGGATTCATGTCAATGTATTTCCTGCCAGCCACTTAGTATTAATAAAACAAATTTAGCCCTGACTCTCACTTCAGTAGGAGTTGTAACGCAGCTGAGTCTGGCTGAAGTAAATTCAGGCGTGCACCTCATTTCTAAGAAAGGTAATCATATCTGTCTCTAGGAAGGATTGCTGTGAAGAAGTTACAGTGTCAGCAAGGCAGAAAACTTTAAAGGAGGCTATTTATTTAATTAAAATTAATATCCATTCACTGGAAAGAACAGCAATGGCTCATGGAACTGCCAGGTCACCCCCCCTTGGCTTCATGTTTCTTTTCTCCTGACTCTCTTCCAGTTTTGCCAAGTTGCAGCTGATAGCTGGAAGGAGATACAGAGTCTGTCATATTTTCCAGGCTAACATGTAAGATGAATGGTGGCAATGCTCTTGAAATCATTGGCAGTGGGGTTCTACTCTATTGTATCCCTCTTTCATGGTGTTGAGTGCCAGGCCTCACCACTGTGTGGGGACATGGACAAAGTGAGTGATTCTGTAGCATCTGTGAGGTACAGTGAGGATCTTTTTTGAGATGTTCAACTAGGAATGAGTTTCTTTTTTCTTGACAATAGTCTTATCTTCAGTAGGGAAAAGGCAAAGGAGAGAAAGAGTGATTGACTAGATGAGTTTTAAGAAGTGTCTACTGCAATCAACAGCAAAGTTTAGGCTTTTACTATACAGACATAAAAGATATGCTTCCCTTCACATATTTGGCTCCTTTCCCAAAGCTTTGTGTCAGTCTTTTTCCCTTGTGTTTAATTCTGAACCACTCCCATCTTCCACTGCTGAGCAAATCAGTTCTCTTTCTGCAAGTGGGAGGGTCTTGAGCTGTAGCAGCAGCCCCCCTCTGCTGTCAGAGCTGAGGCAGCCCGGGAAGGGTCTGTGACAGGGTCTGTCCACACATGGCACTGAGCCCAGCTCACAGGGTTACAGTGCACAGAAAAGATAGGGTGAGAATTTATAGCTTGTGTGGCAGCCTCAGTGCTTTCTGCTGTCGCTACCTTAAAAAAAATAAGAAAAGAGAATCAAACATAACATGAGCTTTCATTAGCTGTAAAGCCCAAAGAGCAGCAGGAAAACATGTTCACCACTGCCTTTTTGCTACAGAGATTGAATTCTGCTCTTGCCACCTCTTCTGCTTTTCCTGATATCTCAGCTCTCATTGCTGTCTGTCCTTGGTTTTCCCCACATTCCCTTTGCAAGGCAGGACAGCTGAGATGGATATCATCTCATACTCCATCAAGAGTGGGGAGAGTAGTTGCTACTCACAAGCCTTATTGCATCAGGCAGCTAATTGGCAGTTCACAAAGAGTATTGCCACCAATCTCCCTGTACTCTAGGCACTCTTGCTCATCTGGCTTTTTGGCCACCAGTGGTGTGAAGTGGTAATGGAGCATAACCATTTGTGACTCTGAAGAGAGGACTACTTCTCCATGTACTAGTTTGCCATGATCCACGCTTTAGGCTATTTTTATGCAATTCCTGCTCTGGAGGATCACTTTCAGGTTTTCTAGCCCATCTTTGAGGGCAAAGAGGAGAGGATTGGTTTGGTTTTAGGATTTTCTAAATTCATGTGGGACAAACTTGTTTCTAATTTTACTGAAATATTTGCTTGCAAAGCACTTTGAGATAAGCGGATGAGAAGCAGTCTGTGAGAGCTACCTCTTCTTGAAATGACATGAGGCAACATCAGAAACTTGCCTTCTGGGATCCAAAGTTCAGATCAGTGAAAAATATATGAAAATGGGGAGTTTGGGCCCTTTATTTATAAAGCTGACTTCTCTGTATATGGACAGAATGTACTGTTTGTGCCTGAACTAGTAGCCTTCATTCCTGACTGTTGTGTGATAGCTTTAGTTTGTTTGACATCTTCTCTTTTTCAATGTTGTGAGTTTCTTACTCTCTTTTCCCTTCCCCTCCCACCCTTCCCCCAACTCTTTCTTTCTTCTTGCAATCTAGAAATCAAGTTCCTCTACCACAACTGGAGAGAAGATCACTAAAGTCTATGAGCTAGGAAATGAGCCGGAGCGCAAGATGTGGGTGGATCGGTACCTGACGTTCATGGAGGAGAGGGGCACGCCTGTGGCCAGTCTCCCAGCTGTGGGCAAGAAGCCCCTGGACCTGTTCAGGCTCTATGTCTGTGTCAAAGAGATTGGAGGTTTAGCACAGGTGAGAAGAACTGGTTAAAAGTGAACCTTCAAAAAGTCAATATTCTTTTTTTTTCTAGAGCGTTCCTGCTGGATACATCATTAGGTTTTCAGCCCTGACAATATCGTTGAAGAAAATGGTTTCATGCTTTGGTAGCTGTCTGGAGTTCAATTTGGGTGGCATAATGGCTTTAAGACTTTAGAGTTTAGGATTAACAATTGCTGTAGTTAGATGAAACTGTTGCCTTTTCAGGGGAATATAGTAATGCTGCAGAGAGAAGAAAAGAAGAAAAGGGCACTGGATCAAAATTACGAGCAAGAAGCAGATGATAGAGCTAAAAGAAACGAGGAAATTTTTAAGTCCATCTTTCCTACATAGAGATACAGCCTGTAGGACAATTCAGTTCATCTCTCCAGAGAAGCTGCAGACAGATTCTTAAAACACAGTCCTTCATCCCAAACCTTTAATTCTGAGTGTCTCTATGGTAGATTTGTTTCTTAGACATGGACTGTGCTGTGTTTGGAAAATGCTTACAGGATATTTTGGGTTGCCTTGCAAACATAATGATTACAAGGAAAAGGTGAATTACCTAAATGAGTTGAAGAAAAATGAAAGCAGGAAGAGCTGAGAATAAAAAAAGTCACAGATGGGAGACAGAAGCTTTCATTTGTGTTCTTACCAGTTAACTTGAAGTTTTGCAAAGGGATGTTGGAAACATATTCATGAGTTCTATAAGGCTGTTCACCACCAAGCAAATGAAATGTTTCACTGTTTAGCATCTAAAGGGAAAGCAGGAGAAAATGGTCAGTACTTGCAGTCTTAGATTTGGCATTTGAAGTCACATGTCCTTGCCTGATGCTTGTAGGCTAGACACTGTCACTGGCTAGACACTAGAAACTACTGTGAAGTGCAGGGATCCATGAGTTCTGTGTTTAGGAGAACACTTGTTCAATGTCTTGCAAATGAGGTCTTAAAACATAGCTAATGTGTAGATAAATATGCATGTGTAATGTTATATGAAACTTAAAACATACAATTCTACACTAATTACAAAATCTGAACTCAGAAATATGGCAAGCAAATTCGATTCTCAAAAAGAGAAGATATTTTCATAATCTATGTGGTTAGTTCAAGAAAGGAATGTCTAACATCAATCAGTACCCCTTTCAAAGCTATTTTTAATAGTGCACCTCACAACATAGGATTTGACTACTGAATTAGATCATTGGCCCTTCAAATCCAGGGATTTTAGCTATTGTTATTATTAAAGGAAGGCAGAGAAGGCTAATATAGTTCATTCTGCCAGTTGTTAAATGCTGTATATTGGTAAGAGATGTTATCCTGACATTTTTAGTGATCAGCTCATGCCCCTCAGCATCATATGGATTTGATTACTTTTAGCTCAGAAACTTTATTACAGGTAAATCGTATCATGCAGCTGCTCTGCCTCATGCAGCATGATTGTGCCCACAGTGTGACTCTTCGCATCAAAAATTGAGCAAGATGGGGGGCAGCTGGGATATTCTAGAGAGTCATTCATGTTTGCTTGTTATGGAAATTTATTTTATTTTGGGACATTCAGTGTTGATTTTCAGTGACAGACATTATGCTTTGCCAAAGAATAGACGCTGTTCACTTAGACTGATTTTTGAAAGATCTTGAGTTACAAATGCGTGTGCTTCAGTACTGGTGAAAATTTACACTTAAAATGAGGGCTCCTGGTTTTGCTGCTGTGCCCTCATGAATGAATGGTCACTATATTTATCTGTTTGGAGCTACTCAGAGGTGCAGAGCTTTGCTTGCTGAGTTTTATTTAAATGCATCTGTGTGATGCCCTCCTAAAAAGCTGTTGCTCCAACAGCTGCACTCCACATCTCGTGACTCTGCCCAGAGAGTGGCAGGGAGTGGAGCTGTGCAGCAGTGGTGCACATTCCCTGTCTGGGAGTTGCTGTTGATGGGGTCCCAACACGAACAGACCAGCTGCTGGCAGTCTTCTTTTAAATGCCAATACACTGGGCATTTAGGCATGAACGTTTCTGTTTGCATTATGCAATGTGTTCATTACGCACCACTTAGCTGTAAGCCAGTAGGCACAAAGAGCTGTGTAACTGGATTTCAGGCCTCAACAAGGGCAGTTAATGAAAACCTGGTCTCCTTTAACTCCTGGGTTCTTGCAGGATGTACCAGAGAAATAAAACACTTAGCATAGCCATGCCAACCTGCTTGCTGTAAATGCCATGCTCAAAAGATCTTTGCTGACTGGCAGCAGTTACAGTGTAAACACTGAGAGAACTTAAGAAAATGTTTTCTTTGCTGGCACACAGACTAAGGAATAGTATGGCTAATGAGGATCTTTATAGCTATAGAAGTTAAGTTGGAGTAATTAAAATATCAGGCCTTAGGGCAAGTAGCAGACGTCATGGAATCAGAATTGCTACCCAAAAAAGATAAGACTTCTCAGATGTTTAAAGCCAATTTATTTTGGTTCCGACCCTTCTCCTTGGATCATACCTAGAAATTGCATATCTGGTTGAATGAACTTAAAGGCATCAGGTGTTACATCAAAAGCAGTGGCTGCTACGAGTGGTACAGCCAAGTGAGTCAGTGGCATCACCCAGGATGACAAATAAACTTCGCTATTATTATAGATCAGCTGTGTTTGAGGAACTCATGAGCTGAGTCTTTCAGTATTCTCAGCCTTAAACTGCAGACAAGACTCACAGTGGAGTGTTGTAGTCAGCACTGTAATACAGAGTATTGCTGGACTAGCCGTGAGTGTTTGAAGTCTGGCTTAATTAATTAAGGGGCCTGGCTTCACTCTGCCTCTCATCTAGCCAGAGAATCATTGATCTGTCCCTGCAAGATGCACTAAAGTGAAAGGAATTGAACCAGGAATTACAAGCTGAACTATTTGACAGCTGGTGGCTATTTGGGAGAAGAATTTATTTTTCATATCAATGTTCAAACAAATTGCAGAATAACACTGTTATTGCTTTCTAAATCATATTTTAGAAGCTGCTTTTTAATTAGAATGGGGTGGGTGTGGGTGGGTGTCAGGGAGGGAGAGAGTGCGCAGGAATTTGCTTGGAGATGGATTGCTAACTGAAGAGCATAGGCCCTGGAAGGGCATAAGACATTTAAAGGATGCACCATGCAGAAGACTCCACAAGCAAAGCTTTTTATGTAGCTATCAGCAGGTTCCTTAATGGCTTTATAACTGTAAATGCTGTCTGTGCATTACTGCGTGTGGGAGTAATGAGCATTAGTTAAAAGAGGAAAATAAAAAAAAAGTGAACCAAGACATTAAGTGCTTTTTTTTTTCCTTTTTTGTTTCCTGAGTTAAACAAAACACTTTGCTGCAAACCAATGATTCTGCCGTTTACTTTGCTAGGTTAATAAAAACAAGAAGTGGCGTGAGCTGGCAACCACCTTGAACGTTGGCACTTCGAGCAGCGCAGCCAGCTCCCTGAAAAAACAATACATTCAGTACCTGTTTGCCTTCGAGTGCAAGATTGAGCGAGGGGAGGAGCCCCCTCCAGAAGTCTTCAGCACCGGAGATACCAAGAAACAACCTAAGATTCAGCCGCCATCTCCTGGTAAGTCAAATAAACTGCAGCCTCTTACACAACCATTTTCTGAACGCAAGGCATACTAGGCTGTTGCACCCTATATGTTTATAAGTGTGTCTTGATAAAGCTGGAAAAACAAGGATAAACCTGTTGCTGGCATCTTGTTCTCAAACTTGGAGCCACTTTATGGGTCAAATCAGAGTTAACTCTGAAGAGCCACAGCAGTTGTGTGTCTGGTTTGTCCTTGCTCACTCCAACATACAAAGATGTGTGTGCCAGCCTACCCTTAAGGTTCAGTGACACGGGCGTAACAAAAAGAACAGAGTTCTGCACGGATGTGCTTCTGCTGCAGGACAGGAGCATGCATTTGTCTAAGGGTCAGCTCTGGTACCTGCACTTTCCTTGCTGTGACTGAAGCTGCTTTTCGACACAAACTGTTGATCAGCAAGGCTTCAGCTGGAGCAGGATGGCAGATGCTGGGCTGATCAGCGTGTCTCAGATGGTTGCTCTGATGCTGCTCGTGTTGAATGTGTGGCAGATGGAGAGCTGAGAGTATGGTGTATCCCCACTGCCAGACATCCTAGTTTGGAGGCGTGCTCTCTATCCTTTTGTTGTTAATCCTGTGTGTTAGGTAAGTCATTAGGATCACTGTTTTTATCTTCTCATCTGAAAAATTGGAACTGGGATTGCTTTGTTTTGGCTGTTCTTTTTTGCATTTATGGTGTGGTGTTTGAAACCACTATTTTCTTTCTAAATTCATGTCACTTAAGACTCTCAGGGTTTGATAGTCATGGTTGATACCCAAGGCAGGACTATTTTTAAGTAGAAACATTTTAAGTACATAGGAAGAGGCATAGTATTATTCTAGATGTTGACTTCTGGACTACCCATGGAAGAGTAAAAAAATCCTTTAGGTGTTTTGGATTATTCCCTTTTTTACTAATTTTTCTGACCAACAAAATAATTTGACAAAATTGTTGATTACTGCCACAATTACTATTAGGCAGACCATCGTCACTTATTGCCAAGAGAATATAATTTCTGGAATGTTTATAGCAGTTTCCTGCAGTAGAACATAGTTTTAGGAAAATATTAATTAACCTAATTTCTATTAGTGCAGTTCACTGGCTGAAAATGGGAAGTGGAGATTCAGAGACCCAGCCAAGCCCTGCAGACAGTTTGCAATTGCATGACTTCAGTACCCTATCATGGACACTAGAAAATTGCAAAGACTTTTGTAATCATATAATGAAATTCTGGCCTTTCCAAGATTATCTCTTACAATAGTGCTTTCTCAGTACAGAAGAAGATAACAGTGATAAGGCTTAAATCTTTCTCAGCCTGTTTTATTCAGTGTAAGGATTTGAGGGAGTGTTTAGTTAAAATCTTCCTAAGCACATCTCTGTGTAATAACTTAAATATTTCCTCCATCTTGTTAAAACCTAGGGTTATCAGGTACCCCAGTGGTGATTGTTTAATAGAGAGGAGATTAGATTACTTTGCAATTCAAGTTTAGAAGCCAGAGAAAAACGCTTGGTACTAGAAGTAAAAGCCCATAGTCCAAATGTTTATCTGTCTGAAATAAGCACAGAGTGTCCTGAATGTGCACAGCTGCAAAAAATAATATATGTTGGAGGTGCCTGTCACCTCCTGAGAAGACTGATAAGGGAAGCCGAAATGGTTAGACTTGTTAAGGACAGCGAAGAAGAAATTATTCTGTCTCTAAAAATGAAAGAGTATTACGCTTTGTTCTCTCCTCCCTTACCTTCTCTCTCCAATACTGCTCTCAGTAGTTGATTTGGGGATGATCACCATAAATCAGCTGAATTTTGAGATGAAGAATTGCTATTTAGATATGTAAGCATGGAACAAAGGAATGGAAATGTCAGATATACCACTTTCCAGGGTCCTTTTGCATCACGATGCTACAAATGAAAATGGCAAAGTCCAGGTTTAAATTTATCATAACATTCAAGCAAGCTGTCTTTGAGGAGAACTGAAACTATTTTTCTAAAATAAAAACACAGCAGGACATAGAGACTAGAAAAGGGGGAAGCAAGCAAGGATCTCAAGATTTGTTTTGTTGGAGAGAAAAGAGCTCGTGTCACTGAATGGGACTGCACTTCTGTACAGAGAAAGGCTTTCCCAGTGTGTATCAGCTTTAGTACATGAAATCCCGCTGAGGTATAGATGCCTCAGAGAGTACAAGCCTGTTCTCTTTAATAGTCAGCTTTTTTTTCTTGTTTCTTTTCCTTTAGTATATACCAACATTAACATTTTAACTGCACAAAAGAAGCAGAGTTGTAGACATACTTTAGATAATCTGTCACTCTTTGGCATTCAAAGGGAACAGGAGCCCAATACAACAAGAAACAGTAGCTCCAAAGGTCCTTGCTTTAACCATTAGCCACTCTTGTGCAGTTAGCTCAGTGTAGGCAGAGCCACTTAGAAGCCAAATCCATTTGCAGAGAACTAGTTACAGTATTAGGGCTGAAGCTAATCTGATAGAGAAGCAGAGGGACTTGTCTCAGAGGGCAGGGTGTTGTATTTTGTCCAGTTCTAACTATGCTGTGAAACAAGTCTTGAGATCTTAAAATTCATCTGATCTTCATAAAACTTTTAAAATTAAATATTTCAATTGCTCATAAGAATACATCAGGACTGGCAGCCTGTATGGTACGGAGGAGTATTCAGTTCCAATGTCACTGTAGTTCCCAGGTGTGTGGTTACGCAAGGTGGGAGCAGGCTGAAGTGCAGCTTAGAGCAAATCCATTCTTGCAGCTCTCTCACATCCAAGGGGTGGTTATGTGACTGCCTCACAGATGACCTTTAGAATGCAGGCATAGAGGGAGTGCTGGGAAACACAGTGTGACAGCCATGGTGAGGAGATTCATATGGAAGAGCACGGTCAAGAAAAGGATGTGATGTGTAAGTCAAAGTTACGGGACTGCGAGACTGGCGGTCTGGGATCACGTTTGTCCATTTGCTTGTAGCACTATACTCAGGATTCTTCCATCACTTCTGGTTTTTACAACAGCATTAATAAGTAACTGGTACATAAAAGAGTGAATAATTTATTGTTATGTGCAGTGAAATTCCTGATAATGCCAGCAATTATAAGAAGTTGAAAAAAGGACTGAGAGTAGAGCAGCAAAGTGACAGACTGGTTGGCCTTGATCAGCAGAGATTTGCACAGGAGCCAAGGTGTTAGGGTTAGGATTTGGTGCTCCTTTCAATAGTTCTTACTCCATATCACTGTCAGAGCCTCTTCTGCTGTTTCATAAAGCCCCTGGGGAGGGGTGAGGGCCTGAATGTTTTCGTGTGCCTTGCACTGCTCTGAGGCTGTGCAAGTTGGTGACATGTTCGTGGTCGGCTGAGGCCTTTGTGTCAGCTTAAATCTGCCTGGGTCAGGTAATACCATCAGTGCTGAAGGCCAGCAGCAAATGCTTGAGGACAGACTAACTATTGGAGGATCCCTGGTGGCCTTCTGTCCTGATTGCTGGGTCTGGGACAAGGTCCAGGTCAATGGCTGATGACTTTCAGTGCATAAAAACTCCCTTAGAGAGACAGGCATTGTAGCTCTTCCTTCTTTCCGGGAGTGGGTGCAAAGACAAAATGCTTTTCCTGTCATGTGCATTTGATAGTTTTGACCAAAATGCTCACAAATAATGTGGGAAGTTCTAAACTGAGAAGAATTCTAGATGCCATTACTGTAAGCACTGATGAATGCTGGAGAAAAAATTCCAAAAGAGCATCAACATGAAGTGGTTGTCTTCCATTGCTGGTGTCTGGCACTCTGAGTTCTCAGTTGCAGTGTGCGGTTATGCGTGCACAACTCTCAAAATAACAGGCTCAGAGTTTCTCCTGAGCTGAATGAACAGGATGGCCAAAGAGGTCCAGCTGAGGATGCTTGTGAGTAACAGCAGCTGACCCTGATATCAACAGAGATTTCAGAAAGCAAACCTGGAAAAATAGTACACTTGTGCTGGAAAGAGGGAGCGAGAAGGCACCAGGAGTGTGTTGCCTGCGTTTCCTTGGCAGCAGAGGAACGAGACTTGGGGAGGGGGCTGGCGGGGGGGACAGCACAGGCACGGCAGGACGCAGCCATTCAGTGAGTGCGGCTGTAACCAAAGCCATCCGTCTCTGCTGGCGGGTGGCTGACTGAAGGGCTATTATTAGCAGGCAGGTGATGTCATGGAGCGTGTCATGAGGCCAGCCAGGGAATCCCCACTGAAGATGGATGGGCCGGGGGTTGGGAGGGGTGGCTGGGGGGACCGGAGGAGGTGCCCCTGTGCCTGCATCCACGCCTGCCCGGGGGACCCTGCAGCAGCCAGCAGCCCCCAGTCCAGCCTAACTGGGGCACTGGGTTCGTGCTGTGTAAATTATCTTCCCAGCGTGGTGGCTGGCTGTTCACTCTGAAGTATGTGAATGTACTTAACCTTCAGTAACCTTTCCATTGTTTACTTTAGAGTATACATTTGTAGCTTCTGGCAAAAGGTAGGGATATCCTAGAGAGCATGTCAGGCCTCACATTAATGGAGTTTCAAGAGGTTTCATTCTTCTTTCCTTTTTTTTTTCTCTCCTTTTTTTTTTCTTTTTTTTTTCCTTTTTTTTTTCCACAGGGAAAAAAAATTGCTGGCAAGAGAAAAGTTTTATATCTCTTTTTTAGCTGCATATTTCTTTTCTGGTAAATAAAGGGTCTTTCCTGAAAGTACTTACTACCATGCAGGCTTTGCAAGGTAGAAGGCATGCCAGTACTATAATTCAATGCTGCAGAGACTAATACATGCAATAATACATGTGTTATTAACACATGCTTCCACAGCAAACTGTGGAAGACCTCACCTTCCCACTTACCAAGATGTCAATTGTATTTAAGTTTTGATGTATTTTGCGTTGTGAAAAGCATATTGTTACAAATGTGTTATGATACTGGAAGGACAGTTACTGCTTAGATGTGGACATGAGATGAGGAATTCAGTAGCTATGAACCCACAGGGCTTTTTCCTGCACATCTCCAAGATAGCTACAGAATCATGTAAGCAGAGATAACTTTTTCTAAAAAACACTCTTGTTTGTCTTCTCTCTTAGAGCTTGGTTTAATACTGAAGTTTATGAAGCACTCTAAAAGATACTGTTTCTCTTTCAGAATGTCCACAATCAAAATCAAACATCTAACATAATAAAATCCCTGCAAAAATAGATGTAAAAATTTCAGAATGCAGCCCAGGAAATGTAAAATTTAAGTTTGCTAGAGGTATAATTTAAGCTCTTGCTCAGGTAGGATAGGGAAAAGCTTAATTGCTTCTTTGTAGCCCGCTATAAGAGAAATATGCAGGGTTAGGCAATACCCAAATTTACAGTAAGTATATGGGTACACTAGAGATGTTTACTTACATGTTTCTAATACAGCAAGATGGTATGTGACAATCTGTGGCATAACTCAGAAATGCTTTCAAGCATTTTAGAAGAATCTAGAATTGTGTTTAAAGCTCAAAGGCAGAAGAATGATCTTGACCTGCTTGGGGGTCATATATACAAAGAGCCCATTTTATGTGATGATGGGTTTTTTGTTTTTTTATAGCACTAAAGCATTCAGCTAACTGTAGACTAATGTAACTCACATTAGTTGGTGCAAATGTTCTTGTTCCTGTATTAATGCAATCAGAGAGCTTTTCCTAAACTTTTTTTTGAACCTCATTACTATGTAAGCATAATTCACAAATGCCTCAGAAAGATGAGGACAGGAACAATGTGGTCCACACAATGTGGATTTTACATATGCATTTGCTACTGAGACTGATTTCCAGATAGGGGAACATGTGTTACAGATATAAATGAAACACATATAAAAAAGGTGTTCTTCAGTTAAAAACAAGCTCTGCCTGTCAGGATGATGAGTGTTCTAGGATTCTGAGCCAATTATAAACTACTCTCTTCCATATACAGAAGAAAAACCCATACTGCTTGTTCCAATTTTCCATCTAACAGTAATTTATAAAGTTTTGTTAATTGGTTGTTGAACATAGATAGGCAGGCACAATAAAGCCCTTACATGACAGTTCATAAAAAAGAAGGACCTCTCAAGCCAAATCCGTGTCCTACCCTGTGTGTTCGATTTGTGGATTTTTTTCTGTTGGTAATTATTTCCCAGTTGCATCTAAGACTTGAATCCTACAAGTTCTCCTTGTGTAGAATGTCTGCTGCAAGACCCGTCAGATCCAAGGCTTAGATGTTGTTACTAATCCTCACGTACCACCTTCTAAATCATAAAACTACTCTGTAGAGCTTTGGGCTCAGGGCATGTTTCTGTTCAGTTGTCACATGAAAAGAGTAGCTTTGGTGTCTACTCTGGAAGACTGGTCTGGATGTATTTTACCATTAGCTTTACCATTACCAATATTTGATGTATTCATTTAATGCCCTTATTGCTGCTCAGTCACATTGGAACACAAGAGTAAAATGCTCAAATATACATTTGTTATACCAAGAATATCAAGCTCTTTACCCCCATTAAGGAGGACACTACTGCAGATACTCTATTGCTTTCTGAGATCTCAACAAAGAAGTATTTGCAGGTTAAACAGATGCTTTGCAGAATTGACCTGGTCTTATTACATATGCTTTACCATCACTGACCCTAACTAACATTTTGTTAATGTTGTTAAGATGTCCCTTTCTATTTTTATAATTCTTTTAGGAGTGCTATCTGTAGCCTCCTGTTCAAATGCTACTTTCAGTTATTGTTTTCTTCTGATCCCAGATTGCCTTTTGCATTTCTTAAATACCATCTTTTGCCATGCTGTCTCAAAGATGACACGGGATTGCAGTGTGCTGCTAATCATTTGCTATGTTTCACCATGGAAGTGTCTGCCTTTTTGTGCTAAATAAAACCATGAATTTATATTAATATAACAGCTTAAATTTATGGTGAAAAGCTTCTGGCTGAAATATTTCTTCTAAACGTATGTGTTGTGATAGTGATTATATGAAGAAGCTATGCCAAAGAACAACCTTCATTTACTCTGTTGTAAACTACAGACAATTAACTTTGTATCTCTGACCTCTGGTTTAAATGATCCTTCATCTGGATGATTTCTATCCATGTTGCTTCAGGCAGCAGATTAAATTCGTGGTTCTAGGAAAGATGATGGCTATTACTACACAGCATATCCTGATCTCAGAGGATTTTGGGGAAGTTATAAAGTACTGAGATGGATTGAGGTATACACAGGCTTCTGAAGGAAAGAACAAGTCGTTTTCCCTTATGATGATTATTTCCACGGGAATTTGGCTGCTACCTTTTCATAATTACTTTATTATTATTATTATTTTTCAGCTAATTCTGGTTCCTTGCAAGGCCCACAGACTCCACAGTCCACTGGTAGTAATTCCATGACAGAAGTGCCAGGCGATTTGAAGCCCCCAACACCAGCATCCACACCTCATGGACAGATGACACCTATGCAGGGTGGCAGGTATGAAAAGGGCTTTGCTTCATTTTCCATTGCTCTAGTTCTACACCAGTTTAATCTGGTATTTCCTAACTGCTTAGGCACTCGTAGGATTTTACGGTAAACCAATGAGAGCCTGAAAAGTGACAGAAAATTATTTCTTTCTGGAGGAGAAGGAGGGAAAGGGAGGAAGGAGTAGAGGTCCACTAGCTTTCTAAACGCCAGAGAAGGATCAAATAAGCACCAGTGCAGAGGTGCATGTGAACATGTCAGTAGTGGGGCAGAAGGTGGAACTTAAAAGCACCAACTTAGAACCACAACCTTCCTTTCCTCACTTATCCTGTAGTTCTTTTTTTCTCCATCTGTAATGCTGCAGAAAGGATAGCAAGAAGCTTTCTAAATCATCTTCGGTTCAGATTGAGTTTTCTAGGTAAAAAAAGAACAAAACAGCTTAGTGAAATTTCAGGAAGGTTTAGACTTTTATCTGAGTAATAGAAATACATAAACAATAGAATTAGATGAAAAACACTGATCTTAAAGGTAAGAAGAGAAGAAGCTTGGGGGAAAAGTGGGTAGGTTTTTTTTTTTTTAAATGATTTTCCATTGTGAAAGTCTTTTGCATCTTCCTTGGATGTATCCTGCACTGATCACTGTTGCAGCATGGTGAGTTAGTTGTATTGTAGGCTCGGCTGTTTCCACAGTTCTTATGAATACAGGATGATGTTAATGTTTCTTTTTTCTTAATCTGCTAGAAACAGTGCAGTCAGTGTGCATGATCCCTTTTCCGATGTAAGTGATTCAGCGTTCCCAAAGCGAAACTCCATGACGCCAAATGCACCATACCAGCAGGGAATAAACATGCCAGATATGATGGGAAGGATGCCATATGAGCCGAATAAAGATCCTTTCGGTGGAATGAGAAAAGGTATTTTCTTTGTGGGAGCTTAAGTGTTCTTCCCTGTGTCTTAGGTAATCAAGATGTTGTAGTCAGAATGAGCTTTTTCACTTTGATGATTTTGCCATTGGTATCCTTGTAGCAAAAAGAGAGGTGGAGTGCAGTTGAGTTTCTGGTCTGGTCGTATTTTTCCCTCTCAGGGTGATGCCCATTATTTTGGAATTAACAGAATCCTAAAAATGCTTGTAGGAATACATTTTGGGAAATGGCATAAATCATAGGGTTAGATTTTATATTTCTTGAGGTTGGTTAGCTACTCTGCACATCAAGTACTGGACTTTGCTGTTAGAATGTGAAGTGGTGAAGCAACATGCCTGGTTTTACTAGGATTAATCTGGGAATTCACTGTGTGAAACTGAGCAAGCCTCCTCATGCTCTCTGTCTCAGTTTATATATTTTTCAGAATAGTAAAGCTATTTTTTTTTCTTACTTAGGCAGTCTCTGACAAAAGGTGATAAACACACTCAAAGTTTGTTTATTTTTAGAAAGCAAAATTTAAAACTAATGTCAAAACTGGTCCTTTTGGGTACTTAACCTACAGCTGGTTTTGTGGATATCGTAAAATGATCTTAAAAAGAATCAGTCTTGTGTGCCTCAGATACAGGAAAGTAGGAGGAAAGAACACAGGCAGGGCTCACAATGGCTGTGAAGAGAAGAGCAGGTGGAGGAGATGAAGTGTAAACTAAAACAGAGCAAAAGGGAGATATGACAAGAAGAGGCCCTGAAACTGAGGAAAGAGAGAGATGTGATGAAGTGGGGAGATGCTTTAAGAGATAGTTAATCAGATGTGATTTTTATAAAAAGCATTTCTTTTAAATCCTTTTGCCTGGACTGTGGACACTAACAGTTCAAGGAAGGGAAAACTCTCTCTGCTTTAGATTCACTTTAGGTTTTATATCCATATGAGATTAAGTGGGTGTAATGTACTTTGTCATACATTTCACTTCATCCTGTCGAAACAGAAATATCTCTGTTCAGTATCTACTATGAGGGACTAAATGCTAGAGTCTCTTCTATTTGCTTGGTTGTATCTTGATTTGTATCTGGTTTGTATCTGTACCCATAGAATATGCCCATCCTACTTGAGAAGCTACATTAGGATATAGTATCCTTTCCATTGCAATATTATTGTATATGTGTGTATGAGGACTTTATGGGGGGAAATAAAAGCTTGATTCTGACAGCTCTGTAGTTCAAACTAGCAGATTTGCTTTCGTATGTGTTGTAAGGCTTATGTTTGCATTCATTTTTAGCATTGTTTTCCTTGAAAAGAACAAGACTAAGTTCATCTTCAGCTGTGAAGACCAGAGGGAAGCAGCTGCCTGCTGCCTGATAGCTCAGTTTCATAGGAGGAGATTTCTTTCCTCACTTGCAGCTCCTTAATATTATACCCATCATCTTGGTAGTGGTAGTGCTTCATGTGTTCCCATTAGACCCCAGAGAGCTTGTTAGACACCTGCTAATTCTCCTTGGCAGTGTTAGGGATCTGAACATTCTCCTAAAATACTTCATTGAAAAGAAAGTGATCTTCAAACACCCAGATTAATAAATTTAATTTCACTGACTGTTGCAGTGCCTGGAAGCAATGAGCCTTTCATGACCCCTGGACAAATGCCTAACAGTGGAATACAAGATATGTATAACCAGAGTCCATCTGGAGCAATGTCCAACATGAGCATGAGCCAGCGACAGCAATTCTCTTATGGAAGTGGCTATGACAGGAGGTGAGTCAATCTTCAGGAAAAAGCAAAGCCCATCAGTGAAAATGATCCTCTCTCTTCCCTTTTCATTTTCCCATTCCACCTTGCAGAGAACATAGCAACCTACATTTCCTACCGCATCTTACTAAATCACTGGGAGTCAAACCACTGGTAATGACTGAGTTCAGCTGTTCACAGAAATTAATAAGGAGGAATTTTCACACCTTAGAAGTCACTCAGGCTGCAGCAGATGAGCTCGTGGGTGTCTGACAGCTGCCTTCAGCTAGCAGCTGGGCTGGGCTATGATGGCATAAAGTAGCCCTTGAGTTGGTCTCCTGGTCGTGTGTTCACCTAAACAGTTGCTGGTTGGCTTTTAATGAAAAACAAAATGCACAGTGTTAATGTGTCTGATTTGTGGTCTGTGAGTGAATTGCCTTTGGAGAGTCTGGAGTTTGTTGTCAGAGCTGTAGCAGCATCAGCCTTGCAGTGTGTCCAACAGGAAGTTTATCCTTCAGGGAAGTACATGAGATAAATTTGGTCCTCTTTTGTTTATCTGGGGAAAGGATTTGGAAAAAAAAAAGTGGTAAAATTACTGATGTCTAAGCATTGGTAGAGCTAGCAGAATGTTTTGGGAATGTTTGGATTATATTAAGTATTCTGGCAGATTTTGCTGCTCTGGCCATATTCCTGCTTTTACTTTCATTAGGCTGTGTGCTTAGCTTCTCTTTTTGTTTCCTGATGGTAGACAGAGTGGTGCAGCGTGGGTCTTTAAAGTGTAAGGGCAGAGTAGTTTTCAGTCAGTGAATTTATGTAGTGGATGTGTCAAGTAAAACAAACATAATCATGCTGTTCAATAGGTCACGTTGCTGGCGAGTTGGTGAGAGTAAGGGCTCCAGTGGAAGATGTTAAGTCAAGAGACTGTTTTCTTTAAGGGGTGTGATTTATTTTATTTTGTTGACAAAAAAAAAGTTTTGGAAAATAAGTAGCTTTTACAGAATGAAGTTTCCTTTGTCATTTTTTAGGTTGGATCATGGACTGGGTCCTGAAGGCAGTATGGTACCACCTGGTAAAAGCAACATGGTGCCTTCAAACAGTGACTCAAGCATTTTTACTCTCCCAATTGTTACCCTGGCCAGCAAAGGTGCACAGTGATTTCTCTGTCTGTAATACCCACAGGACCCAGCTAACAAGTGCTAGCAGCCTCTGTGAGAGCACATGGGCAGAGCATGTGGCCTCTTGGTGTGTTACTGCTGTTTTGCTTTCTTGTTTAGGCTTTTACCATTGGTTCAGTTTCTTGCAGGGGAGCAGAGGCTTGTGTGAGTCAGTTGACTTTGTGTAGTAGTAGAATCAGAGATGTTAGACTAGGAGTGTACATCCTACCTTGTATATCTGCTGCTCAGCACAGGACTAGAATATCATTTACAGGCCCAAGTTCTACAGAGCGGCATTAAATGATACCACTTCTGAAGTTTCCACAATTTCATCTGGCTTCTGGTTATCCTGTGGCTAACAAACTGAGCATTTAGAAAGTCTGCCCTTATGTATAACATATGTGTACCTTTGCTGAATTTTATCTTACTGCATGTACTCTTGGGCAGCTACAGACAACTCCCATCATTTACATTTTTCTTTTAACTGGCATTGGATAATTTCTCTCCATCCATGTCATAATTTTAGGAGATACTGAATTACTATTTCTTTCTCTCTGGTCATCTCTTTTAAAAGAAATTGGTTTTCTATGCTTTTGGAAAAATGAGGTCCCATTAGTTCTTTTAACATGTCAGGTTCTCCAGTTCTCTGTTTCTGTGACTCTCCCTGATACATTACTTCCATAATTATCCTCTAATTGTTGATGTGTTCTCACTGGTAGTGTACAGAGAGGAATTACTGACATATTATCCTGCAATACAGTGTTATTTATCAATCTTAATGCTTTCCAAGTAGTTGATTTCAGCAACCTAAATTTCATTCAGATGTGCTAAAAATACTGCACTGTAGTGCTCCTCAGAGGTCTTAGAGGCCACAGGTAAGTTTCCAAGTGCAGCACAACTTTGTCTCTTATTTTGTATGCTTCATTATGTAGCTTTAATTAAAAATCATAGAAACATTAGCAAAATTATGAGTACTGTTTTTGCTCACTTTAAATTGATTTATTCTTGAATCATCCAGAAAGTAGCTTGCTATTAGGCTGGCATTCTAAAACACAAGAATTTTTACCTGCAGCCTTTGAGCTGTACACCAGATACTGCCCCACCAAGGATGGGCCCCCCATGTCTGCAGCTGCCTTTCTTATCTCTTTGCTGACCATGCCCTCTTCCCATTCCTGACTGCTCCCTCTAAATTTCTCTGTTGTACCTTCACTGCTTCTCCTTTCTTCCATGTGCTTTACCTCCTTCCTTCCATTACCAGCTCCAGCAGAGCTTACTACCTCAGGCTCAGAACCATACCAGACTGTACCTTCACCTTGTTTCCAGATGGCAGATACCTTCAAGGTGCAAGATTTTCAGAGGACTTTACTTCTCCTGGTGGCTTGAAAACTCCAGCAGCTCTAAGTGTTGATTTGAATGCTTTATTTTAGGCATGAACCATATGGGCAGCAGTATCCAGGACAAGGACCTCCCTCAGGACAGCCACCATATGGAGGACATCAACCTGGAATGTATCCACAGCAGCAGGTAGTAGAGGAGAAAATTGCTATGTTCGTAACATTTGTTTTAAAAAAAAATCACCCCAAGATTGTGTATACATTGAAAAATTTGTTTATACAGTGTATGTCTTTTGGCACAGAGGAACACTGTAGTTCTGGTCAAAGTCACAGCGTGTATGGATAAGCAATGTATGTGCAGCTGTAGGAAAATGTGTTCATTACACTGGAAGAATGTAAATTCTAGCAGATGTTCTGTGGCTTTGGATGTGCATCAGGTGATTGTCCCAAATTAATAACCAGCAGACTGGCAAAGTACAAAGCATAGACAAGTGAAGTGACAAATAGAAACAAAGTAACAAGTGAAGGAACAAATGGAGAAGTGGCTTGGATGGCAGATTCAAGGGCCTTAACTTAATGTCCTGCAGCCAAGTGAACCCAACAGAGAACTGGAACAAAGTAAAATGAGCAGCACTCTCAATTATTTTTTGGTGTTGTGGTGGGTCATATGAGATACCTATCTTTAATATAGATCAGAGGGCATATTCCCACATGATGTCTCTAGTAATAATATGGTACAAATACATAACAGAGAATGTTATTGGTGTTAAAAATAGTTTAAATGTGTGTACACTGCAGTCTCCCCAACTCTTACAACTCAATAATACAAATTATATTAATTAATAAGATATTTTGTTACATGTATGATTAATACCTTGAGAGCAAAATCCCACCTTAGAAGTCAATAGCAAAACTCCACTGAGTGGAGTTCAACAAGATCAGTTTCATTCTGCGTGTTATTAATCCAGTTCTAGTCATATAATCCTTGAAGTTGGCTTTCAGAATAGAAAGCATTTTCTTATTATAAAAAAACCTGAAACGTAAACTAGTTTTGAGCCAATTTCAGATAGTTCTTTTCGGTTTGGGATAGAGTTTTGCTAGGAAATTGGGGCCAGGGGTTGGGAGTCCTGTGGGGAGAAATCAAAAGAGATCTTAGATTGCACTGTACTAAAAACATACATAAATTTAAATTTCAGAATTTCTTGCTTATCTCTTTGGTTCATAACATCTCAAAAATGGCATAATCGAAAAACTGTTTTGTTGTTTTTTATGACAAGCATATGCTAGCAAGTCTAGGTGATTTAGTGGGGAAATTGCAAAGATATATAACAGAACAGTTTGTGATATTCCATGCTAACATGTGCAGGGAATATATTAACTACATGTTCATTTAAGCAAGGAGACAGCTAGAATTTGTAAAAATATATTTGGCCCTGTCCTTACTGCTGTTTATGTATTTTGTACAATGACTCTTGAATGCAAAATGCATTAGTGCAGAAAAGCAGTGGAGAATGAAGGACAAGGATCCTGACCAGCCTCAGCCTTTCTCTCCCATCCCCAGAGGATTCCACTTTTTCATTTAGCTAGAAGTTCTGTTGCCAGTAGCTTATTTACAATTTCCTAAATCTTACTCTGAAGTGGTACAGGAGGAATGTGAAAAATGACCCTTTCAAAGCTTTATCTACAACCCGAAGGCTGGGGAATGACCTGCAAAGGAAGTGATTGGAGCATGAACTCCTGGGGCTAATGAAACACTTGGAGCCAGGTTTTCCAATTCCTGTATGAATGCTTACATTGCAAGAGCTGCTACGCAGCAGGTGACCTGTGTTGGTGGCTTTTGTCCTCTGTGAGGTCTCAGAATTCCACATCTCAGTGAAGAGGCACGTTGTGCAGTCTCAGTGTGCTGCTGAGCATGTCCACAGGAGGGAGGAGCTCAAGTGCATCGCTGTCCTCTGCACTGGGCACATTGGCACTGCATGTACCAGGGTGCTGGACTGCTTTTAAAAAGGCACATGCTTCATTCCCAAGTATCTACTGTAAGCACTCGGTCACTGGGGCAAAGCAAACATGACCTTCTTAGGTGTGGCTGCTGCCAAGTCATTTCTTAATGTATAAATTGACCCCAAGGGTGGAATTTAGTACAGCAAGTAGTTCATGTAAGGCTGGAAATAGGTATTTCTCAGATAGCCAGAAAGCCCTATAGCAAGTTCTAAAAAAATACTTTCATACAATACAGTAGTTGTGGTTTTATGTGCACCAAAGTCGGAAGATGACTTTATGAATCCCAGAGCTGTTTTAACTTTCCCATATTGAATACAAAGAGAATTTTATCTGATCTTAACTCTAGTACATTAGTATACATTGTACAATGCTACTGAGCTACTGAGTTTCCGAGGGAGCTGTAACTTTGAATTTGCCATAGATCATATATTCAAAAATCACCCATTTAATACACATTTTTTGCTTCAGAGCACTCAATGTGGTTTGAACTGTGGAACAAACTCCCACAGGAACTAGGGACCGCTGCAAACCTTACCACCTTCCCCTCAAAGAGCAACATGTCTTTTTTTTGTTCTGCCATCTTACACATAAATACATTCAAGCTTGTATGGTTTAAAAACCACTCAGCTCTCCCCGAGGTAAAACAGCTTACCTCACACAACATTCCCCATTTGAGAGGGTGAGAAACAAAGAGGGAATAAACCATAGGTGGCAGCTGTTAGTTACATCGTTTAATTTGTTACAAAACAGCAGGGTAAGAACCTGCATAAACTAGAACAGAATGTTTGGATGTGACCATTTGCTGTAATAATCCTACAGTAAATTAAATGTGATAAGGATGATTTGGGAAGAAGATGGTTGCCCAAAGAGGACCATATTCCTGGGAATTACACAGATTATCAAATGCAACAGATTGTTTTCTCCTATTAATAAATTCACTGTCTGTAGCCTATGTCATATTGTAAGATTCGGTGCTTCAGACATGTATGCTTGCAGCATATCTTGTTACTTTGAGAGTTTATTCAGTGCTTGTCTCTTGAAAAGATTCACTGGGTGGTTTTGAATTATTTTAAAGATTTTTCTTTGTAGTAGACTAAGCATAAAAAAGAAGTGAAAATATTTTAGTTGGTGAGGACTGTTGCCTTTTCATGCATGTCTGAAATGACCAGTGGAATTTATTCTGACAGATTGGGAAGGAAAGGGAAAGGAAAAATTAGAGCAAGCGTAAGAAAATTCAGCCTAAGGATAAGCATCCTTTTAGTATTCAGTGGTAGGCACAGCAAAACAGAGGCTTAAAAAGAAAGCATTGGATCAAGCCTAACCATAGCACTGTATGTCTGACTCTGGAGTCAGCACAATCCCTCTAGAACTAAGCGCCTTCGGCTTTTTGAATGAGCTTTCATCCAGTGTATTTATATAGTGTGTGGAGTGAAAGTGACACATCTTTCCAAAATTTTCTTTCAGAACTACAAGAGACACATGGATGGCATGTATGGGCCTCCAGCCAAACGCCACGAAGGGGATATGTATAACATGCAGTATGGCAACCAGCAGCAGGAAATGTATAACCAGTATGGCAACGCTTACACAGGGCCTGACAGGAGGCCCATGCAGGGACAGTACCCATATCCATATAACAGGGAGAGGATGCAGGGCCCAGGACAAATGCAGCAGCATGGAATACCTCCCCAGATGATTGGTGGCCCCATGCAGTCGTCATCCTCCAGTGAAGGTCCTCAGCAGAACATGTGGCCAACACGAAATGATATGCCTTACCCTTACCAGAACAGGCAAGGTCCAGGAGGCCCTGCACAGGCCCCTCCATATCCAGGGATGAATCGCACTGATGATATGATGGTACCTGACCAGAGGATAAACCACGAGAGTCAGTGGCCTTCTCATGTCAACCAACGGCAGCCTTCTTATATGTCATCCTCAGCCTCCATGCAGCCTATCACTAGACCTCCTCAGTCATCCTACCAGACACCACCCTCTATGCCAAACCACATCTCCAGAGCTCCAAGTCCAGCGTCCTTCCAGCGCTCTTTGGAAAACCGTATGTCTCCAAGCAAGTCTCCTTTCCTACCCTCTATGAAGATGCAAAAAGTTATACCCACAGTTCCAGTGTCACAGGTCACAGGACCTCCACCACAACCACCACCGATTAGGCGAGAGATTACCTTCCCCCCAGGCTCTGTAGAAGCATCCCAACCAGTCTTAAAACCAAGACGAAAGATTACCTCAAAAGATATTGGTAAGCATCAAAACAAAACCTAATGTAAATTGTGAGGAAAGGGACTTTGATTCTGATTTTTTTCACATTTTAAGACACTCTTGACAAAAGAACTTTGGTAACTACGATGTGATTGTCTTCAATAAAAATGTGATAACATGTGCATCAGCGAGGATGATAGGTAAAACTCATCCCAGACAATCTGACATGAAATGAAAGCAATATTTTATATGGAGACTTGAGGTCTTCACAAATGCATTAAAAATGAAGCTTGCCTCAGATTTCAAAATGAGATGTGTTGAAAGTCCTTTAGAATGTCTGTTCAATCACCAGTACAGCATTTAGTTAAGCAAAGCTTGCCATGTTTTTGTTCCATGGAAGCTCATGCTGTTCTGCTGTGTAGTTGCAGTCTCTGCTTTCCTTGAATGGTCCATTTAATCATTCCATAGTTATTTGTCCTGTTTGTTTCTCCCCCACTTCTTAAAAAAATCCCCAGGCATTTTCTTATCTTAAATTTTGGTTACATTTCATCCATTCAGTTCTCATACTTCAGATCTCCTGACAGAGTGTTCTACCTTTATTTACTGATGGATTGGGTTAGTCAAGTTCTTTAAGTTTCTACGATTATTTCAGGTTCAGCAGTCAGGAAGAATGACCCTGCTAGGATATTCTCCAGCACTAAGGCAGCAGTTACAGAGAACTGAACAGAACTAAGCAGTGAAAATAGGGTCTTAACCAGTAACCATTTAATTTAAATTTGCATCCTCAGAATATCACAGTTTACTCTTTCAAAACTCATCAGCTGTGTCCAAGGATGCACTAATACTGTTTTACTTCTCCCTCTTTCTTTCTCCAGTAACTCCTGAGGCCTGGAGAGTGATGATGTCTCTTAAATCTGGTCTTTTGGCTGAAAGTACCTGGGCGCTAGACACTATTAATATTCTTCTGTATGATGACAGCACTGTTGCTACTTTCAACCTCTCTCAGGTAGGTGGGAAAGCATTATCCTTCTCAAGTTTCCAGGGAAAGAAAAGTGAAATAAGATACCTACAAAAATGCTGCTGGCTTTTCCAATTTATTCTAATTAACATAAATTTTAATACTGAAGAACTTGCACTTGTTTATGATTGGTAACAGTGTGTAAAAACAGACAGATATAGGTCACATAGAGGAAATAAAGAAGGCTGAAAAAAGGATGTTTCTTGTAGAAAGGAGCATGTATGAATATAAGAATTTTAGCACTGCCAGAAGACTAATGTGTAAATTCACACAGATAATAGTATAATCCTTCAAAACAGCAGTATGTTAGTAATCTTTCTTAATCTGTGTTTCTTTAAAGACTTTGCAAAACTATATTAAACTGATTTGAAGGCTTTTTTTTTTTTTTTTTTTTTTTTTTTTTTTTTTTTTTGGTGACAACTTGTCCTGTTCCATACTTCATATGAGACTGTCAAATTTTATTTAATTGCTTATTTTCTGTTCGATTTCTTCTTCCAGTGAATTAAGTTTTCACAGGAATACCAAATTGACAATTTAAAGGCTAAAATCCACTGTCTATCCATAGGATGCAAGCAACACAGGATTTAACAGTGTGTGCTTTTGCCTCACTGCCTCCCAGCATTTTTCAGCTCTGCTCTAATCATTTGCCTGTTAGTTGGTAGTAATAGATGGCATGCTGATAATTCACATCATCTAAAATTTGTACAAATTAAATATTCAGTTTCTTTCCTCCATTCATTCCTTGGTTACTAAAAGTGTAACTCATCATTTTTTAAATATAATGACTTTTTTCTTTTAAATACAGACACAAATGGTACATTACATCCCACCTGACTTTAGAACTAGGGATATCTATAGCATGATTTATCTCACCCAGAAGAAGAGATCTAAAATAGGTCAGATGAATCATGCCCTAGAAATGGCCTGTAAAAGACCATTGATTTTAAAAGGAATCAAGACAATTAGGTTAGGTGTGTGACTAGTGTGGGTGTTGAAGTTAAATGAGGTGAATCTCCTCTGAATTCTGTCTCTCCTCTGAAACTGTGTTAATGCACCCTATGCAAATTGCACAGAATACCAGATATATTGTAAACACATATATTATTTTATTATGTTTGCTTTGGACTCTGTTTCCAATGGCAGGACCATATGATGCCTGGTATCTCCTGCAGTTCTGATAAGCATCAGTTTGTTCTTAGTTCTTTTGAGAAGCTGGCAATCATAAGAGAATATAGAATGGACAAAGGGCTACATTTTACTGAAAACCCATTAGCCCACGATTAAAAAAAAAACCCCAACACATTAAAAGCCAGACAATTGGGCTGAATGCATCATAACAACAAAGAATTTTTAATAATAAAGCCACCAAGCATAAATTAATACCAAGTCCAACTACTGCCATTCCATAAGAAAGTGATTACAAGTTAATTAAGAAGATTAAACCTAAATTAAAACTGTTTCTGAAGGGTGACTT
Organism: Brachypodius melanocephalos; assembly: GCA_013398615.1. Lineage (NCBI taxonomy): Eukaryota > Metazoa > Chordata > Aves > Passeriformes > Pycnonotidae > Brachypodius > Brachypodius melanocephalos. The sequence goes on along the minus strand of VZSR01003807.1, from coordinate 12,734,541 downwards.
ACAGCACCAGGCTCCAATAACAATTTTTAACTATTGCCAGACAAAAAATGGATCTGTTCCAATAGAGATGAGATATTAATCTAGAATATCAGTACTTGGACTCTGAAGTGCAGGTCCCTACATGACAGTTGGTTTGAGAGACAAAGGAGGAAAGGAAGAATTGCAAACTTTAAATATCTAACAAAAGTACAAATCAGAAAAAATAGACAAGTTAGGAACTTCAGTACTCTACAAAAAATGAAGAGTAATAGGCACTTCCAAGGGGACAGAACAGCTAATCCAGATGTCTGCTATGGCTTAAAGGAGGCATTAATAAGGTTCTTTACCTCTCATAGCTGTTACAGCTGAAGCAAATGGAGCCGTGATAGTTTGACATTATATATTGTTTGGACAGACTCTAGAAGAATTTCTTTTGATTAACTTCTGCTATGCAGCACCTAACCACAAGTCCACAGCAGGATAAGAGATATATTCACACATGTATGCAGCAGTTTTCCTAAGAAAATTTCATGCAGACAAAAATATTTGTTTGATTTTTATGTTCTTTCTTTCTTCTTCCCTCAGTTGTCTGGATTTCTTGAGCTTTTAGTAGAATATTTTAGAAAATGCCTGATTGACATTTTTGGAATCCTTATGGAATATGAAGTGGGAGATCCAGGCCACAAAGCACTTGATCACAAAGCAGCCAAGAAAGATGATAGTCAGTCCTTGGCAGAGGATACTGGAAAAGATGAGAATGACGAATGTATTGACTATTTTGATGAAGATGAGGAGGAGGGGGAGGATGAAAAGGTAGAAGGAGAAGAAAAGAGCATTGTTTTTTCCACTCCTGGTGCCATTGCTGATCCAAGTGAGAGGCCAAAACAAGCCAGTAAATTTGACAAGCTGCCAATAAAGATTGTAAAGAAAAATAATCTTTTTGTTGTTGACCGATCTGACAAACTTGGACGCGTTCAGGAATTTGATAGTGGACTTCTCCACTGGCAGCTTGGTGGTGGTGACACAACTGAGCATATCCAGACTCATTTTGAAAGCAAGATGGAGATTCCACCACGCAGGAAAGCCCCTCCTCCCTTGAACTCTCCAAGCAAAAAGAAGGACCTCGAGGGGAAAAGTGAATCTGAGGAGCAACAAGAAAAGAGTATAACAGCAACCATTGATGATGTCCTCTCAGCTCGACCAGGAGCGTTACCTGAAGACTCAAACTCTGGTTCCCAAACAGAGAGCAGTAAATTTCCCTTCGGGATCCATCAAGCCAAAAGCCACCGGAATATTAAACTGCTAGAGGATGAGCCAAGGAGCCGGGATGAGACTCCTCTATGCACCATAACTCACTGGCAAGACTCCTTGGCCAAACGCTGCATCTGTGTGTCAAATATCGTCCGTAGCTTGTCTTTTGTGCCTGGCAATGACACCGAAATGTCCAAACATCCAGGCTTGGTGCTGATCCTGGGAAAGTTGATCCTTCTTCACCACGAGCATCCAGAAAGAAAGCGAGCGCCGCAGACTTACGAGAAAGAGGAAGAGGAGGACAAAGGGGTGGCCTGCAGCAAGGATGAGTGGTGGTGGGACTGCCTCGAGGTCTTGAGGGATAATACATTGGTCACATTAGCCAACATTTCTGGGCAGCTAGACTTGTCTGCTTACACAGAAAGCATCTGTTTGCCAATTTTGGATGGCTTGCTGCACTGGATGGTGTGCCCGTCTGCAGAGGCACAGGATCCTTTTCCAACCGTGGGGCCCAACTCAGTTCTTTCGCCTCAGAGACTTGTGCTGGAGACCCTGTGTAAGCTCAGTATCCAGGACAATAATGTGGACCTTATCTTGGCCACCCCCCCGTTCAGCCGTCAGGAGAAACTCTACGCTACTTTAGTTAGGTACGTTGGGGACCGCAAAAACCCGGTCTGCCGAGAAATGTCCATGGCGCTCCTATCGAACCTTGCCCAGGGGGACACATTAGCAGCAAGGGCAATAGCTGTGCAGAAGGGAAGCATTGGAAACTTGATAAGCTTCCTGGAGGATGGGGTCACTATGGCCCAGTACCAGCAGAGCCAGCATAACCTCATGCACATGCAGCCTCCGCCTCTGGAGCCGCCTAGCGTAGACATGATGTGCAGGGCAGCCAAGGCCTTGCTGGCCATGGCGAGAGTGGACGAGAACCGCTCCGAGTTCCTTTTGCACGAGGGTCGTTTGCTGGATATCTCAATATCTGCTGTCCTGAACTCTCTGGTTGCATCTGTCATCTGTGATGTACTTTTTCAGATTGGGCAGTTATGACATAAGTGAGAAGCCAAGCATGTGTGAGTGGAGATTAGAGGGTCACATATAACTGGCTGTTTTCTGTTCTTGTTTATCCAATGTAGGAAGAAGGAAAAAAAAAGAATCTTTGCTCCTCTGCCCCATTCACTATTTACCAATTGGGAATTAAAGAAATTATTAATTTGAACAGTTATGAAATTAATATTTGCTGTCTATGTGTATAAGTACATCTTTTTATTTTATTTTTTTTAACCAAAGTTGCTGTCTAGTACATTCAAAGGTCACACTTTTTTTTTCCATAGATTATCCTTTTCAATGTTCTTTTCCATGTTTGTATTGCATATTTTTTGGGAAGCGAACTAGTGACTTTTTAAAAAAAATGTTATGGCAAACCATTGTATGATGGGAAAAAAATCTCACCACTTTGAAACAAAAAGGTGAAAAATAACCAACATACCAAGTTCCTGTGTGTTTTATTTTTTCAGATAAGGAAAAAATAAAAAAAAACTTGTATACCATCACCCAAAGCTCTGTGCAATAGAAGATTCTAGTGATGTAGGTATAGGGGATCAAGGAGGGTGTCAGTCAGTAGTCAAAATCCAAAACAATACTGATTTCTCCTCAGGAGAAATGGTTACATTAGGCTAGGAGCAAAACAAAACAAAATAAGTCCAGTTAAAAGATTTTTAAACAAAACCTGAAGTTAAACATCAATTGCTTCCTCACCAGAACTGTCATGTCTACATCTTTTTTTTTTTTTTTGACCTTCCACAATGACAGTTCTTCACAATTCCTTTCATCATTTTTTAAAATATTTTTTTATTGCCTAAGGGCCGTGATGTATATAGAAGTTGTACATGAAACATACCCTCATTTTTTTTTTTTAGTACAAAGTTTTTAGTTTCTTTTTCATGATGTGGTATCTACAAAGTGATAGTAGAATTATTTTTTTCTTTCATTTGGGCCATATCTCCGAAAAATAATAAAAAAAAAAGAAAAAAGAAAAAAACCCAACACAGAAAACCAACAACTGAGGGTAATGTACAAGTTTCTGTATGTATAAAGTCATGCTCTATTTCGGGAGAGCAGCCGATCACAATTTGCTTTATAAATCAAGGTGTGGAAATGGTTACGTATGGATTGATTTAAGAAAATGGTTACCAGTCTACAGACAAAAAATATATACAGGAAAAAAAAAAAAGGAAGAAACACAACTTCAAAGATTTTTCAGTGACAAGAATCTGCATTTGTATTTCAAGATAATGTAGTTAAAAAAGAAAAAACTTGATGTAAATTCCTCCTTTTCCTCTGGCTTAATGAATTTCATTTATTCAGTATAAAATCTTTATATGTTCCACATGTTAAGAATAAATGTACATTAAATCTTGTTAAGCACTGTGATGGGTGTTCTTGAATAGTGTTCTAGTTACAGTGTGGGATATCAGAAAGCAAACTAATTACAAGAAAGAGCAATAATGATTATTCTCTTTCCCCTACTTTATTATTATGACCTTCAAAAATATTACGCTATTGTATTGCAGCAACTTGCTCTCCTTTTAGAAAAGCCTTCTTACATCTCAGAGAAGTGTTTTTAATTATTATATAAAAAACCACAAAGCCTCAAAAGGGGAAGACATGGCTGACAAGTTGTAGTTCTGACTATGCAGGTACCCAGTCTCCATGCCGTGTTGGGGGGACTGAAGGTGGATGTTAGAAAAAGTGACAAAAGATTTTGTTAAAGCAATAACCAACTGGAAGAAATTGATCTGTATTCACTACCTGTAATTCTCTCTGTTGGTTAAAGGTGCAAATACCCCAGTGATGTGGGTATTTAGAATAAACACCCACCCACTTCTCGATACTGTATGTCTCATTGCATACTTACGTGGCCTCTCATGCTGGGAGTCTCCCGTTAAAGTGGATCAGGCTTTAATAGAGCACATCCATCGTTATAATTGGTGGGAGATGGCCATTTCCCTTTCAGGAATTATCTGGTTTCAGATACATCCACTCTCACCTGGTGATACCTTGTTGCTGAATATTGTTCAAGCACTAATTTTTGCTATTTTATCTTGGATCATTGACTTTGTTAGTGTGATCATAAAAAGCTAATAATAATCAATTTCCCTGGAATTGCCACATAATTACACTGTTAGTGGATATCCTCCTCCCCTCTCCAATAACAATACGGAGGTACTAGAAAATTACAGCCCCCTTTGGCATACTGCCCATTTTGTTCATATAGATGGCTATAACATTAATATATGTAAGAGAATTTCAGAGACAGGTAAAGTACATACAATTATAAGCCAAGTTTGAAACGTGCCTCCCTAGTGTCACGAGAAGCAAGTTCTCCTTCTAGTTTCTCTTACTTAGTAATCTCTCTACTCCTGCATCATCTGCTGCAGTGGTCTGTCTTCCTCTTGCATATCACTGCTTTTAGAAATGTCTGGTGAATTATAACCCACATCCCATTTTAGGGATGATTTTTTTACAGCTTATTGCTGGGCAGCATGGAAGTAGAATGCCCTGCTAAACTTATTGCTTACTAATATTTTACTTCTTGGTACTGCCCCATGGATACAAGCAAGCTGTTCAATAAACCCTCTGCTGTATGCTACGCACCCATTTCTGATCTAGGACAACAAAGGACATCTATTCTCTTCCCTCTTCAGCATTCAGACCCAGAGTCCTCTGGGGAAAACTACACCTGTGGCAAAACACTCTCAGCTGTCAGAGGCAGCACATTAATGCTCCTCAGGACTGTTCCAAGCCTGCTTAAACAACATGGGGAGAAAAAACACCCAGCCAGCCACATAATGTCCATATGTATGTGATATTTCCTACCACTTTTCCAGCTGGGCCATGAACTAGCTGAGGAATCACAGCAGTGAAAGGAAAATGTTAACAGTACGGACTCTGCCTGAACATGATTTTATTCTATTACAGTAAGAGTAAACAATCTAAATCACTGGTTAGTATTACATGACATTTATCAGAAGAAAGGTGACACATAAGAGCTCCAATTCCCTCTCTTGTCTTCATGATTTCATCCTTCCCACAATGTTCTCTTAAGCCTTTGGAGATGACCTGCCCATGAGACTTGTGCAATTAGGATGTTCTGACTGAGTCCTGACCAAGCGTGAGCTGCTGTTGGTATTGTTTGTACAAGAGGTATTTCAGTTTAGGAAGCAAATTCTACATTTCTATGCAGATATGATCACTGTGATGAAGCTCAGAGTAGTACTAACAGGATAGACCGTTTGAGTTATTTAAGGGAAAGCGGGAAGTTAGTATTTTAGGCACTAATCAACCACAAATACTTGACTAACTAACTGTATATACATATATAAACTTACCTGGTTCTTTGGCAGACCCAAGCAATTAATTACTTGCAGGTTTGAAGAGAATCACTTCAGGAATTAAATGCCTATCCCCTTTGACAAGAAAAAAAATTGTTTTGTTTCTTGTTAACATAACTTCCTACACTATTCTTTCAGAAAACCCACAAAACAAAACCCAAAATATCCTGCTCAGAAACTCCCATGTTTTCAACCACCCAAAATGAAAGATGGAAAAGAAAAATTCCTGTATTCAAAAGCCTGTGCACTTTCTCTTCCATCCTCTTTTGCTGTTTCACACCACATCACCAGCACAAGACCATTACCTTTTGGCATGGATGCATCTAGAGGAAAATTTACTTAATTAAAAGAATACTACAGGAAAAGCGTATACACGTGTTACATGTTAATGATTCCTATACAACACCACTTACAGTGCAATGCAGGCTACACCTCTTATTTTAAGAACAATATAAAAATACTTCTTAATAATAAAAGAGGTGTAACTGAAAAAAAATTACCATCACCTCCACTGTTCTCCTCCACAGAAGAGAGAGGATTGTAAGCATTCATACAGTGCAGGGGCTCAAGCCAACTTGAAACTGAACTGAGGTGGCACACAGTGAGTTCACCTTTCAAGAAGCTGTGAGTAGGTTCCTTACTCTGCAAGCAGTAGTGCTGATGTACCTAAAAAATAATACACACCTGTTGCCTAAACACTAATAACATTACCACAGAAGTCAGTCTTTTTGGACTTTTAACTAAGAGCAGTCTGAAATCTTGAGTCTGAGTACTCCAAAGAAAAATGACTTCTATCACCTTTGGCCCAGAATTATCAAATATATGGAAACCATGCTCACAGAAAAAAACACAAATCTGTCCCTGCTGCAAAAAGCTGCTTTTCCAAGTCATGAACAAGTAACTGCAGGTGGAAAAAGAGGAGAAAATAGAAACAAAAGCAACAGTAAACTGAAAAGGCAGGTACTACTCTTGTGGCAAAGTGGAATTCAGGGATCTAGAACATGGCGCCATGCCACTTTAATTTTCCTCAGTATAATTTCTGAAATTTCAGGGTGCTCCCTACTTGTTTTCTCATTAAATCTTAAAAGTTCTCCATGGCAAGTTCTTTTCCATCCATCTCTCACAAAGATTATTTTAAAGATTACTGAGCATGAAGAAAGGAGAGAGGAAAATTAAGGGTGAGAAAGGGTGAAAAGCCATGGTCATTTGGAGAAAGGCAGGACACAAAGCTGAAAGATAAGCTTCCTATGTCCCTTACTCTATTTTTATGTTTATGTCATTCCAAAGAAACAATTAAACCAAGCTAGGGGAATTTGGCATTTCATTGGTGGCTGGTATAAATACAATGGAAGCAAAAAAAATATATTTTTAGTGGGAGCAAGGGAAGGAAAGCATGAGCCTCCAACTGTAGACTGGTAAATTCAAGTTCTTAATTGCATTTACCTTTCAAATCCTCGAGACAGCAGCAATGGGGCAGGATTAATACTGTCTGCATTGTTAAATCCACCTGCAGTTGTTTACTTGTGCACTGTCAGAAATGGGTCTGCAAAGTCCGGCCATCCTTTCTGTGAGTGTCAGTAGCTGCGGATACAGGAAGCAGCTGTTCTGGACTGCATACCAAACACACCCTGTCACGTGCCCAAGCTCCTCATTTTATGCTTCTAATTACTAATTCTAACCCAAGCTAAAATGCATTTCATTGCAATGCTGTTGTACAGTATAAAAAAAGTGTAGGTTTATACTTCGCATTTGTTTTAACTAATGAACTAATAAACTAATGAAGTAGCATAAACTAATGAAGTAGCAAGATCTTCATGTGAAGCCCTCAACAGAGCTACATTTTCCCTTGCATGTGTTAATTTACTTGTTCTATCATTATTTAGTATATATTGCATTTCCATTAATTAAGCCTAGTTATTTACATTGAAAGGGTGATGCAGCAGAATTGCCTAGCTAGCAGAGCAAATCCCTAATGACTTGGGCATCTCTACAGTGTTTATTCAGGTCTGCAAAGAGACTCCTGAAGGACAAACATTCTGACTGTTGCTCCACTGTAGAGCATTTTTAAAAGGCAAGTTGATGTATTATCATCCCAGGAGAAAGATATGTTCACCTAACATGAAAAATACATGCTAGATAAAGCTTATAGTACTCCATGATGCAATTCTACTTTACATGTAGTAATTTGCTCACCAGTTCTACATATGCATCTGCAACCAAGAAGAAGAAGAACTAAATCGTGTTTTAACATCAAATTATAATACAAAATTGCAAAATCAACTGTTAAACTTCTTTCCCTCTAAGAGAATTTGGAAAGAAACAATGTTCCACTGGATATATCACCACCAGTAAAGCTTACAGTGGACTCCTTCAAGAAGATTCTTTTTTTGTTTTTGCAATACAAAAGATGAAGCTCTGTACATAGTGAAACAAAAACTGAGAAATACTGCAATTTAAGCATAAAGCTTCATCTGCAGAACTACCACTATGCATTTTATATGCCATTAGGGAAGACAGACTTGAAACAACAAGTTATTTGTTATCAATATCCTGAGTCCACCTAAAAAATAAAAGTGTATTTCCACCCATCTTGTATAGTCATGCATATGTCTCACAGTGCAGGAGAAGTTGTTCTTCTCTTTTGTTCCTTTTTGTCTTATTTACTCCCTAAACCTCTCATGTTGCCTCCTTCATTTCCCCTATGCATTAGTACCAAATAGGGAGTCCTGGTTTTTTAAATAACTGAATAGCCTAGGGTTTGTCTGTTATTGATACCTTGTAGTATACAGGGGGATTTCTTCCTTGTGCTGAATCGAGTCACCAGGTCTTGAGACAGCAGCGGCTGCCAAAGGTTCTTATCCTGCAGGGAAAAGTGACTACAATGGCTGCCAGCCTTAATAGTGCAGAGGTGGTCAAAATCTGCCAAGGACAAGTAAAGAGGAGAAAAGAGCCTCAAGTTACATATTTGACATTCTACACCTTCAAAAGATGGGCATGTTACTTACAGTAAGCACAAATAACCAACCTTTCCAGTCAGCTACTAAAACTTCCTGAGTTTTTCTATTACATAGGGTCTTTGGAGTAAAGTAAGCTTGCTTTAAATATCAGTAAAGCTGCCCATTCAAAAGCACTTAGATGTATGACCAATGTACCCTGTGAAAATAGTATTATGGCCTCCGTAACATCAGCTCATTCAGTACCTCAAGTGGCTCATGCATTTTTATCAACCTAGAACATGCCAACATTACACAACATGTATATCTTGTCTAGGAAACCATGACTAGTATAGTATGAGGAAGAAAATAAAGGAGTAGGTACAGATCATATCCATTAAACAGCTTTTTTTAATCAGGTGACTTTTAATCTAATTTCATTAGCCTGTTTTATCTTCAGCTGGAGCTGTGTATGTTCTTCTGGCTGTGGCCTTACCTGAGGAGGTTACCATTCCCTGCCTGCACCTCCTAGAAGTTATCAGCTCCCTGCAAACACAGCAGCTCTAGGGTACTGTTTCTAACCTAGCCCAGGCTGGGTTAAGCACTTAATGCATTCAGGTGTTTGGTTTGCTCGGTTTTCCACACAGAACATTTTGACAGCTGGTATGACCATACACTCACAGAGTTATTCACCCATCATACTACAGACAGGGACTTGTTGCTTGGCTCCAAACTCTCCAGGAGCCAGTAGATTTGATTTACCTCCCAGAACATCTCAAAACATAGTGTAAGGGAGAACTAGCATGCACTGGACCTTCAGCTTGATCTCACAAAAAGTGGCACATTTTCTTGACCCAGGTACAGGCAGAGGATATAGTGCTGGAGTGATAAACTTATGCTGAAAGGGTACTACAAAATATACTGATAAATCATTATCCAAGGACATTTAAATTCTCTTGAATTCCTCTAGCAGGCAGTCTAATCTGCACTTTTTGCTTAGTTTTTAATGTCTGGAGCTGCTATTTATGAAATAATACATTTTACTACAAGAACACAAAAAAGGCTTCTCATTTCCCTTCTGTCTTGTATAGGGGGACAGACAACAGGCGACCAATCCATCACAAAGGTATTGCGGCACCCAAAAGCCATGGATACAGTTTGGGGCAGCAGTGCCATCACTTAAGAGGCATGAAAGGAAGCCCATAAAGCCCTCATTTGTATAATCTGACATTCCCATCAGCAGCACTTATTTGCCTTGGAACAGAAAGTAGTTGTGGGAGAGAGGGTTGTTCCAACAATTTTTGTTTCAATTTTTACATATTTAGTAGTTGGTTCAATGGGAAATGATGATACGTGGAGGAAAAAAACTCAGAACTCCTCCCAGTCTGATACACTGAAACTCATTCTCTGTGGGACTGAGATCCTTTTGGCCCTGCTCTCACAGATTGGTTTGGGTTGGAAAGAACCTTAAAGATCTTCTAGTTCCAACCCACTGCCACAGTCAGGGATGCCTCACACTAAACCAGGTTGTTCAAAGCCCCATCCAAGCCTGGCCTGGAATCCTTTCAGTCATGGGGCACCCACAGATTCTCTGGCCAACCTGTTCTAGTGCCTCACCACCCTCACAGTTAAGAACTTCTTCCTTATATCCAATCTGACCCTGCTCTCTTTCACCTTAAAGCCATTATCCCGCATCCTATCACTAAACACGCTCATAAAAGTCTCTATCCAGCTCTCTTGCAGCAGCAGTCTCCAGCACCCTTTAGGTACTGGAAGGCTTCTGTAAGGTCTCCCCAGAGCTTTTTCTTCTCCAGGCTAAACAGCGCCAGCTCTCTCCACAGGAGAGATGCTCCCGCCCTCTGATCATCTTGGTGTCCCTCCTCGAACTCGCCCCAACAGGTCCCTGCCTTTCCTGTGCTGGGAAGCACAGAGCCGGACGCAGTTCGGCAGGCAGGGTCTCACCAGAGATGAGAGGGACAATCGCCTCTCTCGACTTGCCAGCCCCTCCTGCCCCACATCTACCTCTCCTGCCCCACATCTACCTCTCGTGTCCCGCTGCATTACCTCCTGCACACTCCCCCAGCGGCGCAGGAGCCGGCCCGGCCTGCCCGGCCCCGCCTGAAGGCCGCCCCCGAGAGCGGCCCCGGTCCCGCGGCGGAGCTGCGGCCTCGCAGGTTCGCGTTGGAGAGCCTGTGGGGCCGGGCCGCCCTCACACGGGCAGCCTCTGCAGCCAGGACCGCATTTCACTTGCGGAATGCCTCTGCTTTCTGCGCCCAGGACGGCATTTCACTTCCATAAAATTTCTCCTGCTTTCAGCAGCACAGGGTGCCTTTCCCCCCAGCCTGCCCTTCCAGCTGCAGACATATAATTCAATTACCATGAGCTTAAATTTATTGTTTAAAATGGCACTTGGGCTTAATGCTTTTTCAATACTTCTTTGTCATTTGAAATAAATTCATAAAACTCTCTACACGTACTATTTAAATTAACTTTAATCCCAAGCCTTAGCAGCATCAATATTTAGCGGGTTGCTGCAATCCATCCCAGTCTGTTTGACCCAGGGGGAGGCAGGAGCGGCGCCGTCCCCCGCAGGCCGCCCGGTGCCCCCGGGGTGGCAGCCAGCTCCTGGGGACCCCCGGCAGCCACGCTGCCACCAAGGGCCGCTGGGTCCCCCGGACACCGGTACTGAGCAGCCCTTGACCGCCTTCTGGAGTCGGCACCCCCAGCTGAACACCATCGGTGAGTTCCCAAAAAGTCAATCTGACTTTATGGTTTTTTCCCCGGCTCTAAGAACAGAATTGAGGTAATTTTTGTTGGATGCACTGAAAATCACAGAATCGCAGAATTATCTGGTTTGGAAGGGACCTTAAAGGTCATCTAGTTCCAAATGCCCTGACAGGAACAGGAACACCTTCCACTAGACCACATTGTTCAAAGTCCCATCCAGCCTGGCCTGGAGCATTTCCATGAATGGGGCATCTACAGCTTCTCTGGGTAACCAGTTCCTGTGCCTCACCACCTTCTCAGGAAAGAATTTCTCCTTAATATCTAATCTAAACCTGCCCTTTTTCAGTTCGAAGCCATTCCCTCGCTTCTGTCCCTACATGCCCTTGTAAAAAGCCTCTCTCCATGTTTCTTGTAGACTGGGGAAGTGGATATAAAAGCACAAACACACACACATATGTATAATTACACACACATATATATAATTTTTTTTCAATTTCACAAGGATGTGTTTTTATGAGAGCTCTATTTATGAGCACAGCTTTTGTCATCAGTTTTGGGAATGCAGTAATTAGCGTACTATATCAAACTTAACCATATACAGATCAGCTTGTTCTAATTTTAAAAAAAAGGCCTTTCAGCTCATACTGAAAGAAATATGAATAGTAGTCATTCACTGAAAGAACCACTTTATCATTGTTAAGCTATTTAAAAAATGCAATCCTTGCCTCATGTTTACAAGCATCTAGTAATATGCAGTATTTTAAGACCCTTCAGTGGCATGGTAATATATTAAAGACATACCTCTTCATTTTAACAGAAAAAGAAGTTGAAAAAATGTCTTTTGTTCCAAAATTCGTTGGCTGATAAAGAAAAAGTAGCTGGTACCATTTATTATGCAATACTCAAGATCAAACAATGATTTTTTTATAGTCAATTATGAAAAATGCAAGCCAAACAATCATTTAAGCATAAATTTTCATTTTCTAATTAGTTTGTAGCCAGTGGTGCTTTCTAGTGTTGGTATCACCATTATCAACTGTAGATACGTGAAAGTTAAAAACACATGATATTATTTTAGCTTCACTTTTTTTGAAGAATCTCTTTGCAAATTCTGTGCTGTTTTGAAAATAACCACATAAATAATAGACCATTCTTCCATTAACTATATAGCAACAAACAAAGTGTTGCAATATTTTGATATTTCTGTGGCGTGAGGAATCTGGTGGCTGCAGACTTAGATATCAAGCACATCTTGAGTTTTATTTTTTTTTTAGGAAGAAAACAACATAATCGTAGCAATTTATAACAGGTAAAATAATATAAATATTCTCAGTAAATAGATAAAAACTGCCTAACATAACAAAGGTCTCTATAAGACTTGGATCATTCAGACTTTCCATCCAGGTTTCTTCCTCAATAACTTATGTGAGAGATCATGAACTAGTTTGGGTCTATCTTCATACCTCTCATTGCAATTCTGCTTAGGTTTTTCCTTCCAACCAGTACATCAATCACTAAATTCAAGTGGTTTGTCCTGAACGTTTCCCATAATAAAAATACATTTGAAAGCAGTATTTTTTTTTAACTGAGTTCAGTCCTCAGTCGAGAAAACACAAATTTTAATCCAAATAAGTGTGTTGACTAGCTGTCAGCAGGGATAGGAATAACAGAAGGAGGTGAAGGACAGCATACTGGAGAAGTTTGCCACATCTCCCTGCCATTGGCACTCTCTAAACAATGATAAATGTTACTTCAAGCAAAGAAGGGGCAAAGAATCCTTACAATGCTCTCAGTAGAACTAGCCAAGGCATCCACATTTTTCTAGGAGTTTCTCATGAGCTGCATGAATGGTACGAGTCACAGTAGCATAACAATAGGTAACCAGCCATAGCTTTGCTTCACCTAGCTACAGCCTTAGAGAATTCAGAGCTTTATATTTCCCTGCTGGCAAAAGCTCTTTGTCTTACTGGCACATTAACATGGCCTGTGATGTATTTTAGTCGAGCTGGCAACATTCATACAGCCTTGAAATCAATCCATAGCCTCTGATTTGACTGAAGTTATGCTGAAATACGTAACATGCCATTACAATGCTTCTGATTCGCTGCTGCCTTTTAGGTAGCCTGGAGGAACTCACCTTAACAGCCAAAAGTTGCACAGAAGCCTCTGTTTCCCTGCTGCCCATGCTGGCCTGGAAGCTGCTGGGAGAGCTGGCTGTCTCCAGTGCTGCCCCAAAGAGTTAAGGTGGGGCAGGGTCCAGCACAGCTGTGAGACTGAGTGCAGGCAGGTGTTCATTAGGAGAAAGAAATGCTCCTGAAGGGCCTGGGGGTGTCAGGCAGAACCTCTGGCAGCACAGGAGAGCATGGAAAACAGATGGAGTGGGAGCAATGATATACATGCTTTTTCTGCACTGCTTATCTCCTCGAAGGACTTGTCCCACACAGGCCATGGGGACACGGGAGAGATGCTTGCTAACATTTTTCTTTCACCTGGCTTGATAAGGTTTTTTGAAAGGTTAGCCTGACTAGTCTGAATTAAACTGCTTCCTCAGAAAATGTGTGCTGTTATAGAAATGATTTGGAGGTACAGAATGGGGCCTGGAAATGATGAAGATTATAGAAGTTACATTGTGATCGGTTGGTGCTGATTTTAAAGCCACCTTAGGACAGTGCAAATACATGCTAAAGTCATGTAACATTAAGCTGAATTTAAGCATATCTTTGAAGTTCAAAACATTCTTATAGACTTTTGTATCTCACAGAAACTTAATAAAAAACCAAAAAATTGGCTAGCATTTTTGTGCCAACCTCCTGCCCACAGGTAACAGCCATGGCCACTCCATACCTCTAAATACCTCAGCTTTAGAAAGAACTTTCCTATTTTCTGAAGCTCTTTTTAAATGATGCAACATAATGAAACATCAGAGTTGTCAGTATGGGGGTGTTCTACATTCTTTTGATGGTTGCTTCTACCCTTTCTGCAGACTCAAGTTGTATCAAAAGTGTAGAAAGCAGCACTCAGTGTGGAATACTTGCTGCTGGCTTCTTAATTCTGTCTTATTTTTCATTGAAATTCAAGCAAACAGACTCTTCATTTGATTGGATACTTACCATACAAAATAATACTAAAATGAAGAGAGGAAAATCCTTTGAACCTCAACAGAGAGGTGAGAACTTGACATTATTTTTGTCTTTGGTTTGAAAAAAGTCTCCTTAAAAAGAGAAAGGAATGTCAAAGGGAACTTCAGTCCAGTAGGCTTTATTTTTTTTCACAGCATAAAAATTAAGTTTTCAAACTCTTTTTGTTCTCATCTGAGTAATACATTACATTTGTTTAAATAACTAAATGTATAAATAATAAACATTTTGTAAATCTTCATCTGAAATAGTGATATTGAAGGAAACTCTTTGAAGTGCAGATAATTCCCCTCATGGTCTCCTCCCCCCGAATCTTCTTTAGATCTTGCTGAACGCTTTGCTGATTCCCCAGAGGCACTTTTTGTCCATTGAAGATTCTAGTTAAAGTAAAGAAAGATGTTTAAATCTTTTAACTGAGTTTTTGGGGTAGCACTAAATTAGAAGTGTACATCTTTCAGTCTCTCAGAGTTTTTCTGCTCTGTTATTTAAGCTTCAAAGTTCAGTTCACAGAAGAACTATTCATATTTCATATCTCAGCTGAGGATCTCTTTCCCTTATTTGGTTTTTAGTTCTCAGGCAAGTGGAAGAGACAGATGCTATGAGCAGAGTGTATATGCCTATTGTTTGTGAAAAACACCCTGAGGCAAGGCAGTCAAGCCTGCCTGTTAGGTTAGTGGGCTCCTGCTTTGGAAAGCTCACCTGGAGACATATGAAAGGTGTTCAACCCTTTGGAAGATCAATGGCTTTAAAAGATGTATTTTGTATCTGAAAAAGCTTTATGAAAATCTTCCCTTCACAGGGATCTATGATCTCCTCAGCTACCCATGTTGAATGACCTGTGCTTTCTCACGCTCATGCAAATATTAATGAAGATGAGCTTAATTATTTATTGGAATAGAAATAACTAAGAAGAGAAAGAAAATATTTTTTGTTTTAAAGTGTCAATTTAGGAAGGCTTTTAAAAATAGTGTTTATAGGAAACAGCAAATGCATAGTATGTTAGGATTACTGATTAGTTTAAAACAGTGAGTACAATAATCCATTATTTTAATTAGTTTTCCAAATTGCTGGCAAAAATAACAGAGAGATGTTGTCTGTGGAGAGGTAAATGCTTCCTTATAATTGTTTTGGATTTTGCTCTAACCTTTAATGAATTTATTCTTGTAATGACAAGTACATTCTTTTTATTCCTGCACTTATGTTAGGGAAGTTCACATGAAAGATTCAGGCATCTGGGAACTCAGCAGAGTTTTGTTTTGACAAATGACCTCACTGACCACACTGACAAACACCAACTGTAATGGTAAATGACCAAGCCACAGATGTTTGTGTTTCATACAGCTCTGACTCGAGCCTTCACTACCTCCCAATTGCCCATTGATGCCCCTTTCCTGCAGCTCTGCTGGGCACCAGTTTTGTGTGAGTTCTTGAAACAAAATGAGCCAGGGAAACTCACACTACATGTTCCAATGGGTTACACCACCTTGGCTGATTTTGCCTGAACCCCATGGCCCAAGCTCTCATACAAACTGCAGCAGCAGCAGCAGACCAGCAGTAACATTTAAATACCATCCACAGTGCCTGCTTCCCGAGGCAGAAATTCTCAGAATTGGAGACTGTGCAGCCCTTTTGCAAAGCAGTTGTGATTTGCTCCTACCTCTTTATTTCCAGTGAGTGCATTCAATGTGAGGACAACACTGAGTTAAATGTCTTAAAAATTCTTTCAGGCATTTGCTAGTGGTTGCCACAGGGCTACAGCTCTGCTGTGAGTTGGATGTAAGAGCAGGATGCCTCACGCCTTCTCACAGGTTTTGTGTGTGTGTGTACTGTGCAACCCACAGCCCCATGTCATGAGGAGGGGAGGCAGGATTTTTCAGATGGGGACACAGGGGTCCACATAGCAGAGAGGGAGGAGCTCTGGGTGAGAGAAATTTCTGTGTCACCTGTAGAAGGAGAAAGATGAATAATGAAAGGGGCAGTGGGTCAGTCAAGGGAAGTGGAAGCAACAGTGAGGGTGCACCAGTATTTTGGTCTAAGACAGGATATTCCACTTCCTAGAAAACATGACTTGGAGTATGCTACCTTATCACATGCATTGATGCAGCACTACACAGCGCTCATGCTTCCTTGGAATGATGATCCTTTGATCCACCAAGCAGACTTACCCAATGTCTGGGGTAAGAGGTGAGGACAGAGACTGTGTGTGGCATTGTGCAAGCTTGTGCTCTCCAGAATTGGTGCACCACTTGCTTTCCTCTTCTGTGGCTGCAGGCAGCAGAGGCATCACCCTCATAAACCACAGGGCCCTCACACGTGTCTTGCAAGATGTGAGAAAGGAGGCAGAACATGTGAAAGTGAATGACAGAGGGCAGTCAGTCCCTGAGGCTCGTTTTTTATAAAAATATGGGCTTCATTTTGAAAGAGTCCATGAGCAAGGAACATTTTGCTCTGAAATAAAACCAGATTCTCAAATTGCCTTGTGCTGTGCCAAATGACAGTGTAACCAACATTGATCTTAATGTAAACTCAGTGAAATCATCATGAAGTTTCCCAATGGCAGCTTTGCAATAAAGCAAATGGTACAGGAAAAAGTCTTCTGATAGTCATTTGTACATTCACATAAGCACCAAATGAAAACCAGCCATTCCATGGGCTCTCTCCCAGTTTAAATACAGTGTTGTGAGTTTAGGGTTTGGTTTTATTCTTTTTAAATGTCTTCTGAAAAATCACGAATTTTCATCAGTAAGTAGTCCTCTCATATCAAAGAAAATGTGGGTTTGTGTATAAATGTTACCCTGCAGGTTTCAGAGGCCTCTGAGTTTTGGTGGCTGTGGGAGAGGTGCTCTCTGTGGGAAGGGGAGTAGATATGATACTGGAGAAAAGACACAGCTAATATGGCTAGGGAGAAATGGCTAGGGAAATAACGTGTACATAAGAGAGAAGTCTGGTTAGTTGGTCCTCTTGAGTTTGTCCTATGTTAAATCTCTGGAGCACTGACTTTTTCCTGTGCTATTTAGTGCAAGGTCAGTGGTTACTAAAGCACTGTGTCTATCCTTTTCCAGCAAATCCCCTATTCTCACCTCAGTCACTGCTTTCTGATTTATGTTCTCCTCCTGCCTGCCTTGTTTATCCAGCTCATGTTTTAGTGCCTGTAGGTGATTCCTGCCCTTCACAGATGGCATGGAGACTAAAATTTTTCATTTTCATTCTTGCTTATTCCTGACTTTGTTCTGACAGTGCTTCAGAACAAACAGTAATAGTAGAGTTCATTATAAGTCTTAAAAACAAAGCATGTCAGAAATTAAATCAATGCAAATAGTCTTTCTGTGGGAATAACTACTCACCTCAAAGCAATTTTCAGCCTTTTTTTATATTTATTGATTTTTTTCCTCCCACCATTACTTTGCCCTGTCATAATGTCCTGTATTCTTGTACTGTGTTTTGACCTAATCTAAGACACTATTCTGGGTGTCTGAATAGAGACATTAAGGTGTGGTACCAGAGAGTAAGCTTATCCCTGACTACTTATTGCAATGTGTTATTGGGTGCACCACATGAAAATAAATCTTCCTTTGCTGCTTACAAACTGTGTCAGTATCAAGGGTTTGTAATACTGCAATTACTCCAGTGCAGTGTAAATTCTCTTGTATTCCAGGATCTACAGGATCAAGGGCCAAAGATTCATCTCTTGTTACTGGATAGTAAAATACCATGCTCACAGTGGGTGGGTATAAGTAGTAGATGACATTTCCATGACTTTTTCTCTACACTGACTAGGACTGGACTGGACTTATACTCATGTGTGTTTCTCCTCTGGTCTCCTTATGGTGGCACAACCACTCATCGTTTTGGTTCACTAATAATATGCAAGGAGATATTTGGAAACATAAGTGCCTTCCTAAGCATGCATAGCTAATCATTTACTGTGAACTGATTTCACAGAGCACCCGTGATATGTGGTATCACAAATGCTTCACTGAGACAGTCTCAGAAGATAAAGAGAGTTTTGCATTGACAAAACTTTGAGCAGAAATTGAATTCACAGGAATGGAAGAGCAGTAAGCAAACAGGAGGTTGAGTTTAGAGACTACAAATAGACAACTCTTGTGAAAGGCTGGAGGGAGAATATAGTCCTTCTTTCCCATGTGAAGGAATAATCTGAAAGCAGCCTGTAGGCCTTTTGAGATCATCAAATGTACAGACAGTAACCAGTAGGAAACTGGAATTTGCTGGTTAATATTACACAAACCTACTATTTTCCATTTGAAGAAGCTCCAGAACAGCTCTGATGGCAACCACTGTCTGTCCTAAGGAGGCATTTAGTAATGGAGGGACACATCAGTTCCAAACAGTTCCTGATTCAGTACCCCCAAGAATGTAGAAATGAAACACTGTCAGAATGTGTGGTTCCTGTTGCTTCATTTACACACTGCTCAGGTCTCAAACCTATTAGTGCAGCTCCAGGAAATCTTGAATTTCAAATGTCTGCCTGCATTGAGCTTTGCACTTGACTAATCAAGTCAAACATTGTCTTCTAATCAGATTTACAGGTGTGAACCTGTCAGCATGTGGGGATAGGCCACGTAAACATGCAAAGAGATTCAGATAGCTGCCCAGCAGTATCTGAAATTACAACATGACCAAGAGAGCTGAGTATTGGATTCCTCGGCTTCAAGAACACTGATAGAGGGATTGAGTGAATTGCCCATATTTTCTTCCACAAGGTATCTGCTATTTTAAAAATTCTGTTCCTTGGGGGAAAAAAATCTTCAAGTAATCTGTATTCTTGGATTATCTGTACTTCCAAGTAAAATGCCCAAAATGAGAGGCCAAAGGAGGAGTATGACATTATATGGCATCAAAAATTGAGATTCTAGTAAAGAGGCACTTTGGGATAAAATTCCCCTTCCACTGTTTGCACACAGATATATTGCCTACATGGATTTTGACTAGTGTCCAGTATTGTTTAATTGTTTAATCAAGGACTTGGATGAAGGGACAGAGAACCTCTTCACTGGGAGGGGTGGCCAGTACCCCAGAGCACTCTGTGGCCTTTCAGAAGTGTCTCAATAGGCTGGAGTGGAACTTTTTGAAGTTCAGCAAAGGCCGGTTCAGGGTCCTGCCCCTGGGGGAGGATAACCCCAGGCACCAGCAGAGACTGGGGGCTGACTTGCTGGGAAGCAGCTCTGCAGAGAAGGTGCTGGTGGACACGAAGCTGTCCTTGGGCCAGCAGTGCCCTTGTGGCCAAGAAGGCCAATGGTATCCTGGTGTGCATTAGGAAAAGCATTGCCAGCAGGTTGAGGCTGATGATTGATTCTGCCTCTCTGCTCAGCCCTGGTGAGGCCTCATCTGGAGAGCTGTGTCCAGTTCTGGGCTCTTCAGTTCATGAAAGAAAAAGAACTCCTGGAGATTGTCCATTGGAGGGTTACAGAGATGGTCATGAGTCTGGCACATCTCTCTTCTTTGGAAAGACTGAGGGAGCTGGGCCTGTTTAGCTCAGAGAAGAGAGATGAGAGGGGATCTTATCAGTACACACAAATATCTTAAGTGTGGATGTCAAGAGGATGGGGCTGGGTTCTTTCCAGTAGAGCCCAGGGACAGAACAAGGGCAAGGGCACAAAGAATGTGTGGTTGCAACTGTGTTTTTTGTATCATTTCAAAGTTACTATAGAATTTTTGAAAGGAAATCAAAGCATATTTACCTTTAAATACTTACAAAATCATCTATAAATGGTGTCTATCATAGTACCCCAATTCAGACTCTGTCTATTGTTGCCTTTGACCATACTGTACAATTAAAAATGCATGTTTTAAACTGAACATTATTAGTCTTGTGTGTCATCTGGAGGACAATCTTGTCTTCCTGCTCCACATGTCAGTGCTTCAGGATGCTGGACTAAGAGAAGCAACAGACAAGTAATTTAATCTGTAATACTCCTAAAAGTGCCCCATCTGTAAACAAAATTATTAGATATGGTTCTGGGTAAAATGCATTTCTAGAATATGTTCCTGGGATTTGGTTAGGTGGACAAACCTTACAGATAAGACAGGATAAAAGACACGTCCTCCAAATTTATCAAAGCTGCACAGGGTTTAACTCTACTACGCCTTTGTAAAATATTAGTCCAATGTGTTTTACTTTATTTTTGCATTCACTGTGAAGTTGCTTTTCCTGCAGTAAAAAGGAATTCTTCCTTGTCGAACTGATAGCAATATATAAATAGTGAATTCTTCCAGCACAGGCTATCAGCAGTCCAGGAAGCCAAGTACATGTAGAGACAAGGACCCACCAGCACAGAGATCAAGGGGTAGAGATGGATGTTCAGTCCCTCTTGCATTCCCCCTTTTGCATTCCCTCTTCAAGTCTACTTTATTGCTGGCAGAGACTGCAGGAGAACATTGGCACAAGATCTCCAGGAAAGTTATTCTACTGCAAACTGCAAAACCTGCACATTAGTACAGTTATTACTATGACTATTACTCAATTTAAATAGAGCCCATGCTTTGCTGTGTGACAACCTTTTATGGAGCGATTTTAGACACAGAACTTAGCCTGCTGAGATCTGAGACATTTCAGTATCTCCTCCAGGAAAATTATAGATTACAAGTTTAATTGAGAAAGACTGACTATAAAGTGATCCCAAGAATTATATTTCTCACTTAGTAATTAACAAACTCAGAAATATTTTATACATTAAGTGTTTGCTCTCAGTTCCAATGAAAAATATTATATGTTTTCTGTGGACAAGAAGAAATATTCTGTTTAAAGGCAATAATACAGCTTGGCACCATGGTTAATATTATTTGTTTTATAATTATTTTATAGATTTTTGTAATGTTTGGGGAAATTTGAGAAAAATGGAGGTTGAGATTTCTCAATTTGTATTTCTTCACAGCATTGGCAAAGGTAGGAATTAAGCAAACCTTATTTCTTCTCCATATGTAAATTGTACAGAGTGCAGATTCACTGCTCTTTCCAGTTTCAGACATAATGGAGGAGACCCATACAGATTTGTGGGTAATATTGAGTTCTATTTTAAATATATTCTTGTCTAGTGTTGAAAAGCTGTGACTCATTTTGAATATTCATTACAAATTATGACCTGTCTTCTAGGTTGTGCATATCTATTAATTTAGAAATGTTACAGAAGTGGCAAGGATAGACTTGCTTTGACCTGTGATGGCCAAAGAATTCCCACTAAAATATCTTAGCCATCAGACATGGCTAATTAATGATCAATAATGACTATGGAAACTGCTAGAATGTTTTTGGAGAAGTGTAACCTGACTGTATTAATTGTAATTGCAACTGGCTAAAATTCCTTGAGGGCTAATTTCCTTTCCTTTCCTTTTTTTGTGTGATTTTTTTGTTGATTGGTTGGCTGGCTGGTTGGTTGGGGTTTTGGGTGGTTTTTTTGATTGTTTGTTTTGCTTTGTTTTTGGTTGGTTGTTTCAGGTTTTTCTGTTTTATTCTCAGTAATGAAATTGTCTTGTACTTTTTTTTTTTTTTCAGCAATCCATTCACATTTTTTTTCTCAAAAAGATAATTTACTAGATACAATTCCCCAGCAGCTCCAGTTTCCTCTTGAGGCTGTGAAGATGAAGGCACAGTCATTCCCAAAATGAGTGTTGCCAGTCTCAAAAAGTATTTTCTCCTTTTCTGGCAGGGGATATAGAAAAGAAGATACATGAAATATATGGAAGGTGAATATAAAATTCAGAGTATCTGTTACCTGAACTGATAAAATACACTGAACAACTGTCCCTTCTTCACTAGTTTACAGTAAAGAGCTGAATCTGTGAGTTTTAACTGCACAAACTGAAAATGCTAAGCCAACTGAAATCCCATGTGACTTAGACCTTGGCTGGAATCATGTGTCATTACCGAGATTTTCTACACTGGTTTTACTATTTTTTAATGATTTCTTTTCAGTTTGTGGCTTTTGGCATCAGAAAGGCAGCTTTCTTTGTAGAAGTAACCTTTTTCATCCTAAAATTGCTGACAGAACATGAGATCAGAATAATATACTAAAATATTTATCCCAGATTATTCAGGGGGTTTTAACCTCATAATCTGTAATTTCATAGTTTCTGGAACCCAGCCTAATACTTCTGGATGTTATTGTGACTGTTGTTTGCTCTTCTGCTTTGCTTTTTCATTTGTTTGTGTTTGTTTGCTGTTTGATAGTTCAATTGAGTGGAAATAATCTTGTTTATTTAGTGAATTTAACTTAATGGGTCAAGCAGCAGAAGAGCAGAATAAGTACTTACAGTTTTATTTATGAATTTTTCTAACTACTGATAAATCTGATATCAGCACACATTTACAATTTAGCTTGAACAGTGTTATTTACTGAAAGTCTCCATCTCTGCAAAGGTCTTTCATGTCTTCACAAAAAGTAAGAGGTGGAGAGACCTGAGAGAAGTAGAAAATCCTTCATGATCCCAGAGTGTGGAGTATGTGATTGCAATGGGAAGCATGGAGGTGCACATCCCAGGTGGATGTGCACGTTATCCTTGGGGATGCTCGGCTGGTGGCCACCCCCCATGCTGAGCAGTTAACTCTGGTTTAGCTGTTCCTCACATCTGCCACCCTGACTCCTATGACACAAAGATGACAGTGTGCTACCTGCACCTAACTAGCAGAGTAAGAAAGATGGAAAAAATTACAAGAATGGGAGAAGTTAGGGAATGACTTCCAGATGAGAAACAACTACACTAGCATGGTTCTTCCTGGGGAAGCAATGACCAACATTGTTAACAATACACATCTATGTATGTGTATACATGGGGAAGTGAACAAGGAATTACTGCTTTTTTCAACCCAAGAAATAGGTGCTGCCACTGGAACTAGGAAATGGCTGGTTGAAAGTAGCAAGAAGAAATGCTTTTTAAGGATATATTGTAATTTGGATCGCCTCAACTAGAAGTCAGAAGTTTATGAGTTCCAAAGGCAATTAGCTAGATTTGTACATGAGAAATTAGTGATGCAAACTCTGGCTTTAAAAGTACCTGTGTTCTTATATTATGCCCCAGGCATCTGCTGTTAAGAGAGAGCAGTGCACGCTAGACAGATTTCTGCTATGTTCTCTCAGTGCTGCTCCTCTCAAGGTGCAATTGTAGCCCGCAGTTCAGATACGTGATTGCAGTGTGATGGCAGCTACAACCTCACAGGCTTTGACATAGGCTGAGGAGCCCATCAGGGATCCTGCATAATATTTGGCAGCTGAAAGCTCTTATCTGCAGGGGTTGCAGTTAAGGCTCTGAATTGCAGTGTGCCCCGATGAATTCAACAGGCAGGTGGAGGCAGACCTAGCCAAGGAGTGTCGCTATAGGACACCAGAGAACGAGACTGACTCCAGTCCAGGTCAGAAGGTAAGAAAGAAGCAAGTTTATTACTTGATTCCACTTATATAATTTTCAGACAGTGGCTAGGGATTGGAGGATGAGGTTGCCACCTCTGCAACCAGACTGGCCCATTCAACAGTCCTTCTACATTCTCCACCTCAAAGAGAAAAATGTAAACAACAGAAAAACAAGTTACAAAAATATACATTGTTTACATGCAAGTCCGTGAGAACTCCATTGCGACAAAGGAGAGCAAGGCTGTCCTGCTCCTGTGCCAGAGGCTGCAGCCCCTGCAGCAGGGGCAGTACAACTGCAGGACTGGCTGCACCTCAGCCATCTCAATTCACAGCTTGCCTCTGCAGCACAGACCTCCAGTAACAAAGCTGAGATGGGCTGCATGCCTTCTGTTCTGTGGTAATCGTGGTGGAGAGATGAATCCAGGCAACGTTGGGAATAACATCCCAAATTGCTGCAGCTAGATTTGTCAGATTTCATCTGTCAGCTCCCTTAAATGCATGACCTTGGAAAAGCGCTTGTTATAAAAAAGGATTATTACTGATGCAGTTTCTCTGTTGCTTCTGCTATGACTTAGAAAATTTTAACTGCTCCAAGAAGGAGGCTAAGTCTTCAGATTGTGCAGTCTCATTTTTGTTGTTTCTCATAGGATGCTGACTTACCTTTAAGTAACATACTGCTTTGTTTTGTGCATTCCTATCCTCCACATGGAAGAATGTGGAATGACTGTTTTTAAAAACTGGGTGCTTTTAAGCTACCCCATAACCCACTTGTCCTTACAGATCAGCCATGACACCACCCAATACCTGGGAGTAGGTTTTTAATGACTAGATTGTACTGTAAATAGCAGGTATGCTTTCAGTTCTCTTGCACCTTACCAGTTTTCATCTGATTCTTGTAAGAGTCTATAATGTAAAAATTCACTTGGTTGATTTTTAACCTCATGAGCTGATATCTCACTTGGGAGATAAACAGTGCCAGAGCCTCACTACAGAAACTACTGTGTATCTTTCTCTCCAGAATGATATCAGTTTGTTGTGAGACAGATTTCTGAAGAGTCTCAAAGTTAATAAACCTTTTAAATACACTTTAGTAGCCGTATTACAGGCTCAGCATCTGTGAGAAGACAGGTTATTAAAGGAAGACTTACCTGGCTGAGCACCAAAACATTGTTAGACATGTACAGTGCAAACAGAGAATGCTTC
Source organism: Brachypodius melanocephalos (assembly GCA_013398615.1). Classification (NCBI taxonomy): domain Eukaryota; kingdom Metazoa; phylum Chordata; class Aves; order Passeriformes; family Pycnonotidae; genus Brachypodius; species Brachypodius melanocephalos. The sequence goes on along the minus strand of VZSR01003807.1, from coordinate 12,709,555 downwards.
GTGTATTTTTTCCAAGAAAGGTAGTAATCGCTCAGCTGATTATCTTTGTAATTCCTACAATATTCTGTAGGTGGGTGGCAGGGTAGCTCTGGTCATCTCTGCACAAATCTAAACATCCTTATTTCCTGAACTATCAGTCCCCCCACTTCAGACCCCAAACCATCAGTTGAGAGCATCACCCTGGGCAACTCCTTCAATCCCATCTTCCTGAATCCCAAATGAGTATAATAGTAACCTGCCCACAGGATACTCAGTTGATCCATACAAATGTGTTATTACCTGCTCAGTATATTTTTTTTAATTGTAAAAGAGATGACATTAAATTTATGGTGCTCAGTGATAATTTGTGCAACTAATTAAATCTGTGGTGGGTTATGCTGCTTTTTTGAGTGCTTAATCAGTCACACAAATGCTACCTCCATTCATGAAAGCAAATGCTAAAATAAATAGCTTCTGATAATTTATGCCTTAAAATAATAAAAAGCCCAAGGAAGTTAAGTGTCAACCTAATGTTAACTTTGAATATAAAACAGTTTGCTGAAACCAGGAAGCAATTAAAACATACTGTTTTATAGAGTCCTTTATAGCTAGATAGTTTTTATAGGTCTATGTCTACTGGGGTTTTTTTGGAGGGTGAGCCACAGTTCAGTTTTGCCCAGGAAATAACAAATGGGATGCAGAACACATCAAAAATGCAGCTGTTTTTAGTAGGTAAGTGTGTGGTGGTGTTTTTCTTATGGGGAGGAGGGAGTAAATAAATCCAGCATGCAAAGCTTGCCTCTACTAATTCTGCTCTCCATTCAGAGTATCCAATTTACTCCACTATACATATATTTTCATGGATACTGGCTCATCTACATGTGCTTCTCACACAGAGGTTCTCCTGTCCTTGTCACCCAGTGCTTAAGAGATGTACTCTTCTTTACAACTAAAAAATTAGCAGCAACTCTGCTTCTCAAGAGATACATAAGAATAATAATAAATCTGATTATGCTAATAAATATGAAAATCACACAGAAGCAGCAGGCCAGATATAATTCCTTTTGATTTTTCCCCTTTACCATGTATCTCTTATCCACATAGGGAGCCAGTGTTTTCTATGAATTTATACTTTGAGTGTATGCTTTGCTTGATGAACCCCTGCAGGAACAAAAGGGATTTGAAATTAAATGATACCTGGTGTTGTACCTGGATATGATGTTGCTGGGTTGGAAAGTGTTAGAAGGCTGCTGTCAAGTAAGACTGTGATCTCCAGGCCATTGTAGCTCTAGCTAGGGGTGCTAAACACCCCTAAATATGGCTAAAGGGAAGGCTTGATTAAGGTCCTTGATACAAATGAAACAGCTGGAAAGATTAGCAGTTCCCTTCACTAGCAAAAGGCTTCATGTAAGGGAATGATTAAGAGTCCGAAATCACCAATTACAGGTAGAGATATAAGGCGCTGGCTTTAATAGGGAATAGAAGAAAGGAAAAGACCCTGGGGCACAGAATAGACCAGGAAGGCAACCTTGGCAATTGTGAATGTGAAAATCACCTAAGTTTGGAGATACAGGATTGCTGTGTTTTCAGTAACTCAGTAAAAATGCATCAGAGAACAGACCCGATTGCATCATTCCTTTCTCCTTTTAACAAAAGTGCTTTTTATTTCCTTTCTCTGCCAGCACTAACATGTCCCTTGGGCTAAAGAGCATATGCAAATAGCAGAGCTTACTTACGAATTTGTAGACAATGAAAGAGAGTATCTGAATAATTTGTGTTATAATTAATTAGAAATATGTCTGCTGCTAGCAATTAGTCACTTGACACGAGATTTTTGGGGAGTCCCAAATAATCTTCACACAAAGTATTATAGGCTTTCAACACTTTCCAGGCAATTAAAGTTTATTGAGTACTGTAAGTATTGCTCATATCTGAGACCCATAGCAAAGAAAATATAGAAGGAAAAGTGTCCTAGTTGTTGGTATACACTTCTGAAGTTTCCTTCTGCAGAAGCTGACACATCATACCCATCAAAAAAAATGGATCCTCTCTCAGAATCATTGCCATGTCCTAGTTTTTCTGTGGGACTGAGACACTTGCGCTAACATTCAGAGTATCTTTTCCAGAGTAGTCATCAGCCACTTCCCTCCATGGGATGTGGATAACAGTCCTGACTAACAAAGACTAGTCACTGCCCCCATTTGTTTTTTGTTGACTTTTCTTTCAGGCATGTGGTGTCAAATCTTCTGTTATTCTTCCTGAAGGTAACCTTACTGTGTTCCCATTGTTTTGGAAAAAAAGATCAAATAGAATGACCAGAAAGAAAGATATGATGCACTAGTCATTTTGAAAATGTCTTTTGAAAAGTAACTAATTCTTCTTGAGCTCTCCTGTATAGAAAAACTTAAAAAGGTGAAACCCCAAAACTAGAACAGCAAAATTACACCCTGTTTTCTTCTTTAGTAACAGCCTAAATAAGGGATAAAAGAAACAACTTTTAAAAAATATTTTCTCAAAAAGATACCATACTCTCATTTAATTCTATATTTTTGATAAATATTCCATTTTATCAGCCATATGTACTGTTGGGCTTGATTCTTTCTTACTACGTTGATTGGGAATTATTTTATACTCTTAATTTAAAATTCTTTATTAAGAAATTTAGCCCTGTGCTATTCAATATTGCTATTTACTTTTGTTCCTGAGGTCCATTAAATTAGCAAGATGCCTCATGTTTAGTTATGCCACCATTTCTTTCTGCTTTCTTTGTTGGCAGATTGTTGTCATACCCAGACCTCCAAAGAATGGGGTCATGTGTGGACCTTAGTCAAGGCTGCTATGAACATCATTTAGTAACAGTAGAGCAAAATACGTAGTAAACTTAACTGAGCAACTGAACCTGCTTCCTATATTTATTCTCAATCATCCAATTGTTATAGAACAGGATACATAAAAACTTCTATCTAGTAAACATTCTTTTCCATTACTTTGTTTCACACTTGAGGTAACTAGATCTAACTTAAACCATTTTATGATGACACACATTTTCACTTCAGTTCCCAGACTGAAGCACAGGCTCCATCCATTATTGCCATGACTTTTTTTTAAAGTAATTTCAATTTCAAAATTCCACACATCCATTATTTAAAATTATAAGCATGGGAAAACATCAATTTCAGTCTCTTGGGCTTCTGGAATACACTTTCTGCAGTGAATTCAGATAAGTTACAGCAGAATCTAAATGTGTAGTTTTAGCCAGCCAGCCCTATGCTGCCCCAAATAAATTCCCCAAGCAGCAGTTAGTGAGGTGGTCAAAACTTGTCAGAAGGCTTTTTCCTTCTAATTTCCATAATTCAAAAGCTATGATAACGTAATAATACCAAGATAACAATGCCAACAAAATCTTGCCAACTGAATTGTAAATGAAAGGGGTGCTGCTGTTGTCCAGCCTGCTGCCGTGGACTAATTCCCTTCAGCCCACAGCAGCAGGAGGGCAAAGGACAATGACAGCAAAGAGGAGTCTGGATGTTTGCAATGAATCAGCACAGGACACAAAGGCTGAATGGATGTCAGCATAACCTGGTGTCCCCATTAGCACCCTTCAACTTCCCATTAAAAAATTCACTCTATCAAATAAGAATGAAGTACAAAAAACAAGGCAAAATGAAAATTCAGGATGACTGAAAGGATCAGAAAGAGTATTAGAAAGGAAAGGGCTATAATGGAAAAGTCCAAGTAGATGGATTAAAGCAGGTGTGGTAGAACATTCCTTTGTAACAGCGTAAAGTATTAAGAGCTAGTTAGGTATAACCAATTAAAGTTTTTCTCCTATTAAGTATAAGGATTGGTTCTTAATATTATAATTTTTACTTTTAGGTGGACAGAAGGCATTTTTCGAACATGAGGGAAAGGTATGACCTTTTACAGCCTACTGGCATAACATTGCTAAGGACTGGCTTGACCTAAGAATGTGTCCCATCGATTTTAATGCCACTACTCAGATGAACAGGTTTATATAATTGAATGCAAGTTTGCATATCTGAGTCTTAAATTAGAAAAGAGACAAAAAATGAGGCAAGTTAATGAGCATTATGAAATATTTCAAGTTAATATTTTTTCCCTAATCTCATATTGTAATAGTAAGAAGGGAATCATCTGCTCTGCTAGAAATTTCAAACATCATTTTCTGAAAACAACAAATAGGCTTTTTAGATTAAAGACTTTTCATACAAGCCAGAAGAATCAATGATTCATTCATCTCAAGAATTTTGGAAAATATTTGTTTGCTTCTTCCATTTTGTATTCCAACTTTCTTTAAATTGTCACTCTGTTTTCGTTCCTAACCTAGACAAATAAAATAATTAAAATATGTTTGTATATATTTTATTAACAGCTAGAAACATTTTTTTTTCTTGTAAGTAAATATCATCCCTGACATTCTTCATATGGGAACAAAAAGCAAAGGAGAAATTACGGCAGCTATAAATCAGCTTTGTGGTTTTGATAATTTAATACATTTTTCATGGGTTGCTTTCTCTGCCTGGCATCCTCATAACAACTCAGTTGGCATGCAGCTTTGCAAGCTCATCTCTTTCCTGCACTCTCTTTTCCTTCCCAGTGTAATATACTTCAAAGGAGTCTAGATTCCAAGCAGTGTTTTGCCAGGTGTACAAGCCAAAGACTCATCTTTTAATCCCTTACATTCGCATGATCCAATTCTCCAGATTAAAAATTATTTCATTCTTTTATTGTATGGGCAGAGCAATGAATATTATTGTAGAGTTAGTAAGTCTAAGTGGCTATGCTGATGAGCTAACTTAATCCTTTGGAAGGGGATAATAGGGTAATAAAGCACGAAGGAATAATCTTAGTCATGTCTCTCTGGTATTCTGACAATTGCACCCTGTTCTAAAGCAGTCTCATGTAAAGCCACCAAAGAAAAAATGACTGTAGTCGTCAACTGCACAGATGAGGGAAACGTCCGTGCCTATGTCAGTCATTTTAATGAGTCACAGGAGGAGGGAAAGTGCAGGAACAAATTAAACACAACAGTATTTTTCTCCCTTCCCCCCAACAAAAGAAAGTGAGAATAGTTACAATTTCATTTGCTTTTAAAGCACAGCACTTGGGTAATAAACGTCCCCTGCAAATGTGCTGAGCAAACACCTCCGCATTCATCAATATGCGGGAGCTGTTTATTGCCTCATAAACTTGGAAGCAAGTGATATTGTCTCCTAAATCAAGGGTTGCGTGGACATCCTAGGCACTGTAGGAGAACAGTACATCCAGACAATGCTGATACTTAAATTAATGGTTCTAGTAATGACTGAAAGGCGCTTTGTCACTACTAAAAAAGTTAGATATAGATTAAAAGTATGTCTAGGACACAATGTATATATGTTGTGACAGGGATGTGTGTATGTATGTGTCTCATTACAGTTTTTATTACTTTGGCATAAAAACTTACTACTCCATGCAGTTTTGACTTAAATGTGGGTTGAGCTGCCAATACAGGGTCAAACTTGCTTTAAGCTTAGTTTGTGTACAAACCCAGTTTCTAAATCTGTGGGAAGTATGGCTTGGATTGTGAAACTGTGTTAGCTTTATCGATTTCAAACCAGATTAAGGAACTAAAAATAATCTGAATTCCACAGTGTCCATTTTCTGAAAATTATTTATAAACACTATAGAATTAGCTGACATTGTACTGTAGATTTCTGATCTGCAGTGTCTCAAGCTGCTCCTATCTTCTTTATCTGAAAGGAGAGAATGCACAGCTGGAAGGCATTACTCCTGCCTTAATGTTCAAGATACAAAATCAGTGTAGGAGAGGATGTGACAAGAATCGAGGAGGGACTGACTGATCAAGTGATGTGTTTTGCTTTCTGTGCCTAGCAGTGTCCATATTGCAACAAGAAGGACTAATTGCTTCCTGAGCAACCGTAACTTTAATAACAGCAGGGAAATGCAGCGGAATGTGAATTAGACTTCCATGTAAACCAGCCATCTCGCTATATGCCATGAGTCCCAGGCAAACCTGAGTAGTTCATGCTTTTCATGATGTTGAGGGAAACTAATTTAGTAGTAATATAGGTACACTTACCCTCACTTCTGTCACATCTTCTCAAGGCAATCAACCATGCTGCTAGATCATCCCCTATTTTGCAGAGAAACAGCACAAAGGCACTGAAACAAAAAATACTCCTTCTCATCTCCTCCTCATCTTTTACCCCAGAATAATTTACAATTACTAATGAAATACTGATACTACACTATAGTGGAGGTTTCCCATCTTCACATTGTTCTGGGAAAATCCTACTGTGTAAGGGAACAACAGTACTCTATTTGAAATAATTTATACTTATTTATTTATGGAATATTTTTCCTGATAAATTGTGTTTCCGATGATCTTATATAAGCATTTAGTACCACAGATTTCAGTTGTGCAAGCAATGATGCACTACTGCTGATGTCTCAGGAGGGTGCAGTATAAACTCCTTACCAAGCCCATGTACTGTTCTGATTTTAATCTTTTACTTTGAGTAGTCTTTGAATTAGTCATGTCCATTGGAGCATTAGGATTGTTTTCTGATTAGCAAAATAGGTTTTTGGGTAAGTAAGTAAGTGAGTGAAACTAATCTGCAAAAGGGAAATATTTTGTTAAACATCAGACCTCTCATAATATAACAGCTTAAAATGAAAATGAAATAAAATTGTAATTTCTGGGTAAAGTCGACAGGAGCCCAATTCAGATTTCAGATTTTTTTATGACATCATTACTAGCATTCAAGCAGTGCTGAGAAAGAGTAAAGCAGCTGAATAGCTTTATGCCACTGTCTTACATATTCTAAAAGGGGTAATAGTGAACAGAAAATTAAGCATGCATATGTAACGTGACACAGTTGAAATGAAGCATAGCAAAATTTCAGGCTGCCTGTGCAAAAGCTGTGCACCACTGAGCCCTGACTTAATAGCCCTCTCTGTGTAATTCTGTTGTAGCCTGGATAGAATACTAGGTATGTTTTTGATTTATCATGTCACTAGAATGCAGCTGATAAACTAAAGCAAATCCAGAGAATGAGAACAGGAAGATGAACTTGCTGGAAAACAAAACAAAACAAAAACACAAAACAAAAACAAAAAAACAAAAAGTCAAGTACATGCAACTTAGTGAAGGAGTAACTGAGATGAAATATAACAAGTTTTAAATTTTTATAGGGTATGAATGCTATAAGGAGAAAGAAAAATTACCTTATTGCAAAGCAAAGACAAAATCCAGAAAGCTCCTTTAATTTTGGAGTACAATGGAGTATGATCCCCAAAGGAGTAGCAGAAGACCTATCCATTGGGAATTTAAATGAGTTTTGACAAGACAATAGAAAATTAATATCAAATACTGTTCTCTGTTATCAGGCTTTGGCTTTGGTGATGTAACAGCATCTCCCTCTTGCTTCCTTTCCGGGAATTAAATAAGTGGTTCATTAGTATTTTCTTACCACAGAGAGGAAAAAAAATTCGATTGCCTAGTGAAGCAGCAGTCCAATATTTGTATTTCTGCTTGGAGAAGCATTGCAAGATTTTTAACAGGTGAAATACATCTTCTCACAAGGAAGAGGTGTGCCTGGTGTTGCCTTCTCATTCTGGAGAAGGCAGTCTCCAGGCAGAGTTCAGGGTGTGGCACCCTTGAAATACTGAAGAGATGTGCTATAAATCCCTAATATATAAGAAGTACATATATTTGGTACTTTCTAGGCACAAAATCTATTTCATAGCTATAAAATAAACAGATGCAAAGCTACAGTGTATTGTGCTATGTTCCCAAGCACAACCACAGGATAATTCTCTCTTTCTGTAAACACATCCTGAACCTCGTACAGAAAATTCAGCCCACTTGGTAGCAACAACTTCTCTTTGCCTAGAATGGCTCTGAGTTCTCATTGTCTGTGTCCTCCTTTCCACTTCATTTGCAGTCCCTGACAATTTTGATCCTCCTCTTTTCCTTTCAAAGTCCTCTATGGACATGCTCTCTCCTCACCCTTTCAGCCCATGTCCTTTCATGCTCTTGCTCTACCTGTAGTTTCTCTATCACTCCTGCTCTAATAATCATCAGCTTTCTGCATTTTCTCCTCTGGTGCTTTTTAAAACCGTCTAAATCAGGTACATTCACACAGGCAACATTCCATAAGCACCCTTTTAGTTGGAAAGCGGCCGCACTACTAGAATTTAAGTGGCTATATTGCCTTTGACTTCAGTGAGGCCAAGATTTCAATCTTACAATGCTCACATTTCTCTACTGTCTCAAAAGCAGGAAATTACGAAGTCCCTAGGCAGTACAAATACAGTTATTTGTGCCATACAAAATGTAGCCTGGTTATAAGACTATTACTTGCTTGGCTTTTCAGTCCTACCAGAATACTTTGGCAGGCTTTCTGCAAAGGTTAACAAAAGTTAGATAAATAAGGGCTTGGTGCACTTAGATACTTTATCATTCCATAATGTGTCTTGCTCTATCTGTGTATTCAGCCAGAAGAATATTGGCCATGTTCCTGTCTCATTTCTAAATGCTGGCAAGCTAACTGTAATCAAGGTATTCCTTTTAACAGGATTGATTTAGAGCTAAATGGAGCTCTCTACTCCTTGCAGCTTCGGGTCCTTCAAAAATCAGAGAACATTCAAGTTCTGAATAAAAGTAATAGCCATGCAGTTTTGTCCTCACTAACTTTGTTTTCCTTTTTCCATGTTCTTTATGGAAACTTTCTCTTCATTTTTAAGAGAAAAAAAATAATATTTGTTATTCTATCTCATTCTTCCTCATACTTGAAGGCTCCGTGACATTCAGCCATTTCATTCTTGATGCCTGATTTCTCCTTCCTCTGGCCATAATCTTTTCTCTTTCTCTAACCCTCAAGGACATACTATGGGAGAGGAATAGAAGCTCAGTGTAAATTACTAAGAGAAAGAGAAGAATGAGAGAGTATTAAACAAAAGTGGTTGATAACACCCAAAGAAAGAAGAATGAAAATAACACGTAAATGAAGAAAGCAAAGAGAAAAACAAAATGAACAAGTGAAAAAAAAGGGGGTTAAAGTGGGGACTGTGATCAAAGACTATGTAGAAGACTTGGTCAAACTTTGTACAGAAGAAAAACAAACAGAAAAGGCAGGAAATGTAGAAAAATCATGGAGAAAATGTAGGAAAGTCATGGAGACCTCTTATTGGGCAAAAGAAATGTGGCAGGAGGAAAGAAAATGAGGTAAGGAAATTAAAGTTCAAAGTTGTTCCATTGCATAGTGTTTCAGATTTTGATAGAACTGTTACATTCAAAAGATCCATACAAGGTAATAAGCATGTATAAAATCATAAAATATTTAGTTATTATTTAGGCAAGACACATATAATTTTATCCCTGATCCAACACAGCACTCAAGCACTGGGTTAATTCCCATGAAGTCAAGCAAAACTAAGTATTTTACTAAAATGAGTCTAAGCTCCCTCCAGATTACTCAAGATGTATTGGTTGAATACTCTGCACTGAGAGTTTGGGATTTGTGTTGTTCAAACACAAGAGCTATCTCATGGCTTCTCAGTGATTTTAGCAAAATAATTAAATAGGAAGGGGCTTGAAGGAAAAGGTGGAGCTGGGCTGGATAGCTGAGGGTACAACTTCCTGCTCACCTACCCCCAAGGGGACAAAGTTACTCTTTCCTGCCTCCCAGCAGCACCTTTTCCAGTATCTCCTTGGTGTCCAGTCTCGTTGCCCAAATCTCCAACACAGTCAAAGCAGGCGGCATTTTACTGCTCTATGGTGTCTCCAGCCTCCTGCTGCTACAGCCAGCCCTGTGCAATGCTACTGCCTTGCCTTCCTGCATGACCTACACAGATTTTGTTCCAGAGAAAAGCTGTGCACCAGGTCTGACAGAATCAGGAAGCACTTACTGCACCAACACAGAATTGAAGTTCATAGGATCCTTATGCAGTTGAGCACTAACACAGCACGGAGTTTCCTTTTCAGTGTTAGAGCAGCTTTAGTTCCTTCTTCACCCACCAGCCTACTGGAGATGTCACTTCTGATATTCCATCTCTGCACATGCTCTGGGTGTATCATACAACCAATAAACCATTCACAATCCACAGTTATTCTGCACATGAAGTCACATTCCATATTTCAGGAACTGGTCTGATACCTTCTTTACTTTGGTATGATTTGGTTTTTCAGGCTGGGCTGAGCAGAGCTAGGAGCTGTTTTTGGTAGAGATGAAGTTGCAGTCGAAACATGATAAAAATGAATAAATGAAATTCCATCAATGTATTGCAACCCGAAAAAGCATCTAATAAGGGATTCCATTGAAGAGTTCATGCACTAAACCTCACATACACCTCAGCACAATTCTAAGAATTTGTAAATTAATCACATAGAATAATATTCTGGTTAACACCTTGTCACCCAGTGTTCACACCAACTCCCATAGGAGTTGAGGGTCACTCTCTGCTTTGAATATCGAGTCAGTACTTTCTTCCTATTCCCTAGGGAAATGATGGCTTGGACACTATGGACCAGGAGCTTTCAGGGGCTTTCACTTTCAACTGAATGGAAAGGAAGTTTTTCAGTGGGCAGCAAAGGAGATAAAAAAATCTTCTAATAAAGATTTCACTTCTCAGTGAAATAGGCATCCATGCAGGCAGGAAGCAGGTTGAAGGCATACTGGCAGCAGATAAATCCTCCAGCTCCACTTTCTTTATCCCATCTCTGCATCACAATACATTGAGTTGTCATCTGCCATTTGTGTATTCATTCTAATTCTTTCTGCCTTGTTATTCTGTCAATTTCTTAATCTATTTACACTGACTTTATTTTCAGTGTGTCTATTGTGACAGCAAATCCTAGAATTGCCTTGGGTGTTGTCTGAATATGGCCATTATCAAATCATAATGTCTACCCAGATGAGGAACCGTAAAGGCCCTAGGCATCAGTAGGAGTCCTTAACAGCTGCCTGCAGTTTAGACCTGCATATCAATTTCCACCTTGGAGGATCTGCTGCAGTATTATAAGGTGAATAGGCACTGTGTGTATTAAAATTTGGATTAGTGGCTCAACCAAAACGTTCACTTTCCCTCCCTCTCTCTCTTTGTCTCTCTTTTTTCACATTAATAAACTTGCTATCTCCATCTTTTGTTGGTAAACTATATAAAAATGCAAATGATCCAGAATCCAATTAATTTCTGGAAGGTTGCAGCTGTTTTGGGCCCTATTCACAAAGACATGTGGTGTGTGTGCGTGCGTGTGTGTGTGTATGCGTGTGTATGCATCTGATTGCTAAGAAAATCAGGCCTTATTATTGAAGCCTTGACTCTCAAAATTTGAGCTATTGTTCTTTGCCAGTGCTGATGCAAACAGATAATTTCCAAATTGTATTCCACGTTTATTAAAGTGGCAGAAAATGTGGCTAATTTCATACAAAGCTGGGAAAAGGTGGAGCTTGAGAGCTGAAATAGGAGATCTGGGAAATCTGTTTCTATTACAACAAAGAAAAGTTTATCTAATATCTCAAAAAGCATTAATTACTGTGAGGCACAGGCGAACACATTGTGGATTTCTTCATCTGTTTTGTCATTCTTCATTGCTTTATTCTACTACTGTGAGTTGTTTGGCTTCATTTGGTGTTTTGTTTTGGGGGATTTTTTTGCTTATATCTACTGTGTAGTTATGAAATTGAGACCATCTTGGGAATATTTTTCATTACCCCAGCCAGGCTTTGAACGGAAATTTATCAGGGCCAGACAGTTTGAAACAACATATATAATTGTTCCCATTACTGGTTAAATTTGGGCAAGACACTCAGGACTGACTTTTCAATCCATTTTTTTATATTAAAGGGCTCCATTTATGGCTGCCCAGTTTGCACCTGAAGCTGAAGCAACAAACATCAAAACACACAACATTAACAATGCTATGAGCACATGGGTCTCACAATGATACACATTGATCTCCTGTGTATCTGTTCCTTCACATTAATTATGTTATCCATGAGCAACAGCATCTTATTTTCTATTACATTTATGTCTTTGTCTGCTCTTGTCTGCCTTCTCTACTGTATAATATAGATTCAGTATATTTTTGTCACTGGGATATCACTGGGATATTAGTACTCTTTCTCCTCTACCTAATGAAGCCCAAAGGAGTTTAATATCCATGAGACCTCTTCCCCTGTGTTTTTCTACCTATTTGTTTAAGTTGGCCAACCATTCAAAATTTATCCAAGTGAAGGGAGATAGAGCTGAGTATAGCATGACAATAAACCAGGCTGAAGGCAATTTTTCCTTTGGTGTAAAAAATCTGGGAATCTTATTTCATCTTAAAACAAAGGGTTTGTATTTTTCTATAACAGTCAATAAAGAAGTACAAGCATTGCTGATAAGGAAGGTGAATTTAGAAACATTATCTGTCATCCTCATTGTTACAAGCATTTGGTGAAATTAAAGCCATCATGGAAATCCTACATTTCAGGTACATAGGAGCCTATTAGACATATGTAGAGCAAGCCCTTCTCAGTTTATTACAGTCAGCAGTTTCAGCAGCAAGTGCATGCAAGGCTAAATTCAGCCTTGTGCAGGGAGCTCGTGTTAGGTCGGAGCACCATATAAATCCCACTTGAGCTCTAAAAATAGAATTCCAAAGTGGAATTTAAAGCCCTGTGCTAGCGTCTAGTACAGGCAAGAATTTAATGAAGAGGAGACAGTTTTTGCCAAGGTTGTGATAGCCTCTCTAAATACAGTCTCCCTCACACCAGCCTACAGAGGCAGCAATCAGGCCAGTTTCACCAAGCATGGCTTTTCACTGAATAAGGTGCTGAGACGCCTTGATTAATAAGAATAGGTTCCTTTATGGGCAATAAATTGAAGGTTGCTCTCTTCCCAGGGACAGAGCTAAAGGTTTGATCAGATAACTGGGGGTTTAAGTTAAATATTTTACAGGGAAAGCTTTTCTTCTTTTGGCTTTGTTGTGGCTGGTAATGTACAGAGATAATGCATATTGAGAGCAGTGATAACAGAAAGAATAAGCAGATCTACAGCAAGAAAAATGGCAGAGAGGCTCCCATCTCAAGCACAGTTCTGGAAAGCCTGGGAGGAGAGATACAATCGATTAGGTTATGTGTGGATCAGCTGTAACTGCTTGTCTTTCTGCCAAAGCAACCTCCAGTGTTAGAGCCATGCAGGGGAGCTGACCATTGCAGGGCAAAATCAGGGTGTAATCCCTGTGCAGGATACTTTATTTCCACTGTCATGTAACAGTCTCTGAATAAAGAGCAGTAAACGTTCAGGTGATGTCTTTATTCAGAAGTCTCGAGAAAGCACCAAAGACTTCCCAGAACTGCAGTTCTGGTAGAGGTGCTGGAGAGCAAACTCTCCTGCTACTTTCCGTAGTCTGGAACGCAGAAGATATTTCACAAAATTATGTGATATATAAAGTCTTAAAACTGAGAGGGTCCTTGCATGCAAAGGAGAAGAATTTAGAAGAGTGTAAGTAACAGCTCCATCTGCTGATGCCGTCTTTATAGCAATTTAAGTCTCTTTTATATAGCCCCCCTACCTTCACTGCCTTCTTTCAAATTTAGATCCTTTTCTTCTTTCCCGGTTGGCATCATTATCTGAAATAATTCAGATAATTCAGATTTGTAGTGAACAAAGTATAGATATTTCTTTAAGGTAAGAACTACACTGGAAGATTATTGGAGATCCTGGCAAACAGTCCCAGATCACTAGATAAGGTGATTTCTGTCATAATTCCTTTGAGAGTAGAAGGAGGAAAAGTCTGTCCCTCTCAAATAAGAAATGGCCTGTTAAAGTAATCAAAGAAAATAAATTTATTCATGTGAGTCAAGAAGAAACATCTGAAACTATATCATTTTCTTACAAGGCCTACCTCTGTAATGTGTGCATTGCCTTCTGCCAGGACTAGTTATCCTTAATGTGTATTGACAGGAAGTTCAAGATACCTACCATTTTCTGAAGTGTACAACACGTGTGTTATTCATTCCCTCATCACAGTTAATCAGACGCATTTTGAATATCCCAGGTGCAGAGATATTTTAGAAGAATGTAAGATCATATTAAGAGCCATTACTGGTAAGGCCAAAGGTTCAGCACCTATTTCTGCATGATACTTGCCCTTGCTGTTTTCCAGACTTCAGCCACGTTCATCCTGAATAGATGTGGTCACTGCATTTTCATAACTCTCAGCATATGACCAATCTACTTGCTTAGTTTCCCCTTTTAGTCTATGCATCCACAGTATCAGGAAATTATTTTTACACATCTACCACTGTGTTTGTTTTAAATATGGTTCTTAATATCTTCATTTGATGTTCCCTAGTTTTCATGTGGGAAGGATCAAGATCCATCCCTCTCTTTGTGTTCATGATTTCTCAGATTTCTGTCATGTTCTTACAGGTCATCCTTCTTTCCAGGATAACGTGTGCTAGCAGCTCCTGTTGTAGTTGCTGAGTGGCTTTCAGTTGCTGAGCCTTAATATGATGGCTGCTTTACTGCTTTGATCATTTTTGTTGCTTTTCTCTGAAATTTTCTGTTTTACCTGTATCATTTTTGAAAAAAAAGGGGACCTGACAGTATTCAGCACACACTATTCAGTGTGGGGTTGAGTGATGGTTTTCTGTAGCAGCACAGTGATGTTCTCTGTTTTGTTCTTCATTTATTTCCTAATGTTTTCTAACATTTGACTTGCCTTTGTGACTGCTATTAAGCATCAGGTTGACATTTTGTAGGACTATCTGTCATAACCTCAGATCTATCTCCTAAGTAGTAATGATCAACTCCATCATATTAATATGTGGAGTTAGAATTGGTTTTCCCATGTGCATTGCTTTCCATTTATCTACAGTGAATTTCATTTGTCACTTAATTGCCCAGTCACTCAGACTCATAAGGTTCCTCTGTAAGTTTATTTGGTCTCTGCTTGCCCTTGCTATCTTGAACAGCTCTATATCCTCATCAAACTTCCTGAATTCTCTATTCACCCACTCTCCCAAATCGCTTATGAATACAGTGACTATCCCAGCTGACAGCTCAGATTCCACTGGAACTGCAAGGGTGAAACACACTGTTGCAAAAACTATTAATTCACTTTTCCTATGTTTCCTCTCCATTAAACAGTTTCTTGTATATGTGGGGACCTCTCCCTTTATCCCATCACTGCTCAGCTTTCTTATAGACTTCTTATGAAGGATTTTTTAGGAGATCTTTGAAAATCCAAGTAAATTAAGCCAACTGAATTAACACCATCCATCCATACTGATCTCTTCAGAGAATTCTAGCAAATTTGGAAGACAAGTCTGTACATTATAAAAGGCATGTGGACTTTCCCAAGTTTGTCAAAATTATTAACCTGCTCCTTCTTAGGCTATTAATAATTTTATAAGCTGACAAATATTATATCTTCGGAGTTATTCCAAAGAGTATTTATTGGAACAGTATTTGAAAAGTGGGGTATTTTTGATGGTTAGAGAGGAAGTAATACTTTCCTTGGTATATATGCTTTTTCCATGTTGAACCCAGTCCTCTCCTATTTGATGGACACCACAAAGATGGGTATTCTACTCAGTGTGAAGGGACTACAGGTATCTGCTACAGCACTCACTGCTTGGAGGCATCTCCATTGGTGCTCTGTGTCAGAGCTGCATCCATCTCTACACAGCAAGAAGATCCAGTCATCTCGCATGCCTTGGTGACTTTTCTGGTTCACGTTAGCAACAGGACAGGGGTGAGAAAGGTGATGTCAAAATCTCCCCAAAAAGGTCATTTGTAATCTATGCACCTAAAGTGTTATGCTAAATATTTATGAGTGTTAAGCACTGTCACTTTATCTATTTACTTTTTCTATTTTGCATAATGCAGCAATAACCTATTGATTTGTCGTGATATAAATATAGCACTAGGAATAAGTCCTCTCTGTCAAATCCACCATCATTTTATTCAGCCTGGTAGAAAAGACAGAGGAAAAAGTGATGAAAAATAGCAAGGAAAAAATACATTTTTAAGGGTTAGTTCTTTTTTGTGTGCGTGTGTCTGTACTCTATTAATGTGCCATCTGCTGCTAGGACATAGATTCATTTACCATTACAGTGTTCTAACATGATTACCTTTTCTTCCTCTTCGAAAGCCACAAAGGGGCTAAATATAGATTTACTTAAAATTCTACGAAAAGAGAAGGTCCTTGCCTTAGACACAATGGTTCTCTTGATTTTGAGAGCATTACCACTGGCATTAAATGCAATTTACTTTATCTGATGACAGTTTGCTGAACAAGATCTTAAGTTTTAATAGGATCAGGACATAGATGGCAAGTGAAGAGAAGCATTGTGGGTGGAATTCATCCCACCCCATTACCCCTTCTTTAAGTAAGAACAAATTGAGCACAAAGAAGATATTACACTGTATCCAGGAGGTGGGCTGAGTTAGAGGGCATCAGCACATCCAGTCTCCAGGCTGGAACAGAGTCTGACGCCCTGCTGCATTTCCCCAGGTGGGTTGTTGCCCTGCTGTAGTACAGTTGTGAGCTCATTACTCAGATATATGCTCCTCTCCTCTCTATTCACCACTGCACTTCTAATTACGCTCTAGTTTATGATAGCTACTACAGGCTCATGCAGCAGCTCAGGATACCTGTTCTGTCAGCCATCCACCATTTACACAGGAGAACCTTTTTTTTTCCTAATGTCTCATACTATCACGGATAAATTTCATAGTATGATAAAGCCCTTCACCAATCAAAGCACCAAGTGTTAGAGGAGAAATTGGTTTCTCATTCAGAGTTATGGGACTATTATGACCTCCCACATTACTGCTGGTTCATTTGCAATCAGCTTTTTCATTATCTTTCAGCTACACCAGACCAGAATTATGTTAATTGCCCATTAACTACAGTTGGGTGATTCATTTATTCTTTTAATTTGGAGTATCGAAAATGGATCTAACCTCTATTTTGCTTTTAAAACTTTCTGATACAATCTCTGCCATTACTGAGGTGAAAGTAAAAACAAGATATCAATAAGACCATGTCCTTCACAGGGTATGGAGCCTCTATGAGCAGCACAACATCCGGTTTTTCTTGCAAAGTATTCTGCTAAGAATGATAAGTAGGTTTATCAGAAGAGTTCCTTTCTTTTTCTCTCCTTTTCTGCTGGTGTAGATTTTTCTGCATGTATACTGAAGTGTCTCAATTTTGGTTTTCACTATGTTATTTCTGCCTCTTTTAAAGGAGTTGGCCTTTCAAAATGTTCCCCTACCTAGCAAAAATTTGGATACGCTTTCCACGTGGCAAGCTTATCAAACATCTGGTGTTTTCTGCAGTTGAGATGTGTGGTTAGTGCTACCCAGGTTGAGAGTAGATGAGAGGGAAGACAACTGTTAGTGAGGGATGGAGTCACAGGGGCAGCTGTAAGGTCTGGGGAAAGTATAAGAGACTTTGAAATGCAGAAGGAGGAAAAAGGAAGGTCATGTTGGGTCATACAGGTATTTTGGTGTAGCCAATTTCAATTATAATTTTTAATGGACCAAGTCAGATGAGCACTTGGGGGTATGCTTTTCTGTGACATTCAAAGCAAGAGCAGCTTTGAAAAGTCTGACATTTGACACGACAATTTTTCTGGGTTTTTTATCTGGAGTTTTTGTACAAGGAAAAGTAAGGTACAGGGAGGGAGCACCAAAGCATGAAAAAAAGCAAATAGGCAGTGTTTTACTTTTATCATTCCTGGGGGATTTAAAATTACTTTGAAGATTAGATTGCAAATACTACGCACTTAAACCATAATCATTTTCAACTGAAAAATGCAATGAAATGGATGTGGTTTTTTGAGTTACATAGATATAAGTGTTTATGATAAATGTCTACATTTCACGATGTATGAAGCCAAAATTTGTGGGTTTTTTACTCCATCCTTTTTTTCTCTCCACTTTTTAGTACTTCGCTTTATTTTTTCATTTTCTTTCTGCAGGTTTTTGTTGCCCATCTTTCTGTAACATGTGTTTTCTTTTCAATTAACTTCTAATTTTCCCTTTTCTGTACATCCTCAGACCCTGACTTTTCAAAGCTTGTACAGAACTTCACATTAAAATCAGCTGTATTTTTATCACATGAACTCAGTGTTGCAGGACTATGAAGAAAGTATCACTGGTTTATTATTAAACCCTTGTTTTTCAACAGAATTAATTAGGTGGGTATAACTGTTGTTTTGTTTTGATCTGTGGGGAGTTTAATTTGTTTTTGTGGGGGGTTAAGGGGCTGTTTGTTTTCATGGGGTTGTGGGTTTGGGTTTTTCTGTTTGTTTGTTTGCCTATGTTTGATTGGTTTGGGCTTTTTCTCTCATCTCAGAGAAAGACTTGTAAATAAACTAGAAGTGTGTAGATCTTTATTTTTCTGAATGCTGAAGGATTGTGCCTGCATTACCTGAAGGTTGCCAGGTAATTTAATTTTTGAGGGTTTTGCATGTCAATCTTTTTTGTCAAAAAGACACAGAGCAGAAATATGTCTTAAGCCATAATATCATTTGCACGTTATGTGGTTTATCATTTCTCAGCATGGCAAAACCCACGAGATCAGTCTGATAGTCAGTGTCACACAAACCATACATAAAATTCACAAATTTGTTTTCTGCTCAGCCATTTTCTACTCATCACCATGAATTACATCTATGAAGAGCAGGTGTGTCTCCAACAGTCGCTGGTATGCTCTAGATGTTCAGAGGTTAATTCAGCATCTTAAAACATGGTTGTTGCTTCCAGCAGTCTCTTGAACTTCTGTTTATGTAGCATCACTTCCCAAGCTCACTCATGTTCTCCCAATCACACTTGTCATCTTTTTGGAAAGGGTAGCAGCCTTGTAGATTAATTACCTCTGAATTCTGGCTGGAACATCCAAACTATGTGCTGCTCTTTCAGCATCTTTATAGTGAATCACACCACTCTGCCCGTGAAGCTAAGCAGTATCATGTTGTAAAGACACAAATTCAGACAAAGGGACACCTAGAAGGAAGGAATAGGCAAAGCAGCCCTAGCATGGCTCAGCCTCTCAACATGGGCAAATTTCCTCCAGTAACTTACATTAATGTAACAAAATTAGTTTACTGAGACAATGAAACTGCAATGACTTAAAAAAAAAAAAAAAGTAAAATATTAGGCTCCAAGAACCACTAATTTAACTAATTTAACTGCTTTTGCATGGGCAGACTGCTTTTTCACCCCGTATTTTAAAACCCCAAAGCCTAGAAGTGCTTAACAAAGCTGCTCAGGTGTGTGTCTGCTTGTTAATTTCATTTGCACACAGGCACACACACACTGGGATTAGCTCAGTTGGTCTGATAATGATGCCAATAATACCAAGGTTGTGGGTTTGATCCTTTTATGGGCCATTCACTTTGGAGTTGGACTCGATGATCTTTGGGGGTCCCTTCCAAATCAGAATATTCAGTGATTCTGCATTCAACACCTTCTGAACTGAGTTTCTACTCCCTGATTGGGATTGAATGATTTATCCATTCCAAAACTATGTATATTTAATCATCACAATAATCAATGTTATAATACCGTCTGTGTCATAAAACATGCAGAATGTAAGACATGGAGAGAGTTCAACTTTGCTTCTGGAATCTGAATTATTTCATTGCTGATAATTTTCATTTTTAAAATGTAAACTTAACTCTTGACTTAACATTATTAATATCTTACAGTTCCATGTTTTATTAATGTTCAGGTTCTGATGATAAATTCATTTACCTATGAACTACGGAGAGGGGAAAAGGGTGATATTCCCGGGCTCTGTAAAAGAGGGAGCAAGGACGCGCTGGCTGGAGGAGAGCAGCATTTTTCCATATACGGATGCTGCTCTCTGCTGGAAGAGCGCAGCGCTACAGCTTCGTTTCATCCAGCGTCACTCCTCGGGTGGCTCGTCCCATGCTCACTGGAGGTGACACGGGCAAAATCAGGTTGCTGTCCTGATTCACAGCCTTGCTCCCTCTGAATACCAGCTACAGTGTTTTCCTGGCTGCCCTCCCTCTGGAACAGATGACATCTGAGAGGTATCCCTGACTTCTCTGCAAGGCTCTAAGAACAAAGCAAGGCACAATTAATTACCTCTGGTAATGCAGGGCAGTGACGCTGCACAGAGCCCTTCTTACTTTCATCTCAGCCCTGAACACATGTAAAAAGCTGGTCCAAGCCCTAACTTCCCTGCATCTTTCTTTACTTGCATGGACACGATCTGCTTGGGTCTAATTCCACTTCTAGCCTTTGTTTTCTCTCTGAAATCTATCCCCATTTTTCTGTCCATCTTTTTGGCAGCCTATCCTTTTCAGGGTGACTGTCTAGTTCAGGAGGAAGATGAGCTGACTGGACGTTTCTGTAAGATTAGTGCCAGCCAATGGGGTTTGTAGTTCTCAAGTTCAAAGATTTCACTCCTCCTGAATTTAGTTTATGCAAGATGACTTTTTAGTCATAGTTTAGAGGGTAAGAATAGAGCTGTGAAAGAACATAATGCAATGCAATCAACATGCCAAAAAGCCAAAATAAAGTGTAATTTATGCCAATTTGTACTACCTTGATGGCTAAGCCCAGCAGAATATATTAACAAATGATATTTCTACATGATGCCATCTGCTATAATTTAATGTATAATCATGCCTTTAGTACAGAATACTAAAAGATGGTTTAAAAACTTGTAGAATATATCTCAGAATTACAGTAATTTCTATTGATCCCAATTATGTCTCATAAAGCTTTGTTGATTTGGTTTTTTTTCTCCTAAAGTGTAGGGTGTTTTCATAAAGGAACATTTGATTCTGGTTTGCAGACTGCATAAACAGAAGGTCTCATAGGATAATCAGCCATAATTATCCTGGTGCTGCAATATGTGGTCCTCCTATTGGGCAGAAATAAGGCAGGATATTTACTGTATGAAGAGTTATTACATGTAAAGGTACAAAATTCAGTTCCACATTTTGTGATAAGCACAGAACAGCCAGCCAGTTTTCTCACGGGACTCAGATCTGATTTTGAACCAGACTGTGCTATTTTAGAGTTTGCCTCAGAGCCCATATGAAGCCTGTCATTTTAAACCGGCATAAAATATGGAGCTTTTTTATTATTTGAGTTCTAAATACAGCTTGATGGGGTTTAAATCACAGGAAAAATGTGTTCTATCCTCATTAGAAACAAAATGGTTGCTACTTTCACATATAGTTTCATGATATTACTTTTAAGCGTTCTTGTTATCTTTATCAAAATTTTTGTTTACTGTTGATTTAGAAAACTATTGAAAAACAAGTTCTTGAACCTTTCCAAAATAATCATCTCATGCAAAGGATCATGCAGTAGATTCAAAAACTCTTAAGTGAGTGTTTCTAAGACATAAAACAAGTTTATATCTTTCAGCTGTAACTCAAACAAATTATTGTGAACATTTTATAGTATTTTGAGCTGTGGTAAATTTTGATCTTTATTGTTTATCTCCAAAACAAGGAAATAAAGCAATGTATTATAATGTTTTGCTGCCATCTGCATAAAGACATTCTGGAACCTCAAGTATGCATTGGGCAAACAAATACATTTGACAATATCTTCCAAATCAATAAGTTGATTGATGCAAAAATAAACAGAAGTAGACATGCAGCATTGAGATATGGGAATATAATATGACCAAGAAATCACAATAGGAAAACTTTTTGCTTGTTTGTTTTTTTCAGTGTTCACTTTTTCTTTTAAAATAATTCTTAGGGAAAAAATGACAGATATATTACCCAAAAGTGTGGTTGCTATGGATGTATTCATAGCATTTTAGCACAGATATTTTTTATCTTGTCTAACCTGCAAAAAAAAACCACATGAAAAGTTTCTTTTAAATTCCTAGGTCATACACATTAGCATGAAAGTTAAACCAGTTTATACCAGTAGAGGATCTTATATGGTTCATAGTACCCTCCTCTTTCACTATTTCATTGTTAAAATGGTTTCTTTCAAGTAGTATTTGTTCTTGTTCTTGTTCCAACAAGAAGAAAATAAAGATGTTGATATATAGGCCTTAGGAAGTAATTAAACAAAGTCAGTTTTCTGAAAAAAAAAAATGGGTGAAAGGTAGCTACAAATACATTTAGCCCGAAAAATCAGAAGGAAGTTCTCAGTTATAAGGGAAATTCATTCTGGAAGAGATTTTCAGTGGATTTAGTCAGCTAAACAGCTGCAACTAAATCCCATGAACTTATGAAGAATATAACATGGTCCTTGCAATCAGAGTCTTGAGAACCCAGGACGTCTCTTCCAGTGCTGTTTCCCTAGAAATAAGGTGTGTGTTTGCAGATGAAGCAGTTCGCTGTAAATGGCCAGTATTTCTTAACCGCTTCCTTCCAGTGGTTTTCCCTCCTCTTAGAAGTACAAGCTTAGAACAACCTTCAGGCATCTGTGGATCTTGATACCCAATCTTAAAACCACAGCCCAAGTTGTGGTTTTGAACTGTGCTGTATCCAGCATTGCACCTAACAATGATAATGGAGTATCTTCTCATTACACAAGTTTTCTTTAATTCAAGGGAATTGAAGGTTTTGCTCCTAATGTTCACCTCCTAATCACCAACTGGTGGAAACAGCAGATTTCTGAGTGTTGACCCTTCTCTTACCTTGAGATATGTCTCCTACTTGCCTTGGATTTCCTGTTCCTCCTTGAATTTTTACAGCACTGTTGGGACAAGGATTTTGTTCCTTATTTATCAGCTTTCCTTTTTTTGTAAAGTACTAAACCTGCAGGATTATGATCAAAGCAACTGTTGAGCTAACTTTAGTTTTGGAAGGTGCTGGAAGAAACATCCCAAAGTATGATACAGAATAATCTCTTGCCCCATAACCAGAACAGCTGTAAAACCTTGAGCTGGATATTATTTTCCTCCTGTGGCACATTTTATGGTGACTGCGAGTTCTACTGTATTTATAATGTCTTTCTTTTTCCTCATCTGCATTCTAGCAGATCTGAGCAGGCCTAAAGGTCACTCTGCATGTAGCCACAGTAGCTTTTTAAAAACCTTTGAATGCTAATCCAGTTCTGAACTGCTTTGCATTTGCATATTTGCTTAATCAGAAGTGTGTAAGGTCAGCACAGGAGCTTCATTAGGATATTCATGGCTAAAATTGCTCTCCTCATCACTTCTCTTAGAGTGTTCAGCCCAGCTCTGCACAGGTTGCACACCTCCCTCATGCCCCTGCTGGAAGTGACAGCAGAGATAAAAACCGATCCAGAAACAAGTGGGAAGGCTGAAACCCTCTAGCAAGTAAGGGGGCAGAGAGAGCTTGTATATGCCAACTATGTTTTAGGCTGTGCTATTTTAGCTACTGAGACAATCAAAACGAAGTCTGTTTGGGAAAGCAGAAGCACAAAGATAAGGAAGCTAAGAGCTCCAGATGGCTGGAAGCAAGCTGTTTTAAAGAAAACTTAATTGTTAGTCAGCAATGATGGCAGAGTGCAATGCTTCTGGGGCTGGGTTCAAATTTACCCCATGGAATATTCTTTCCAAGGAAGCAATATTCTGCAGAAATCTGCAGCACCACCTAATAATTGACTCCCACTCATGTAGCTTGTTGTATCAAACATCAGTTTCAGGCAACTTGGTATGAAATAGCAACCTTTGCACACCTTTCCTTTTAGTATGTCAGAGAGTCCTCAGTCTCCCTAGTCTCATCATCTTTCACATTCACCTGCTGCCCTGCTAAGAATTTTCATCTCACTGAGGTCATCATTTAATCCACATTCCTCACCCACTGCAAACATCCCTTTCTTCCTTCCTCATCTGCTTCTATCCTGATTTCTTCTACCAGTCACAGGTACAAAGCCTAACTGTACAACAGTTTCATAAAATAAGAGAGAATTTAGAAATGGGGGAGAGAAAATGCTAACAGATACGTTAAAGGAGGCAGGTAGATGACTCTTTTAGAACATGAAAAACTTAGGAATGTCAGGAAATTGAACTGCAATATATGCCATACAAATGTTTGACCTTTTGTACCTCTGCCTACCAAACAGGAGGCAAACATCCCTCGTGTTCATTTGGCTGGAAGGACACAAAATGGCCTTGTGTGACATTTCCCTTACCTGTTTTAATATTAACCACACACATTGATTCCTATATGGGATGAGAAATAGTGGGAAAACTCTATTTCAGTCCAAGTTCAATTAGTATCAGACAGATATTCTGTGCTGAAATTTTCACTACCTTGTGAACAGACAACCATTTCTTTTTGTGACAACGTAGAGCTATAGAAGAGATAGTTAAGGCTTTCAATTTTATATTTCAGAATGAATTGGGATTTTGGAGTTTACAGATACTGCCCATTAGGGATAACTGCAAAGACTATTTGGTGAAGATGTTTGAATACTATTCCCTCAAAGAAGAGAGATGTTAATAGAAGCTTTCTATTCAAATTTTAAGAGGATGTTACAGTGATTGTGGAGGCAATATAGGAAAACTTGTAGTTATGAGAGTACAAAAACCATTAGTAGAGTTGAGAGGAATTAGAAAACATACATGTAGACAAACTGAACATCTGCTAAAGATGAGATGGCTTTTTAAATGGAAAGTGGAATAATGCTAACAGATGGCCAGTAGGACAATAAAAAAAAGTAGGAGTTGATTCTGAACATTGTCTTACAAGAATAGATTCTGCTATTTATTACATAATATTTTGTTCAGATTTCTTTTTCAGCATTTTCTAAAAATTAATTATTGTACCTCTGCCATTCTCATATCTTACCCCCTTTCTTACCATTTACCCTTCCTCTAAAGTTTCATATTTCACTGGTTCAAGCTTTGCCTGTGTTTTGGTGAGATTCCACTGACTGCAGAAGTTTTGATAAAAAGTGATTAAAGCCTGAAGGATTTAGCTTGATATGAAAGTAACTGTAATGAGTTTTCCTGTTTGTTAAGGTCATGATTTTTACAATAAAAGGTCACAGATCTATCTTCACCAAGATCATGGCTTGCTTGCCCCAAACAGGTCCCCATTTTCTACCTCGTACACTGTGTCAGCCCAGTCTGAGGAATTTTGATGCACCAGGTCAGGGAACCAGAGCAGCTGGGAAATAATCCTTTTGGGAGAAATTATCTTTCAGCTTGAACTGTCACTCAGCTGCACTACTGACACTGCTAGCTGAGCTGAGGGGATGGCAAAGGACATGGCTGCAGGAAAAAGAGACTTACAGGCTTTTTCATGCAACAGCATCCTCTTAAATAAATGTCCCATTAAAGCCTCAAGCGAAGCTAGAAGCAGTTGTAATAGGAATAAGCAAATGTTCAAGGTTGGCACATCACTAGAGACAGGTCATAAGTAGAACAAATACATCTCCATTCTAGCCCAAACTGTCTCTTTTGTCAGAGCCTAAACCTAGAAACAATCTATTTTCTTAGCAACATTTGAAATGACACATAGTAGGAAAAAGCTCATCATTCTTGAGAAATTTTTGCCCTTGAAAATATTTGGGCTGAAGCTTTTGCAGTTTGTGTGATTTTTACTGTTATTGTACTCAGACTGCTTTTTGTCATTTAGCCTTGAATATGAAGAGCCAAATACGAGCTGTGTACACTCCCTCCTCATTTCTGCCTCCTCCACATGCAGGTAGGGGCATCTTGTCAATGGAACAGACTGGATGAGTTGTTTTTCATACAACAGAGTCTAGATTTATGAACCTTTAGCTTGTGATAGAAGGTTATATGTTAGTTTATGATGATGAATAAGCAAAGAACAACTTCAGAAAATCTTTCAGTATCATTTTTCCCTTTGTTTCCCTGACTATGGAGACATATTCTTGCCATGCATCTTAGGGATCTCTGGTGACCAATGGGATATGATGAAACATTGCACAAAACTGCACACATCCATGATTAAGTAAGCAAAGAAACAGAAAAAAACATGAAATTCTACTGTTAGTTCAAATTTTTTAATAGTTTTCTTTAGATGAAAAACACTCTGGTTCCACAAGATAGTCCCTAGATTATTTCAAAGGGAATGTGGT
Organism: Brachypodius melanocephalos; assembly: GCA_013398615.1. Taxonomy (NCBI): domain Eukaryota; kingdom Metazoa; phylum Chordata; class Aves; order Passeriformes; family Pycnonotidae; genus Brachypodius; species Brachypodius melanocephalos. The sequence continues at coordinate 12,683,521 of VZSR01003807.1, read as the reverse complement.
CTTTTCTATTAAAGAAACATGGGCAATACTGCAATAAGCTGCTTGTGTAATAAAGGATTTTTCAAGAACATTTCTTTAGTTTAATGGCAGTAGAGCTTACAAGAGCTAAAGATCTGGCAACTCACGAACTAGACTGTCTGTCTAGAGCTCAGCAAGGAAAAGAGTTCTGAAATAGAAATCTTTTGATCTTAAAATTACAAGATCTGAATAGTAAAACCCCCCTCTCATAAGAAACACAGGCTGTAATTATGGCACATCTATTATTTAAAATGTTCTTGAAAATTCACATAAAAGCTGTTCAAAACAAAGTAAAGCATTAGGTCAGGGAGTGGTCTGTAATACTGGGAAAAAATTAAATACATTTCTGCCTTCTTTATTCAAGCATTTGCTTGAGGTAATTGCTATGGAATATATAAAATATTTGGTCCAAATGAGTTGATTCTTTCCCTGTAATTGATTCTATTTTGTTTCAAAGAAGACCTTGTGCATGCATCTGCAAAATTTTTCCTGAGGCTCAAGTCTTTCCCTTCCTATACAGCCTCCAGCCTGGACAGCTGAGCTGTATTTGTGCCTGATGGTTGGCAAATCTGGCAGAGTCACTGTTAACATGTTAGCCACAGCTATTATAAACAAAATTCTGCAGTGCAACTGTCTCACAGCAGACATCAATTAACCCAGGAAAACGAGTGAGCTGGAGCTTAGTCATATTTGATAATTAATGTGTGATGGTTTCCAACCAAAATTAATATAGTGATGGAGTAAAACATATGGAATAATGCTAAAGCTTACATCAAAGGCAAATATTGAATACATTAGGATACATTATCTCTACTCTTTCTGGAGTATACATTATGTTCTGTTAGGATGTGATGTTCTGAATTTCTGCCTGGGCTTCTCAGAGAATTTGTATGATGGCTCACAAATGTGTTCCCCAGTGCCCTCCTCTCCAGCACTCTTCCAATTCAGCTATCATTTTTTTGTTTCAGATGAAGCATTAACACTCATTATCTGTCAGTGGAATAAAAAAAAAAAGAAAACAAAACAAAACCTTTAAGACCCAACAACCTTTTTTTTTTTTTTCAGATAAAACATCTTTCCTGGGTGACACTTTTGATGTTATCAGTAGGAAAAGCCTTCAAAGAAAATGGGTATCAAGCCTGAAACATTACATAATGCTGAGTTGAAAGACAAAGCGTTTTCTGGAATTTTAATTTTTTTTAAGCAGCTGCCTTTAAGTGAACACAGCCATCACTGTTATAAAATATTCAGAGCCTCATACATATCAAACAGAGACACAGTTACTAGGGCAAACAAGCTCACATATCCATTAAACAAACACTTAGATTTTTTCCTGAGCCCATTCTAGGTCCTTACAATACCACTAGTTTTAATTGATTTTTTTACCCGGTCCCCATTTGTTCTCTTTTGTATGATAATTCTCAACTTTCCAGGACCCTGCCAGCTTTGTGGGAGAGCAGGCTGGCATGCAGTCATGGGACCCAGAGATTAAAAGACTTCCCCTTGATAGGTTATTAGCTATTCCACTTGCTGCACCGTAGCTCATTTTCCCATTCCTAATTGATCACTCCATTGATCACACATTACGGAGATGGCTTAGTAACCTAAGCCTTAGCTTTGAAACGCAGTAGACACTGCAATTACCTGAAAGTCTTCAAGAGTGGCTGCAATTTTCAGACAGTCGGAGGCTCAGTTAATCAAAGATTCTGGGTAATGGAAAAGAAGGAGAAGAGCTGTTTCAGATGGGTTCCCTAAGGCCAGGACTTTCAAGAGGAGACTTGAAAGAGGAGAGGCCAGACTTGGAGAGGAGAAATGTGCCTGTAAAATTTTCTGCACAAAAGTCTTGTGGGGTACCAGTGCATGTTGAGAGGAGATACAGAAGTCCCTGTGCTGAAGATGGATTGGTGTAACTGGCACTTGCTGACAGGTACAACCAAAAACACTTGCTGAGCCATCCCCAGCAGTAGGAGTTGCACCCACGAGTTTGAAATGCTTCACAAAGTCTCTTCTGTTAAGATAAATATGATATTAAAATGTGAGGTCTCTAATATTTTCTCTGGCATTGCTGATCCTGCCAAATAATGCTTTTCCTCTGTATATGCTAATTATTACCCAGTTGATATGCATCATGCTCCAGGTGTGCACATTGTGGTGTAGGTCATCTGCTCTGAAGATTGGTTTTCAGTGATGTGCACATTGTGGTATAGAGGATAAGATATTTCCCTTTGAAGGCCATTTATAAATCTTACTGGGCTTCTTCATGATGAAAGGCACTATAGATACATAAGACATCAAAGCTGTGTAAAGATCAGTGGTATTTGTTTGCATGAGGTTTCTCTTTCTGCTCCTTCTGAGGATTTTGAGCTTCAAAGTTTCAACTTTAAAGAAACTCAAAACCCAAAAGAAAACCCTAGCAAAACCCACCACGTTATAGCTGGTTTGAGGTCAGGCCAGCCAAGAGCCACAGGATTCCAACATGGACTCAAAAAGCTCTTCTCCAACATTCTCTAGTAGCAAAAGCTGGCAACCAAAAAATTGTTGGTCTTTCTTAATGACGGTAGAGACCAGAGCAGTAAATTTTGGAAGGAAAGAAGGCTGCTTACCAACAAAGAGGGAAAAAACAACTTAACTCATAACAAGTGCTTCTATTTTGACTTGTCAGCCTGCTAGCAAAGTTGTTATCATTTGTAACTATACAGTAGCAATTGGCCTAAAAGATCAGATTAATTTATTATACAATTTGTGGTATAGTTTTTAAGGTGTGCTTTATTTTTCACTTAAAAGTTTTAACATTCAGAGTTTTGAAATATGCTTCTGCAGGCATCTATAGAAATTGGGAATGGAAATTCAGTGCATTAACTGAAAAGCACTGGCTGCAAAGCACTATTTTTGACTGCTATGTACTTTGATATCAGATTAGTGTTTGGCATCAAGTAAGTCATCCTTGATATGTGAGCTTCTGTTTTTCAACAGGATCACTGCAGTAAGTTTTCTTTAATTCATAGTGTGTTCTAATAAATGACATAAAAATAAACTTGTGACCCATAAGAACAAGATTTCTATAATTCCTGTGGTCCCACAGGACATACAAAAACATTACAAATACAAAATACATAATGTAGTAAGGCGTTTTTGTAAAGGCAGATAACCAACCCTCTCTACCCAATCTGAAAATTCTCCTCTAAAGGACTGCAAAAAAAGTACTTGTCAGTATTGTCTGCTTATCTATTACCAATAAAACTCTTACTGTGAGCATCTAAAATCCACACATCTAAAACCACTTCTTTTTTTTCTTCATTCCTTTTAGAGAAAAAAAAAAAGGGGACCTAAATGAAAGGAGAAGGAAAAATAATAAAGAACTAGTATGGATCTACATATGTCTCTGTAGAACAAGAGAGAATGAAAGCAATGAACCAGACCCAGATATATGAGTGAATCCCAGGCTTTCTGCAAATCATCTCCACAGTACTCTTGAGATAAGTCATACCAAATAATAAATAAGCTGCGTAGCCAAGCAGAGTAGAGAACAATAACCTGTCCAGTACATTTTATCAATTTTAAGTCATAGTCCAACTGCCAAGGGGAAGGATAGGAATCAGGAACAGAGTTTAATCAGTTACTATTGCTTGCAAGAACTCCAGAGGCCTTACAGAAAAGACAAATGTAAATCAAGTCCAGTGGTGCACGATAAAAGTAAGTTCAGTCTTGTGGTGAAAATGTTTCTTCCAAGGAAGAATACAGAAAATATGTCTGCACTGGAAAAATCCAACCAACCATGAAAGTAAATGTTCCCATTCTGAGTTGGTTTTTTGGGTTGCTGTTTTTTAAGGAAGAGCAAAGCAGAAAGCATTAAATTTGAAATATGTCTTTATGTCCCAGGATGTCCCATGCTCTCCTGGGGTATATCTGACACAGGAGGCATTCCTCTCCACTGCCAAAACTGTTCCCCCTTTATGTTAGATAGTCTTGAACTTTACCCTTTCCTATCCCAAGTGAATAGCTTGACCACAAAATTGTCAGTCAGCTCCTCAGGTTTTTCCTCCTTCTCTCCAATGCAATAACTGTTGTGTTATTTACATTCAGTGAAAGAGCTTCAGCAGGACCAAATGAGGCAGATGCTGTGCCTGCACATTCCTAAACCATGCATATGGCAATACGGCTTTGGTCTGGGAAACTTTGCTGTGGCTAAGTGGGCTGTGCTGCAGAGCAATTGGCACAAACTGCTCAAACTCGTGTGAGTGAGTGAGTGAGTGAGTGAGTGAGTGAGTGAGTGAGTGAGTGAGAGCTGCACCTCCGTCCTCAGGAGAGGAAAGCCTGGCACCGCCGGCAGGTGAGTGAGGGTGAGCCAGAGTGAGGGCCAGCAGTCACAGGGCAAGGACTGCACCCACATCCTAACTGCTCATTGTCAGGTACCCTGCTCTGCTGATGATTGGTGTAACACCTCAGATTGGAAGGAGAGCAGGATCCACAGTTGTCAGGATGAATAACTGATTCTCTTGAAGCTCCAATTAATAGCAAAAATTCTTTCATAGAAACACGTGTCCAATTAAATAAAACTGATGACTTTGGGACATAGAGGATTAAAAATTTCTTAAACTATCTGCATAAGACTACAAAATCTGATTTGTTCCCTTCCAGAACCTCAGGATTAGCCTCCAAATACGCCTGAATAAAGTCTCTGCAAATAACTTTATTTAAATGTGAAAGGAAAAATAACTTGTCTTGTTCACTCCATTGTAAGTTTCTAGTGCTCAGCACCCATGAAATGGATTGCTTATGGTGAGATGATGTCTTTTTTTGTGCCTTCCAAAGTCTGTGAAGAACGTCTTCCTGGTTAATAGGTTGATTTAAACTGTATATGCTCCAGAACATAAATATGATTATTTATCATACTTGCCCAAGATAATGACAGTAAAGAAGACAAGGCTGAAATTCTTTATGATTTCCTCTCTCTCACAACCAGTGACATTCAGCACACAATACACAGATGGCATGCCACATAAAGGATCACATTAGCTGTTAAACATTTTTCTTCCCATTAACTAATTTAACAATATGTCCACACTGTGAAAGAAATAGACAAATTGCAGAAAACTTCTGTCAGCTTAATCCCGATTGCTGAAACAGGCCATTTGCCCAGCTGGGATTGCTTTCTGGCCTATCAGGTTTGAAACATCCAGAAATTCCACAGCCACCAGCCCAGATTCTCACAGTGTTGATTCAGCTCTTCATCCTTAATTGCATTTCAGGCATGTAACTCTCTGGAGAGTTTTGACTGACAGCCTGAATATTGAAGGCTACTCCGTTCTGCGTGCATGCTAGGTGACCTGAATTTTCTAAAACAACGAGCTCTTAGGAGCCTGGTTTAAGTCAGCAGATGCCATAGGTGACAAAAATCACAGCAAAAGCCCCTTGAATTTTTTTCCAGAGTGGGCAGTGGACCAATTTAAACAAACATTCCCAGTTTGTTTTCATTTGCTATCTTCTAGAGCAAATACACTGTTAGTGACTTTGGGGCTGGTGGTACTGTGGGGGCTCCCTCTGTAATCATGAACACGGCAGAGCTGGGCAGGCTGCCGATCTCTTCTCATCACCGTTTGTTTTCCTATTTTTCTTTTTGCTTCTAAGCAACACACAAGTATGGAGGGAGCTCATAGATTATTAAGCATTAGCCTACAGGCTAATTTTAAGAACATACATGCCCTCTGTTATTCCTACAACTAAATGTGACCAGAAAGTTGAGAAAAATCAGTGGAAATGAAACAGAGACCAGGTGAAGAGTAACTTGAAACTACTTGAACTCACTGTGGCTATTCTACATTATCCACTTTGATTATCAGTGTTGCAATCACCTTACTTCAGTGTATAATAGGCACAGCAAATGTTGATGATGAACATAAACTTCTGTTTTGTTCTTACACTCCCTTGAAAGAGAAGGAGAGTAAGCCATTTCTAAACAAAAGCAAGCAATTAGGGAGTCACTGACCCACTGTGGGAGAAGGGAATACAGGTGACCTGGGCCCTGGTAAGTAACAGCTGTTAATTACCCAATACAGCCTCACCCCTGATGAGTCACAGCTATATCCAATAAAGATAAGTGTGATAAAAGGCAGTGGGGTAGCTAGGGAGGGGATCATGAAGAAGAATCCTGGGGAGAAAGAGCTACTGCTGTGAGGTCAGTCTGGGTCTGCAGTCAGAGCCTGTTGCTGGAACTTGTAGTCACAGTCTAGCTGGGTAAAACCTGCATTCAGAGCCTGTAATCCAACACATGCAGTCAGTTTAGCAGGAAATAACCAGCAGTCAGAGGCTGCAAGGGAAACCTAGAATAGGAGCTTGCTGCAGCCAGAGTCAGTGAATGGTTGGAGTCAGGATGGCTGAGCTGTAAAGAGGAATAAACCAGGATCCTTTTCATGCTGTGATAAACAAGAAGTCTGTCATTTCTACCCTCTAACAAGAGGGCTGCTGCAACAACTCACTATCTTTTTTTGCATCAGTTAAGTACTTACTTTTGTTCAAAAGTTCTACTTTTGAAGTAGTACTTAAGTACTACTTCCAGTACTTAACTTTTGAAAATTATTAGCTTTTTTTAATGTCTGTTGTTGTTTTTTGCCTAATTTTATTTGCTCAGTTTCAATAACTATATACACTATGGCATCTAGCTGCTATTGGTACACAAAGTACATTTCCATCTGATGTTCAGTGTTTGGTTGTACTTTCTAATAACTCTTTGCCATTCTTTCATAGAAAGAAAAAAATGACCCATCACAAAACCAGCAGAATGTTCACCAAGTGAGGAGAACTGCACAGTGCAGTAACAAATACAAGATCTCCCATGTTTTTCATGTCAGCTGAGACTTGATTTATGCTTGCACTCTTCTACACAAACCCTTATCTAGAGAAAATCCATTTCCAGCCAAAAGCACAGAATAAAGTTTGGAATACGATCTATGAATTCCTCTCTTTGAAACACATTTAATGCTCAGCCTTATGCCTCAACATGGATTTATTTCATCACTCTGTACTTGCCCTCTAAGTGTAATTCTATTTTAAAGATTTGTCTGTATATTTCACTGTTAGCATTTTTGAGGAGCATCATCTTGTTGTCCTTGTATGTCCTTGTTACTGGGTACTCTCAGATTTAATTAATCTGATCTGTCATACAGAAATTTTTAAATTTTTATAATAATTACACTAATCCAGTGGCTAACCATTTTCAGAACGGACAGTTCTCTTGTGCTAAGACTCACTACCTACCTAACCCTCAGAGCTCCAAAGTGCTAGAAGACCACTCATTTTCCTTCTGAGTTTCTCCTGCACTACGTCTATGTGCAGCCACTGTGTGGATGGGGGTAAGCAAGGACAGAACAGCTCTCTCCAAAGGCAGCCAGCAGGCAAGGACACATTTGATACCTTGTACAATTCCAGGGACAGCCACTCACTTCAGCAAGCCACCCTGGGGCCAGCCTTTCTCCATTGAACATGCAAGGCACTTTGTATGACTGATTTAGGTGAGTTCTTTAACCCACATAAAGACAACCCAAATCCCACCTTAGAAACTAAAAGTAATCCTAATGACATGATGTGATTTGCATTTATTTAGTCCACTTCAGTATTTGACCAGCTATAATGACACAGCTACTTGTTAAACTTGGTAAGTCAGCACTAATATGCTTAGATGTAGGCAAAACAGATATAACCACTCACATGAAACTAACAAAAATACAAAAAATAGTACAATTTTTCACATGTGTATGATAGCAGTATTCACCACAATTTATTTAATATTGAATTACAAGCATCAAGCTCTGGAAAAGACGTCAACTATTACAGTTCAATTGTTTTAAAGGTATTATTTTAGTGTCATGTTTCATAGGAAAACTATACTTCTCTATTATTCATCTGACATTTAAAGCTTTTTAAAAATATTCTTTCCTAGGAATATAAAGGCTTAAATCACAAAAGACAAGTTTTAACAGGACTTTATTAAATCTGACAACTGACTAACTGCACTTTGTGCAATTAATAAGAAAATCTGATAATTGAGCAACAAAGAACAGTTCACTGATAGCACTTCTTTTTATTCCTGCAGTTTTACATATCTTCAGTTCTGCAAGTACAACATTTGAGTAAGACATTGCCCTTTCTAGTTTACACCCACACTTCATGAGATTACTGCAGTGTAGAAAATGTCACATTGCTTCTCCTGGTAGAAGAGCCACAGAAATGACTGGAACACACAAAATTAGTCCTGCCCATACACTTTCTTAGCTGAAAACATTTGCGTAGGACTGACTGGGTGTCTCACTATTTTATACCTTTTTCACTTACTATTTCAATTCATATACAAATATAGTAGAGACTTTTATATACACAATCAGATTCATTATTGTGGGATCCAATTTTAAAAAATTAATACTGAGAAAACAGTCAACTTTGTAGAGACTTCTGACACTCTGCAGAGGAGCTCATAGGTCACTAATTGTATACTTGGTTTCAAACTCATCCTTCAGACATACAAAAATAATGTAGATACTTTCACTGTTGCAAATTCAAATATGTCATTTATTTTTGAAGAGTACACTATATGCTTTACCCTCAGGCTCAATAAGAGATCTGTTATGATTGACTTGGTGGTTATATTCCTAATAGGACAAGTCACTGAAAGTACTGCTCTTGTTTCCTAGAGAAATTTTATAAAATTCTTCTTGAAACACAGGATGGGACAGAAGTTAACTGGGATTATATTAATATATATACTAATCATGTTTAGTTTCTTCTCTAAGTCTTCAAAAAAGTCCTATTTCCAGTTAAATCCAACTTGGAGGAACCCTTGGAGGGTTCATTTTCTCATGAATCAACTATAGCAAACACACTGAAAAGTAGAATATAAATTGGTTTGGTTTGAATTCCCTTGCTCCTGGATGTTAACTTGCATTTCCAGGTTCAGTGCACTCAGTCAGTAACTTGCTCGGTCTGAGTCTTCTTTTTTTTCCAGACAGGACACTTCTGCTGCTTCCACTCCTGTTCTTGCTGGAAAAGACATCTCCAAATTGCTCTGAGTCTTTCACTTGGATTTAAGTAAGTTTTCCCATTCAACACTGGACTCACTATTTTTAGGAATTGCTGGAAAGATTGACTGCATCTTACTTTGGAATTCTTTCATCTATAAAAGAGATTTAAAAATAAAATCAGTTAATTGCTACTAAGGAACAAATAAAACAGCACCATGAACCCCAGGCTTATCCCACAAAACAAGCTGCGTGAGGTAAAGAATAAGTAAAAAGGTTTTAAAATAGGAAACTTTCCCTCTGATTATGTTGGTTCAATTAACAGTGAAAAAAAAAAAAACATGAAGGGACCCACAACAATCACCCTTTCTAATGCACCACACTGGGGTGCCTGATTAGGAGTGCTTGCCTGAATGATCCATTGCTGTTACATGAATTATCATACACACACACACACACACTTATAATATTTTTGTTTGGAGTAAAATTACCTCCATGGAATGTGCCCCTATTTTGACTGCAGTGCTTTTTTCTACACTTGTAATGGATTAAAGAGTCCAGTAGTCTCTTCAAGGATTTTAAAGCAAGGGCTGAAGAAAAATACTGTTCAGCTCTTTCAGCTTAGATTTATCCCACCATATGGATAAAGGTGACAAAACAAAGTCTCATTCAAATGTATGTAACAGTAGAAAAGAAAACAAGATTCCTAATGATATACAGAACCAAGCTTTTCTTTCACTGCTAAAATGATGTGGAAGAGGAAGCATATCCATATTACAGAGATATAGATCAATATATTATAATTTATATTTATGCTAACAATTTAATCACCAATGTCTGATTCAGTAGTCCTGGAATGCCAGAACCAAACATTCATTTAAATAAAAATCACTTCTATCAGAATATATAGATTTAGTGAGCTTCTTTCTTCCAGGAGTTTTACATGTATTTTTACATGTAATATATTTTTAAAGGATAGGCATGAAAAAACCAGATCAGTGAAAATCCTGTTACACAAACAGCAGGACGTACAGCAGAAGTTTTGGTCTGCTATTTTTAGGAAGCTCTATGACAGAATCTGTGACATTCACACAGAGAAGACAGGATATGGTATTCAAGCACTGGATGCAATGACCTCTTGAAGAGCAAATGCTGTCTCAGGCAGTATGTCCCACAGAGAGGTTCCAGGAAATACAGATATTCCAGGCATCTACTCTCATATCCCTATGTTTTGTGTGTTATAGGTCATCAGTATTTATACAAGTACCTCTGGGTTGTTTTCTCTTCAAGTCCTTCTGTGTATGAATAATTCTGACAAAGAATTGGCACTTCTTTACAGACATCTACCGGAATGCAATTATTCAAGTTACAGGTGATACAAAGAATGAAACAATTTACAAAGAAATTACCAGTCTTTTAGTAAGACAGTAGCTAACTGTGATGGATGAAAGCACTTCAGAACCCTAGTTTTTGTTTAATAATGCCTGGGTACTGCTAATCAAATAAAAATATATGTTATATAAAGTAGGAGGAGAATTCAGAGCCAAATTATCCTTCTTGCTTTTTCCTGATTTTGTTCCTAAGTAAAACTAATTCACTCTGTGTTTCATACTTCATTCTGATCAGATAGTTGTTTTGATTAATTATTCCTTCTTGGTTTTTAAAAATCTTGGTCATCACCCACAATCATTCCTAAACTAACATTTTTGCTTCTCATTTAAAACTGAGAAGCTCTCATAGACAGCTAATGTTTCCAAGAATAATAAACACCAGTATCAGAGCTGACGTAGAGGAACAGCCCAAATTACATTAAACAATTGCTGCCAATTCAATACAAGTATTTACAGTAGGAAATGTCTTAGGAGCTCTGGCTTAGCTGTTTTTTCCAGTCCTATGTAATTACATTACCCCAGCTCGCTGATGGATGGAAAGTATTCAATTTACTTAACTTTTTTTGCTTCCTAAAGAGTGATTCAACTCTTTTACTCTTTCATCTCACTCTAAGAATTATCTGGGTGTTTGGAACATAGGAATGGTCAAATACTAACCTGATGTAAAATGCTGTAGCTCTGTTGATGTAACCAAAGATAAAACATTCAGCACCAGCCAATGGTCTGTTGCAATGTGGATTTTCTGGCTGGACTTAAATTTCTCTTAGTGTAAAATTTAAATGATGCGCTCATACGCCCTAAAAGACACCTCTACCACACTGAAGATGTACAAAACCAATGGAAAACTAAAAGCAATTGTATAAAGCCTCCAAAAAGAAGATGATGGGCGGAATGACTCAGAAATCTGCAGTGATTCCTCACTCTGACAACTATCTCATAATTATTAACATGCCAAATCCTAACTCCTGAATGCAAAAAGCAGTCTTGTCTGGGAAATAAAACACTATTACAACTTGTTCTGAAAGAAAAAAAGGTATTTATTTAGAAAGCACTGAAACACTGTTAGCAGCCACAGATTTAAGAATATTAGATAGATTCCTCTCCCCTCAGAACATTAATTTACGTTCTGCAGGTAAAAGCAACTAATTTCCTGGAAAAGCAATTTTTCCTTAACACGTGGATCAGATCTGAAATATTCAATGTCTTTCTTTTGCTTTTAAGACTTGCTGAGAAATTTCCTCAGCCTTGTCTTCTCAGACTTCGATGCTTATTTGTAAAACCAATTCGAAAGTAATGCCAGACTCAGTGTTTCACTTGCCACTTCCTCTCCCACCTGCCCTTTTCCACAAGCCTGCTCTGCACAGAAATAGTTTTTTATTGCAATTCACAACTTTGACCATGGTCATGTTTTTTCACAGATTTTCTTCCTTTGTGATTCCTGGACAGTGATCTATTTCAATAAATCATAATGCCAAGCTGATCACTATTGTGCATTGTCTTCTCAGTGTAACACTTTAGGCTGTCAGCTCTTTCTGAGTGTAACACTTGAGGTTGTCAGCTCTTTAAGAAGGACATTATCTGCAGTGGCGTGGGCCTCATTATTACATGACTTCACAGTATGTCTAAAATGTGGCCAATTTCTTCCCAGTGCAAATGTCAAAGCTGCTAACTCTTAGTAGAAGTTTTCATTTCTATAGCCTTTAAAAGATGCTGCACCTGATTATTTCTCTCCACAACAGTTTTTGAGTTCTCACTAGTAAGATGATAAGCAACTTAATCAGTACCAGTCATGAACTCCTATTTTCCCCCTCTCATCCCAGTCAGAAAGTGCAGTGCAGTGTTTCATTAGGGCTCTGATCTGGACCTTTCCTGTTCCACTAATAACATCAGCTTCTGAGTTTCTTCCTTAATTTCCACATTTGTGCTTGGTGCTCTCCCAAATGCATTTCTAAATCCTAGTCAATGTTTTCCCTGCACTCAGCATTCCTCTACAACTCACTTATCTTAAACCATGGAGAAAGCTTTCAAAGAGAACTGTTCTCTGATGTCACAGACCTGGTGTATACCCATATAAATATCCAGGATAATTGCATCCTTAAGTTCCTGTCCCTTCTCTCCCACTGACAATGGTTTGAGTGCTTTCAAACCATTCTAATACCCCATTTTAGGCTGTAACTTCTTAACGAATGAACTTTATGGTCTTAGAGGTCTTTTCCAGTCTAAATGATTCTGACTCTTTCAGTCAGAGGCATAGAACTCAGTCTTCTGGGCCTTGACTGATCAAACTGTATTTAACATATTTTTGTATTTAGGACTAAATTTGGCCTCTAGAGTACCTCACACTGTTCTTGCTTGCATTTAATTGACACTGTCATACTAGGCCCATTGCAACTTCAAAGTATTCTTGCACTGAAAGTTAAATTTGTCCACTAAACATTCAAGTTAGTCCTTCAACAAACTGGGCTTACCAGTGTCCAGTTCCTCCTGCAGTGTGGTGAGCTTCTTGTGAAGATGATTAATCAGCTTTGTGTTCTATTAATACTGAACACTTGAGGTGTGAGAACTAGGATCTTGTCTTTACTTGCTTTAACTCTTGGAACAAATACACTTATTGATTGGGGAAATGCTGCAATTAGGAATCTGTCTTGCCCTGCCTTTTCTTTTCAGCAGATGTGTAACATGAGAGGTCACTTCTCCTCTCTCCTCCCTTCCTGGAAATTTCCTCCTTTATTTCCTCCAGATTCTGCAATACTCACATCAGTTGTCTCAAATCAAAAGGCATTAATTTAATTACAAGAGCTAATGTGCTATGTACTAAGCACTGGAATGTTTTGAATAACTCAATGCAATGGCTGCCTCTTTATTATTGTCAGCCACACAGGCACTGGGGTACTCAGTTCAACTGTGATAATGTCTTCAATTAACAGTGCAGTAAACCCAGCACTAAAAGCTGAATGTATTTTACCTCTTCCTGCTGCCTTCAATAGCATAGGCCACTCTCAACTGCTGCTTCTGAACCTTCCTGTACATGAACAATTTGTAACACATTTCTTAACGTTCCAGCATGCTCCATTCCTGCAGGCGACTCTCTGAAGTGAATTTCACTCAAGTGAATTTTATTTTTTTGCCACAGATATTACAGAGCTTTATGCTGTTTTTTTCTTGCCAAATAAATTACAGTAACTGTTCTACCTCTGTCAGGCTTTTTTCTAAAAGGGTATCATCTACCTTACTGCATTAAATAATCTGTAATAGCTACAGATCACTGTTATTTTCTTATCTTAACCTAATGATCCTGCCTCAGATGGCAAAAATATGGGGACCTAAAAGCATCTTCCATTTAATAATCTCTTTTTAATGTACATCGTTGACAGAATGTCACACAAAAATTGGGAGAGCACTATTACTGAGAGCACTTACATGGCCGTTCATATTAAAATGAATGGAAGAGGGGCTAAAAGAGTCTAGTTGATTCCTAGAATGAAAGTTTTACGAAGAAATGTTCTCTTTAATGTCTGACATTCATAATAGGCCAACGCAGATTCCAGGAATTATTAGTTTCCTATTTTAGTACTCGTATCAGTAAGAACTGCTTACATTAGCTTCCAAGTGAAATGAGGTTAGATGCCCTGAACTGGAATATCAAGTGGCAGCAGAATGCAGTATGTACATGCCCTCTGTTCTCCTCAGCCACCATCCATTTCACAAGGCATGAAGATGAGGCAGGCTGCCCTGGATCTAAAAGCATCAGTGACAATTGCTCTTGCCACCTTTACCCGAATCTTAAAATGATTGCTGTTGCCCTTGTTAGCAAATGATTACCAAGGGCCACGTACAGAAATAGCAAGTTATTTGTAGAAAATGACAAGTGCTGAGCCCTTGCAGGACTGGAGGAGCAGCCAGCCTGGCGGCTGAAGGTGATTGTCCTTCTCTCAGAGTAAAATGGAGCACTCACTGAGGTCACTCTGTGCCAGTCTGGGATAACATGGAAAATGCAGCTCTGGTTCACATTCTTACTTCTCACACTTCACTGGCAAAGGCATCATGAACGTTTGGATTACGCAGAACTACAGGTCTATGAAAATGGCCCTGAGAGTGTCAATCCTGGCAGTAAACAACCTAATATTTTCAATGTACTCTCACAGTACCCTCTTCAGCACCCATTTGCTAATTCCAGCATTTCAGGCTTACATAGAGAAAAGCAGCAGCAGAATTGTGTTAAACTATCTAGAGAAGTCAGGAGCTCATCCTGGCCCCTGTCTCATGGAGGCTTACACACGTGTCTAACCTTATGCAGTGTTGAGCACTCTCTTTGAAATTAGAGGGCTATTCACAGTGCCTAAAATTAAACAAGCACATAGACATATTTTCCACAAATTTATCTCTGTAAATCCTGTGTGAGTAAAACATGTCCTGTGCTTTTTAAAAGAAAAACAATGTGAAAACAACTTAAGTCAACTTTACAGGGAGAGGGGGAGAGAACCATCACTTAGAACGAAGCTGCCATGGTTCCCAAACAATTATAAATATGTAGTAGCCTCCCACAGCTATTCCATATTCTGTCTTGAATTATTGGTGAACTACAGAGAGCTGTCAAGTCACAGGGGTCAGGCTGCCTCTTTTCCAATTATTGGTGGAGTTGGACTCTTTTCCAATTATTATCTCTTCCAATGAAGAGATAAAACACATTAAATACTTTCCTCATGTTACCTTTTCATGAGTGCAGAAGACGTTGCTCATTCATAAATGGGAAGAGAGCTGATCTACATCACAAACATGTTTTACTTGCCTCGCTTAGGTTTTATTTCTGTGCCAATGTGACTTAGATCCCAAAGTGGGAAGAAGATGCTATTCCAGTAGAAAACCCTAAAGAAAGTAAAGATTCTATTCTAGGTTAAGACTAGATTTAAATTTTGAATTTTTAAAAAAGGGGGGGGATGTGGTTAGCTAGTTATGTTCAATTTTTTTATTCACAGAGACAGTAATTTTGTAAACAAGATTCTGAAAAAAAAAAAAGGAATTTCCTTAGGCTCAGAAATACAGGAGTGTTCTTTTCACTTTTATACATTCCCATGTTGGTATTTCTGAAATAAATGTTAAGGACTTAAATTTTTGTAGTATATAGTAAATCTAAAGTAAGGGCTTTTGTGCCATGCAAAAAAATGGAGAGTGGATATCACTGAAGAATGTGCCATTTATTTCTGCAGAATCTTACTTTCAAATCTGGGTGCCTGGAAAGGACATCCACATGGTTATTCTATTATGGTGTATTAGTCATTGCCCCTTAGTCACTCTGGGCAATTTGAAATCTTGAAATAATTTAAAATTTGAAGTAGTTAAATATCCAAATTTATAAATTTAACTGGTTAATGGACCCAAAATCTCAGGATGAGTGCCCCAACCCTATAAACTCTTCTGTGCTGTAATTTGGATTTCTGAATTGAATTCAAAAATATGGACTGGCTGCAAGCAGGCAGTTCCTGTAAAGA
Organism: Brachypodius melanocephalos; assembly: GCA_013398615.1. NCBI lineage: Eukaryota > Metazoa > Chordata > Aves > Passeriformes > Pycnonotidae > Brachypodius > Brachypodius melanocephalos. The sequence continues at coordinate 12,667,615 of VZSR01003807.1, read as the reverse complement.
GCAGCCTAAGTAATATTCTTCTTCTGTATGTCCAGGAATTAATTGCATGTATCATCCACAAGTGAGATTCAAGGCAGGGGGAAGGGTCAGCAAAAACCCAAAACTCTTTGGTGAGGCTTCAGCTCCATCACCTTGACTGGCGCTGAACTCCACAGAGGAAGCTGCCAGAGCCAGTGTGACACACAGAGGCATCAGGGCCAGCCAGATGCCCCAGGCAAGCAGAGCAGCCCGGGGTGTGGGCCCACAGCGGGCACGGCATGGCCACACACCACGCTTTACACACAGGACAATGCCAGGGACTGAGACGTAGCACCAATAACTCAGCACCCGTCAGAGAAGCCTGGATTCAGATTTCACTGGTACATGCACAGTTTACAGTTGCATGTGGTTAAGACAGGGATCACCCCACTCGTCCACGCAGGGTGACACAGAGGCATTGCAGACCACAGGCTTCCCAAAGCGTTGGTGGCAGCCAACAGCTGCGAGTCTCTCCCAGGACACAACAGCAAAACTCCTCAAGACAGCTACAACTGCAGCCTTTCCGTTTCTTGAAATACTCCCTTACAGCTGTCCCTATTCATAAAGCAGATGTAGCAGCTTTCCAGCAGGAAAATGATGATCTTAATCCTTGAATAAGCATTCTGCCTTATCAAGTAAACAGTGAAGTTCATTGGTTCCATTTTTTTCCCTTCTTGAATAAAATACTGGCAGTACATACATGTGGAGGCAAGTCTTCTCCAAACCAAACTAATTAGGCAATATTAGCAGCAGAGGAAAATGCAGCACAAACAGGAGGAAGAAGTGCTTACTTGTACTCCATCTTCTTTCTAAGAGCTTGAGTTTAAATAAGCATTGAGGAAATAAAAGAGCATTAAAAAATGGGCAGATTTGATTTATATAGAAATACGTGATCATGTAATAGCAAGGAAAAGCTAAGTTTCTATTATGCTATCAGACACAAGCATGATAAGGAATAGAAATTTCATGATTGATATTTTTATGAGGATTAATACAACAATAATTAAAAACTAGTAACAAAATGTATAGCGATTACTCTAGGATGATTCTAATTATTCTAGGAGATAAGGTGCTTTTATATAAACATTTGCTCATTTATGAAATGGACTAAAAATTTCAGCCACTGCAATATAGCTACATTGGGATTTATAAATATTAGTACAATTTACAGATGCCATATTTGAAGACTGTGTATCCATGCTGTCATCTTCTGTTTTAAATTAATCCATCCTTAAAGCCAATACTCCTTTGTATTTATACTGTGCCTATGACTATACTTTCACAAAATTATAACCAAGATCTCTTGACATTAGCAGGGGACGTTATTTTTATGCTTAAAATGGTGATTCAGAGGTTAGCTTTTCTCTGGAGAAAAGCAGTTCACTTTGGAAATGTTCTTGCCATCAAAGCCACAAGAATATATTCTCTGCATTGCTTTTAATTGTTTTATATGTCTCTTTATGGCCTTGCAATTGTTTTAGACTCTTAATATTTTAAAGGTTAAGATCAATGAAAACCAGGATATTTTATTAGGAGACACCATAAAAGTGATAAACTAATATTCTATAAATATATTAGTCACAAATTGCTCAGCAGTTCTTCTAACTGTTTTTCCAGCTTTCTACAGAAAAGAAACAATCAGAATCTCACAAACCTACATATGAATCATCCCAGCCTTTTTCCTATGGGACAGAGAATGCTTTTATTTTTGAGGAAATGAAACCTAATTTATTGAGGACATGAAGAACAAGAGGGCTTTTAAACCATAATTTATCTGGTCAATTGTTATACAATTAGTACACAAGGGCTGAGGGCATTGTTCTGCTTTTAAAAGAAGGTTCATAATTGCTGGCAGCTTAAAAAAAATAACATCAGACATTAATAAGTATGTTTTAGTATCTGCCAAGTACTCTAAGCTACAAGTTTAATTTAAAAGAAAGGTTTACAACTCCTAAGTTAACTTCTAAAAAATTCTAGAAAACTTACAGAAAACTGTCACCTGCTGTAGGTGACCCTGCCTTGGCAGGGTGATTGAACTACATGATCTCCAGTGGTCCCTTCCAACCCTAGTTATTCTGTGATTCTGTGACACTAAAATTTTTCCCAGTAATAAAAAAAGTGTAGTGGATCATAACACTAGCAGAATAGGTAAACAAAATAAAAAAGGTTTAATTTTTGGACACTTCAATGCAAATACTTCTTTAGTTCAACTGTAACAACAGTGAGTCTAAAATGTTTTGAATATTTTACTTTTAAAAATTTTTACTGAGTGAAATGCCATTTATTCTTTAACTGAAAATTTTAAATTTCATTGAAATTTCATTCTGCTCTGATGCAGAATGTCGAAATAAGATGTGTCAACTACTATTCAACTTTAAAACCTGAAATGATAAACTGTCCTAACCCAACCTTTTCTACAAAATTTATTTCAATACTTCTGTGTTTTGCACCAGCAAACAGCCATCCCACTGCACCAGGAGTGGCCACCTACATGGTTTGGATGTAGCAAGCTCAAAACCAGTAAGGTCATGCCTTGGAAGACAAAACCATGATGTGCAAGTTGTTCAAAAGAAAATAAACTTGTTGAAAACAGTGGTGCCATTTTATTTCAAGACAGACTTATTTCAAGCTTGTATTTAACACGGCACATGTTTTTCCACACTGTAAGGGGCCTCAGAGAGGAAGGCTGTAGGTAACTTTGGGTGAGGCTCAGATTCAGACCAGCAGTGCTCTTTGGAAGCCAATCTCCCAGTTGTCCATGCTCCCTGGGCATGAGTCTGTGTAACTACTAAACAGTCCCAAAATGCATGACCAGCAGTTTTTTTGGGTGACACAAATCTGAAGAAGCATTCTAGCAGTGCACATAACATAGTCTAACTGCCAACAGGCATTGAACAGCAACAGGAATTTTGAAAATTCCTGGAATGGTTGTAGATATCAGGCCCTCAGCCTGCTAATGTTTCCCTGCCCCAGTGCTGCTGGTCAATGATACTCACTAACATAGATGGAATTTCTATGCTCACAGATAATCAAAGGTGGTACAAATTTAAATATTTCCATGAGCAATTGCAGGAAGCAAGTTTAAAAAGTCTGACACGCGATCACTTTCTGCAAGAGGTACAATACAAAAGTATATAAGCACCATCTCCTGGGTTCTAAAAAAAGATTCTTTTATGATGTTGAAAAATAGAACTGAAACCATTATCAAAATAAGTCCTCATTGAACCATCACCTCTTCATTTCAGAATAAGAGTTGAGTGGAATTTAGCAGCATTTATTACTTTCCAGCCTGTCCTCAGATTACAACAATGGTAACAGCAATCAGGGAATGTTAACAACCCAACCCGAGACAGCATAAAATTTTTTATATTCCTTACCAAGACATAAAGATCAGTTACTTCCTCTCACTCTTGGGTTTTGATGCTGGCATAAAAGCAGCGGACTGTAAAGCTATAGAGAACCACCTTTTAACAATAAAACCATTTAAGAGCTGGAACCAGGCATTGCCGCAGCACTGTTTTAAGAACCAATAAACCACAAGGATTAAATAAAAATCTAGAATCACCAAATCTGGTGCATCACCTCAGTGCCTGGAAGGAATCTTGACAACAACTCACTTTTAGGGCAAACGCAGGCTGTCTCAGAAGGTCTGAGGATGAGGCATCCTGAACTGTGGCTTCAGTTTCCTTCCATGACACAAACTGCTGAGCAATCGCACCACTAACACAGATTAATTACAACTCATCAAGGAAATACCACTTCCACTTTGTTCTTGTCGTTTCATCTCTGACTTTGGGAGCAACGACAAGATAATTTAAACAGCTACAACGCTTAGGGTAATACACACTTTATCAATCACTCACTGTCCCATCAATAATTCACGCTCCCAGGAAACACGTACCCCACCATGAGGCATTTTGGCAGCGCTGGCCAGCGAGGCGGCTGTGCTGGGCTGTGCCTGAGGGCAGCACGGCTCGGCGGGGCAGGGTTTCCCTAAAGCCCGGCTGGCTGCGGGACACCGCCGCAGCGCCGGGAGCAGGGACGAGCCGGGTCCTCAGCGCCGCCGCTGCAGTTCTGGCCGTCGCCACCGGGCGTCGCTGCGGGGCAGCGGCGGCGCCCCGGCCGCGCCCGGCCCGGGGGAGCCGCCGGGAGTGGGGCAGGAAGGCAAAGCCCAGAACCAACGGGGACCGGGGCACAGCAGCGCCTGCCCGGCTCAGGTCTGCCCTCCAGGTGTGCGGGAGAGGTTCGCCACCGCTTCCTGCCGGGCCGCTCACAAGGCATTCCCGGTGCAGGGGATCAGGGCCGCTCAGCACCCCGACTGCACATCCATCCCATTGCCCTCACGCCGGGCCGCGGCTAGCGTGGACAGCGTTCGAAGCGCAAAAAAGCACCGAGCACACCTTGCGCTGCACTTCCCCAGCCTCAGTGACCAGCTCTGCTCTCCTTCTCCGGCCCAGCCAGCCCTGCCCGGTGTGCTGCGGGCTGGCCAGGACGGGAGCTGCCCCATGGCCTCCCTGGCCACGCCAGTCCCGCCTCAAGATCTGCTGGCACTGTTACTCCTTTTGGTGTGACTTCTGCCAATTCCATGATATCTCATTTTCCACTGAGGCTTCTCGTACTTTACTCTTCCCAATGACTCGAGCCATTAAACACTTAAAAATTCAGTCTTACTTGCCTTGGAATTCCCTTTCAAACCCTGCAAGTGAAAGCCAAGTCCTCTATTCACCAAGATCCCACCTCAAGAGTCACAGGGATTGAGCTGGCAAAGGATTCGAGAGCGCTGGAGCTGAGTACTCCTGCATGCAAATGAAGCATCCTTCTTGTTTGCTAAATGAAACACCTGCGCTGCTTACAATCAGAATTTTGCTATCCTTCACAATTTAATACTGAGAAACAATTCAAGATCAAGAGACTGTATTAGCAGTCAGTAATGTTATCAATATTGCTCTTAAACAGATGAAGCTGCTGCCTAGCAGGGCCAGGTCACTAATGAGCAGCTCCCAGGGGCAGCTCCTTAATGTTAAGGTGAAGAGGCTGGGCACAACCTCTTCCCTCTGTCCTGCTACCAAAACTTCAGATATTAAATCCACACTGGTTCCTGCTATCAAAATGAGTGAAGTTTCCCCTCAAGTTACATCTAGAGTAGCACACTGAGAGACTGCCTTGAGTCCATAGTTTCAAATATTGATAAATGCTGCTAGATTTGGAATTGTGACTTGAAATTTTACAGGTATTGGAAACTTGCATGGACTACAGAGCCAGTGAATTCACAGTCCTCAAGTACACTGAAGACTCAAGACATTTTGTTCAGGTAAATCTGTAAAAGCCTCCTTTTAAAATGTTTAACTGAAATTAAAATGTTCATTTGAAAATGTCAAGCTTAGTGCAAAATCTACGGCGTCTCCCATGATCTGAACAATTTTTATGGAAAGAAACTTTATTTCACTCAGTCACAAATTCAGTTTCCTAAAAATAAAACTTTATTTATTTTTGTGGGAACTTAAAAATTATTAGACATAACATATACACTGCAGTTTACTCAAAAATCAGTATTGTAACTGACTGTTAATCTATTATCTCTGCTCACATGAAAGCAATTAAGAAATTTCAAAAGTATCACAATGTTCCCCATAAATTTCAGGAAAACATATCAAATAAAAACAGGCGCTTCTGAAAACAAGCATATGTTTAAGGATCTGATTTATTTTAGTGCTATGACCCTCTTTGGTCAGAATGTTTCCTTTTGTAACATGCTTCTTCTTTTGTACCTCCAGCAATTTTAAACATGTATATATTTGATTTTAGTGACTATATAGTGACAGGAAATTTAAAAACCGCTGACTTTTGATTCTGCAATTAGGAATAGCACTATTGTATGTGTTTCCTTCCTGCAGTGAAAATTTAGAAGTCTATAGTGAATGAAATATCTCAGTGGAAAGCAGAGAGAGCTATTCCAAATCATCTCAACCGAATCTACTGCCTTCAGCATCTGCAATTCTCACCGTGCACTACAGTGAAACATAAGCACTCCACAACAGAAAACAATTAAGGGGCAAGAGCCTCTTAAGTTTCCCCCGCCTCCTTTCAACACTAACACAACACAGAATATAATCACCTTTCTGATCAGGAACACTCAACAATTCTCTAAAATGCTTGCAGTTTGCTTCTGACACTGTCAGAAGCCCCAGGAGACTCAGACATGCCCTGGGGCTCGGCTCTCTCAAGCTCATGTGGGTGTTCCCTGGCAGGCAGCCTCAAGAAAAGCCTCACAGGCAAACAAACCAGTAACTGTGGGTCTAGGCCAGCACTTCTCAAGGAAGTAAAAATTAAGCTTACCAAGAAACAGATAACATAAATTGCAGACTAGGGTCAGACTCTGCTGTCCTTCAGCAGGACCAGACACTGACAGAATGAGAGATCAGAATTGGCAGTAAAGCATTAAATGAATCCTTCTGACTGCCAGCACACTGTTGTAGCTCAACACGCAGAGAGTATAAACTCCCACTCTTCCTGCCTCTTCCCTGACATTCCACCACAGCAGCACGTGGAGGTCTTCAGTTTAAACAAAATGTGTTGTAGCTGCCTCCTATGTCCTACCAGGTTTTTTGGTGTTCAGCCTTCCTTTATCTGTTCCTACTAAGAATCAACATTGACAGCTAAGAAATAGAGGATTGTGTAATGCTGTATTTGAGATTCAAATTGTGAGCTACAAGATACATCACCAGAGTGGACAAGAAATGAGAACTTGAATAAAGGCATTAATGAGAACAGTAATAAGATGAAGTAGTATAATCTTTCTCCTTTATATATGCTTTGCTGAAAATATAAATAATTGCCACATAAGGAAGTCTATTCATTCCTAGTCCTAAAGAGGATGCAAACATCTTTCCCAGACTTACAGTTGCAGGGGACTCTTTAAGTCATGGCTCATTACCAGTGGCAAACACAAATCCTCACATGAACTTTATTCTTCACACTCAACACTGTGAAATATTGAAACATAATCAATTTACTAAAGATAGCTGTAGCTGGTATCCTGGGATGTACAAATGCTTCCCGAGCTTCTTTGCCTTGACATGACAAGTCAAGAACCACTATTCTAATGCACAGGATACTTAATCTTCTGTCCCCTTGCTGCTTCTAGAAAGCAAGTTGGTTTCCTTTCAGTTTTTCTTACATCCTCTGCGCCCTGATGCAAAAATAGAACTTGGACAAATAAATCTCTAAAAATAGGATTCAGGGGGGTAGCCTTCAGTTCAATAAGCAAAGCTTATAGAAAGTTTAGACTATTTTAGTCTCTAAATTAGAACACTGGCTCTTTTGTGAGGTATCTGAAACATCTGTGCAAATAAACATAAAGCAGGACAAAACTGTTCCTCCCCCTAAACTGTCTCCTCCCACAGCATGCCATTTTTTGCAGATGTAAGAACACCTTCCCTGTTTGCACACATTCTGGTTAGTCATTCTACAGGTGGTGAATGAAGGTGTTCTTCTCAGGCTGAAGTAGTATAGAGCTGCCATCCCAAGTTGCATTACCCAAGGAAAAGCACGGAGCTGAGGGGATCATACTTGCTACTCACACTGTGTACGCCCAGAGCCTTCCAGACGGCAAAACTCAGCAATCCAACTCCGCACCACGCATAGAGTGAGCCCCACCCCAGGGCTCGTAAGGCCAGTGATGAGCCACTCTCTGGCAGTGCAGCTGTGGCGGTAACCCCCTAGAACCAAAGATAAAAAGATCATGACAAAGTGAACAATAATTGTTCCATGAGCACAGGAATCAAACACTAAGTTGTCTCACCCGTCGAAATACAAAACTGAATCTAAACCAGTCACAAGCCTTTCTGCCAGTGACATCTGAACATAATCACCGTATGTCATTGATAACTTTTTCATGGGTGGCAACTGTAGGTCTCTATCTGCACTTCTGGAACAGCTCATTAGGAACCTGCAAGAACATGAGCAGCTTTCATCTAGACACAGGAGGGATATTGCAGTGACCCATGGACTAATTTCAGAGGGCTACAACTCTGGAAAAGGTTTTGGAAACTATTAAGGAAAATTTTTGTAAAATCAAACAACAATGAACATTCCCCTGCAGAGTTCACCAAGCAGCAACACTGAAAATGCTGTGTGGTCTCCACACTTCTCACTTTTGTCAGAAGACACCGACAAGAGTAGGTGTAGGTTTTAAGATACTGCTGCACAGAAGTTTGCCATGAGATATATCCTGAAAACACAAGTACCTTGAAAATGTCGTCACTTGGAAAAGCCACCTCAGGCCAAGAATGCAGCCTTGGCTATGATGGGGTCCCAACCATAAGGAAACCTCTCTGCCACAGCACATAAATGGACACTGCAGCTTCCAGGGGCACCAGTCACGTGCTGGGGTGGGACCAATCCATGCGCACCCCACACTCACTGCCAGCCAGCCGTTCTTGCCTCACAATGCCCACTGTACTGCACCCACTTGGTACAGCAAAGTCTCCACCTTTGTAGCCCACAGCAGCAGTGACTGACAGAATTCTGTTGCTCATAGTGGCAACTGCCATTCAGAGGATTTTTTTGCCCTCTGAAGGATCACTGTTGAATTGTTCCCAAGCAAACACAGATTTCAGATGGTAATTGTTCAAGATTGGCATTTATGGCCCTTACACAACTCAACAGTTCTACTTAACTGGGTGTCTTGGAAAAAAACCAAGTATTGCTCAGGGGTAACATAAATGAGGTTGCACATAAAATTACAAAAATTCATTTCATTTATAGTTTAAAATACTGAAAAGCAAAATTAACTTGTGGAAGGATCAAAAAAACTTTTCTCCAAAATATGCCAAAGAACTGTTCTTTTTCACTCATCACAAAAAGTGGGGGAAAATCTTTTGTATTCTTGCTTTAAAAAAGCTTTACATTTTAAACTGCTTTTTAAATGCTTCTCTTTCTTCTTTGATACAATTAAACATACTTAATGTCTACCACCCTGGTCAGTCAAATAGCACCAAGTAGTTTTTCTCCTCTTGGCTTTGTATTTATTGAAATGTTAAAATGATCCTCAGACAGTCCTCAGCATTGACACTTTCCCTTCAGATTTAACTGTAGGCACAGCTACCAAGGACAAACATGCACTTGGAAAGGACATGAGCAAAACCTATCTTGAGCCTTATTCATTCTGATTTGGACATCTCAAAGTGGAAGTTGTTAACAAAAACAATGCTATGTAAGCATATACACACACACAAACAGCAGAGATCTCTGGTCACACTGTAGTATGAGGTCCTATTATCTGCTTGCCACACATAATGAACTATTATAACTCTTTCGGTAGAGACTGCTCTGAGTATTGAAATGCTGATTACTTTTGACATTTTTCCTGCTTCCATAGTCTAACCATATATAACAACACTGAGAAGAAAATGGTCCCATTTGGAAGATGGGAAATGAATGGACAAAAATATCCTCTACACAGAATCTTTAAATAGGACTCATTATCTGTGAAAACTGCTGGCAAAAAACCCAACTGACTACTATTTAAATGTTTGATTGTCCCAGAAAAAAAAAATGGTAAATGGAGACAACTGATCTGGTTTTACGGACTGCAGTCACACTGCACAGGGTTCAGTCACAGGCTGATTCCTCAGGGTGCTTAAGTACTCAGATAAGGGTTTCTGTAAATAGGACAGTTGGTTAAATGATTATCAGATATGCTGTTCAGATCATCAAGAAAGCTGATTAATGAAATGCTAAAAACATTAAAAAGGACAATGGCAGCACTGGAGAAAAAGATAACACCAAAAAAAAAAAAAAAAGAAAAGAAAAGAACTGAGTTTTATTCACTAACCTGTTACTCTATGTTCAAATTGTTTTCTCATCACTACTCTTCTATATTTTTTAAAAAACATTCTTTAATTTAAAAAATGAGCTTTTAAACAACATTAAGTCTTTCCAAAAACAGGCCAGAGAAAAATAGGGCAGAATTAGCTGATTTGTTTTCCAAATATATGCTGGTTTTTTTCATTTTGTTGGTTGTTGTTGTTTTGTTTTCCTCAGGAAGATATAAATAGGAAGTGGGAGAAGGAAAAAATCACATTGTTTTTTTATTCAGACACAGGCCTTGATCACGTAACTGCCCCCTTGTGTGCAGAGCGTGTCTAAAAGGAAGCAGTGCCTAAAATAAAGTGTGTTCAACTGTTTTGGTTCATTGTATTCAGTGTGTTCACTCTTTTGTGTGACCTAATCCATTGTGAAATTAAACACCTGGATAAATGCTGGTAAAACTGGATACTTCTCAACAGGAGGCTGCTGCAGCTGAGCATTTCATTTTAACAAAAAAGTCCATCAATTAACCAGGATCATATCACCAACCCAACAGCACACATATTGGTGGCTTCACTGGAACAGGAATAAATTGCCAGAAACTGAGGGCTGGTAGAATTAATTCTTTCAAAACCAGTGCTGGCTGATGTTGGCTTAAAGTACCTGTCAAACTATGGCCTCAGCTTAGCATGGATAAAAACAATATTTAGGTATTGTATGTCTAAAAAAGATGCAATCTTCTGTAGTTATTATTATACATGATGTATTATTAAAAGTTACTTGCAGTAAGTGACTATAAATTTAAGTAAGAATGCTAATGCAAAACCTCATTGGATCCTTGAAGAGCTTCTATAGCAAGTTAAGCCATTGTCAAAGTCTGGTCTTTCCTTTTTTAACCTGCTCACTGACAAGTACCTTGACAAAAAAGTATCTTTCTACACTCTTGAATATTGAAGTTGAGGGGCCCATGAAATCAGATTTTTGCTAGCAAACTGTTGTAATTCCTTTGCACAAATAGCAGCAGATACAGTTTTCAGCAAAGACTGAAATGGTATACATCACTTGATGACATTTCACACATGTATATTCCTGGATGTCAATGCAATGTCACTCTTGATAAATCTCACACTGATAACAGGACAGCTCAGACACCCAGGAATATGTGCAAGCTGGAAAAAATGCTGTGCTCAAGAAAAAGGAAGTTAAAAAAAAAGATGGTAAAAAAGGAGACAATTTCCTTATTGTAATGTATTTCCACAGCTTGTGAAATAATGTTTCATGAAGCTTGCTATTTTGTCTGTTTCAAAAAGAAACTCATGCTTATTGTTTCTTTAAAGGCAATGGATGAGTTATGACACAGCAGCCTACAGAGGAAAGTAGGAAAGCAAATGAAGGATCTCATGCTCTTTGACCAGAAAGGGAGACTAGAAAGTTATTGGAAATGAAGGTTCTGATATAAAGTACAGTGGAAGAATATTTTCTCTTGACATGCATTGAATTAACTTGATATGATACTGAATCACCATTTTTAAAATACCAATAGATCAGTTCTTAATTCCCCAAGAACATCTGTAACACATGTTGCATTTTAAGAGCTTGCTGGAGATGAGACTGATCAATTTTAAGGGCCTGTTTTTACACTTTCAGCCATCACAAAGCATTAGTAAGGAAAAAAGCATCCTTCAATTAAACATGCTTTGTTTCAAACGAATTCACCAACACGGTATAACCGCTAGCGCTCCTTTGGAGTTCTTCAGAATGCACAAGTGGATCCAGTTAGTAGTTGCCTAAGCTCAGACTCATTTTGGCCATGAGATTTCCCAGTCCCATAGTACCAGTTCTCATGGTTCCCATTACACAGTGGGATGGTAGTGGAGAGCTTTAATTTTGACTAAATAATCCCACTTACATATTCCATATTTTACAGACCTCCTACCTCCTCCTTCCCATCCTTATTGCAGTCACCTTGCTTCCAGACTCACTGCAGCACTATGAGACTGCATGGAGAACTGGATCTCTGAGGTGATGCAGGCTCATGTCTAAAGCATGTTCCCATCACAGAATCCAGAGAGCAGTAGCTGTATTTCTCTATACAGAAGTATGATTGCAGCAAACAGTGTAAGCATTACATATTTCAGATAATCTCAAGTACTTAAGTATTTAGCAGGGCCAACTCTGAACTGATTTTTAAATTAATCCTATGACTGTATCAAATTCAGTTAAGTTGAGTGCTCTTATCATCAACTCTGCCAAGTTCCACCTATATCACCATGTCTATTAGGCATTCAATGCATTCCTATTTCCTGCATATCACTATTGGAAAACAGCTTAAAAGAACAAACCTTACTGAACCAGTCTGGGTTCTTCTTTTTTGTCATTGCAAGTGTAGTGCCAAAACCCGCTATCATTCCTGCTGTAGCAACAGTACCTAGAAAAATTCCACCTGCCAAGAAAAGTTGAAAAAATAAAAATCAAGACTTCATTACTTAAGGGGAAGAAAAAAAAAAATAACCTACCTGTTTGGAAAGTAAAATCTGAAAAAGTAACATCTGTCAGTACACACTGAAGAGAAAGGCCCAGTTGTCTCCATTTTTCATGCTCAGTATGACAAAATAGCAAGGCAAAGAATTAGTTCTATGATACAGGGCATTTTGAAAATAGTGCCATGTGTACATACTTTCAAGCTGCACACAAAAATTCAAATCCCAGGATGCTTTCTTTGCAGTACTTTGAAATTTCTCTCATTCCACAGACAGCCTAGTAACATCATCTTGTTCTATGGTGATGCCTCACCCATCTCCAAACGGGAAATGTAGTTGGTTTGGTTGCATCACTGGTAATTTCAAATGGCCACCTAAAAATGGTCACCAACAGTTCCTCTGAAGACCATTACATAAGCAACACTTGTTCTTCAGCTTTGTTTTAATGTTCTAATTCAAAATTTAAAAAAAATAATAATTCTAATTTTTTCAATTAAAAAAAAAAGAAAATTACACTAGGAAAAAAGAAAGAAAGCATCCCAAGAAAGAAAGCATCCCTTGCTTTTCAGTCCTTTCAGCATTTCCAAAGTCATTTGAGGTACCTTGATCCTTTCTAGTTCTTGCACCAAACACCAAAGGCTCATGTAACCATATCTGCCCACTTTTAAGAAAAAGGCTTGTCACAAAGACTTACTGCACTGTAGAAACCAATCTGACTCATATTAAAATTTTAAAATTTCAGGGAGTTACATGTTCTTTCTTTGCAAGTACTGATACCCATCCTGTTTTCCGTTCCTAATACCAGTTAGGTAATAAAAATGGTCTGAATAGGAGGTAAACAAAAATACAGTTAAGTTAGGTCTCACTTTTTAAACAGTTATTGATCTGATTACTGCGATGAAGAATTTCCTGTACTCCTGTCAGTGAAATCTATAAGGTACTTCCTCTGCCTGGGAGCACTAAGACTTTGCATCTTGGCTGAATTATGCAGTCCACTAAGTTTAACATTTCCAGGTCTGGTAACCAACATTTCCCCAATTTCAGAGACAATAACTGGCGGCGGTACGTCCATCCTCTGGACGGGCCTGCTCGGGATGCCCCGACCGGCGGCGCTGGGATGGGGCCGCCGGGGGGCGTGGGGAGACCGAGCCCGGAGACACGGATAAAAATGACAATGAAATATAAACATAAAGGCGCACAGCGCCGCCAGCCCGCCGGACGTACGCCTGCTGCCCTGCAGCTGTGTGCAGCTGCGGAGACTGGCTCTGCCCCGGCTCGCATCCAGCCCGGGACACCGGCTCCTTCCCTTAGGGAATCCGCAGCGCTGCCTGGAGCCCGCAGGAGCCGCCTCTTCCCGAGGGCTCCTGCCCCCTAGGGCCCGGCAGGGCCGAGCGCGGACCCACCGGGGAAGGAGGCGGCTCCGCTCCGCGCCCGTCCCGCGTCCCGCCCGGCGCCCCGGCGGAGGGCGGCTGAAGGGTGACCGGCGCCGCCGCTGCCAAGGGCGAGGGAAAAGGCGGCCGGCGCTGCAGGGGCTTCCTCGCTGTATCCAGAAGCCAAGGCGAGGCCATTCCCAAACGCCTCGCCTTCTCCCCAGGGGCGGGAGAGAGCGACACGACCTGGGGCTACGGCAAGGAGAGCACGGCTGAGGACGGTCTCAAGCCCCGACACGCTGCTGCTCGTCCCTGACCCGTGCAGGGGCGGGAGGCGAGGGGAAGGGAGGAGAATAAAGCTGTCTGCACCTTTGATTAAGAAGAGCTTGTCCTGGGATGCCGCAGAGCTCCCAGCCCCCCGGGGCAGGGTCAGCCCTCGCCCGGGGTCCAGCGGCGCTGCGGCCACAGCCCCGTCATGGGCAGCCCCGCCGGCAGCCGCCCCCATGGCCCAGGGCACGGGAGGAGGAGGCGGCGGCGGCAACCCGGAAGAAAAGGGAGCGGGGCTGGGACACGCAGCCGCCTTTCCTCCTTCTCCCCCTCCGCGGCCGAGCAGCCGGGCGGGAGCCACCGGCAACGCGGGCGGAGCTGCCGCCCCTGAGGAGGAACCTCCGCCCCTGGGGGCGCGTTCAGCTTCCCGAGAGCCCAAATCGTGCGGAGGGAGGAGGGGGAAAGTTTGTCAAAGCCTCTTTTAAATCAAGTCTTTTGTAGCACGCTCATAAGGGTTTTGGTTTGGGGTTTTTCCCTAGGACAGAGCGCGTATGAACTTTACCAAATAAAACTGAGAGGCACTCTTAATTCTCAGGGATTTTAGTAAAGGGTATCTTGACGAACGGTGTTGGTTTAAAGTAAGTATTTTTGTTCCAAATCGTCATTCTTTCAAGTTATGTAAATAGTTTCTTCACACTATGAGAACATACATTCGGGGTTTTTTCATCTATGCACCACCCTAATTCTCAGCTGCTGATGGATATAAATTGATGTGATACCTAATTTTATCACTTTATTAAACAGTGTACTAACTTAAGATTCAGTATGGACAGGTAAAGTGTATTTTTAGTTAGAACGGTCCGTACTTCAAAAGCAAACAATGAATGTAAATAAATCCAAACCAAGCATTTCTTCACCAGCTTCCTTCTTTGTGTCTTTTAACATAATTTATAGCATGTATCTAAGGGTCTAATTATAGGGACTGGGTTGCTAGGCATAAAATTAGTATTTTGAGAAACTTCCTGTTCTGAAAACCACTCCAAAGCGGTTTCCTAATAGTCCATGTGCTGTGTAAATTAAACAATATTTTACACAGCCCATCACTAACTCATTTTTTTTCTAATCTGGACAGCAGGCAAATGACTCCTTCTTTCCTCTAGTCTTCTTTTTCTCATGAAAAAGTACCCCAAAATCACGTGTGTGCTTTGGAATAGAATTAGACTTCGCCACAAATAATAACAAAACCTCCTGGAAAAGCTTAGAGAAGGACATCTTAGAAAAACTGCAGAGTGACAATGTGAAAAGAAGAAATTACTTTTAATATAAAGTATTTAAATTTATTAGAATGCATAAAACAAAAACAGGAGCATGCATGTCATTCACTTTGATTGTAATTGGTGTCAAGACCATCACTGCATCTGATAGAGCAAACCTTGAACTGTGAGAGACTATTAGGTTATTGTGTGTGTTGTATTTTTTGTTTGTTTTGGGGTTTTTTTTTTGTTTGTTTGTTTGTTTGGGGTTTTTTGGTGTCTTTGATGATGACAATCCTATATTCTCAGGATAGTTTTTTGAGTTCACATCAGTCAAGACATCACTTTCTTTCAAATTTTTCCAGAACCAGGAAGAAAGAGAAGAGAAAGGTATAATGGTGTTATTTAATCCTGGTTTGAACAATGCCAAGAATCTATATTTAAGACAGTCAGAACAGATCTGTCTCTATTAATCATTCACAGAGACTTAAAGTAGAGCATAAAGACCATGAAATCCATTCTGAATAACTTAAAATTCTTAGTGTTGTAAATTTTACTTGCTTTAAAAAACCCAAGAAATACTCAGCAGAACTGTGTTCATTTAGGTTACAATATGTCTTCTTGTTGTATAATTGAATGTAATATAATGCTTTATTTCCTTTTTATTACAAAAAAAACCTTGGTGAGCCAAAAGCAGACAGTGAGAGGGAACCAAAGTTTTCCACTTCAAAGGATGTGTAAATTTCCTATTGTAATTCTGATGTTATGGTTAAGAATTTTATATCAGCCCCTGGGTTTTAACAAAAAATTGGTAACATTGTGCCTCTCCTCTGGGAGTTCATATTTTTGTACAGTATCGGTGAGGGAGGAGTGTGGAGAGTAAGCAAGAGCACAAGGAAGAAAATAAACTTTAGAATAAAACCAAAGAAATAAGTTAGCATAAATATATTCCCTAAGAGATTTTTATAACCCTTGCAAACACGTGGCATTGTTGCCAATAAGCAGCTCTATCAAGAAATAGAACCCCAGTGTGCAAACTTCTTAACGTAATGCTGTGAGATATTTCAGTCCTGGCCTGTGTGTCTCCAGCTCTCCTTCCTCTCCACTGCAGGACTGCACAGTGATACCTGGCCATCTCCACTAAAAGTGAGTTCCACTTGCAATTTAGGTATTCAGAGGCAAAGAAGCTGATTGATAAGCTGGCTGGGACATAATAAAGACAGTAATTTGTTATGTTTACTAAGTTATCTGTCTGATTTATATAGCCAAAAGTCTTGAGTGCCACTGCAAAAAAATGTTGGCACCTGAGACACAGAATCCTGTTTGGAGTTTGAAAATCCAATTCAAAACATAGAGGAGGTTGATTTGAATTCTGGTTAAACTGACATGTTCAGTAACTAAACTAGATTATGTAAAAGAACTTGGGAAAGAGCTGATCACTAGTTTTGAAAAGAGAAAAATGCAGCAGTTGAGCTACCCTTTGGCTCTCAGGAGAGCTGAGCTTTATTCTCTGCCTGACACGCTGGGGTCATTTCCTCTGTTTATGGCAGCTTTGATATTCCTGAAAGCACCATGCAGCATCAGCACTGTGTACAGGCAGGGGTATTAAGAAACCAGTTATATATTTCCAAACAATTTTTTAGTCGATTGGACAAGAAATTGAAATGTTCTGTAGCTATGATTTAGTTTCTGCAGAAACCTCTGTTTTCATAATTAGCTGGTTACTGTTGGGCATCTCCTAAGGATCTGGTGGCTGAAATTCCCATGTTGAGAGTCTGTCCTCAGATCTCTCGTCTCACTGCAGCAAAAATCTGGTCACTGAATAGTGATGTGTAGACTTTAATTACAGAAATACTGACAAAAGGCAGTGCTCAATTGTCAAATGTACTCACAATTGTAAGAGCCTTGCACTGGAGAACCAAAAGACACATTAAAAATACTGGTTGAGCTGGCTGCACCCACCTATGGAGGGGTCCTTTTTGTTTTGGAGGTGATGAGAAGATTAATTATTATGCGCAAAGTTTTGCTGTGGCTCTCCAGCAAAGGCAGGAGCAGAGAGGACAGATCTCCAGATTTCTTGCCACATACCACAGCCCCAGAGATGCTTTTCTAAACTGCAGCGTGCTTTTACAGGATATGCAACACTCTTCCCTTAATTTCACTTCTACATTTGGTTATTCAGGAGTGCATACCTTTGGACAAGACTGAGTGTGCAGAGGCAGGCACGCTGCAGAGACACCACAGTGGCACTGTTTGTTATGGCCACAGCCTGGCTGTCTTTCAGCAAGTGGCAAAAGTCCCGCTGGCCAGGGTTTCTGTTATAAATCCCAAATTAGCATTTGTGGATGATGACTTTATGGCTGGTCAGAGGCACACTACAGATTTCAGAGCTGTTGATAACATATCAAGGCTGTCACATGCCTTGGACAGAATTCAGAGATGAGAACACTTAAGGAGGGTCTTCTTTCATATGCCTGTATCTACTTATTTTCTGTTCCTATCCTTTACTAAATAACATGTTTTATTACCTGCTCAGTGTTTATAATACTCTCTTTTGGAAAATAAAATAGGCCTATATCTGTTTGGCTTTGCCCACATTTCCTAGAGAAGAAAATAATAGATCCCTTCCCAATTCCTGTGGTATCCCTACTGTCTTTAGAGACCTAACAAATATGTTTAGAAGTAATATTTGAATTCCACTGGATACCACATCTTTAGTGATCTTCATATGTGTTTCATTATAGAACTTTTAGTAGTTACTTTGCTGTACCATATTAGAAAAGCCTCTACTATTGTCCAGAGGAAAAAAGGTATTTCTGACTGAATTAAAAAAAAAAAAACAAACAAACAAAAAAAAAACCTAAACAGCAAAAATTAATTATTAATTATTATTTCCATGTTGTCACTAGAGCATGGCCTGGTACTTGTGTCTCAGTCACTCTTACTGGATGTTACTGGATGCTGCAACCGTAGGTAGCAGCAGGAATCCTGAACCACCAGACCATCTGACCTGGTTCTGCTGGGTGACAGCCTGGGGAGCAGGATTTCTACAGAGAAAAATCTGCTCCTGGCCCACGTGGCCAGAAGTGGAAACTTCCAGAATTCTGGTTGACAAGACAAACAAGGCCTCTCTCAGTGACTGTCCAATAGATAGAGCTGTCCATCCTGTGTGTTACCTGCTGTGGCTCTGGGAGATGACTTTGTTGGTAAGTCAAACAGGTTCCCACAAGGACAGTCAGGCTCGGATCAGACTGCCTGGAGAGATTGTACAGTTTCCTTTCAATGAAGATTTCATGAAGATAAAGCCATGAGTGGGCTGGTCTGAGCACACAGCTTGAGCCTGTTTTGGGAAGGAGGTTGCACCAAGACCTGGGTGTCTGGTTTGACTCCTCCATGAATATGTTCATGGGCAAGGGTAACTTCAAGCTTGGCTCTGATGTAAAACCCCAGGCCATGGTGGCTGCAGGGTGGGCAGGCTGTGCTGCTGGCACACACCTCGGAAGCTGCTGTGCAGCATGTGCCTGTGGGAATGCTGCTGTGCCCATCCCATGCTCATATGGCCAGTGACACCAGTCCGGGGACCCTCAAGAGTGGCATGTGCTGCAGAGGAAGAAGCTGGACTGGCATTTCATTTGTTGTGGGGATGTGGCCATTATAAACTCGACTCGTGTATGCCAGTAGTACGTCACCTGCTGAGAAAGCCAGCCATAAAATTAATTATCAAGAATACGAGATGTATATTTTTCCTAATTGGCTTTGGTGCAATTATATCCAAAGGCCCTTTTTGCAGTCATTCACAGAGCTTAATTGCTATAGTTAAATATTACAATCTAAAAAGGCCTTGAAGGAGAGCTGATATTAGGCTAGGTTCCTGATGAATTATAATTATCACTTTGTGTAGATGGGTGGAAAACATTTCTTATTAAATTAGTCTTGCTACATAAATTAATACTGTGTTCTGGATAAAACAGTTCTGATTTCACATCTGAAATATTTTTAAGAGCACCAAGTTTGTGCCAGAATTTCACTTGGTAGGTCAAATTGTCTTTTAAAATTACTTGACTTTTCAGTAGCATCTTATCATAGGTTTTTGCATTGAAGATGTTTGGCAACGACAGAGTGATTTAAAGGTTGGATAGCAAATAAAGTAAAATACAATAAAATAAAACTGTGAAACTAGCATCATTTCCTAGTTCCATGAGCATGGGGGTTTCACAGTCTGAATGACAGGAATTCATAGCATGACTGTCACACATTTTCTTCCTGTATTAATTTCATCTCCATTTGAAGGTGTTTGCGAGACATGAACTGCTAATCTAATACTCTGAAAACAGGAAAGCTCATTAGCAGCTCTAGGGAAGGGACTGAGATGGGTGAAGAAGGTGCAGGTCATCAAAGGTTTAAAAGTAAAGGAAGTGTGAAAGTTTAAAGAAGGATTACTCCACACACAATCTGTAAAAACCCAAAGATTTTTGTATGTCTTGCATTTCTTTCTCATTAATGAGACCTGCAGTGAATAAAGAGGCAAATAGAAAGGTGTTAGCTGAAGATGTCAGGCTAAATTTCAAGGAGTGGATTATAGATAGTCATGACCAGCAGCTTCATGGCCTTGTACATGCAGCCCTTTCCAAGAGGTCTCATCAGATATTCAGTTGAAGTTGCAGAGCAACTGGAGTCTGTGACTCCAACAGGGCACTTTTCAGGAGCCTAAAGTCGAGATGGATGGCCACTTTCTGGCAGAAGATAGTGGGAATATTGTGTCAAGACACTCTGTGCATATGGAAGACCTGAAATTTTCTGCATACATACCCTCTTGTGTATGCAGTACATTCCAGCTTACCATATATATCAAAATTTGGCACTACTGTATCTCCCTAAACATCGCATTAATCCATCTGTCTGTCACCATGGTAACAAGGCTCCCTATTGATGACTGAAGAAGAGCTGAACCATTAAAACTAAATGTACACTGTTTAAAAAAAAATCAGTAAGCTCACTTGGAATAGCACTACAGAGACACAAATGGTCAAAAATAGGCTAACTAGTATTTTTAATGCATTATTTTTATAGATTATGTATATTATGGATCTGAAATAAAGCCTGTTATTAAAATGATCCTTAAATCTGATCTTTGCTTATTCACATCTATTCTTTATATAATCTGCTGAACTCAATATTAGAAATTGTGCATTTTTTTTTCCAGAAATTTACATGTTCCATAGTCATTCATCCCAGAGGATGGAAAGATGAAATTAGTATCTTAAAAACACCACATACAAAGCAGATAAGAAATATCGCTGAATATTTTACTGCACTTTTTCTTTCTCTCTCTTTCTCTCTTGCTTCCATACTTGTAACTTTGCCAAAATAAAATGAGTAAAGTGCATGCATTCATTAAAGGATCAATGTCTAACTGAGCACTATGAGTTAGTTGGACCTGGAATTTTTTGAAAATCACAATGGTGTGGAAACTCTGACATGAATTGCTGGACTTCATTCTTGTACAATGAATTTCCATTTTTTATTACACTGGCGCCATGCATGCTATTAATGGTAGACGTGAGTCTATAATTCTATTAGGCTTTAAAGAGGCCTTTGATTTTAGAGCTGAAACAGAACTTCTCATCTCCTTCTGTGTTCATTTGATGGTGCTTTTAGTTCTCTAGAAATGAGAGGACTAGAGAAAGAAATGGGAATACTGCATTTAAGAACACATTGTCACATTCACTGAACTGAAAGTATGAGTATTCTTGCTTACATCAGGGCTTAAACTAAGGCTCTGATCTTATAACAAACCCTTGGGCCAGGAGGTAGCTCACAAGAGTGCTTTATCAGCCCCATGAAAAGTTGACAGGTTGGAAGGTCAGATGGGGTCATTGCTTTGTTTGTCTGTGCATGGGGATATGGACTTTGTAAACGTGCACATACGTTGCATGGATGTATATCATGCAGATTTTATTAAATCTAATGTTCCAGTGGGCAAACATGAATGGCTTGCCCTGTTACAGGGTATATGAGCCCCTGGAGGACATGAATGATCAACTGAACCTGGAATATCAACTCGGTTCATCCATCTTGCCAGGAGGCACAGATGCTACTAAGCAGCCTAGAATTTCTGATTAATATCTGACATTTAAAATGCTTTCAGCTCAGAAGAAGGCACATAAACTTACAGGTGTGGAGGAAAGCTACCTCATTACCTCCTTTCTTTCCTCCCTTCCTCTTCAGGTGGGAAGCATTGAACTGACAGAAAAGGGTATCCCTGTCTGATATGGAGCAGACAAGAAAGTAGCAACTGAAGAGTCTTCCTAGTTTCATCTTTGACAGAAGATAAAAGTATAATTCTGAACTTTATAAAAGCCAGAGTTGTGGCATGTATTGCTCTGGGTGGACAAAGACATGGAAAAATGATCCGACAGCAAATGCTTTTGGAGGGCACAAAAGTGGCACTTGGCCATGCAGATGATGGCCCCCTGTGATGTATATTGTGATCTAATTTTATTTCGTTCCAAGCAGTACATCACTACCACTGGATCCAGCAGGCCTTCCAAAACAGTGACAGCTACAAGCACAATTTCTCACTGTTCTTCCAGTGAGCTAAGTTGTCTCAGATTTAAAGGAGATCTTTGTTGGTCAATACAATTTATTTTGCTTTCCCAATATTAGAACAACAATGTAGTATGCTCCGCTGAAACAATTAATTTTAAATAGTTTATTATATAAAGAATAATATATAAAGAATAAAGTGCAATAGCATTCCTCAGGATGGAAGAAAGTTTGCTTTTTTACTTAGAAAATTATAAATCGTAGCAACTTTTTAATTAAAGCTCAAAGGGTGTGTTAATATTCAAAATTCAAAAGGCTTACCGTTAAAAATTAGTATTCCCATTCGAATTATTACTGAAAAAAGAGTATGCTCTCTCAAAGAGAGCATTTTCAAAAAGAGTATTCTTATTTTTCTGATTTTTAGAAATCACAACATTTCTCTTTGATTTTTTTTTTTATTTTAATTGCATTTTGCAAGATCTGGACAACATCTTTTATCACTCCAGTGAATTCCTTCCTCTCTTGAAGGAAATGTGAAAATTTCCTTTTCTTCAAAAAAGGAAATTGTATGCTATTGTAATTAAAACTTGGTTTGAATCCTCACCTAGCATGGCAGAGTTCTTTCCCCTCCCCAGCTGTATTTCTGTTTTCAAGCTGTGCAGCAGTTACATCCTCTCACTCCCAGTGTAAGAAATTTGAGTGTCTGTAGAGGACATGCTTCTGCACTGCTGGTGGCTTTGGCTGCTAGTCATGTACTGTGGAGCCTTTCCTCAAAACCTGTTTTGGCACCTTCCCCTTTTACCAGCAGCTTTCACCCTGTTAAAACCCCATCCAAGGAGGAGCCACATGGCTTCTGTCAGCCCATCAAGCAACAGAGCTAGCCCAAGCAGCTTCCAGCCTGAGCATCCCTTACCTGTGGTGGCCAAATCCAGTGTTTCTTTTCTGAACTGGTCTCTGCATAGCAACACTAGATGGAGACTTAACACGTAAGTACTTGGGTTTATTTCATTCTAGGGGGTTAATTATGATGAACTCTTCTACTTGTAAGAAGTACTTACAGCTACATGTATTGTACAACATGTTTTTATTTAAAGTTTTCTGCTTGCCCTCCATTTTGAGTGGTGTGTTTGAAGGCAGGTGTTTTCTTCCTTCATCTCAGCTCTATGGCTGGCCTCCTGGAGAGGGATAGCAGGGAAATGTGAGCTGCCTCCATCTGGCAGGGATATGGAGCAGGAACGAAGCAGTGAGGTACAGCTGATCTGCCCAAAAGAGTTTGGGTTTTGTTTTCGTGTGAGCCCTTCAAGATACAGGCCTGATCACTGACCTTCAAAAAAGAACATTCTGACTCCTCAGAGGCAGGGGAGGAGCTAATCTTACAAAGTGTAAGAAGATGGAGAGCTGTATCCTTCAGGTATGTTGGTGGAGAGAAGAGAGAAACTGGTGGTTTTCATGAGTTTGGAAGGAGGTGGGAAAAGGAAGTGGGAGGATTGATTTTTTTTTTTTTCTTTCACAACTTGCATTTGTCTTCTTGAGGAGATGCAGAGGAAGGAAAGAATTAAGTACCTTTTATTTTTTTTTGGCTATGAATGAAGAGAACAATTATGCCCTATAAGCACTGGTTGGAATGAACATTCATTAAATGTAATGCCTCTCTTGCCCTACAGACCCAGGTGGTGCTTGTGAGGCTGTGCTGTTGCTGATACACACCTGCCTACCATCCCAGGGCTCAGAACTGCCTAGAGACAGCAGCACTGCTGAGACAGATAGAGACTGAAAGACATGATTCTACCAGGCTATTCCATATTGAAGGGTTCACCAAACCCTGCATACAGAGATGGTGTGGGATGTATCCAGTCATAGGGATTCTCACAGAACTTGAAAAATTGACATTCCATGACAGTCCATGTGGTCAACAAGATGAGTGCACAGCCCCTCAGAACACAGCATGTGTGCAGCTTGGCTGGGTACGGACACTTCATCCAAGGTAAAAAACCAGCAATGCCTGAAATAAACAGAACTTCTCCAGCTTTGCAGAAGATGAGGTTCTGCAGTAGGGGAAAGTGCCAGCTACCTACTCTGGAAGAGCAGAGAGTTGACAATGACTGATATTTTTTCTCTTCAGTGTAGCTGTAAGAACTGCATAAACACATCCTCTGGGAATGTGAATCCTGTCTTTTGTTCCCCACACTGGAGGAGTCCCCACTGGACAAAGAGCTATCAATATTTTCAGTGTTGCTGAAAATTATGTAGGGATATAAGCTGTGAAGAATAGCTTTGAAGATCTGAAAACAGACCCACCTTGGATTTGCTGAAGCTCATCTGTACTAGATGCTTCCTCCTGAATATGCATGGCTGCCCAGAATGCCAGTTCGTGCTGAATGGCAGGTGCTAACTCTGAGACAGGCATCTGGCATGCAGAGAGCTTTTGATTATCTGCTGCTCATTCCAAATACAGACCATAACACGGTGCCACAGGGAATGTTACTCTTCAAGATGCAAAACTTTATAAGTTATGAAGTTATTGAAAAAAAAAGTATTTTATATAAGTCTAGAACTCAATACTTCGCAAGGCATTGAGATGTGATATCTAGAGTTGGCTCATCTGGCTCAGGCAGGCTCAGGAGAGGCCCGAGATGCTGGCCTGATTTCCTGAGCTGTTGCACAAGGAACAGGTAGAGTGGCAGCCAGCAAGCAAAGCAAAATAATAGGAGGTGGGGTGTGTCTGTAGTGTAGGCTGCACAAAGGTGACGGATGTGTGCTAGGCTTATTCTGAGCAATGTGCTGTGGTTAGGGACTGTGGTTAGAGCAGACAATTGCTGAGCATTCTGCATAATGCACGACAGGCAGGGCTGTGGCATGCAGATAGAAACAGCGTGGGATGGATTTTGCACTAAAATATGCTCTGTGAATGTGAAGAAAGGATGGAGCCAGTCCGCTAGGACAGCCCTAGCTTTGACCTGTGTGCCAAAAGCTAGTCTGCGCCAGATGGCTTGGATGAAGAGAATCACAAAAAAAGGGGAAGTTAAACTGGGTTCTCATAAATCCCCGTGAGCTGTGCCTTCATGCCACCAGTAATTTGCTTTTTGTTAGAATTTCTCTATGGAAGAAATCTTCCTAATGGCAGTTATCTTCAGAAGTGGGAAAAAAGTGCAAGCTTTTACAGATTATTTCCCCCCACAAGGTGTTCTTTCTGAGTATGGTGTACCTAAAAATCCACCTGCAGTTTCTCTCTGTTGATGTCCTCTGTCCTTAGTCCTCAGCTCTGAGTAGCCACCTAAAGATTCAGCCATCAACTTAGCAAGTATTCATCATCTCTGAGACATCAAGGCTGATGCTGTTCGCATGAAGGACTCACACTCCTCATGGAAGAAGACTTCATTCTTCTATATGAAACCCCACTTAATACATTTTTGCAATATAAATATTTATGTTTGTATCTCAAAGTTAATTTTTTCTTGTTTTATTCCCTCTGGTATTCTGTATCTACACTCCTCTTAATCAAATAAAACATACCAATTCAGAATGCCTCCAAGACTAATCTTTGCATATTATTTATTGCATGAATAATTTTCTTTAGAATTCTAAATAGTTTTCCTCGATTTGATGGTTACAGTTTTATTGGTTCAAAATGTGATTATACTCCAGACTGCCATTTGCTCATCAGAAGTCATTTATATGAATGCTAATAGATTAGCACTAGAATTAGGTTAAAGTAACCCTATGAAAAATCAGATTTATAAACTCATTCTCCTATTATGGTATAAAAAGAGTATGTTCTAAAGTATTCACAATCATTCTCAGAACCTTGGCCAAAACATTCTCTTGACCATACAAATAATCCCATAGCTTTTCTTGTAAGCAGTTCTTGAATTTTTTAAAGACTAATTATTGGTTAAAATAAGGTTAATAAATCTTACAGGCAAAAATAGAAATAGATCTAGTGACACCCACATGGACATATTTGAAGAAGACAAACTTCTGAGAACACTTAAAAGTGAGCCATTATGTTGATTTCAATATGGAATATGCATTTATTAAGTGAAAATCAGATTTCCACCAGAAGACGTTGTAATAGTAGCAGAAGTAATTGCTAAAACTCTGCTTCCATAAACACATACCTAGTTGGGCACACACTTTTGAGCAAAGTCCATCCATTTAAGTGTTCACAGAAATATAAGAGTGATCACTATAGTAAATACATGAACAAAAATAGCAGAAAAAATGTTCTTGTTTTATGCCTCTGACCACATTTGTGTATGATCAGGATCACATTTCTCTTGATTGTCAGACTTCCTTTCTCTACTGCAGTGTTGTCAGCCATATGATTCATGAGTCATATCTAGTCTTTTGTATACAGAGCTCATTGAATATTCAGATTCCATAGAGTATAAATTACCAAGTAACTGAACTTTTTTTTTTTTTTTAAATCTTGTTTGCTGAGGGGGGAGGGAAGGAACCCAGGCTTTCCAAATTTGAAATTAATTCAATCATTGCAGTGCTGCACCCCTGAGCAGCAGTCCTGCTTATTGTCCTGAAAACAATAGCTCTGAGAGGAGTACAATGACCTGTTCTACCTTATTCTTTTTACTCATTGTTTTATGTGAGGAAGGTGGGAAAGAGGAGTTGGTGTGAAACCCAAGGCCAACATTGCTGTTTGCTGAGATAAAGTACATGCAGTGAGGGAGGGGCAGGTCTAGAATAGACACACAACCAAGTGGAAGGCAGGGAAAGAAAAGAAAGGCTCAAGAGAAAAGCAATGTTATAATACTAAATTTTCCCCATTATGATGCTGAATGTGACAATGGAGAGATTTTCAAAAGCAGTTAGCTCCATTTTGAGATGGCCTAGTTAAGTGTTTAATGATGCAAGTAGTCCCACTCTGGGATTCAGAGAAGTCTCTAATTGCCTGATTCCTCCAGGAACTTTTATGTATTTTGTCATAATCCATATAAGCACACATCATGGATGTGCTCCTCTGACAGCAATGGATGGTTCTTCTGTAAATGCTCAAAATGTGTAGTCCAAAACAGTGAAACAGCCCACAACTATATTGTGAAGAAGGCTTTTCTCAAAATGAGTGTCATGCTGCCACATAAGCTGGAAGGAGTCACTTTCTTGCACTCCACAGCAAAGCTAAGTTCCCACTTTCCCACAGTACTGTGAGTGGGTGTTTACTGAGGCAGCAAAGAGAAGGAAGAGGCACGAGGAAATATACACAGAGGGGGGCAAAAAAGGTTGTATATGAGATAAACCAGAGCATATTTGTAATTGTTGTTTTGTCAACCAGAGGTACAGCTCCTTCTATAGCCTCAAGCAGGAAACAGGAAGGAAAAAGAAAACCTGTAAAAGGGATGTTTTTCTAAACAGGAGATACTAGTTAAAGAACATTATCAAAACATTTTTACTATGTTAATTGGTTAATTAAAATAATTGTAGTTGACAGCATCCCTTTAATTGCATGACCCTTTGTAGGTGTGTATTTTATTGTTCTTTGTTTTGTTTCCTATGGGAACAGACTTAGGCAATTGTTTAAAGTGTCAGTCAGATTTCACAGAGAGTAAATTGAAACTTGCTCGGCTGAATGGGAAAGAATGTTTAACTATATTTTTTAAACACTTCTAGAAAATCAATGAAAGAAAGACAATTTGATGCCAACACTTAAAAGTACTTGGGCGTGATGTACTACCACCCTGGGCAAGTAACGGTGAGCTGGCTTATCTAACAGCCCTTCACTATGGGATTTGAAGGTTCTGCTCTCCCTTCCTTTCTATCTTTAAGCTGCATCTTGTGTCCTCTCATGTTTTGCCAGCTCTTGCATCCTATGGAGTGCCTCCATGAGCACATCTGGTTGTGCCTGAAGTTCAGTGGCAGCTTAGACCAATCCAGCTGCTGTCTGCAGTCCTACTCTCTGCCCCTGTACTTTATATATATTCAAGTTTATATAATAGATTTTTTTAAAGAGGAAAACTCTTTCCTCTTTCACTTCCCTTTCCCTGGGCATTCTGTTCCTGCCCCTCCCTTGTTGCAGTCCTTTGTCATGCTTTGTCATGTCCTTTGCCAAGTCATTTCAGCAATGTTAAAGCAGCAGAAAATTAACTTGCTGAAACAGAAAAAAAGTGAATAGTTTTGGGGGTTGTTTTTATTTCTGCTGATATTCTTGTACAAAGACAGCTCTGCAAAACATCCGATAAGCTGTGGTGAGAATGCAAGGGAGAGAGGGTGGAAAGATCTGAGGAGAGGACAAGGCAAAGCCACCCTTCACTGCTGGTTCAGGCACAAGGAAATGTGGAGCGAGAGAGTCCTTCCTGCCTTGGTGCTGGTGAGCTGCAAGTTCTGCTCAGCACTCGCCCAGCTTTTGTCACTTCACTTTTGGTCCTGTGGTGGCAGCCAGCTGGCCCCTGGTCAGCCTGTGGGCAGGCTCCCACTAGCCACAGTGAGTGGTGCTGGTGTCACCTCGGGAGCGTCATGGAGCACAGCGAGGTGGCTGTGATGGGGAGGGGAAATCCAGCTTGCTTCATCCACTGCCCACACTGACACTTGTCTTTATATTAATTGTGCAGAACGCAAAGAATGAGACCTCACTCAACAGCAGGGAGTTGAAAACAGCCAGAAAACACCCAGAAACTGAAAAGGTAGAGTACAGATAGGTATGAGCCATCTTCATTTGTTTATTTCTCTGAAGTGCTATGTTTATTTCCCATACATATTCCTAAAAACTTTTTTTTTTTTTTTTTTTTTTTTTTTTTTTTTTTTTTTTAAAGAGGAAGCCCACTGAAGAAAAACAACTGGTTTGATGATGTGGGATTAGGATATTAGAAATTTCTGTAGAGTACTGACTTATTAAATGATGCTGTTCTGCATCTACAAGGCTGTTCGTGGGGAAGCAAAGCATCAAACAAACTGTAATTCACTCCACTCTTTGTGCAGTGTACGCTACTAACACATGATGGAAGACTAAGGAAAATTATTTCCTGGCTCCAGTGAGGGAACTTTTGATGTGACTGGTAACACTGGAAAATGTGGGGTTTTTCCTCATGTAACTGTACTTTCTTGGCCCTTTCTTTTGGCTGGTTCATGTTCTGTGTCAGCTTCCCAGAATGAATTTTTTTTTTCCCTTCAGTCAATTTAGAGCAAGACAAAATGTTTAATAGGCTTAATACTGATAACTTCATACAATGCTCATCTTTATTTTTTCAGTTGAAACTGTAGATTTGGAGGCAGTCTACCTTCATCTTTGGAAACAGTCACTGATCAGGGAAGCATGGCCAATTCCAAAAACTTCTGGATTTAATTGCATTTTAAGGAGAATTCTAATTTTATTCTGCTGGAATAAATTATCCATAGATTCTGATTTCTATCCAAAGCAATGAAGTTGTATGGTAGAAGGCCAAAGTCAGAAGTTGAAAAACTACCAAAATATTCTAGACTTCATATGATTAGGCAATTTCAGATTTTTACCTTACAAATAACTGTGTTTCTAATGCTTTAAAAGAGGAAACAAAAAAAAGCCACCCCAATCAAGAGCTATGGTTTCAACATGAAGTGGATAAATGTAAATACAAAATTCATTCTGGTCTCCAGAACTTATCCTGAAAAAGCTCTCTTACCATGAAAAAGCTCATCTTGCCTTCTGAACTCACCCACTTCAGAGAAGTAATATATGTTACACTTTGTTAGAAGGCTGTACAATAAATGACAGTCATCTTGGTCTTTCAAAGGAAGACTTAAGTGACACTTAACAGCTTTTCGGACCTGCTTTAGTTGATTAAGTTGTAGTAAAAAACCCTCTTTTTTATTCTTTAGATAGATTCTGATGTGCATTCTCACTCTCTGTTCCTGCCAACTCCTATGAAATGTAGTATTTCTAGTTTGCACAAAACCTTTTTCAAGGAAATGAAGTATTTTCACAAAATGAATGGTTGGTAAGACTCTAAAATGATGGCAGGGAGAGATGACTTCTGAACAACAGCACAGAAAAAGGAGAGAAATATTTGGTCAGAAAAACAGGTATATTGTAGAAATCTCTTAGGATTACTTGCTCTTAACATTGTAAACTGGCATGTATGATGTATGATGCTGTAGCATTCAGCAAATATGGAATATGCATGACGTGAGTGTCTTGCATAGCAATGGTATTGCCACTACTTTGTTTGGTTTTTTTCATTTATTTTTCAAAATTAATTGTGAAAGATGTCTAAAATGTGCCTAGAAAGTGTGTCCACAGCAGTGCCTAACTTATTTCCATCAATAAGAATAGCAGGACTTTCAGTTCAATATTTGACACTTTCAGATTTTTGTTTATTTCAGATACTTGTTTATATAATCCCCCTTTTCTGACTGCAAGCAAAAAGCAATTTGGCAGTGTTGGATATATGATGTACAAAGACCTTATGTCCAAAATGCTGCAGCTTGCTAGTTTGTGTTTAACCATTTAAACACTTTTCCTGATACTGCTTCCAACACATCCAAGCAGATTCTGCCATGAAGCATGGTAACAGATATTCTATATATGTAAGGTGACGTGTCATCAGAGCAAATTAGCTTCCCTGTTGTTTCAAGACTTACCCTTGTGACACCTCCACACTGTAGACAGGGTAAGAGACAGGAATTTTCAGCAGCAAGAGCTTTTTCATTAGCATTTGCCTAACAGAAAGATTGTCTTGGTTTCTTTTAAGCTAGGTAACAATGCTGCATCATATTCATATTTTGCATGAGATCAACCTGAGTCACAATTAAGAAATCAGAAGAGTACATATTGCAACACATAAACCTACAAAGTTTTATGAAAGAAAAATATTTGTCCTACCTACTCTAAGATTTCAAGTACTTAGTGCCTCAAACCAATTTTCATTAATGTGAATAAACAATAAATACTTTGAGGAATAATGTTGAATTGTGTGAAATATTACTATATTTAGTGCTTTTTGTAGGGGAGTTTTCAAATTGTTTTGAAAAAAACTTTCAAAGAGGCTTGATATAAAAGATATTATTAATACTTTAAATTCCAGTGCAATAGTAGTACTGATTAGGGACTAAAACAGGCTATTGTGAAAAGTACAATGTGTAGGACTGGATGATCCTGGTAGAATCAAAATAGATTTACTATTGAAAATAAAATTGTGTTTGTTCTCTGAGTTTGACTTTTAGAATTCTTTTTCCCAGTACTCCTCTAATTCATTTATGTATTTCTCTCAGTTCATATGCCTGAGGTTCAATTCCTAACTACAGCGTCTTAAAACCCAAGGAAAGACAGTGGCACGAGACAGCAGCTTGAATGAGCTATTGTTTACAAGTGTGTAGCTTTTGAAGAGTGTTTCTGAAATCAGCCTGAGTGCTACCTGTGAAGATAAGCCAACAATGACTTTTTTTCAGAAACCATTTGCTCTATTTGTGAATGTCTAAAATATTCCGTAATCTCAGGAGAGAACAGTGCCATTTGACATGATACAGTCATTAATATTGTCAAAGCGGTGAAGATAGAGCTCCAGCAATATGCTAATGGAAACCTGACGAAGACTAAAAATGTTTGTCAGTGAACCAAAAAATTCTGTCAGCAGCCTTCTGAATACATAGGCGCAGTATTCACTAAGAAAGAAAGGTTATTAGCTGTTTATAAAGACCATTTCAAAGAATAAAAAATGCTGTGATATCTAAGTTATGAGATTGCAGGAAAACTGTTGACAACAGGCACTACAAGAGGAGGAGGAGATGGGAAGGAATAACGTGGCAGCATCTATTACACGTGTGGAAAAAGGATGCCAATGCATTTTCATAAGAGATGATATCAGAAACTATTTTTACATCCTGCTGCAAAAGGACTACTTCTTTACACCTTGCAGAGGGAGACACCCCGCCCATAATTTTCCCATGTGTCATGCCAAAATTATTTCTGTGTATCAATAAAATGGATTGTACAATCACCAGGAGAGTGTCTACCAGGCTGCTCTGTGTAATTTGGTTACCAAAGTAATTAATTTCCTCCAAGGAAGGGGAAGTTATTCAGTGTTGGTCAGGCTGTTCCACTGTCCCTTTGTTATCAGGCACTGTTTATGGATAAAGAATTAGCTTATTGTATTAAAGGGATAAATACTCCATTTCAAAATTCAAAATGAAATTATGAAAACAGAAAACACGTTGCCTGAGAACTCAGCTGCATCCTTACGTGTTTTTGCTGTCTCCTACGACAACATTCAGCCATGAGAGATGCAGGCAATTGTAATCAACTTTTTTCTCAACTTTTTACAAAAGTTTGCTCAGTTTGCTTTTGGCTTTTCTGAACTGTATTATTCCTACCGCATGTCCCAAACTAGTCCATTCTCTATAGCTTACACAGCTGTGCTAGTAAATTGCAAAACTTTAAAAGATAAATCAAAATGAATCTTTGTTAGCCCTGGTTTATGCCTGCTACCCATTGCAGATCATAAAATTATAAAATCATTTAGTTTGGAAAAGACCTTTAAGATCACTGAGTTTAACTGTAAACCTGGCACTGCCAAATCCATGTCCCTGAGCATCACATCTACAGTCTTTTAAATACCTCCAGGGGTGGTGATTCCATCACTTCCCTGGGCAGCCTGTTCCAATGCTTGACTATACTTCTAGTACAGAATTTTTTCCTAATATCTAATCTAAACCTTCCCTGGCACAACCCGAGGCCATTTCCTTTTGTCCTGTTGCTTGTTATTTAGGAGAAGAGACCAACCTCATCTGGCTACAATCTCCTTTCAGGTAGTTATAGAGAGCAGTGAACTCTCCCCATG
This sequence comes from Brachypodius melanocephalos, assembly GCA_013398615.1. Lineage (NCBI taxonomy): Eukaryota > Metazoa > Chordata > Aves > Passeriformes > Pycnonotidae > Brachypodius > Brachypodius melanocephalos. The sequence goes on along the minus strand of VZSR01003807.1, from coordinate 12,635,111 downwards.
CCCCCTTTTCTTCAGGCTAAACAACTCCTGTTCCTTCAATTGCTCGTCCTAAGGTGCTCCAGACCCGTCCCCAGCTTCATAGCTTTTCTTTGGATGCATAGGGATACGCATACTAGGCAGAAACAACAGCAAGTAGCTTTGAGAGTGGTTCTGCCCTAACTGCGGGAAGCCTCTCTGGGCTTTCTGCAAGCACCCCTGCCACCAGTGCCCACATGAGAAGGGCCTGGTGCAGGATGACATTTATAGGAAAGCTTTCACGGCTCATACTTTTCTGGGATGTGCACTACTTTCTGGTATGTAAAGTCAGGACACAGTGGAGGTCTGTACAAACACGTCAGTGTTGGTGAACAAACCCTGTACTTCCAGCAATGTGCCCACGTCGAAAAGGAGGCCAATGGCCATCCCGGCCTGTATCAGGAACGGTGTGGTCAAGCAGGAGCAGGGAGGTCATTCTTCTCCTGTACTTGGCACTGGTGAGGCAGCACCTTGAGTGCTGTGTCCAGTTCTGGGCCCCTCAGTTCAGGAAGGTTGCTGAGATTCAGCAGCGTGTCTGGAGAAGGGCAACAAAGCTGGTGAAGGGTCTGGAACACAAGTCCTAGCAGTAATGGCTGAGGGAGCTAGAGTTGTTTAGCCTAGAAAACAGGAGGCTCAGGGGAGACCTTATCACTCTCTACAACTGAAAGGAGGTTCTAGCCAGACGGAGGTTGGTCTCTCCCCTCAGGCAACCAGCAATAGGACACAAGGACACTGTCTCAAGCTGCCCCAAGGGAAGTTTAGGTTGGACATTCAGAAGCAGCTTTTCACAAAAAGGGTGATTGAACATTGGAATGGATTGCCCACAGAGGTGGTGGAAGTGTTTTTAAGGTAAGACTGGATGTGGCACTTAGCGCCATAGTGTAGCCGACAAAAGTGTTACTTCATAGTTTGGACTCAATGATCTCAAAGGCCTTTTCCAACCTAGCTGACTCTGTGATTCCAGCAGCATTATGGAGCATGTGGATGTCGCCGGTGGAGCAGCGAAGCACTGGCATGCAAGAGAAACAGGAACAGCCCCGCGCTAGCCCAGCACCGCTGCAGTCGAGCACTTTGGGCAGGTAGGACAGGAACCACCCCTAAGTTATATCGGGTGACCCGGAACGCGGGGGGCCGCGTGGCTCCCGACGAGACGGATCAGGGGTTCCAGCGCCGTCCTTCCGGCCTGACTGAAAGACAAACCCGGACGCAGTCCTCCGCCGCGGAGGAGGGCACGTAGGGCAGCCCGGGGAAAGCGGGGCCATGCATGGGGCGATGGATGCGAGGCACGGCCGGGCCAAGCCGGGCAGAGTCTCCATCCGCCGAGAGCCGCTAGGGCAGCTCAGCCCGGCCCGGCCCCGCCCCACCAGGGCGGCTCGGAAGGCATGCTGGGGCTTGTAGTCCCGCGCGACGCCGTTCCGCCTCCGGCCGCAAAACTACAACTGAGCGAAACTACAACAGAGCGAAACTACAACTCCCGGCGGGCGGAGGGGCGTGTCTCGAGCGCCGTGTCCGAGACCGCACGGGGCGGGGACGAGTCCTGCTAGGTCGGGCCGCGCGGGTGGGGCTTCTCCGTGCCCATCGTTCGCTGGCGGGACTCGCCCGCCCTCGGCCCGGCAGCGAGAGCGGGGCAGGACGCGGCTGCTGCCCGAGGCTGGCGGCACACACTGCTCGCGGTTCAGCGGAGCGTGGGACGGGGGCGGCTCGGCTGAACGGGAGGCGGCGGCAGTGGGAGAGGGGTTCCGGCGCGGACAGCCGCTGCCCGGCTCGCTGCCTTGAGCTTCAAGCCCGGCCGGCGGGCGGATGCCTGCGGGGAGGTGGCGATGGAGAAGAGTTAGTGCAGTCATCGCGCTTCAGTGGCCGGGGAGAGGGCCGGGCCGGGCTGGCTGGTGCGTGGGACCTGCTGCTCTGTCACCGAGAAGCGGCTGAGTGACCGACCGGCCGAGGGCGGCGGAGGGTGCGCGCCTGTGTGGTCCCGTCCCCCGCCGGCTCCTCCCGCGGGCGGGCGGCCGGCGCTGCGGTGGTTACCGCCTCCCCTTGAAAATGAAGAGGTGGTGGCAGCTGCTGTTTCGGGGTCTGGCTGCCGGGGGGAAAGCTGGATAGAGGCTCCTAGAGAAGGGTGAAGAGAAAGTCGCCGCTGTCTGGTTCGCGAAGGGGGAAGCCGGGCGATTTTCTCATCTTGCTGCGGGGCCAGAGCACAGCGAAGCCAGGAACGCCGGCAGGGAGCCGCTCCCGTGCGCCGGGGGAGGGGGCGGGATGCGGGGGGGGGCCCGGCTCCGCTGCGGGCCGTGGGCGAGAGCCTGCGGCGGGGCGGGGTGCGGACGGCCGCGGCGGCGCTGAGCCGGGCGGCGAGGATGGTGCGGGGAGGGAGAAGTCCTGGCAGAGATCTAGCGGCAGCGAAGCCTCCCCGTCTCCTGCCTCCCAACCTCCCTCTCGCGGGGCCGAGGTGCTGGGTAGCATGAGGCGGTGGCCGGGACCTGTTGTGTAGGGGGAGGCGCGGGCAGGGAGGATGAGGAGGATCCGCTCCCGAGGTGCTGGTGTCTGTCGGCGACCGGCTGTGCCCCGGGCTGCCACGGGCTCGGGAGAATCCCTTCCTGTGGAGTGGTGACAGGGGAGCCCTGCGCCCCTGGGTCTGCGCGGAGCGGCGCCCGCTTCCCGCTGGACTGCGGCTTCAGGAAGAGGAGAGCTTCAAGTGTTCTTCGGAAGCTGGAGTTGCAGCCTGGTTCCTTACTTGCCTTTTTTCTTTTTTTTTTTTTCTTTTTTTTTTTTTTTTTTTTCTTTTTTTCCGCTCCCCTCCCCCTTAACGATTTGTTTCGCGTGTCTCTCGAGGGAACGTCTTAGGAATGGTCATTTTTAGCAGTGGAATCTGCTGCGCAAAGGAGGATTATAACAAATCTCTATGAATGATAGACTCGATTGCTAAACCTTGCCTTGGCCAACCTTCTGACCCTCGGAGAAAACTCTCAGGGTGTGCGTGGGAAGGAAAAAACCTTCCCATTTGAAAATAAACTTGATAAAAAAAGACTTGATTTTTTTTTTGAGAGCCTAGCTGATTTGTAATGACTTTTTTTTTTCTTTTATTTTTGTCCTCTTTTGTGATAAGTTGGTTTTGAAAGGATTGCCCTACGTGCTTGTTTTGTAACTGGTGGAGGAAGGAAGGATCCCTCTCAAGCGTTTCTGATATGACAGCTTTGGTTTCTGAAGAGTTAAGTGGTGTTTGCATGATACACCTATTGCTAGTCTGGTAGCAGAGTTTTCATAGTTTTATTTGCTTTTTTTATTAACTGGGGCTGGTGGAGAGGGCTCTCTTGGCCAGAAGAATATTTGCACATATATTTGTATATATTTTTGGTGGGGTTCTCCCCACATTTTACTCTTTCTTGATGACTCCTGGAGGTGGTAGTGGGCCCATGAAAGACTGTGAATACAGTCAGATCAGCACACACAGCTCTTCGTCTCCCATGGAGTCTCCCCATAAGAAAAAGAAATCAGTTCCCAAGAGAAAATGGGAGGTTTTTCCTGGAAGAAACAAGTTCTTCTGCAATGGGAGGATCATGATGGCACGACAGACTGGAGTCTTCTACCTGACTCTTGTTCTCATCTTGGTTACCAGTGGACTCTTCTTTGCATTTGAGTAAGTGACTTTAAAGTCTTCATATAATTCTTCTCCTCCTCTAGTTATTTATTTTCTGGCTGAAAGCAAAATTAACACTTTTATTTAGGAGAGAATGCTGACTGAATTCCACTAATGTTGATTTATATAATTGAAAATATGATCTGATAAGATGCTGAGGGGTGCGCAATACAGTTTGGGTTATCATACTCTGTGGAAAACTAATGAGAATTAAGGTTGAAGTTGCTTTTGTTTCCAGCTCTTGCTGGTGTTGAAAGAGGTGTGTAAAACAGCAGATTTGGGATGACCAGGAAATGATGCAGCTCCTCATCTGCCAGTTACTCTGAGAATCAAAACTGGCCCATGCAAAAATACTGACCCTTTGTCACAGAACTGAATGCAGGAAAAGCAATATTTTTTATTAGCTTATGAATCAGGCATGGGTGGGGTTTTTTTGTTTTTTGTTTGTTTGGGGTTTTTTGGGTTTTTTTTTTTCCTTGGCATAACTTTAACAGCTTGTAGATGAGAATTTGAAGTGAGAAAAAAAGAGCTGTACAATTTTGCATGTACCTAGCTTTCCACCACTAGGTAACAGCATTACTTTCTCTTTGTGATAACTTGTATGTGAGTTTAGTCTTAGTTTAAGCTACATTTGCTTTGGAGGTTTGGACTGTATTTTTTTAAAGTAAGATTGTGGCATCCTTCTAGGATGCCTTTTTCTCTGTAGCTCTGGAGTCCTTTTCGTCTCTATGAAGTGAACACACAGTGACAGCAAATCAAATATACTGATTTTTGCTCTTATGTTGTCGTAGTTAAATTAACTACACATGGCAGTAAAGAGTTAGGCACTTGATGTAAGCAGTATAATATAACTTTTATTTACTTACTTTTGTTTAGGAACCAAGTACCAAGAAGTTTACACTGCTAAAACACTATAAGAATAGTTGAGTTATCTTAAAGTGTTAGTGTTCCTTTACCTGCTTCAAATTACTTTTTTTCTGCAATAAGAACTATTATGTATAACTAAGCTTCAGTGTTGCCTCCAGAAATTGTTTTGCTGAGCAGTACAGTTGAAAACCAAAGGTCATTTGTTACTTGGTGTCTTCAAGCAAGAAGATAGAGACATTAACAAACCTTAAATTGTACCTGTTAAATGCAGATCATCTTAACAATAGTGGTAGCAGTAAAGAAAGTAAAAATGCTCAGCAGGTAACCAGTGGCTAAATGTGAGCTCAGTAGATGAATTGTCGTTAATGGGCTCCAGGCTACTTTAGAGGGGTTTATTAAATGTAAATCTTGTGCAGGCATTATGAAGCTGCTTGAGTATCATTTTAGTAGTTGAAATAACACAGACGATGGTATCCACACTGCAAGTGTGTTTACTTTCTTGGTTTTAAACTGGTGTTAAAAGTGTAACCTGATAGCATTGCATTAGGACTGGGTGCTACTCTATTCTGTTTGCCGTGATTAAGCTTTTGGAAAGCTTTTCTATGTGGGCTGACACTTCTGTGTGCAGTCTCATCACCTTCAGCACAGCCTCTGAAGCCTGCTGGACTTCCTGCAGATACCAGAATGTAAATGTAGGATTGAAAGTATAATGTTTTATGATCAGGATTGTAAAACTGATTTATTAAGCCACTATTTTTAATTTATTTGTAAGTTTTAACACTTTGATCTTTCAGAGATAATTTTTTCTTTGCAGCTGCATGATTCAGAACTGCCAAGGCAGGATGAGCTGCTAGCTGCTCATCACCTTCTGATTTCATCACTACTGTGAGCTACATGCTCTACCAGACTTGAATTCTGCAATTTCCATCACATCCTTGAGAATATTTGTAGCGTAACCATATGTGATTGACAAGATTTTTAGTCAAGGATTTTCATATATAGTTGGTGCTTATTCTTACTGGTAGTCTTGAAGCAGGGAGGAATCTTGGGCTTTATATAACAGAACTGTCTAAATCCTCTGTGTGTGTACTGATCTTGAGTCATTCTTGTATCACTTGCACTCTCTTAAGGAAAATCAAAGTAGAGGGTGGCAATGGTATTTAATTTTTATAATGATAAGGTAGATTTTGCTCTTTAGAAATCACTTGCATTGAAAAATTATTACTCATCCTCTGAAGGCTAATTAAAACCCAAATCTAAAGACTGTGAGAATGGTGTTCAGTATGTCTGTGATGGTTAAACTGCAGAGGATTGTTAATGTTAGAAAAAAAGGGGAGTCTCTTACTGAAGGGTGCTATTTTCAAGCAGTTTCTACTTTTGTCTGTTGCTAGTAGTGGGAAGTTACTATTTATTGATCAGTGATAACATCCTGAGTGTTAAGTGTCACTGCCATTATTGGCTGGTTTGATTATAGTGTTCTTCATTAACCAGCTATTTATTGAGTATGACAGAAATGTCTTTCAATCCTTAGTGTACCTGTGGAGCAAAGTGGTTTTTAAATGAACATGTGCCTTGTGTGTCTGAAATGTAAGGTCAAACTGCCATTGGAGAGAAAGGTACCCTGTATGTTCTTGGAAATATTTGTTCTTTTTTGCTACAGTGGAAATAAATTGTTTTGTTCACTTTGGTTTTGGAAACTTGAAAATAGGTTCTCATGGTTCAAGTCATTCTGAACTGGGAAGGGGGGAAGTAGGAAAGATTATTTGACAGCTAATTCCTTGGAAAGCATCATGCAAATATAAACAGTTGTCCTTTATACTTTGGCTTTGTTTGTTCCTTCAGTGTGATTTCCCTCCCTTCTATTTTACTCTTGACATCCGTACATCCAGAGCTGTATCTCATGTGCTTTGGAATACTTGCCAGGGAAACAAATACATTTCTTGGAGTCAACAAACCCTGTGTCTCCAAAAGCAAACATATGTCACCCATCTTGACCTGTATAGCTTTTGACATTGAATCAAGCCTTTGTCATCTTTGTTTCTTTATATTTATGCTTTTGTGCTTTTTTCCTGCCTACCTTCTCCAGCTCCTGCTTTCAGCTGGTTTTATTCCTTTCTCTGTGCTGACTTTTATCTCTCATGTACTCGAAGTGCATCACCACTTCTTCCTTTTATCATTTCACTGTTCTTTTTCATTTTCAAAGAGAGAAGCCAGAATTTGCTTGAAAGAAAAACAACAAACCATGAGTTTTCAAGCAGGTAAAATATTTATAAGTCCTGCTTCCCTCTGTTTCCAAAGGAAGAGAATGCAAATAACAAGCAGTTTTATTTCTGTAACTTGTTATTAAATGTAACATGAATCATTGCATGCACTTTTGGGTTCTAAGAGGGATGCTGTGCTGAGTTGTTCTTAAAAACTATACCTATTTTAAATTGCTCAAGATGGGACAACACAAATTACTGAATTTGTCCTTGAAAATTGGGTATGTTACTTTACCTTGAAACTTTTTTCTAACCCTGAGTTATTTAGCTGTTTTGTCTTTTTTCTTGTAAATTTGGCCTTGTGTTGCATTTTGGTTTTTTTCCTTTGCCTTGCATTGATACACAGACGTGTATATTTATCCAAACTCTTCAGCCCTCATTTATCAAATTAGCTGCATTTAAAGCTTAGAAGACAAATTCCTCTCCACAGAGCAAAGATAGCATCTGTAACTGAAGGGCAGATCTGCTGCTGTGTGTAGCCAGTTCAACCATTGTATTTACATGTATGTGAAGTCCTTTATTTGTGCAACAGAGGCAGAACTAACATACTTCATACTTACTGCACTTAGCTAGGTATACATATTCAAAGGAAATAAGAGCCCTTTATGTTCATGATCGTTTGGGGTTCTGTTTCTATAGGTTACAGGAAGGCAAAATGGAGGCTGAATGACATATTTAACAAACACAGTAGGATCTGTGAAACAAACATATTGTTGTTAAATGGCAAATCCCGTGTGGATGCACAAGATCACGAGTTCCAGAGCTGTGGCTGACGACCTCGGCTGTGTTGCTACTGTGAATTGCCTCTGAGTGCTCCCTCTGCCCTTGGGCCTCGCTGGGCAGGTGGCAGGAAGGAACACGTCTGCACCTGAGCTGCTTGGGCTCAGGCAGGCAAATTAAACTTCCATAAAATGTGGCTTTAAGTGAAGATGCCGGCTGAACTGAATTGACTCAGGCACAGTCATGTTTTCTTCTGTCAACTTATTTGCAGGGTGAGTGGCTCTGGAAGAAGGTTGAAGCAGATGGTAGGATGCTGGAAGGGCTGAAGCTGTGCAGCTTTTTTCTCTGTAAATGTGAATCAGAGCCCTATCACTTCTGATACCATTTGACGCTTGCACTGATTCAGCAAGCTGGAGGGTTTTTTGGTTTGTTTGTTTTGAGCTAACACTTGATTTTTTTTTTTTTTTTACTTTTTTTTAAAATTTTTGGTGAGCATTTGTGTAATTGCAAAAGATGTATGCTGGAAGATTATTTAAACAGAGGCTGCTTATGTGCATACGTGTGTACAAACCATTGATCCTATCCTCTCACGGTTGCTGGCAACCTGCTCCATGCCTGCCACTCTGAAAACCAGTGTGACTGGAGGACATTCATGAGTCACACTTTCTGATGCTGTGTGTGGATTGTTCAATATTGAAGCTGTGTGATGAAATGGTGTAACTTGCTGCTCACTGCAACAATCCTCTGTGTGTAAACACTATGTCAGCAAGCTGAACATTTGCACTGGGTATCAGCAACCCTTCTCATCTTATGGCAAGTGTTTTCTGCTCTTGCAAGAGGTGGCCTCTTAGCATGAGGTTGTATGCCAAGTAGGTGGAATGTTCATCTAATAACCTCCTTTATCTTTGTTCCTCTGCTCTTCAGACAAGTAAGTTGCTTGTGTCTCTTGATGACCATGTCCTTAAACTGTGAGTTCCTTAGAAGAAAGTGCTACCAATCCAACTGTTAAAGGCTGCTCTAAACTTACAGAACATTTCTATTTGAGGATGTCAAAATGGATTTTAAAGCAAAAATCATATATAAACTAAAACTATTATTCAGTGAGAGACTGCATCCTTTTCTACAGTGAAGGCAATCACCACCTAGTTGCACATGGTGACATAGGTGAGTGCAGTGTTGAGTAGGTGTCCTTTTCTCCATCTTTCTTTTTGTTTTGTTTTTTTTTTTTAACCTGTCATTAAAATTAAACCAGAGGAATATTTCTGTTCCTTATTATGTCACATTACACATTCTGTTCCTTATTATGTCACATTACACATCTCTGATAACTTAGTGAAAAGGACATGAAATGCAGTAAGTCTGATCTTTAGGATTTACACTTTATATTGAGCAAATGATACCATCAATTTTAAGGGACCGTATGCATTCCAAGCAGAATGTTTATTCTTTGTTTATTCTTTAATTGCCCTGAAAATGTTAACTGTTAGAATCAAACATCTCTCATGTACTAAGTATATCTAATACTCTTTTCTTGATAAGGAACTTTTCTTCATTACAAAAGAGTTTGCTTAATCTCCTGAATTTCTCAGTGATCTGAGCAAGTGTGTCTGCTGAAGTTTCCCCCTGGCCAAAAGAGAGTAGTTTTGTGCTACCATATCTCAAAAGTAGCATGTCACTGAGCAGGTATGTCAGTATAAACTTGTAAACCTGCTTTGAATGAATTATATTATATAAATTGAAATCCTTCTGCCCAGAAATTAACATTTGATTTTAGGCATTTGATGTTAGGTCATGCACTTCTGTTTTTCTAGGCTAGGTCCTGGAAATGGACAGTGGTTAAATGCTTCATTTTTCAGAATAAAATTCTGTGAGGATAACAGAAGGGAGGATAACAGAAGGGAGGATAACCTCTTATGTTTTTAGAAGTCGTGTCTTCTTTACTTCACCTGAAACTGCAGAAACTTTTCATGGTTTTGTAACACTAACCTGCTTTTGAACTTTCAAAAACAGCTGTTAAACAGCTTTTTTTCTTTCTTTATGAGGGTGTTTGGTTTGTTGGGTTTTGGTGGTTTTGTTTTGTTTTTGTTTTGGCTGGGGATTTTTTAAAATTTTGTATTCAGCTTAGTTGATGGCCTTTATCTGCTGTGTCATGGAGAAGTTTTAAACTCTTTAAAAATATTTTCTTCTTACATTTCCGTCTTTTCTTTGTGGAGGTGCAGGGAAATGAAAATAGGAACTATAGTGGTATAATGGAATGTCAGCTTCTGGGATGTTGGCTTCTCAGATACTATATCATTTGGCAACCTTGAGAAATCATTGTATGTCTTTGGATCATCAATACACATGCATCTTCAGAGTGAAATGTGAATATGAGCAGTCAACTTTGCCTGATGCCACCCAAACCCTTGGGAAATTCCATCACTGCTAGCTGGTGGGTGTTTTCTAGGCTCACCATAAGTGTTGTAGATAGGTGTAAATCCTTACCAGGAATATTTTATATTCACTCCAGAGAAAGGGGAAAAAAGGTAATTTTAGTAGTTTAGTTATTCATATATATATATGTATGTATGTGTATATATATTTAGATAAAAATAAAAAGTTTGCAAATGCTAATGGCTAATACTTCTCTACATCTTGAATTTTCAGAATACGAGTTTTGACTTGTAATCTTGTGACAGTTGTTTGATAAAATCTATCTTAATTTATCACTCAAAAGTTTGAGGTTTCTATTGTTGATATCTGCATATTATTCCTGGTTTATTTTGTTCTTCCCTGAGTAGGTGGTGTTGTCCCTTTGTCTGAATGCATGTGTGCTAAAGGTGTGAAATGTATCTTTTGGAGACTAGTGTAGTCATGTTAAATAACTTCATACTATTGAAGTCTCTAGTCATGTTAAATAACTTTATACTATTGAAATATCTTTCTGTTCTTCTTGGTAGACTGGTATTGTCATGTGGCTATTGTCAAGTCTTTTCATATCAACTCTGCAGAATTTTTCATTTGTGTTGCAAGGGAAAGATGGCCTTTTTCAGCTGTTTTTTCAAGTTAGTTTCTCAGGAATCATTTTACATGTTTAGGTTCATGTAAAGTATTCTTTTCATTTATGTTGAAAATTGGACTAATTATGCAAAAGATACCTGGCAAATTACTGTATTAAAAATATCTGGGGTTTTGTATAGATTTTAACACCTAAGTTTACTTTTTAAGTAGTTAAAAGCCCCAGCAAAATAGTTTCTAATAGAAGAGGTCTCTCCATTCTAGTGCAGCATTGCACTGTTGACTATAGCACTCAAACACTACTTAATTAATGAGAAAGTGAAAATTGCTGCAGAAGAGGAGAAAACCGGGAATATTTTTAACTTTCTAAAGTTACGCATATTTCAAAATGGCCTGGTCAGAAAACCCTACAACATTAGCTTAAAGTACTTTTAATGTTTTGGAAAATTGCTTTAAAAGTTGAACAGTTTTATCTAGGAAGTTTTTCTTATCCTGATAGGTGATTCTTGCAAGTGAGATTGTAGTAGCTGATGATGACTCCAGGTCCAGGCTGCTAGTAAATGTTTGCACATAGCAGGGTAGTTCATCTTTCACATTACAAAGGTGATGGAGAAAGGGGGAAAATCCCCTTGAGTCAGCTGGAACTACCAAAAGTTTATTAAACTTCATATAATTACAGCCCATTTGTTTTTCAGAACTTAATACAAAACTGTAAAGTAGATCTTTTTTTACAAATCAAAGAAAGAGACAAATCGAGAAATCAAGATGAAGCCTATATGTAATAGGCCCAAATAAAATTCTGTTTATATTCCTGATGTTGCAGAAGTCCTAAATGATACTAACATAAAACATATGGAAGGGTGCTGAAGTTGTTTTGTAGTTTCATTTTTGGGCAACACACGCCCTGTCTCTTCCTCTGTTGTTTCTGTTCATAGTTGAGCTCCTGCTCATACTGCAGGGAATAGGCAAAGGGAGCTTTGCATTTGCAGAGCCTGACCGTGGGCTTCCTGCAGTGTGTATCAGTGGAGCTCTTACCCAAATGGATCCGAGAACTTCAGCTGCTAAGGTGACAGGGTGCTGTAGTGCTGTATGATTATATATGATTAAACAATTCTGTGTATGATCACTTCCATTTCATCAGTGTCCATAGGGTTTATTCTCATTGTTGTGGGATGGTGCCTAATGAGGTCTTACATAATGAGCTTGGCTAATGAGATCACAGCTGGTTTTGTTTTATGTTTTTCCACCCCTGCTGTCCCCTGAAGTTGCTTACTGCAGTAAATACTGGCAGTGTGCATTTGTTGTGGTAAATACGCAGTCAGTTCAGCTGCTTCTATAAATTTTACTCTTATTTTAAAAAAAATTATGTAACAAGTCAAATAGAATACTGAAAATCAAATTGAAAACAGAGAATTCAGAACTTAGAAGCTGATGTACATGATACATGAAGTTTGTAAATTTCATGTTATAGTTTATGTGGAAGATAACGTTTTCACACTGTCTGCATTGAATGAATCTATGAAATCAGTTTGAAGGCTTTAATATACGTTTCTTGTACATATGATGAATATATATCAGCTCTTAAGAGCAAGGAACAGATATATTAGAATTTGTTAGTATTTTAACATAAATACTCAGCATAATACTACATATTATGAATGTAGGTTAAAAACATGGTCAGGAGTTGGAAGCTTCTTCTTCCGCCCACCTTGCAGAAGGAGTAACAATACAAAATTTCTGTGATTTTGATAAACCCCTCTTTTTTGACCTGTGTATGAGGAACTTGCAGTCCTGGTCTTGCATGTCCATTACACTTGTGAGATGCCCCACTGGTTATAAATGCCATGATTCTGGACAGAGAAGCAAGTGTCAAACCAGTCTGTACTTAAATTTTGCTGGCATGCTTGTTTGTGCACATGGTGTGGGTTTTCATGGCACATCTATGCATGTTCCTTAATAAACACTTTCATTAGCAAAAAGGATTTTCTAGTGTTCAGTTAGTGTATGGAAGAGTTATAATTGTTCCTTATTTGGAACTGTGTAGAGCAGTTAAAAGTACTACAAAGAAAAGTAAAAGCTAGAATAGCTGTGACTTGTCTCTCATCAGCATTGCAACTCATTAATAAACTTGCTTTTTGTGACTGTGGTTTCCTTGGAGCTGAAACTCATAATGCTTCTATATGAGGAAAAAAATACAATTTTTAAAATACTTCCATTATTTAACATGATTTGAACTCTTTCCAGGGCTGAGAGGCACTGGGTATGGTAACAGCAAGTAAACTCTGTCATTTGTCAGGGTAGATGGGTTCATGAAGTGTACTGCATGGTGTCATACCAAATATTGGAGTGCACTGTTAAAAGAGCATATTCACTTCTGATTTGCTTTGGTGCATTAGTTTGGAGAAGAGAAAGCTCATGGGAGAATCCTATTTAATAAGTAACTGACTAGGGAGTGGGAATAAGAAAAAAGAGCCTTGGACCCTTCTCAGTTGTGTTTAATGACAAGACAGAAAATAAATTGCCATTAAAACAGAAGAAAGAAGAGTTGGGGGCTTGGGGGTTTTTTGGTTGGTTTTTTTGTTTGTTTGTTTGTTTGTTTGTTTGTTTTTGTGGGGTTTTTGGTGGTTATTTGTTTGTTTGTTTGTTTGTTGGGTTTTGTGGGTTTTTTGGGTTTTTTTTGTCTGCTTTCCTGTTTGTTTTGATTAATGGGTTTTTTTTGCTGTGAGACGGATTTGACATGGACATAGGTTGCCCAGTGAGACTATGGACATCCTGAAAACCAACCAGATACAGACCTGAGTGGTCTCCTCTAGCTGACCCTGCTTTGATCAGGAGTAGTTAGACTGAATTTTCAGAGGTCCTATCCTACCTCAGCTGCTCAAAATCAGAGAGCTTACTGTAATACAGCAAAGCAAGATGTTTTTAATCTAGCAAGATAATTTTAATCTTGTTTTGATGACTCGTTTATCACCTGCATACTTTATGAGAACTTCAGTTTTGTCTAGTTGTAAAATATGAACCTAAAGTCTCAGTCTAACAAAACTTAAAATTTCCAAGTGAAAGTCATAGCTGTTCTTTCTGACCCTTCTCTTTTCTGACATTTGAACGTGGCTTTCTCAGTTCAAAGTGCATTTTCTAACAATTTTTGGAGGTTCTTTTCCTGTTTTTTTTTCTGCTGTTCCTCACCAAGCTTTGCCCTCTACTATTTATCTGGCTTTTGCTGAATTATAGTTAGTATTTTCTTTTCTTATAAATTACAACATTAAGTTTTAATAAGTTTCATACAGAAGAATGTTTCTGTACAGTTGTTCCAGCAGTGTTACAGGTACTCTTTGTCTTGCTTTCATAAACTTTTCTCTCTTTCTATCAATATTCCTAGACATTTGTTCACTTTTAGTAGGTTAAGATCACTGTTTCTGTAGAAGGAATGTGAAGGCAGTAAAGTGAAGTTGAAAGACTTAATTTTTCCCTTTCCATAGTCATAAAAATTGGGTGTATATTTTTTTCCTGTAATCTGCATTGTTTGCCTGTATCATTATGCGTGTGAAATCATGGGTCTGTCTCATAGTGCCTGAGCCAGGTCAAGGAGTCCTTTGGATCCTGCAGGTTCAGCTTCTTCCTTGAGCCTGCTACTTGACAAAACCAGCTTCAGGTCAGCTTCTGTACCTTAAATGATAGTGTGTTCCAGCCTCTGAACTCCTAGATCTGAATGAAATGTCGTCTGAAAAGCTGCTAAAGCTGGATTAATTATCTTTGGGGAATGGTAAACACCCTAAATATGTCAGATTAGTCCAAGCTCTCTTTAAAAGGTGATTTGCTTAAAAAAAAAATAGTGTGTAAGTAATTCCAGCAAGGCAGGTGTCCAGTTCTGGATTAAAAACTGGAAATAAAATAATAAGAAACCTTAAATGATACAGAGTGTGTTTTATTGAAGCAAAAAACCCCAGACGTATATATATGAGTTTATGTCCCATAGCAGCTATCAGAATTATGTTTCTCCAAGGCTGGTGAAAGCCAAGGTGGGGGGCATCTTCCCATACCACATATCCAAGGCACTGTTGTTTTAGAGTGAACTTCCTGTCTGTGGACCTGCCTGCTTTGTTTGAGAAGCCAGAAGTTGACATCCTGCTCAAGAATTCAAACAAAAGTTGAGAGTAGTTTATAGGAGCATCCCAGTTTCCTTTCTGTTTGCAAGTCTCCATTGCTGGAAGATGAATCTGATGGTTGTAGAGTGCTGAAAAGGATGGACCCACCTCTTCCCTTCTCCAGGCCTCAGATGTCACTTCTTTTGTCTCGCTCTGCTGTTTTCCCCACCCAGTGGTGAGCCACTTCAGGGAGTTCCCTTCCTGCACAAAGCCTATCCTTCCCTTCTGCCCACACAAAGAAAAACTCTCTGCTGCTTTAGATCACTGAGCTGAATCCCTAAAAATTCAGAAAAAAATGTTATTATTAGTGGGAGGCAGGAGGCTGTCAGATCATCTTTGCTGTGAATTGGAACTGTATCCTAACTTTTGGAAACTTGTTAAGTAATCTTGGCTCTTTGGCATCTGTGAGGATGTAAACTGAACATCTTAGTCACTTAATGGAAATCTACAGAGTTCTGACTTTTTAACCATACTTTATTTCTGAAGTAACTGGGCTGTAGTTTGTAGAACTTGAACTGCAGCATCTTTCAAATAACACCCCTTAGTTGGTCACGTCTTAGGGATTTCCTGATTTTTCTTTTTAAAGGCATCCCATTTGTAACACAACACAGGCAGTAACTGAAGCCGTGTTTCTTCCTGCATTATTTCTTGGGTAGTCTGTGCTCCCCATTTCCAGACTGCTGAGCCAATGTATTGTATTGTATTTGATAGCAGAGCCTGCAGAAAGCTCCATGAATGCTTCTTGACTTTAGTCTTTATGAAAACAGCTGAGTTAGCTCAAAATATTCTAAACAGAACCAGGAAGGGAGTGTTGTCAGTCCTTGCCATTTCTCCCAGCTTCAGCTGAGATAGCAAACAACATAGGGAAATAGCATGTTTCTTCACGGTCCCATTTAGTTGCCTGCTTGGGTGGGGTTTTTGTTTTGTTGGTTTGTTTACTGTTGTAAATGTTGAAACTTTCAGCTTAGGAGGTTGGAGTAAGCACGATAAAGCAGTTAATGGAAATCTGAGCAGCCTGCATGCAAGAGACTGTTGGAGTGTGTCTCTATTCACAGTGCGATTAAAAAATGGCCTTTAAAATGATTTTGTTAAATAAGACACCTAAAGCTAATTAGAGCAGAAGGAATTGTCTATAGAGCAGAAGACGTGGAAGAAGTTGTGGACTGAAATCTGACAGAGATTAATCTCATTCAATATAAGACCTTGAAAGGGTAATCATTCTTTTACAAGACACAAAGCTCAGAAGGCTCTCTTCACCTTGAGGTGTGAAGGCTCTGAGACTTCTCATCACTGTGAGATCAGTGTTCATCTTTAGAGTAGAATATGGGTTTTTTTCCTCCACAGACTCTTTTAAGATCAAGCTACACTGTGCATAGTTCTTTAATACTAACCTCTGAAAGCTGCAATCTCATTCCAGTACATTGACTTGAGTATATCAAAAGTAGTGTGCTGGAGGGCAGAGGGACATTGCAGAGGAAAGCCTATAAGGACTGGGTGGAGTAAAATAATTTTGGCTTTTTACTCAGCTCATACTTGAGAAGAGTTTCAGAAACAGGCAATTGACTATGAATGTGAAAATCCACACAGTCTGATATGTGAAAAACAACTGACATACTTGAGTCCCAGTAAGTGAAAATGTTACGGGCTGATATCCAACTCAATTGAAAGGTAAACATGCCCTTCCCAATGCACATACCTTTCTATTATTGCATCCTAGAAAACTTTAACCAACAGTTCAAGTTGCTTAATGATAGTCTGAAGGTGCAATTACCCAGTGGTTGACTGTTCTTGGTGAAAGTAAGTTTATTTTCTGTCCTGAAACTTTTATAAACAGTTGTTGGCACTAGTTCTTGCTGTTGCAACAAAGAAATGCCATTTGCGAAAGGAGATCAAAAGTTTGTTTCTTCTTAGTTCAATACAAAAGAGGTGACATTTAATTGAAGTAATGCTCTCACATATAATAATATTTTAATTTCCGCTTTATTTGCAAGTATTATTTCTGACTGCACAGTAAAGGTCAAAGATTTAGGGAGTGTATAATTTGTTACTGAGCTGATCCCTGCAGATGAGTGTTGCAGAGTTCTGTTATTCATTCAGAATGAGTGCAACCCTAGGCCAGCTATACTTGTCCTCATATTCTGATTAAAAGATGGACAGTGTTTTTAGTGTTACAATGCATGCAGAAGAGTTGAGGGTTGAGGGGGAACAAGGAATGAAGAATAACTGAACTGCTGTAGTATTTGCTTCTGGAAATAAATTTCAAGGGAAATTCAACTCAAGGGAACCTTGGGTACACATGCTGGATTTTTCAGTTGTTTCTGCATCCAGCACTGTAGACGTAGTTGGACTGTACTCTTAAGTTGCTTATATATGTTGTGTCCTATCAACATCCCTCTCACTTCAGAGCCTGAAAGTAAGAAATAAGCATATGAAAAATAGGTGTGAATAGATAGAAAATGTTGACAAGATTTGTGATGAAACACTGACAGTCCTGCTTCATCAGTGCAGTGTTAAGAATGCTGGTAATGACAGCGTGGGGCATAGAACTTTGTTGTTTGACTCCTTTGGTATTTGTTTATTTATGTATTTGTTTTAAGAGGGGGTCAGGAAAGAGAGCTGTAATGGACAATTATACTGCTAGTACTTTAAGGTTTCAAATTCTTTTTGTGGGTTTTTCTTTCAGTCCAGAAATACTCCTCCCTTTTCTTACTGTTCTTGATTCCTCTTGTGCTAATCTTTCATGACAGGGAGGCTCTGTAGCTTTGACCAGCATTGCTCTTTTTGTGACTTCCAGTACGATAATGGTGAGAGAAAGACCTGGGAGACTGGCTTGCAGGTTACATATAGAAGAGATAGTGCATTGTTTTGACTCTTGGTTATACATAGGCAGGAGTGTGCAAGTGTAATGGTCTCTCAAAGATGTGTGTTGTGTTGTCTTCATAAAAGTACTGACATTTGCCAAGACCTTGATTTTTAACAAGTAAAATCTGATACCTGTGCCTGTGCTGGACATGCCTCTGTGAGGGCAAGGCAAAACTCCTTCACTGAAAGTACAGGTTTGAGCAGTGCCAGCCTAACCACGAGTTTGGTAGCACAGCTGGATTTGGGAATTAAGCTCTGCTCTGTGGGGCTGCTTTCACCTGTGGCTGTAGGCAGCGTAAATGAAGAAACTCTTTAAATTGCTTCATTCACCACTTGTCTTCCAGTTTCTGCAATCTCAAGTTCTGTGTAGTGTTATTATGCAGAAGTCGCCTTTGCATAAACTCCAGTTCATCTCCAGAACTGTCCCACCTAAAGCTATAAGGGAAGCAGGATTCTCTGGGGGCATTTGAGGTGGAGGTCTTCAAACTAAAAGGCATATGACAGAGGAAGGGGAGCCTGGCAGAAGAATATAAAATTTAACTTCTACAGGCATGCTGGCATTTTATTTCATTTTGGCAGTCTTGAATGTAGCAATCTTGCAATTTCTTTTAGAATAGCTTTTCTGTGTGTAATTATTAGACCAGTAAGTTCCCAAACAGGCACTATTTCTGTTCTTTTCCCTCTTCCTCTTCCACACCTTTCATGTGCTTGCCCTTTACTGTTATGTTCTGTAGATTGATGCTTCTTCCTCTGGGTCTTTTTGGAGAGCCATAAAAGGGGCAGCGCTGCCTTTTCTGTTCAAGACAGCTTTTGAACCTGTTTCAGTGATAGGAAAGGTAAAGACAAGGGCTTCATTAATTTTGTAGTGATGTTGTAGTCTTGCATATTTTTACTTCATTTTTGCAAGTTCTCCAAAAAACTCAAAGTTTCTTTTGTGTTTTCAGTGCTCCTCTGAGTGAGGAGGGAAACACTATAGATAATGAGAGTACTATAAAAGAAGAGTTGCTGTGCTTTGTAGTTTGGAGGCATTTGGCTGTTCAGATGGCACTTATTTGCTACTGTTATCTTTCATAGTTTTCACAGTGTAGTTATTGGAAGAAACTGGAAGAAGTTTGGAGATGCTTTTTGCAGGCAACAGAGTACATTTGTGAATGAATAGAATTGGATGTTCTGCATGGGAAGGTACTGCTCTGCTGTATGAAACAAGCTGTTTCCAACATGCTACCTAATGCATTGTACAGAATACTTGATCAAGTGTGGCTAAATGCTGCTTGTATAGCAATAAAAACATAAACCCCACTTTTTAACCCTAAATACTGATACTGCTTTTCAGTCAAAGTTCTAAGCAAGTTGCCTAAGTGCAGCTGTTTGATTTCAAAGTACACATCAGTAGTGAAACACATGGTGTACCAAAGTGACCAGTGGAACTGCCTAGGTCTTGTTGACATGGAATTTGTAGCAAATGTAGGTTAGCAAAGTCCATGACGTAATGGATTTTAGTGTATACAATTTCATTTCATGACCATTTTATTTGCTTAAGACACTATTCTCCACAAGGTAATGTAATGCAGGTAGTTTGATAATTAACCACACCAGCCCTATATTGACTGGTTTTGATTTTCATCTTCGGGTGCTTCAGAACCTTCTTGTTTGCTATCATTTTTTGTCATTACTTCCAACAAAATTCTTGTGTTCTGATTCTGACAATCACCTTTCATTTGTGTTTTTTATATATCAGCATAAAATATTAATTTTTTGTTGTTGTTTTGAAGGTGCAGAGAACTCACTGCTTCAGCTTTGGTCATATATCATAGCATTCTGAATTTATTTTCAGTTTGTAAGATGACTCTACCTTTTGATAGCTTCTGGTGACTGAAATGGTCTAAAGTTCATTTACCAGTGGAGGAAACTGAGGAGATCAGCTTGGTTCTTCAGTGGCAGCATTGGTCTAGTATGGATTAAAAAAGAATAAATACGTCAAAGTAGCGTTTAACTATAATTACTAGTTGTGAGAGGTCCGGGTGTTGATCATTCTACAGGCAACTCAGAGATGTGTGCATGTGTGTGACAGACATGCTGGAATAAAAATTTTTGTGCCAGTAGAGATTTTTCTCAGCTGTTGATCAGCAGGCACAAAACCTAGTTAATACTAAACGGCTGTCAGGATGGAGAAGAAAAACTACTTTTGCTTTGCTGTTTGTTGTTATTTATTCCACTATGGCTTGGGGTAGGTTTTTTTGCAGTAAGATTGGTACTGGCTGCTTCTCAGCTAGTTATCGAGGCCCCCTGCCATTTTGAGTTTATTTTTCTTGCACAAAGCCTGGGAAAAAAGATGAACCTTGTTCTGAAGGTCGCTATGTCCAGCTGTCTTTCTGAGCAATGGGAGTGAATGCATTTCAGAACTACTGACCTTTCATATATAATATCGTGCCCTTGACTGCCCTCATTTAAAGCAAGGGCCCACAGGACACCCAAGGTATTTCAGCAGTGGTGGAAATGAATGAGGAGCATGTCCTGTTAAGGCAGCTGAATGCGATGGATTCTTGTATTGGCGGGTTCCACTGGAATTCTGGAATTTTCTTTAAGCAAAAATTCATCCACGAACAACCTTTTTCTTTATTTGATGACAGCAGAGTTTTAAAGGGCGTGGTTTTTTCTTCTGATAAGATATCAGCTTAATTTTACTAGTGTTTGTGACTCTGATACATGAGGCTATCTGTTGGGAGAGCTTTTTTTTTTTTCTTTTTGACTGGGGACAAACTACATCCTTTACTAAGAAGTATCTGACATTGTAATTGTGTTCTAGAAATGTGGTGTTTAGCACAATTCATGCTACAAATTGAAGGCCAGCTCTAAGATCTTGTTTATTACAATCAGAAATATCTTTTGGAAGGTATTTTAAGATGATATCTTTTCAGGTTTTTTTCCTACAGCCTTCTCTTTTTTTCACACGCTTATACTTAAAACTGTTCTTCAGAATCCCTGTTTTCAGTTTATATTCTGCCAGTAGGACTAACAATGTCAAATCAAACCCTTCAGAATCCTTGCAGTATTGCTTGGTTAGATGCAGGATAGCATTTCAACAAATTGTGTGCTTTGTGTTGTACAAAACAACGATGCAAAAATTTGCAAAAAGAAAACTCTTGTTAACGAGGGGCACTGAACTATGACAAATAGGGTTTTAAGAATCCATTCAGAAACCAGATTAGATCAGATTATTCTTCTCAGATTTGAATGATGATTTCTGTGAAGTGAAATCTTCACATATTTGGAAGACATCACAGGCAATACTTACGATGTGCACAAAAATTGTTAAGCCCTGTTAGTGTCAGTGTAAACTGTTACTGTAGATCAGAAGAGGCGTATACTTAATTACTTGAGCATGTTGCTTTTTCTGGAGAACTCACTCTCCTTCCTGATAGTCCTGATGGTGCATGGAGTGATACAGGCAGTGTAATGAAAGATGCTGTATTCCCTTGGATGTTGCTTTCCTAACTATGGATAGCTAGATTGTTAAATTGAGAAATGTTTTGAATATTTTTATTTTGATTTCTGGAATGCCTTCCCTTTTATTTCTCTCAAAAATAAAGAATCCATCACTAAAACTGGCAGTTTTCTTAATCACAAGAATTTCTTCGTTCTCTTCCCCTTCCCTCTCACGATCCCAGATACCTTAAAGACTGGGGTTTATTTTAGTCAGAGAGGATGATGCTGAGAGAGTTACATGTACTCCTTTGATTATGTAGAAGTATGATAAAAAATGTTTCTCCACATTGTTTAGGATGTGACAGAACATCATGACTTTCAAGTTGCAGGAGGAAGAATTTGGGTTAGAGCTCAGTAGACATTAGGAGAAAAGAACCTTTTCCAAGAACAAGTGTGGATGAGAACTGAAATAAATTTCTTAGGAAGACTGTGGAATTGTCATCACTAGAAGTTGTTTGCAAGACATGGTAAATCTGAAGTGATTAGTGGTGTTTTCTTGAAGAAGAGTAACTTCCAAAGACAGTTCCACTGCCATTATTCATGAATATATCTATGAAATACTAGAACGATTTTATCTGAAACTTGTTTTTCATGTCTTTATTAATAATGCAGCACAGCTGGGGGTTGGGAGGAGTGTGCTGTATATTGAGTAGAACGTAATTATGTCAGCTACCTAATGCATTGCAAGTATTAGTACATAGAGGTGGTATTAGAAAGTGAACTTGCAAAACCAGGGATGCTGTTGTGACTCACATAAGAGTTTTAAAAGGAACCTACAATCTAGAGTTTGGAGTAATCATAGTAGACTCTTTATGTCTGAAGAAATCAATATAAATATTCACTCATGTCTTAAGTAGTTAATGAAGTAGAACATTAAAAATTTCATAGGTTACCAAATTGATTAGATCATATTTTCCAGTCTTACTACATTAAAAAAATCATTTTATTGTAAAGCATGATCTTTTTGTCTATTCATATTAATCAGCTAGTTATAAATGTATTTTCCTGTTAGTAGGAAAAAATCGCACTCCACCTAGTGTACATACAAGTTACTTATTGGCCACTAAGGTGATTTATTAGTCTATCTCTTGCAAAGCCCATGGGGTTATTGAAACAGATGATACTGTAGTCCTGGGCATATTTTTTTTCAGATGGCACCTATGATACGTATTTTGTTGTGGTAGGGAAGAGTTGGGCCTCTTTATTCCCCAGGAAGAATAATGGCAGAGGAGAAGAGCTTGGTGATGCCCACAGCTTCTTTGATGGCTAGAGGTAGGCTGGACTGAGTAATTGGGAGTGATGGTTAGCTCTTGCCTGCCTGATTTCTTGACTAGTGTGCACATAGTTTCTGGGAAGCCCTGGAGCTGTATATGTACACTTATCAGCTGTCTTGACATGCAGCATGGAAAGGACAAGTGCCTGCAGCCATATTCTGCCACTGGGGAAGCTTATACAGTTACCTTATTAGAGACTATGTGGTCCAGTATCATAAATTTATTGAACTAAGATCAAAGGTAGGATAAAATTTGAAGAACTTCCAGAGGGCTTCCATGTGATTTATTGAGCTCTAAATATGGGAATTTCTAAGTTATAGTATGTGTTGTGATCTTCCAGTGAGTTTCAGTAGCATTGACAAGAGATATATTAAAAAAAAAATTGTGCAAAAGTATGTTTGGTTTAGACTACATAAAATAAATATTTATGGTATCTGTTCTTAATGTTTGCATTACTAAACACCTAAATATTAATGAGCTAGTATTTAGGATTACTTGTCCCATGTTAGCTTTGGAATCAGAATGAGTAATGAAAACCTCAATTTAACCAGGTAGCTTAGAGCTAGACAAAGACAGGTGATGAAAGCATGGGCAAACAAATTTCAGGACTGATCTTGAGTTGCCTGGCAGGACAGCAGACTGGCCCACAATGGCAAGTGGAGGGTAGTTCGCTTCTTTTGCACTGTTGAAATACATCTGGGCAAGTAGTCAGGCTTTTTATGGAAATAATCTTGTAATATGTGTGAAATCAATTTGACAGTGAGAAAACACCCAGATCTTGCAGCATGGCTGTAATTACTATGCTTAATTTCAATGTTCAGATAAGTAATTTGAATAAAGCTAACCTGGTCTGTTCATTGGAGGTAACTTGCAACTTGTTTCCTAACAAGTTACAAGTGTGGAATCCTGTCCGCCTACTACTCTCTATCTGTGACCACGGCTGTGATGGTGCATTAAAAAGGAGAGAGGTCTCTGTCATGAGTAGATGCCAAAGTTTACTTTATGTTTGCTTCTGTTGCTTTTTGGATGTAATGTTTTATCTTATTAAAAAAATACTTAAAGTATCTGTATGGGAACGGTAAAGCTTTCACAGTTGAATGTTAAAAATCTGTGGGATAGGAATGGTTCATAACTGCCTGGTGTCATATTAATTGTGCATCTGTCTGAGAAGGGAAAAAGGCTATCTGTAGATAGTAAGCTCAAATATATTCCTCCCCCTCCCCACCTCATGCCTGTTAAAAATACTGCTTTTGAAGCATCCTCCTCACTGCATGAAAACTCTAAATCGGTTTCTTTGTAGGCCTGCCTGGTTTCCTGACAGGAGGACTTTGCAACTAATTTCATCTTTGTCCTGTTTTGTTGGGTTTTCTTCCTTTTTTTTTTCCCAAAAGTCTGATGACTGTGGCAAAGACAAATTGAAGGTGAATAGTGTTGCCTATTTTCTGTTTTCAGATATGGTAGTTTAATTGATTGTAGACTTTACTGAGATAAAGTGTAGAAATAGGAACATATTGCTGTGGTGATGCTAGACAAATGTTAGGGCTTGGTGTTGCCCTGACCCATTTCAGTTGGTCCTTCCAAGAAGTTCATAATGTTTTGTGAAAAATGGAATTGAAATTGTTACTGCAGCTACCACTTGGATGTTTTTGAAAATTAGCCAATGGAAGGCATAGGTCCATAGTTCTCCTGCCATCTTTCTTCTGCTTCCATTGACTGATAAATATACATTTTTAAACCTTTATTATTAACTGACAAAGAATTATTTGTATCTCAAAGATTAGAAAATAATGTAACATGCAGAATAAAGATACAATACTTGCAATGGTTTGGTTCTATATCCATAGTTATGCTTGCATAAAGTTTGTGTGTGCTTATCAAGAACATAATGTTCCATTTTTTCTATTTACTGCTTGAATATATTTTATCGTGTTAATTTTTGACAGAAAGTGCTTCAATTTTCTGTGAATCTAGGAATATTTAGTCATAGATTGAAAAAATTAGTCTACTTGAAATACTTGAAAAAAATTACCCATTAAGTAGATTGAGCCCCCTCTTATTTATAATGCTTTGTTGAGATTGACCCAAAATCATGTCGTAGTAGTCTTTATTCTCAGTGGGTTTTTTCAGGTATATAACTTCAGATTAGATGAAAATTTTCTGTGTTAAAGAGACCTAGGTATCTCAGTGCCTTCAAACCAAAATCAGAAATGTAGTCACCAGAGTACTTATCTTCCTGGTTTGGCAGCTCTTAACGTACTTGGATTTTGTATGTGAGGCTTACCAACATCACAGAGTTTGATTCTGGAAAGTGAGTAGGCTAGATTGTTTTGTTTCCAAAAGTATAGATTTTTAAAAATTCTTATAATTATGGTTCTTGGGAAAGAGAAAATAGGGCATCACTTGAATAATAGCCAGTTTCATTACTATCGAAAGATACTAATATTTCTGTGAATACTATCAGTTGCAGAATTTTACAAAGAGACAATGGCAATCTCCTTTGATATAAGACAAAAGGTCATGGAATCAATGATATGTGGGAGTTTTGTTGTTTTTTTTTTTTAATTTACCATTGCAACTTTTAAGGTTTTCATTAGGTTTACACTGAGTAATTGCTGGCGTAGTCAAGGCAGATACATAAACTCTTTGATGAGCAAATTCATTATTCATCCCATGCTGCCTGTTCTTGCCTGTTTTTTAAAAATCCTATGTGGATATTTTCTAACTTTAAGTATTTTGCTTTATTCTACACTTCTGTATGTTATAAAAGATTTTTTAAAGCAAATTTTTTTTCTGATTTTTGTCTGTAGTACAGTCCTCTCTCAATATCTGAAAAGTGCAATCTGAAATTACCTTCTGATAGTCTTCCTAACTTAAGAAAATGCTGCTGCAGAGTCCATGAATTTTCTTTCTGATTTTCCTAAGTTAAGGAATGCAAGTGTGAAGTAAAGCTTTCTTCAGGTTTTACTTTGGAGTTTGTTTGCTAATTTGTTGCTGATTTAATACAGCAAGATGCCAGGGAGTTCAATTAATTTCTTTTGTATGACTCTTTTCTTTTATACACATAAGAGTGATCTGAAAGACTTGGAAATTAATCAGAATGGATATCTGCAGGGTGTTCTGGAAATCTAAATTGAAGTTTGCTTTCAATATCTCTTGGAATATGGATTATTATTGTGTCTTGTATGTGCTGTAGGTGGGGTTTGAGTAGATCCTGTACTTTGGCTAGCTGAGCCAAGATTATGTTGTATGGATTTTGTCTAAATAGATCTCGGTCTTCCTTTCTAGCAGATAATGAAGATTATATTAAATCAGCTGTAAAATCTCCTTTGCAAATGAGCCAGTCTGACTTCCTTCTCAGTGGAAAAATAGGTTGACTTCTCACAATGATTTATTTTTTGATGCAAACTGTTTACAATACAAGCAGTATACATGGAAATACTGTTTCATTTCTGCCATGCCTCTCTTTAAAAAGTTCCTGGAAAGAGGCCAGGCTGTTTTCAGTTTTTGTTTATAGATGAGATTACCCAGAGATAAGGTCAGGGAGAGATAGGACTAGAAGGACAATTAATTTCTAAACCTCAACAGAACCATCGATGTGCCTTGATGAGTTGGAGATGACTATAAACAAATATAATCAGGGAAGACACAGAATAGCATAAAGCCCATTGCCATCTTTGTGTTGGCAGCTCAGATACATCTGACTGTGCAAGTCTTGATCTCTCAGCCTCTTTCAGTGACATCTTACTGCAAGTACCTGGCAACTCAGCTTTAGCAAGAGTAAAAGAAAACAGCCTCCTCTTTCCACACCTTTGATCAGTAGCAGCAACAAATGAACTTCCCATAGATTTTATGGCTTGTTATCATTGAGTTATGGCCACTGGACATTCAGTGACCCAAATGGATTTCCCTAACTTGCCTTTTCTCATCTGTGAAGGCAGCAACAGCAGGAGGTTTTGTGTAGGCGGTGGGAAATACTCTGTTACTTGAGTACATTGTATTTGCAGCCCACAGCTCTCGTGCTACTTGCACAGTGGTTTACTTTTGATGTCCTGCCAGATGTTTGCTGGGATGTAGACATTTACAGAGGAGGAAAGATTTGTTAAATGTCTGCTAGTAAACTCAGGGAAAGGTATACAGGAAATACTGTTATAGATGACATGCTTTATATTTGTAGAAATGTTTATAAAGGATTTCACAGTTTGGCTGAAAGGGTGTTAAGCCTACCTTTGAACATGAAGGAAAACTAATTTGAGGCTATTTTATTTCATGGCTGTCTGTAAACCTGACATCTGTTTGTAGAGTCCTGTCCTGAATTAATCAGTATTACACAGTGAGGAGACTGAAGGATGTTAAAGTAAGTCTGCTTAAAGATGAAGAAGTGGTTAGAGCAATTTTGGACCAGTTGCAGTTTTTATAAACTGAGCATGTTTTAGTGCTGCTTTTCAGAGAGCAGGATTCCAAATCCAGTGATTCTTCTGAATACTGTAATTACTAAAAATCTGCTCTTGCATAGTTGCTTATGGGGGAGGGCAAATGTTTTTCTTTGTTACAGTCAGGAGAAATGTGAGTAACTCCCCTCAAAGTAAGAATTACTCCAGATTATTATTTTGGGTGTATCAGTCATTCTACAGAGTAAGTAAAGAATGGTCTGTTTTGGCACAGTTTCTTACTTCATAAATTTAGCCTTGTTATCAAAATTAGTTTCCTCCTTCCTTGCAGGCAAGGAAGTATGTTACATCATACTTAACAGAAATGCAGTAGAAAATACAATCTTATTTACCCTGTTTCACAATAACCACAATTATTTTTCCCTTTTATATTTAATAAACTAATTTTTAACTTCTCAGCCTGTGTTTTCATTGTTCCTAACGTGTACACTGGGAAAAAGGCATTTTTGTTTAAAAGTCTATCTTTATAAGGGAACAGTAGTGAAGCTGCTTTTTAAAATCTTCTGTAAAATCCTTTTAAAATAGCTGCATCTCCTCTCCATGAAAATGCCATGGAAAACCCTCAGATATAATACCTGCCCCCAGCACTTTCTTACCCTCCTCTCACAGTATCTCCAGTATAAAAGATATGTAGTGGAGTACTAATTTCTTTGTCACCTCTACATTTTGATTTTAGTTAGAACAAGCATGTTGTTAAATATTCTTTAGTTCTTTGTACTTTCTCAAAATTGTGTGGGAGGTTTGTCCCAGTCTTTTTGGAAGTTATGGAAAAAAAGCTGGAAAAGAGAGAGTAGATGGACAGCATGATGGTGTGCACTCTGGTCCATCTGTCTAAGATGACAGTAAAATGGTTGAACTTCATTTCAGTTCTTCTTCACCTTCCTTGTGTGGTGGAATGGCCATCAGAGAATTTTGAGTGCTTTTTGTATACATGTACACACTGTACATGGTGTTTTAAAGTGAGGTGAAAATACTCAAATGATATTTAATGTAAAATGTAATTAATGTACTTTGGTGTGTTTCCCTTACTGTTTCTCTTGAATTCTTTTAATCAGAAGTAGATAAACAGTTGAAACTTAAAAATTTTTTTTGAAAACTTGGAGCTGAGATGGCATACTCCCTCAATTTAGGTGTGTGATCACAGCCTGAGTGGAAGGAGAACATGCACAAAATCCTAGAAGCACAGATCATGCACAACAGAATGTAATACAAGTGAAAGAGTGATACTGTCTTGGATATGCTCTGGTTTTCCTTTTGAAAACAACATGCCAAATGCAACAGTTTGGGGTTTTCATTGTGTCTTTTCCCAAAATCATGTCTTTTTTTTTTCACTGAGATACTTTAAGGCTACTGGTTAAAATCTCAGCAACAAGCCATATAATAGTTTATATCTGCCTCTTTTCTGAAAATATCTGTTTGCTTTTGGATGTTCTTTTGTGTATACTCTAAAGTATTAGAAGATGCGTGAGAGAGTTTGTAATTGTTTGCCCTGCTTGGCCAAGGGATTCTGTGGCTGTTGCAAAGGCTGAATCTAAAACTAGAGAGGGCAGCTATTGCAGCTGATTGGCACAGAATGTTTCTTTGGGATTTATCCTGTTACCTGTCTTTTCCTTGTATAGGAGTTCAGAGACAGGCAATGCTTTGGCTGCATCCCGTGCTTTCATGTGTGTCTGACTGAGACAGATGCCTCTCAGTTGCCACGTTTTTTAGTTTGCAAACCCTCTGAACTTGCATGAATAACACGTAGTTAAATTTTGATTTAAAGGTTAGCTAAGCCACAGAGATTTTTCTGCTTATTTTTCACTGCTTCTTAGCTTTAATGGTATTGAGCTCAGTAGAGGACAGAGGAATTAGCAAGTTTGTTTTCAGCAAATACATGTCATACGCTTGGCCTGAATAGGATGCTTGTATATATTTTTAGCATAGTTGACTGTCTTCCTGGTAACTTCAGATAGGTAAACTTCTGGTTGTGATGTATTAATGAGGTTTTTTTATTTGAAATAAATGCTTAATAATTTTAAATCATGCTACTATTTTTTAATTTTATATAACAGCAAAAATAAACTGTTACATCTTTTTAATAATAAAGTTGATTTCTATGGGATTATTGTACAAGTGGACTCGAATACACAGAGATGTTCAGATACCTGGCTTCCTAATGGAATCAGTAGAATTTCAGAAAGACACCTTAAATACATTTTGGAACCTGGCCACAGGTCGTTTTAATGCTTTTTAGCCTGCTGATAGCTATTTAAAATGATGACTAGGTGAACTCTCCTTTCAAATGATTATTGTTTAGAACTGTAAGTTTCTCTTGCCAGAGATATTGATAACTATGTATCACAGCAAGAATAACGATATTTCAAAAATTTTATGTAGATCTATATATACAAGCAAAGGGTTTTTTTCCTTGCTGCCAAAGTGTTGCACAGTTCTGTCCTTTAAGGGTAACTTGACTTTGCTTTAGGAGCTGTGAGAGACAGTTACTGTTTTGGTAGATAGCCATGGTTTGAATATTATATTAAGCTGCCTGCTGACAGAAATTATTTTAATTGAGAATGTAATTAAAAAGAAAAAAACAAGACAACAACAACCCAGAGCTGCTCTCCTAATTTATTTAACCTTTTTTAAAAAAGAACATCAGTGTGTGTGAGGGAGATGAAGATGGAGGAGTAAATATGATCAAGTACATAGCAAATTGAATTTGAATATAAGGAAGGACAGTGTGTACCGGATTCATTTTGCTATTCTACCTTGTGGATAACACCTCCGAATGAGATCTTTACCTCTAGCAAAGAGGATAGTGATGGACTTTTAGGTTAGTGGGTGTGGGCTTGATTAAATTGGTTGTAATGATGTATTTATTACATGGTTTTGTTTGGGAGAGTTCTTCATGGGGTTTGTGGCTAGAAGGGACCAATAAATTGCCAGATCTGGCATCCTTTACATACAGCAAGTCTTTATCCTTCATTCAGGTCTCCTGATAATGAACCTTTTGATTTAACTGGCCAAAATGCAGTTTCAGTTTGTGCTTAGCTAAAATGCATTTGCCAGAAGGTTATCCATCCTTCATTTAAAGATGTCAAAGGGTTGAGAAGACACTACTTTTGTGCTGGTTTTGCTCTCACAATTGCTTCACTTCCTTCTTTGTGGGGAAAAAAATGTACTTCTGCATTATGGCAGTGATTTAAAATTGATCCTGACTTTTCAGGTTGATAACATGTTTAACAGCTCTATCTGTATAACAGGAATGCATATGTGCACATAGTGTATATATATAGGTCCATATATGTCTTTATTTAATAGATTTTTTTGGTTTGGAAATTCTGCTATGCCCTTTGTCATGTTCATATGATATATGAATATAGTACAAAAACCCAAATTGATTTGAACACAAATGTTTTTATTGTAGTTTTATCTGGTACAAATATTTTAATACAATTCTGTAATTTAATTGATAGTAGCACAATTATTTCAGCTTTTTATGAATTATCTTTGCTCTGAATTTGTGCTTTTATTAAACAGCATCATCAGAACAGAATTGCACAAACATCTGCCCTAGACTTTAATAACTTCTCATTTATTTTTGAGCATGTGCTAGTTGCATCTGTAATTCTTCTAGCTTCTTTTTTCACAATATTCTTCAAAAGTTGTATTTTTATGTATTTTTTCCTCAGGTTTTCATGTCCCTAGTATTTATCAATTCCCACACTGTATGGGGACTGAAAAAGCACTTTGGCAGAGGACAAAATCCCTAATGGCTCTGTAGACTCCTGTGAGAGGGTTCTTTTCAGCCAGGTTTTGGGTTATTGGAATCTGACCCACATAGTAATAATAGACCTTCAAATATGGTGTTATTTTTGCTTCCCTTCATTGTGTTTCTGTCTGGTATGCTATTGCATTAAAGTGCAAAAGTGCTTTCAGTGTATGTGTGTTTTGGTAGACATTAGCATAGTTTTCTGTCTTGTATGGTTTGTTTTGGTCGTGTTGTATGTCCTTCCCCCTACCCCATAACAAAGTTTCTGCCTTTCATGGGTAATCCTCTTATTTTTAGTATGGTGACCTACATTTTTCAGCCAAGTATATGTATTTGAGAAGCTTGGGACTACTAGCCATATTGTTGACTTTATTTTGGGACTTAGTTATAGAGTAGAGGTCAGGGTTGTGTTGAGATCTGAGCAATATTCCTACCTTTTCCAGGTTTCTTTGGTGATTCTCATAAAATCAGAATTTCTGTAGTCACTACTTGTGGGATTTTTTTGATTTGACTTAAGAATCTAGAATTTAACTAAGAAAAATGCTCTAAGCTTTCATGTGCAATTGAATTAATGGTAATTTTGTGTTAAGTCAGTACAAAATTCTACTTCTATATATAATAAAAATACTATGCAAGTACACCTAGTCTGGAAGATATGCTGCTGAGTGTTTCAGTTTGACATCCAAACCTTGAGTGTTTTTTGCCTTTCTGTGACTGAATTCTTCCATCTCAAATTTTGAGGTAATGCTTTATAGGTTTTAGGGACGTATTTTCAGAACAGTGTTTTGTACGATGCTTAGTTGATACAATTATGAGCCACACCAGGAAACCAAGGAGTCAACCCTTTTACAAAAATCTGAGTAGTGCTCAGTAGAGAAGATCTCAAATGGTATTTCAAATGCTGAGAAGAAAACAAAATACTGAGTAGTTGCTCAGGAGATGAGTGTTGATTCTTCTTTTTAATTGAATCAGGGAGCAGCCTTGTGGGTGGTGGTAGGATGTAATTCTATAAATAAAAACTCTCCATAATGCATGCACACAGGGCAAGGGCAGATCAAGTCTCCCAGGCATCTTGCCCATTGCTTCTGGCAATGACTTTGACATTTGCTGACTTTGGAGTGCCTGATTTTGCAGCTTGATTTGTCTCTAGGCCTGGTGTCTGTCCTAGCTGTATAACTAGGAACAGCCTGCGGAACCTATGACACGAGTGAGATGTGGGACGGAACAGCTTTTAAAAGTTGATTTTGACAAGGGCCATTGTGAAGTTAAAAAGAAAAATGTCATGCCAGAAAAAAGGTCAGGCGTTTTGGGGTTAAGAACAAATGACTGGTACGCCAGTGTATTTGTAAACTGTGTTTAATCATCGCTCTGGACAATCCATAATTTATCTGCTACTAAGGAAAAGGAACATGAAATTTTCTTCTCAGAATGAGCAATCTAGTGTGGGAGCTATTCATCAAAGTTTGAATGTCAGAAAGGTCATGGGAAGAGATTTGTAAAATTTTCATAATTCCAGAAATAACCCCTTCGGCATCCGAAAAGAAACTTGAGTATTTAGGAAAGAACCTCATGTATCTGATACCATCCTGCAGCAGGGTGGGTCAGCTGTGTGTGATGGATGTTCTGTACAGCAGGGCTGTATGTTTTCTCATACCTCTCCCTTTGACTCTGTGGGAAGGAAGGGGGAGATAACACATACATTTTGTGAGACAAACAATTCATTCCCTTTGCTGCTTGTGTCTGTCTTGTTTTGATTTTGCTATTCTGTATGAAAACCAACAGTATACTTTAGAGACCCTACATTAAACTTGCTGTTAATTAAGTTCATCAGATAAAAATCTCCCAGCAGGAGATTTTGATTTGGGAGGATTTAAGCTGGAGCTCTCATACAGGCCCTCCTGCTGTAACATGCTGTGCTCTCTGTAAAGACTCTACATAACAAAAATGTCAGAATATGCAATGTCTTTATCGGCCTGTTTGTTAATGTTTTTTCTATTTAAATGTTTTCTGCTTCTCCTCAGTTTTGTCATGTCTCCTTCCTGTCCTTAATTTTAAGCACATTCTATGTCAGAATGGTTTTTCTAGTAAGTTTACAAGTTCCAACTCTTAAACTTGTTAACATCTTGCAATTGCACGTTGGAAGAGGAAGTGTATTTCAGGGATTTTTTTCCTGGATTAGGTATGTCAAGATGTAAAATATTTGATTGCATATTGTTAATGTCTGTAAAGTACTTTTGGAAAATTCTGTTTTCAAAGAGATTATTATGAAGAATCAATATTACTCCCTTTTTGCTCTTTCTTTTTCTCCACTCCCCTGAGATTTTAATAATCTCTGATCAGTATTGATGCAGATAGTAGTAGAGAATATATTCTTTCTAAAGAAAAAGTAACAGGAATAACTTTGTTTTCATTAAAATCCAAGTATGTGGCTTTTAATGCACAAAAACGTTCACCAAATCATTGAATTGTTTGGACTGAAAGAGAGCTTAAAGATCATCCATTCCCAGCCCCATTCCACTAGAGCAGGTTGCTCAAAGCTCCGTGCAGCCTGGCCAGGAACACTTCCAGGGATGGGGCATCAACCATGGAGTAAGAAGTGTGCATTGTCACATAAAGGAACACTTGCTACATAATTAGTAGGCTAATATCAATGTTGCAGGGAAGTATTTGATGGCAAGAGGCGCTATTGCCGTAAATTTAAAAAAAAAAAATCTCTAAAAGAAATTTTAAAAAATCCAGGCAGAGAGCAGAGGCCATTCAGGAACATCTAAGCTTCTTCCCTTACTGTTCTCACTTTTTGAGTAGAACCAGCATGTAACAAGGTTTTTGAAATGTTCTCTCATCCTTGATCTAAGGCTGTTGATACAGTTCATACAAAAATGTGAAGCTTTCAGAAAAGAGAGTGGGTTTAACAGCAAAAAATTTAGTTTCAAGCATTTCGAGGGTAAAGATCACAATGAAGAAAAATTTCATTTTTCTATAGACATTAAAATGTGGCCTCTATCTGGTTTTTCAATAATGCCTAGTGTTGCATTAAATTTTGCCTGTTTTGTCCACCATTTCATCTGTCTGTGTGATATTCCGTGCCATTTTTTCCTTTCTGTTTTTCATAATCTAGAGTGCAGCCTGGCAATTTTGTTCTTCCTGTATAGTGCTGATACTTGTAGTAAAAGATTGGCACAAATTTAGCAAAGCCTTTTCTTGAAAATTGCTTTACAGAGGAGTTGTGAATTTACAGTCATATGCTAATGCTGTGTAAGTGTATACAGAGAACAGGTTTAATTGTAATGATGTTTTGAAGTGCCTTGACCCTACTGAAAGTGGCTCCAGAAAGGATGAAAACTGCTGTTCTTCATCTGAAAGGAATTAGCGCAGCTCAGGAAGCACTGCGTAATGGTTTTCTTGATGATTCATAGCACAATTTATAGCCAAGAAAAAAAAATTAATTCACGACCTGGTGTTGTTTTGAAAAATAGTCAAAGAAATTGAGAGATTTGTTCTGGGATGCGTCACTCCTGTTGCAAAGTTAAAATGGGTTTAAGTGCACTAATCCAAATTTATTTTTTATATATTTGGGGTTTTTTAGTAATTCGGTTTAAATTTAATTTTATTCTTTTTTGAAGATGGACTTACTTTATGGTAGAACATTTTCTTTTTGATGGATTTTTTTTTTAAGGCCAAAGAATAATATGACTTGTGGAGTTTTACCTTGTCAGTTTTACCTCCTCTTACATATTTTAGTGCTTCTCTGCAACAGACTTGCTGGTTTTAAACCAATTGTTCAATTGGGATAGTTAGTTCTGATGAGAGAAAACAGTGTCAGGAATATTTCTTCTGAGCTTGCTTTATCAGATGTCCTGGGAGAAGAGAGAATTTCCAGCTTTGCTCAGGCCAAAAATATATTTTTCTATTCCTTAGAGTACCACAGAGATTATGATTAGTAGTACCATAGTGTGAAGATATGGCTGTAAAGCTCTCTTGTCAGAATGGACTCCCACTGATGTTCAGACTTACAGCTAGCAAATGTTAGAAGTGGCAAGGTTTTTTACATTGACTTTTAATATATTATTTTTTCAGTGTATTGTCAAATTCCCCCTTTGTAGAGGTTTAGGCCAGCTTTTTACAGTTGGTTTTTAAAAAGCATGACTCTGGCATTGCTAGTGCTAAGCCTTTGCTTCGAACCTTTTTTCATTTTCCTTCCTCAGATTTCTCAAATTCCCCTGCACTAGCTAATGCCTGTGTCACCTGTCTTTGTTCTTCAGAGATAAAACTGCAAATTATATTTTGGATTGCTCCATAGCTAGATACAGTTACAGTGGAAGCACTTCAAAGCTCCTTGGGGCCATGAGGGTCAGAATATACATATATGTATGTGTTTGTGTACTCATATGTATAAGGATGTATGCATATGTCTCTATACAGACTTGTATATGATATTACATTCTTATTTTTGTTCAGGACATGCAAAGACAAAGAAGTCTAGCAAATTCCTCGGGACTTGTGAGATTTACAGATGCAGCTATTTTGGAAGAGTTTAGAGATTGTATAAATTCTGTGACTCTGCATGAGGGGATGGATTTTAGTGCAAAACATCTTTAAATCCTCGTTTTGCCAAGGAAGCTGCCTATTATGGCAAGCAATCAAGATGCTTATAATTTCATATACACAATTCAGGTATCTAATCTCAGAAGTCCTGTAACCTTGGCCATCACCTTTGGAAGTTTTAATAGAAGACTAATCTTGAAGTTTCTATAGCTAAAAAACTCTTCAAGTTTGGATGATATTTAACATGATATGTTGTGGAGTATTTGATATATCCTGTTACTGTATCTGGTCTGTGACTGCCAGCTTTTCTGATTACTTTGGTAGCAGCATGATGTAATGTTGTGCTGAGAGTGAAATTAGTGTTATTTATAATGAACATTTTTTTCTGAGCTTTTAGTAGTTGTATTTAGCAATACCATGAGTAAAAATAACATTTTGAAGTGCTTTTGAGGAAGCAAAATGAAATACTGAGGCAAAATGATGACTTAATGGCTTACTGCTTTACAATAGTGGCTGCTATTACAGCAAGATTTTTTCAAGTAGGAGTGAGACAGCAAATGTAGTACTAGAAAAAAAGACCTTAAATGCTGTTTGTGTTGGCTGTCTACTGGGGATGAATTTCATGCTCAGCCAGAGAATATCAAAATGAGTGGCTGTAAAAACCCTTGCAAAGCCTTGGCAATGATTGAATATGAAAATAGGCATCGAAAGAATAGTAAACTTAATAAGTTTTGGGGAAACGCGAGTCTTTGTTTCCAAGGGTGAGGCAGCAGTTTCTTTCGCTGAGACAATCCTGTGTTAGGTTGGTGTCCCCAGAAGGGAGCGATGATCGTTCCGATCCACTCCCGCAGCCGTGGGTGTGGCACTTGTGTGTGCCGTGCTCCGGTTCCGATGCTGCGTGGCCGAGGCGGTGATTGCCTGCAGCGCTGCCGCAGCTGGAAACGCCCTTTCCCAGCCCCTTGCTGGAGAAGGGAGCGGGGCCGCTCCCGGGCAGGCTGGCACGGGCTGGGCACGGGGACGGGACACGCCAGGGCACTGACTGACTCCCTCTGTCACGTCACACCTTCGGCTGTCATCTCTCTGCTTTTTCATGCCTCAGAGCATGAAACACATTCATTTTCCCAATACGCCCTACACTAAAGTTATAATTTTGCACATTTCAAAACCATATTGTTGGTCCGTGCTACCAAAGCTGCTCAGCAAGGGATCAAATTTCCTTGATCTCTGCCTTGTGGGGTCTTTTTTTGGACTTGCAGATTTTAGACCTCACCTTTTAAACATATCTTTTCCCACTTGAACATTTCAGTGACTTAAAATTCTTTTCACTGAAGTTGGATTTTTTAGCTTTCGTATTTTGCATAATATCTTATCAATATGCCTATTGTAACTCATAAATACTCTGAATGAGTTTCTTACAAGCTGCACAAATCCTTTCTTGTGCTTTCAGTACAAAATATTAACATTATTTTCTGCCTCAGCTCCTGGTTGATCTTTTTTTTTAATCATATGCCTCTCTTAATCTAGGGATTAGTATTCATGTCCTATAAACTAGAGAATATAGATGAGGATAATTCTTTTCTAATAATTCTTATTCTTCTTTTCTTTCTATTCTTTTAAAAGTCTTTAAATGTGCAGCTTTAACATTATTATTAAAAGTTTCTTACAGATAGAATTTTACTATTTTTATACAAGTTAGTCATTATTAAGAGGATGATTATTTAATGTAAGTGAGCTTTTTCCAGGTTTTCAGGAGTTCATCAAGAATATATTTCTCTTAGCAAAAAAATGTAAATTTGAATAACTGTAATCAAGTCTAGACTTTCTCTAAGTCATTTTATTTGCTTTATATCAAAGATATAGGCTTTTATAGTTGTTTGCTTAGGGGTAATTTACAGGATCCATCACTTTCTGTAATCTGTAGATCAGTTTACTATTATGTGTGCCTTGGTTTATCTTGTGTATGACTTAATTTATATTTTTCTTCTGTATAAAATTAAACAGCTGTTTTCAGTGAAGATAATTTGTATGTTTGCTTAAAACAAAATTGCTTCATAGCAGCCCTGTTATTAAATTAGGGTTGTTTAGTGTAGTAGTAATCTAGGACCAATAATCTGCTTTTTAAAAATGTGCTGATTTGAGAAAAAAAAATCATTGAAGCAGGCTGTCAAATAGAGAGTGAAGCACTTCATGTTGGCTTTTTGACTTACGTGTGGAAAATCTAAATTGCCAAAGCAACTATGGTAAAAATGTGATCTTATTGGCAAATGCAATGGATTATATTCTTCAGAAATTCCTCTCTATTCTTTGTCTTCTATATTAATAGGTTATTCTACTTTTGTGAGCTCCTGTTACGATATAGGTGAACTAGAGGTTTTTGGCAATCTGGAGTAGAATAATGGTTTGGGACACTGTGCAGGTGTTTTTGCAAAGAGTGTGGGACCTCAAATTAGGCAATGTGAGTCTGGATCGGACAAGAGGCAGAAATTTCTTTTTAAGTATCATTAGTTCACCTCAGCTGATGAGTAAATATGGAAAGAATAATTGTATTTTGTCATTGTTTACTTTGTATTTCTTCAGTTTGGCCTTTCAAGGTGCACTCTAAAGCACTTTTAATGGTCTTTAAGGCAAAATCAGAGTTCTTTATTTGTCAGTAGCGGTTCTACAAATGCAAATATTTGTTACTTGCTATTCATATGGTAATATATCACTATTTTCTCAGACTTGTTACAAAAACTTCCTACTTAATTTCTCATTTAATATGCTGCTTTTTTTGGTTTTCTGGATTATCATTACTATTAATTCTAACTTTTCACATTGTATCTTCAGGCTTTGTATATTCAAATGCGAATGTTTGTTACTGCTCTTCTCTCCTGAAAGAGTCAGTTCAGGTTCAGTTCTTTCATGAACTTTACTCTAGTGACTACAGTTCCCATCCATATTGGTTCTTCTGTCCTTGGAGCTGGAGAATTCTTTAACCCTATGCTGTGTCTGTGTATCCAGCTTTCACATGGGCATGCAAACCTAAACTCTGTTATTACTCTTTGGGACTCCAAGATCCAAAATATGAGTACTGACTTCATGCAAAGCCAAGTTTAAGTTAAAGCATGTACACACAGGGAGTTTTCGTATTTGCTTCCTTATGCCTCTGTTAGACATTTTTGCTTTGGTGGGTAGAGTTACACATAAATTACCCTCAAGTGGATTGGGTGATTTACCTATAAAGTATAAAGCTGCTTCAACTTGCTTACAGTCCTGCCTTTGATTAAGATGATGCAACTCTGAGTGCAAATGAGACATGATTAAATCCAAAGTGCAGTTGATGGAGTGTCTTTCCATTCTGCTTTGTCAGACCAAGTGAAAAAAAAGTGCCAGAAGAAGTGTTGCTGGTTGAAATAATATACAAATCCTGTCTGAAGTGTCACCTGTATAACATAAAAGTCTGACGATGAGGATTTTTATGAAGTGTATTATTGTACTTTGTCAACAAGGTGGCATGTGCTGATCATTGCCATGGTGTTGACTCAATTTATCATGTCCCTTAACAAAACAGTAGTGGTGGTATGCAGGTAGTTAGTACGAATACTTCGAAGAAAAAACCATGTTAACTAAGGATCTTCTGCCTCTTGGATGTTTGCATTTCTTCAGGGGTCTTTCTTTTCTCTTCTGAAGCTCCGGGCCCTACAAGGACATATATTTTTGTAAGGCATTCATCATTTGCTGCACTGTTGGGTTTTGGTGGATTTCTTTTTTCCCATTTCAGACTTTGCCATTGATTGCACAGTCACAGAGTGAGCTGGAGGGCAGAGAGGGAAATGTACTTTCCTGTCACTCAAAATTTGCTTTTGTTGGAAAGGAAGCAGTGCTGAAAGGAACAAAAATGAAGCTATTCAGTCAGTGCTGTATTGAAAATGCCTTTCCCCCCAAAATGATTCTTTTCTCTTTTATTATAGGTTTATAACACTGGAGTATAGCTCTTTCCTGCCAGTTTGAGATAGTTGAAACCACCAAATTACAACATCCTTCTGTATAAAGAGGCTCTCAGGTGTAGTCTCTCTAGTTGTTTTGCTGCTGAGCAGAGAGAATTGTCCTCTGTCTGGAGTCTGCAGTGTTGGGGCTGGTTGGGTGTCAGTGCTGAGATAGTCTTGTTACCTAAGTAGGAATAAAAAAATTGCATTTTTATTTATAAGAGCTGTTTATCAGGATGCTTCCCTGGACAGCTGTCTTCTAAAAGTTTAATTTCACTGTGAACACAAGGTGCTGTTTTATGGCTGCCGTCCATGTCTCATGGCTAATGTGCATGGTGGGTGGGAGGACAGCCAACACTCAGGACTCTTCAATACTGACCACGGGGAGTCATCTGTTCAAGGAAAGGGTGTGAACTAAGGAAAGCTATTAGTTTTGAAGGAAGGTGTTTTGGTGCTTCCCAGCTCAAATGGTCAGTAAGCTTCACTACTTAGTCCATTTGTAGTCCCACACCAGTGTTAATCCTTTCCCAATTTAGAGGTGTTTGTGTCATCTTAGAGATGGCACTGAGCATTTGGCTTTTGGATTAGGCTCATGTGATTCATTCTGTGTTTGCTGGAGTTGATTTAATCAACTCATAAAGGCATTGGGAACAAATACAGATTTGCCCAGTTTCTTAAGCAGAGATTTCTGACAGTAAATGCCAGAGAGACTGGTGGGGGGATGTGCTTTTTTTGCAAGTAGAAGGTTCAAAACGCTTGATTGTCTTTATTCAGGACTCAAAGAAAGAAAGTGAAAAATAAGGGAAGTTCAACAATGTAGGAGGTTTTTTACCCATGGAATCATAGATTATCTTATAATTCACTTAAGCCTAGAAATCGTATAGTTATGGAAGTATTATCACTAA
Organism: Brachypodius melanocephalos; assembly: GCA_013398615.1. Classification (NCBI taxonomy): domain Eukaryota; kingdom Metazoa; phylum Chordata; class Aves; order Passeriformes; family Pycnonotidae; genus Brachypodius; species Brachypodius melanocephalos. Next base: position 12,595,233 of record VZSR01003807.1, on the reverse strand, counting down.
TGATATGTTGCAGTATGAAGAATATATATCAATGCTAACAATTTAACTGTTGTTCTATCCAAAGAAGATTCTTGTTCTACTAAGTAGAATCATACAGCAAATATTTTTGCTTGACACAAGAGGAAGTTGCAAATTAAACAAATCTTATATCAAGTAGCAGTAACTCTCATATAATACCAACACTTTTTTTGTTATGTAGGATTCAGAGAACTGCTATATAACAAAATCAACAACAAAAGAAAGGAGCAAAGTCAATTTTCCCTTCTTGTAATGATGGTAATGGTAGAATTTGCTTTGTAAATGTAGTTCATATCTGTGCAGATGATGACCTATTTTAACTTAAATAAGTGTTTTGAAGAGGCTGAGTAAAATTGGGATTTCTGTTTCCAAAAAAGTTTTGTCTGTAAAATTTTGTGGAGTTCAAGTGCAAAATGTTGAAGGGCTAGGGATTTTTATGTGTTTTGATTTGTTTCTTTAATCAGTCATCTCAGTTATAATGGGCTTCAAGTATTGTTTAATAGCACCTATTCATACTACCTGTGAACATCTTTTGCTTTTCTTTAAAGTTCAGTGTTACTACAAAGTACTTACTGTGCTGGAGTCAATCCTGTGCTATGCCTCAAATTAAATGGAGGTGTCTGATTTTCCCTAAAAATATTTCAAAGCTTTTCTCTCTTGTAGCTGTGTTTACAGTTTAACTGAATATTATTTCAAATCTTTGAAAATTGGTGATCATTTATTCATTAACAATCAACAATAAGTCACAGACAAATCTAAACAATGAAAACCAATTTTCATTGGTTTCATTATAAGTTTGAAAACAAACAAACAGCCATCTCACTTCTCACTCTAGCACTTACTTCCTGGATCATTTGTGTCAGCACAAGGCAGGAGTGGAAATGACTAAGCTGGCTGAGAGGAAGAGGAGCTTCATTTGGACTCTCAACAAAAAGTTACTCTCAGCATGTTGGTGATGGAGGAAATTACTTCAGTCTGTATGGGCTACTGTTACTCCTCACAAGGGCAAATAGATAATATCTGATTGCTTCAAGGCTGAGATCTTGAAATTCAGAAAGTCTAGGGCTTTTTTTGAATGGAATTGCTTACTGGAAATGTGCTTGTTTCTCAATATCATTCACTTCACAGCAAAAAAGAGGAATTCAGGTATCTCTAGAAACTTTCTATCCCCCCAGAACTTTGGAGTAATTTCCTTAGAGTTATTGTCTAAAATATTGACAAAGATGTGCTGACTGAACTTGGAAAGAAACTTCCTAATGTGTCTGTCAGCATCAGGTTCCTATTAAATGTATTTGAAAACCAGTAAAGTTCTTGTTTGAAGCTGAATTGTATGAGTTTATAACACAAGATTAAAACGTGTAAAGGACAAACACCTTGTCTCTTTAGGAGAAGCTGGAACACTTTTGGATTGATAAATTTTCTTTGTTTTTTTGTAACCACAGTATTTTTAATGAGACAACTGATAATCAGCTTAGTAACATATGGAGTTACTATTTTAAGTTCTCCTCCTTTTTCTTCCCCTATTGTATTGTGTAAGCCAAGCAGTGTTTCCTGTTAGTAATTATTTGTATTTCAGTATTACCTAGAGATTCCAGCTGATTTGCTTGCTGCTTAAACAGTGTTTTTGTACAGTAGTGTCCAAGACCATCATCAGGGTTCACTGGCAGCAAAAAAAATCCCCCAATAAAAATAAATTACCCGGGGAAATGTTATAGTCATGCAGGATTTGGCACATGATTTTGTCTTGAATGTGTCCTGGGTAGGTGGATGCTCCAAAAAAGGAGAGAGATCATGGTGTGGTGAATTACCTTTGCACAAGGTCACACAACAGAATGCTGGCTGATCCAGGGAGCCAGCTTTACTGATTCCTGGTCTCCTGCCCCATCCACTGAACTGTTTCTGACCCCTATTGTAACAGGCCTCTCTTAGGTTGATCTATGTCCTTTTTGAAAGAAAATAAAATACTATTTCATCAACCAAAAATGAAGTCCAATGCACACATTCAGTGTCCTTCAAAAGAAACAAAAGAAGCCAAGATGGATTTTGCATTTAGCAACAGTTGGAGGATACAGCATTGTTTGAGTAACTCTGTTTAGGTCTCCAGAGATTGCTTCCTAAGGATAGAAAGGCTGAGGAAGTGAAGGCATTGGCATGGTGTCGAAGCAGCTGCAGAGGGTTGGCTAAGCTACAAGCATCTGACTGCAGAGTAATTCAAAAAATAAGGAATGTTTCTTTGTTGTTTTGAAATGCATATATAGTTCTAGCTAATTTTAGTATGAATTTTATAACATCACATACAAATTAGAGGTGATTGCACTGTAGGGTTGTAATGTAGCATATTGACAACTGAGGGGTTTACGCCATATATTTAAAAAATATTTTCAGTACTTATTTTGTTGTCTAGACACTTCCTAATACCAGTTTGATTCTAGCAGACTGCTGCTGGGCAGTAATGCTACCAGGGCCTTTGTTTGCCCTTTGCTTACTTTTGCTGATTTCCTTGGCATAGAGATGTAATACTTAATTTAGTTCTTCAGTACCATATGAGAAATACCTTGAAAGGTTTTTGTCAAGAGTGGTCTGCCTACAGATGTTTTAATTATTTTTGTGGGTTGTATGTATATTTCCATAAACAAGAGAGAAGGGGTTAATAAGTATGAATTAATGAAACTCTCTCAAAGACTGGATTCCTATTGGCACTAGGTTCTATTACAGTCAGTGTTAATCGTGTTCCTAAATGCTATCTTTTTCCTGGGACCTCACCCTAGGGTAGAACAAACTTCTGGAACAAGTCTTTACCTTTTTTTTTTTAGGTTACAGAACAAAATACAGCTGAAGATGCTGTGCATAATTATCACTGCTGTTGAGAAGCAGCAGAATGTGTTCTTGTTCAAAGAGGGAGATTTGTGCTGTCCTGACGATGCTCACAGTGAGATGCTCATACCCTTTGCGTAGTACATGAGGCTGAAACACGAGCCTGGCAGTTGTTCTGGGTTGGCAGATGTGGACTGTTACATTTTAATGTCTCTCTCCTGTTCCAGCAGACTGAAAAATTGCAGAGAGCTCTTATCTTAGTATTTCCTAATGTTGGTTGATTCAGACACCAGTAATAGGGCTCATATACATTCATGGCTATGAATTTTAATTCAAGAGTAGTTGCATTAAAAATCTTTTGGGAGAATTAATACAGCTGTACTGGCGACTTGGTATTTGCCATGCTGCTTGCTATTTTAAGGTTTGTAGCTTTTCTGAATAGAATAATTGCACTCGTGGCTCTTGCATGTTTATTTCCCTCCAGCCCTAGTATTTTCTGCATGTTTTATGCAAGGTTGTTAGTATGTATTTGGAACATAGAGGATATTAATGTTGTATTGCAGTTCAGGACAAAAATGTAATGTTTAGCATTTTAATTAACATAAATTTGAAATAGAAGTTTCTCTATAGATTAGAGTGTGGTTTAGGATAATGTCTAGTTTTTATAAGATGTGTAGTCTTCAGTCCCTTTTTCATCCATTCAGCAAAATCTCATTACAGTCTTCTGTATCCTTGTAAGCTTTGACTTCCTGGACAGAATAGAAATGTATCTGGCAAACTGTCCAATATGAGAAAAGAATGGAAGTGGTCTAGGAAAAAGGGATTTTATATACCTGTAAAGAAACAGAAGCTTGTGCTCCCAGTCTGTCCCATGTAAATAGAACTTGCTTACTCTGCTGCAATGTTGGATGTACCCTTTGCTTTGTCATTTATCCACTGTGAGCTTTAGTTTAATTTTTAGAACTAGGAGCAGGGTGCACCAAGGTCACTCTGTTCTGAACCCTTGCAGACAGAAAATGCTGTAAATCCCCATTATGTTGCACCTTTCCATAGAAAAACTATTCAGAAATTGGGCACAAACCTGAAAACTCCTGAACTTTGTGGTCATGCAAGGGACACAGAAAGGAAGGAGGAGCAACACATTGGACGTGTATCCTTTCATTTAGTGTAGCTGTTTCAAGTGACATAATCAGCATGCTTCTTCGTTCCATGTAGCTCATCTCTTTGGCTGTAGTGTGTTCTGCCAACTGAAAGGCAAGCTTTGCCATGGAGAAGAGATGTAATCAGAAGACAGGTTGGAAGAAGTCTATAGAAGGTTACCAAACTCTGGATCTTCCTCCTGATTATGGTCTGTTTGTGTTGTTGTGTATGAAGTCACTAATTAACCCAGGGTAGCAGCTTCTCTTTAAATTCAGTTGTGAATATCCTCAGATAAATTGGGACAATGGTGGGGTGTTGTAAAATCTGCAGTTCCCCTCTGGTGCTGTAGCATGAGGAATATGATTAGTGCATTTAGATTTGGCAAAAGGGCCTAGGCAGCTTCTCAGCCGGGAGAGAGTCTGAGGGATTGGCCAAAGCAGCAAAACTGGTTAAAGACAGAAGACACCAGGACAAATGGTGGAGCTCATGATACCAATGACTGAAGGACTCAGTGAAATTGGTTGGACATTGCTGATGTACATTAGTACAGTCAGTTGCAATCTTTGTTTTATTTTAGCTTCTGTGCAATTGTTTTAGGTATTCAGAAGATTTCCATTTCTATTTATCTTCATGCCCTGGTGGTCTCCTATTTATGTAAAAGTGCCAAAGTGAAGACCAAGAGTTGGTGTGGTATTTGTGTGGTTGAGAATGTCTGTTGGAATTGTTTTGATGTCAGCATCTGAAACTGGAAGGTGGACAGCAGAACGTGTTTGACAGTGTAAAGATAGAGAATAAATCTTATGTTGCAATTCCAGAGAGTATATTCTGGGAACAGTGAAGTAACTGAGCTTTTCTCTGGTTTTCATGGATGGTTTACCTTAGGGAGAGAGTTCACATCATTCCACTTGCAAAGCTGTCTACTGGTGTCTGTATAAATACTGGCAAAAATGTATTCTTTTGGTGGGGATCATGTCGTATACAGGTGCTAACAAGTTGCATAATTGAAATGTTAGAAGAAGAAAAGAATTTGAAATTTATAGTCAGAGGGGATGTAACAAAGACCTTTTCTTTGTTTCACCTTGTGACAATTTTTAGGAGTTTTGGCAGTCTGACAAAAACAGAGAGATGTTAAGTTGAACAAATAAATTACACTTTCAAAGAAGGATAGCAGTAACACCCTGTGTTTATTCATCTCCCCTACCTGAAATCCGGTTATGGTTTACATTAAAATTAGGGGTTGTGATAATTACTGGACAAAATTGCATATTAGTTGGGAAAAAGCTTGAAAATCTCAATGAAACAGTAGAAAAGGAAATTTGCATGTGACAAAAAAATTAAAACTGAGTGGGAATATTGAATAAAATACTTTTAAGAAACTGTAAAAACTGGGCATTTCTTCATTTATTTTACATTCAGATCTGGTTTATGCATTAGCAGTCAAAATATTTGGTTACTGTACGACATATAACTGTAAAGTAACTGTGGTTCTTAAGTGACTGACATTTGTGTGAAGAACATAATTATTTTAAATGAGGAAAATTTTTTTGTTGTTGTGCTTGCTACAGAATCTTCTGTGATACCCTCAACTTTAAACCATTAACAGGGATGGTTTTCATCCTTAGTTTTTAATTTTTGAAGTAACATTTCTGTGATAAACTGTATTTTTCTGTGATATATATTTCTCAATGTAGCTGGCTTAAGAGAATATATGATGGAATATGTTTTTTCTTACTTAAACAGGTGATTTAAATCACAGAATTGGTGTATGGTAGAAGTAAATTTTGGTGAATTATAGAAGTATTCAGGAAGAGACTATGAAATTAATAATTTCAGTCAGTGGCCTTTCCCAAGAGGAAAGTGCCCCTCGGCGATGTGTTTGTGGAAGTACAGAGAAAAATACAATATGATAAAGATACTGATTTTCAATTTGAACATGCTTGCCTAGGTTTGATGAGCATTTAACACTGAAGTCTATAAAGAGCATTTAAATGTCTTCCAAAAAAAGGAAATGCTCAGACAAAAGTGTTGCATTACTCAAACAGTGCAATCTTTTCTGCACACATCTCTGAAGATAATTTAATGCTATGACATTGGTAAACTCTGGTGATTCAGAAGCAATCTTTCATCATAGTGTATTTCTTAAACTTTTCATGCGTGGACCTCTATGACTTGCACCCAAAATCTCAGTTCTAAGGCAAAACAGTGAAAGGCTATTCCTAGCTGTTTCCATTATATTGCTAATCCAAATATTTATAGTGATAATGAATCTCTGTGTAGATGAAGCACTGTGTGCTTTATTTTTTCTGTGAAATGCATGATTTGCCTCAAGCTGGTCTTTGCAAGTTGATATATTTAAACTGACCCATTTTTAGATACGGAAATCTGGCACTGCTTTGGAACCATAAGTGCAAATTAGTTGTTGTTTTTTTTTTTTAATCAGAGGTAGCCTGCAGTATGTCAGTCTGCCTCTCCAGTGAGCACTTAGTGTGGGATAAGAGAATTCACATGAGACTGTGAGGAGGCAGCAGGAGAAAGCAGAGGATGCCATTTCAGGTAAAACTCCTCCAGCACTTGTGGAGACCCATGGCTGTGAAGCTACTACAAACAAGCCTCTTGAGTCTTTTTATGATCAAGTTGCTGAGTTGCTCAGCTCCACTTCTTCTGGGGAAGAGGAGGTTAGGCTCTCTTGGTTTTATCCTCCTCCTTGTTTTATGTTTCCAGTGCTTTATTTATGACAATATTATACATACTTCTGATCTGTAGGGTGTGTGGGATTATCAATTCTCCATTTTCATAAATAAGGGAGCCCTAGGAAGTGCTGTATCTGTTTCTCAGTGAATATTCAAAGACTTTTATTATAATGGCTTTCACTGAGCAGTTAAGAGGCGAATGTTTTTTCATGTATTTTCCTGTATTTCCAGATGAAAGTTCATTTGTGTGTTCTGTACAAAAGACTTGTGATATGGAGAACTGCAGAGGAAAGAAGAGTAAAAAAAAAATCCAGGGTACATGAGCAGCTGTGTGGTGTTTAGATGCCTGTGAGGTTAAATCACGACAATAAGATACTGGATCCACTATTCCTAAGATTATGAGTATGGGCGGGATTTCTGCATAGCAGCTGAGTGGGTCTAGAAGTCACAGTTGAACTTCATCCTGCCTTTTGTGTGTTCCTACCTGTTCTCTGGCACTCATTAATTGCAGTGATTTAAATTCGTTTAAGATCAATCAGAAAATGAATATTTTGACGGATTTTTTGAGTTTGGTGGGTTTGGGGGTTGTTTGTTTGTTTGTTTGAGGGTTTTTTTTTTTTTTTTGCTTTTGGGGGTTTTTGTTTATTTGTTTGGGGGTTTTTGGGTTTTTTTGGGGTTTTTGGTGTTTTTTGTTGTTGTTGTTGTTGTTGTTTTTGGAAAAGGAACAGGTGAAGAACAATTCTTCTGTTTTAACTCAGTGGTAGCCAGGTTCATTTTGCATTATGCATTTTATTTATTCCATTTATTCATTTGTGCTATACAGGGTGACAGTGGAATGTGGCCAGAGGTAGGGATTGCATTGACAAGCCTTTGCCCTTTAGCAAGAGCTAGGCTTTACATCTAGCCTTTAGACCTTATAGATTAGGGAGAGTGAAAACAAACAGTGCCTCATTGAAAGCTCAGAGTCCAATAACTAGCAGCAACTTATTTGTGTGTGCTTCAGTTTCCAGAGGATCCTGTGAAAAATCACCTCGAAGCTCACACTCCTTTAGGGAGTTAGTGGTGCCGTAATGCATTTCCGCTTGTTTTGTCCCAGTTTTCATTTCAGTTCATTAGTACTTGGGATTAACCTGATGGTTTAGTTATAAAATCACATAACAGGAAATAATAAGAAATAATAAGGAAGCAATAAGAAGCACAACAGGAAAGAAAGTGTTCTATATGGGCTGTTTAAAAGAGATTACAGGTTTATGTATTTAGTGGAATTCATTCATTGGTAGTCTTACACTGTGAGAACCAAACCTTACACTGTGTGCAGAACTGGAAAATTTAATTACAAATATATTTTTTAGTTTTTCAAGTAAGTAATTAGTCAGGGAATGGAAATAGCAATAAAGCAAGACTTCCATTTGCTGCATGTTTGGAAGCTATGCCTTTTCTGAGTTTGCCTTTTGGGGATATGTTATACTTGCATTGATTTTTCATGAGAGTCAGGCATTTGATGTATCTACCAGTTCGGTAAATAAGATTTTCTTACTGTCTTGCTTGGAAATTTCCGACCAACAGTTGATGGAATCAAAATTTTTAAAACAGTGGTTTGTAAAACAAAGATGCTCCTTATCTCTAGAACAAAGTAAAATGTAATTGCCATTGCAGGAGCTTCAGTAACCACATCTGTTTCACAGACAGGTTCATTTTGCATTATGCATTTTATTTATTCCAGCTTTGAAGTTTGACAGTGGATCATTAGAGTTAATTCATGTAGGAATACAAATTGGGAGGTCACGCACAGCTGTTACTTTGACTCTTGTTTATCTGCTGCATTAAAACCTTAAGATCTTTACTTGTAGGAGAGAGTTTGTGGTTATCTTCTACAATGCCATAATCAACAGTGCTTGCTTTGCTTCATCTAAACTCCTACATCCAAATCCAGCCTGTGTAAACCTTATTCCAATGGTAATGCATTACAATTCAGTGGAGTCAGTGCTGCAAGGGGTTCCATTGAATGCTTGCAGGCTTGAGCCAGAGGAGAGAGGTCCCTGCAGTCTCTCATTCTTAGTAATTGCTCATGGGTTTGAACAGCTTTAAAGACCAAACTGAATCCAGTTTCTGCATGAAACTTTGAAGACCATTTGTTGAGCTTTTGTCGTTCAGGGTAATGTTAAACTAATTTTATTTTGTAATAGGTTGGAGAGAACCTATAAAGCACTTACCTTATTAGGTTTAAGGATCATGTTGCTTCAGTAATCTGTGTGATTTCATCATATTAATCTTCTTTGTTTTAAGTAATCATTTCTACATGCTGGCAGAGGCTAGGATACTTAGTTACACACTGGAATTACTATTAGTTTATATGTGTTTCCACTTTAAAATTATTTTCAATTAGAATTAATTTTAAGTGTAGTTAGCCACAAGAAATATAGCAAGTATAGAAAAGATAAGATTTATCTAATACTGTAAAATAGAGAATAAACTGGTAAAGCATTTAAGCAAGGTTAAATGGTATATTTAAACAGTTCTCATCTGAATCCATTCAATAAAGATGCCTTTCTAATATAGGTCATAATATTTTAGATTATTAAGATGATGAGGAGGTAGTATTCTGGCTTTGCTTCTGTTCCTGTTGTCATTCTGCCTTTTGTCTGACAACTGTTCTGATTTCCATAGTCTTCACATGCTTGCAAACATTCCAGATTTCCTGAATTCAAAATGAAGCAAATTTTCAGAAGAGTGATTTTTGTCTTGTATTTTATCAAATAAGTTTTTGAAACTGCTTTATCATTGTGAAATGAGAGAGTGAAGGATTTAGAAAGAATGTTCAAAATAAAAAAAATGAAATAAATTATTTTTAAGTAAATTTCAAATCCTGTTGAAATTAGTTTGTGTGTTCCTTAATATCCCTTAAAACAATTCATTAGGGATTTTAAAAGCTGTACAAAACATTACGTGGACTAATCTATACTCAAATTATACTACATTTTTGTGTGCCAGCAGCATGCCTCTGGAAAAAACAAGTAAAAGAAGGAACCCTCCAAACCCCACAACAGCAAAATTATTTCACTCTGATCACTGTCTTTGTCCTGTTTATCTTTATAAATTCTTTATGAGGCAGCAGCCTCCCAGGTTTTTGCTGTGTCCTCACGTTTTGCCCATTTTGTCTTCCTCTGCTTATGTTGCTCTTCATGCATGTCCTTGGCTGCTTTCTTTGCACTGGCAACTTATCATTAGAAAAATAAGTTAAAAGCTATTTTTGTTCTTCTAGCCCAGAGTCTTGCTTTGCCTTTAATCTGTCTATATATGGGTATTCTGTTGCCATCTCTAAATTGGAAGAGGTCAAGGTTAGAACATGGTTTCACAAGGGGCTGTAGTCTGAATGAAAACCTTATTGACAGCTGCTGAAACTGAGGTCTCCTCCCACTGCCCAAATTCCCTCTCCCTGTAGGTTGATTTGTGCCTCTGTCTCCCTTGTTTTGTGCCAATATCCTTTTCAAGTGCATGTTTGGTTTGTTAGAGAGACAGAAAGAGAAGTCAACAAAATGGTGTAATTTTCATACATTTTAGTGAAACTTCAATCACAAAAGAACCTGACAAGGATTTGTGTTGGCATAAGGGCAGAAGTTTGGGACAGTGCCTTGGAGCAATGATGCAGTGGAGTTGAAGGGTAAGCTGAGAGGAGCCATAAATGAGAGTGGAAGGAGAAACAACAAACCCCTTGGGCTAGTTTAAAGCAAGCAGCCCAGTCTCATTCAAATGTTAACTTGTAACATGTGGAACTGAACCCAGGGTGCACAGTGCCAGCCTCCTCTCTCCTGTTGGACATCACCTGCATGCCAATAGGCACTGGTGTATTAAACAGGCAGAACGTGCAGAAACAGAAATGGAATTGATGATGTAGGAAAAGGAACAATCATTTTATTTCCTTGTGTTACTTTGCTCAATTTCATTTATATTTTTCCTAGAGTACACATATTTTGTATGTGCTACAAAGAGTTTTATATTGATGAACACCTTGACATAGAGTATCCTCTTAACAGTCTTGCAAGCCAAGCTTGTTAGGTTTGTTTGGGTTTTTTTTAATTAGTGTAATTAAGTATGATGGCTATTTCATCTTTGTATGAAATTTGTGCTTTTATTGTTCTCTGCCTGCCAACTGAGCAAATCTTAATTTAAATCTTCAATGTATAAAACCACTTTTTAAAAACTGCAGTCTCAGCCTGTCCCCAGATACCCATACTGGATAGATTCATCATTTACTGAGTGTCCCCATCAGTGAATAACTGTCAGTGAACCTTTCAGGAAAGCCTTCATCTTTCCAGGAAAGGCCTACAGGGGACTCCTTTTCTTTCCTCCCCTTTTCTAATGACAATGCTTGAAAGTTGTAGGACTCTGACTGTGCGTGCTCCTCAGCACAGTTTCTGTATGTATTTTTCTGCTGATCTCGGTAGCCACAGGGAGCATGGTTACACGGTTACAAGGGCTGCTGGGTGGCAAGAGTTGCTTTTGTGCTTCTGCATCCTTTGTTCACAGAGGTGATGCTTGATAAATATCTCTTCTGTGCCAGGGTGTTTTTATTTTTACCGAGCTGTGACAGACTAGTCTTCCACCAGATTTTATTTCCCTCCTACACTCGTGCAAACTTTCACATGATGCTTCAAAAAAGCAGCTGAGAAGCCAAGCAAAAAGCAGGGCTAAAAGTATCAAAGTTCTCAATTAATTCAAAACTTTAAGTTATGTTACAGCTTGCAGTATGCGGAGCCAAACATTTTTGTCTGAAAAAGCTATTTTCACAGTAACAGTTTCTAAGGGGGTCTTTGGTCTAGTAGTATTTTCTAAAAATGTGTTTTATGGGATAGACCTAGTTAGTATTTGCTGTCCTTAGAGATGCTGTTTAAAACTGACTGTTTTACCCTGTCTAAGATGTAAACTGAGGACATCAATTCATGTCTAGTAGTTACCAAGTGCCAATTGGAAAAGGTTTGTCACTGCTTGCTCTGCAGTAAGACAGAGATTTGTCCTGGAGCTCTCTGCTGTTTATCAAAGTGTTACTGGCAGTGGGCAGGTCTCTGCACAGGGAGTCCCTCTGCAGGGAAAATTCTGAAATTTGCTGTCAGGACATACCCACTAATGTTTGCTTTAAAAACTCACTGAAAATATCCTTCAAAAAAGATACTTCTTGTAATATCTGAGCTGCTGCCTGAAGGGTTACATCCTCAATTAAATTAATTAAGGAATCTGAGCAAACATGAGGGATAATCTTTTTCTGTGTTCAGTACTTGACAATTCTAAAAGTAGTAACACTAGAAGTGTTTAAAATAATATTGACTTAATGTAGCAGTACAAATATATTTATTATATAAGCATGCAAACATAAAATATATAAATATGCAAATGTATTTCTACAGATTTATTCACAATTTTTATCTAAGATCCATGTTTTTAGTTCGAAGTCACATTCAATGGATTTTTTTAATAGCTCAGGATAAGTAAGATTTTTCTCCCTTTTTTAAAAACAAATGTGAAGATAAAAAGGTCTAATGATATCTGCTGGGTTTTTTTTAAAATTTAGCTCACAAGTATTTCAGAAATTAATTGGATGTTTTTAAAGGAGAGATGTCATTGAGCTCTCTGTGAGCCCACACAATATTATATGATCTGTACATAAATCAGACTGTGTTAAATGGTTCTGCCCAGACTGAATCTCTGTGAGGAGCTGCATGGACTGGCTTCTCAGCTTGAAATAATTTTTTAATTGGTGGAATATTACTTGGTTGTTATTCCCAAAGATGCCATCTTCAGTATTTTCTGCATTATTGCTGAATTAATTCCAAGTCAAAGTTGGTAAAATACATGTTGTTGAATCTTGAAAACAACTTTAGGCAAAGCAGATTACCTCATGCTTGTTGCGAAGATTGTACAGGGCTTTGAGAGTGGGGATTTTTTCACTGCAGGTGGACTTGGTTCAGCCAGGCAGAGACAGATTTTGTCATGCTTTTTTACTGTACTGAAAACATCACTTTTAAGCAGTGTTGGGCTTTCTTAGTATTTCAGCACATCAATTTGCTCTTTCTACCAATTTCATATGAAATTACTGTTAAAAGGAAATATATTAGAGTCATGATGGCCCTTAGTCTCCATCCTGAGTATCAGTAAGAATTTGTGTATGTAATGCCATTGCTGGTTTTGTGTTGGCAAGTGTTGAGATTGTACTGTGCCTACTGTGCTACCCTGGGATTATCTCACGTTACCTTTCGCACACATACAGCTCTGGTTCCGTCAACAGACTTCAGTTGCAATTTCTTGGGTACGTGTAATGAATAATGCAATAGAAGAGTGAGAGAATTGTGTTATATTTAGTGTTCATTAATGTACATGTTCCCTCTAATCCTTTTAAATATCCGTTCTTGTGGCCTATTTGTACTCTTGTCTGAGCATATTACAGTAGTTTTGATTTCAGTAATCCTTTGTGGCAAGAAATAAATTGAGCAGTAGGACATTCATGCACTATGAAAGCTTCTCTTTGGCTGTTTGTTCTGACTGGCTTCTCCTGACATGGGGGAAGCAAGGCTTATAGCTACCAAAGCTTAGATCTTGCTGTTGTTTCATTTAGCTAGCACTGATTTCATAAATCTCGGTCTTTGAAAACTTTCCTAAAAGCAAACTTTTGAAGGATGTTTCCTAGTATTTCAGCAGTCTATTTGTTATGTGAAACCGCAGGATCTCTTGGTCCTCATGTTTTTTTAATACCCAGTTGTCTTCTTAATCTTTCATAACTTGTTGCACACCTGTAGTATTGCATTCATGTAGGGAGAGATGATTTCCACTCGTTATGCTGTGCACCCTGTAATTCATATGGACTCGCTGCATCCATAAAACCATCTAGGTTTGGTGAAACAGACAAGTATTTTTAACAGGATTATGCAGGGAGATAAATGCTTTGTACATGGCAGCTGGTATGAAAAGTGTTCCCATTCTCTCCCCATCCTGTCGGCTAAAGTGATAGACAGTAGAGCTGACATTGTCATCGCTTGCTCAGAGTTAACATTCCACTGAGGTTAACTGACTTGCAGTGCAAAAGCATGTACATCTGAATCATCCTTTAAGGCAGTCAGCAGAAATAGGGAAGACAACGTTAATTAAACTTGATTGATACCTAGAAACTTTAGATGAAGCCCTAAGGCCTAGAACTTGTTGATTTTTGACTTCTGTTTTTAGGCTTATTTTATGAGTTCTTATGCAGACATCAGAAGTAAATGAAGCCATCTTGGTATTCTACCCACATGTACTTAATGTAAGAGCTATGAAGAGAGTCTTCAGCCTGTGTGTTTTCTAAGATGGTGCTGCAGTGCTTCTGTAATGTCCAAATGTTCATATCCCTTCTTTTTACAGAGCTGTAAAGAGATACTTTTATTTGTGTGTTACTTGGATTCCAGTGTTTCTGTCCATTTTGATTTAATCATCTATGAAGCACAAGGAAAATTTGGTAAAACAGTAATCCAGTCTTAAACCCTGCATATATATTGTAAATCTGGTAAACATAGAGCCATTTTTGCCCTGGTCAAGGGCTGTTGATGTTGCCGTAGACATGTCCCTGGACTGTTTGCTCCCAGGTGTGTTGAAATGTCATTTGCATTCTTCTTACCTTGTAAATGAGTAAACAAGTTTGCTAAGTTACAAGAAAAGGATTAAGAAAATCAGTACAGGTGTTACAATATTGATACACACCATGACTGTTAAAGGAATGCATTGCATGTCCTTCAGCACTGCCTTTCTGGTGGATGATAAATCCATTTTATAGACTTAATTATGTATTTCAGTGTGGCTTATTTCTTCATGTTATGGGCTTCTTCAGGTTATTTCCCCTTTCCTCTCCCTGCCCAATTTACTTTAATGTAATTGGGCAGCAGGTGAAGAAATATATAAGCTTATTATCCAGTGATAAAAATATTTTATCTTCTTATGTAAACGAGTATTACATATTAGTGAGGTCATTGTTATGCTACTTGTGCCTTTATTACATTGAACGTGATATGAAAAATTCCAGAAGTGTCACGAACACATAAACAGAAATTTCAGCTTCAATAAATATTCCAAGGCAAGTAATGTATCAAGAGAAACTGAATTCTTTATATGCATTGATAAACAGTTTTTGAGAGCAAGTTGCATTACGTGTTGTTGATTGTTGAATCCTTTTCTTTTTCCAGTTGCCCATATCTGTCAGAGAAGATTACGCCTGCCATCCCTGCAATTGGTGGGATTCTTTTCTTTTTCGTGATGGGGACCCTGCTGCGCACTAGTTTCAGTGACCCTGGTGTCCTCCCCCGCGCAACACCAGATGAGGCAGCAGATCTAGAGAGACAAATAGGTAACACTGAAGGTCTGTTGTCTCTTCGCTTTCCTCCCGAGGGTGCATGTACTGTGTGAAGGCAGTGTGCTGCTCTGCTCGTGGCAGGAGTTACTCCTACCTTGCCACAGGGATTGTTGTGGAACTGTAGTGTCTGATGACATTGCAGGGATTCCTGTGGAACGACGATTGATCGGTTCTTCACCAAGAAAGTAAATGAAATCCTGGCCTTTTAGAGTGATAGTAAACTGTAAATACTGTAAAACTGTTAGATACTGTAAATATTTCTCAGCAAGTCTGGTAGAAATCTCTCTGTGGTACATAAGAGAATACTTTTGGAAGTGTTTTTGGCAAGAAAACTGATATTGTGGAAGATCTACAATTGTGCATTTTTAAAACGATGTATCCTCAGAGTTTAACTGAACTCAATTATGTTACTTATATTGCAAAAGAGTCAGATAATCAGTCTCTGTGTTAATATACAGTAAAAATGTTACTTTTTTTTGAGTAAAGCCGGCACAATTGGCTAAATTTTAACTATTCTCACTTAGCAAGGACACTGTTAACTAAATTCTATAAGTGGGACTTCTACAGGTACAAATATGCTGAATAACTAAAATGTGCCACCTGTATAAGAAAACACAGGATGAATTTGCAGAGCTGCTTCATAAATAGTGTGTTTGTGTTCTTAGTAAGCTACTCAACCTTACTAAATGCTACTATATCTGCTTTGATATGAAAGTCAGTGGGAATTCCATTTTTCTGAAGCAGTTTCAGAGAAATGCTTGCTCATGTAATTGAAAAGACAGGTAACAGGTCTGTGCAAACACAAGAGAAATACTTGCAGCATCCTTGATGTTTAATACTATAGTGCAGTCTTAAGCTTTTTATGATACAAGTATTAAAACATTCGCTATTCCTCTGAATTTCAGAAGTGCATAAAAATGTGGAAAAATATAATGGAGCGTTCATTTAGCACCTTTTCCTAACCAGTGTTATGGTTTACTTTTATTGATCTCCTTCAAGGAATTCTTTACCTAGAATAAGGTACCACCTTTAGTCTAAAACACAGGCACAGAGGTTCCTGTTTAAGGAATTGTTTATTTGCCATATGTTCACAGAGACATTGATCTGTGTCAGGAAATAAATGATTTCAAATAAGGAGCTCACAACAATAATTTTATGTTGTCATCTGTCGGAGTTTTGGAGAAATACACAACTAAAAATACAAAAACTGATTACTGGAGAGGACGTCAAAATGTTCCTGTGTGCAACAATTTCAGAACTTGTGTTTGCAAATAATAGTTCTTTTTAATGGTATTGCTTGTTCACAGGTTGAGGCTGCTGAGCTGATCAAAGCCATTGTCTTTCCCTCAGCAGTAGCAAAGGCAGTACTCTTCCAAAAAGGGCCAGGGAGCATTGAAGTGAGGAATTACAGTGCCAGCAAATGTGGAGTTCCCAAGCATGAGGGCTTTTGGCAAGTGTAATAGAGGAGCAAGCTAGGTAGCTATAAGAAATCATTCTGTCCAAAAATTGTGATTCTGGATTCAACAGTGGAAACTAAAAGAAACGTTTTTGTACTGTTACCATTTATTTTTTAACATGCCTGTAAAAGGTGTATCCTAGTGGAGTGATATCTGTGCAGCAGGAAAAGCCGAATGGTTCCTGCAGTTGAAAAGAGAACTAGATTTTTTGAAACCATCATTCAGGCTGGATTGCCTTGTAACTTGCTGTACCTTTCAACTTGAGATGCCTTCTAAAGATGGGGTGCAAGGTTAACAGTAATTTATTTTAGACATGGAAGTTCTTCAGATAACTCACCTAAAAATAATATTTTTTTCCACATAGTTTCTTTTCTAAAATGTGTTTATGTAACCTGTCCTATCTGTGGCTTTTAGTTTATTCAAATCATTCTTAGGTACTTGAGTCTCACACTGCCCTACTTGTCTCTTTGGGAAGCAGCCTACCAGAAATTATTACATATGCACTGAGAAAGAGTTGTGTCTCAAGACAAGGAATTGTGATTTAAGAATGCTATTTAGAAGTTCTCTTGAAATATATCAAACTTTATTTTTTTACATTAGAAAGCATAGAACGGGATGAGCTGATTAGGAAGAATGGTTCTCAAAAGAAGACCTTCTAAAGAAGCTGACAGTACTTTGTCCTTTCAGGTGACTTTCTGGAAATAAGGTGGTCATACTGAGAACAAAAAATGTTTCCACCTAGGCTGTCAGCCTTCTTCAGGTGAAGATAGGGGACTAACAGAGCTGTGATGCTACTGTTTCCACCCCCTGTTTGCAGGAATAAAAAGCAGTTATTTCCTGAGACTTTGCCATGTTCATAGAAAAACAAAAAGTGAAAAGAACTGAAAAAAAAGGAAATTGTCCGAAAACCAAAAGGAACTACTGTTGTTCAAAAATACTGTATTTAATGCAGATCATCCAGCTATCCTCATACAGAGGAAGGTTGAGAAGTGTAATGAGTCCATTCTGACTATATTTGATTGTAGTCAAAAAGATACTAGTGTCCAAAGTGGATATTGTTTCTAAAGGTCAGTATAAAAAGTATGGCACAAGCACATTGGGAAAGGCAAAAGGAGAATAAAGTCAGTTACAATCAGCAAGGAACAGTAGAAGACAACAGGACAGGTTCTGTTAGAGGTCAGAGGAAGAAAGAAGAGCTGAAGGCATGCTATGTAATTGGGAAATGACAAATAGCAGAGGACAGTCTGAAGGATTCAACACTGCTTTGATCTCAGAAGATAACTTGTATGCTTCTTGAGAGCTGATAAAAAGAGCAGGTCAGAAGGAAGAAATAAAGTAGTTGTAGTTTAAAAATCTGTTCATCTACTGTAGTAGATGTAGTACTGTTCATACTGTACTGTATCTTTATTGGTTTATCTAGTGTTCTGCTTTAATAGAAATCTGTCAATTCTAGTACTAGAAACTGTTCTCTGGAAAGACATGAAGTACACTGCTATATGATCAAATTATAAGAATTGGGACTGTCAAAGGTTTGGGGCTTGTGGCTGCTTAAATCTCAAAACAAGCAACAAAGAATTTCAAGATAAAATATGCCTAACTCTGAAGTTGGTGCTGAGATGGAGAAATTTGCAATCACTGGGTCTGATTTTTTTTTTTTTTTTAATAGTTTGAGCACTGTTAGGGAAAAAGCACAAAATGTATGAATACAAGTGGAAATCAAATACTAACAGAAAGGGTGCAGGAGGATGAGACTTGAATATTATTTCCAAACATATTGAATTAGCACTGTGATATGACAAAAAGGGGAAATCCTTTTTGGGACATAATAGAAGAAGAGTGGTTACGTGAACCAAGAAGGAGTGTTATTCTTGGATACCCAGTGGTGATGAGGGCTCAGTTTTTGCTGTCTGGTTTTCCACAGCATATGTAGAAACAGGAAGGCAGCTGAACAGAGAAGTCTAGAAAATGAGACCTGTAAGAATATTTAATACATATGTACATTTGGCTTAAGAGAGAGGAGAAACTTAAGTCTTAAAATACTGTGGTTTGCTGGGGTTTTCATATAATGTAATAGAACAAAAGCAACTAGATGTATGAGGCTTATATCATGTAAAATCACTTCATTTGCTAAAAAGTGCTATAATTTCACTGAAGTGCAGCAGGGTATTTTCTTTCTTTAAACGCAACATTAAACTTAGTGATGTTGTATTTTTACTTCAATTATAATTTTCATTAACATTGAAAAGTAATTATTTCCAGGGGTATGCTAGCTGTAATTGCATTATTGTTGTGGTGCATATAAGCATGGCTTCTGCAATCCCACAAAATATTATATTGTGAGGGGCTTTTTTTCCTATGGAAACACAAATACTAAGAGCAGCCTTATTTTGTAGCCTCATTGCAGTTATGATATGTGTTAAGTCACTTCAAGTGGAAAAATTATAAACTTCTGAATGTGAAAGCTTAGAAGGATAACCCAATCCAGGAGAATTGCAGGGTTTTGTAGGCAGGAAAGCTTTTGTCCAGTTGATGTACACTATCAAAGACTGATAGAGAGATGGAAAGACTGATTCGCTGAGCAGGATTTGTTTTTACTGAGATTTCCAACTGCTTATATACTATTCTAGGAAGGCTCGTAATTTTTTACTACAGTGATTGGGTTAAATACCACGCAGACAAAACTCATACATTTTACAAGATATCTTGCTTGCAGAAGTTGATTCAATCTTCTTTTCCCATCACCAGACTTAATCCAATCTTCATGTAATCTTCAAAGCTCTGTTTGTTCTTGCCAAGACATCTTAGTTATCAAACTGGCTATGCTAATTAAATCCACAGTACCCTCTGTCCCATGTCCACATATACAAGTTTAACAATTCTTCCATGATACCAGTCTTGTTTGCGTCAGATAGATGATACAGATAAATGAAAAGATGATCTTGTTAATTTATCCTTCCAGCCTTAAAATGCTTTGGATTTTTTTCCAGCTAACTGTCTTAAGTTATGTGTATCTTCCTCATTTAATCCATACAACTAGCTCAGGCCAGTTCACAGGACAGCTTCTACTTGCTTGCTTTTGTGTTTTCCAAGCCCTGAACTCATTGTATGTGCTACACCGGGACACCACCTCTGCAAATCCTTTATGTCTTGGCTGTCTAATTTACACTGATGCTCAAGGCCACATTTGAGACTCCTTCACAGTTCCTTGCCTGTCTTTCATTTGTTTTGAAATGCACAATTTGATTTCATTATAGCTTTATAAAATTAAATCCATGCCACAGCACAGGCATTTCAGAGAACTGGCAGTGGCCTGAACAAATACATACCATTTGTGGTTATCACGTTTTGCTTTCTTTACAGAAGTGGGATACCAGCTTCCTAGGGTTATTATAGCTGTACCTGATACTGCACTCTTTAAACAGCATTCTTAATATAAATACAGTGAAATTACTTTGTGTGTCAGGTAAGTCTTAGGAAGCTCTTCCTGTCTATGCTTCTGTCCCTCAGCAAATCGCTAGAGATTACATTTCTTTCTGGGAATGAGCATACCTTTTGCATGAAGTTTTAGGCATCTTCAAGATCATGCAACTCTACTTTTAAGAAAATAATACATTATCTCAGAAAAATCAAAGGCAGCAAGTCCTAAAAGTCAGGAGGAATATGTGGTCGATAACTCTTGATGGCTATCAGATGAAGAACTATGTGAAGAATGCAGTTAGCAGCTGCTGCTTTCAGTCTAAACCAGGTTCCCAGTATCGGTTGTCCCTGAGATTACTGTCTGGAAACAAGAGCATTTTATTAAAGTTCTCTTCCCTTGAAGAAATAAATTACTCTTCGGTCTTGTAGCCCACCGTTGTTAAACAGGTAGCTTAAATTTAAGTGGTTAAACACAGAAGACATTTCTTAGAGGTGTCCATTGTTGACAGGCTTTGTTTTGTTTTGGTTGGCATTTTTTCTGTTGTTTTTCAGATGTTATGGGTTATATGTAAAGATTCTTTTCATTACCTTTTCATTTAGTCCTCAGGAAACATTAGAATTGTTTCAGTTTACTGACTTCTCAAGTAATACTGTTTGAAATTATGTCCTTTCCAAGTTGCCAACAAACATTGCATGATATGGTTACAAGGCTTGTATAGAGACAATGTAGGACTGCCTTCTAGAGGCTGTTTGTCTTAGGTTCTTAAGAACATTGACCAAAAAATCCAACTCTTGATTGAGAAGGAGAATCCTAGTGATACAAACTCACAGCTTCTGTCTTTCATCAGCACCGCTTATTTGTTTGTAGCATGATAAATTGAGACATTTAAGGAGAGTTTGTTGTCCCATTAGAAGGTTGCTAGGTTGTGCTGTATCTCCATTAAATACTTGGAATATCTTGGAGCAGTTCAGATCTCTTGGTCCTGCAAGGACATGGATTGCAGGGATGGGGCTTTTGTAATTGTGGTAATAAAAATACAGGAGCCCCATCTAGTGCATGAACAGTTAACCCTGCTAGAGAAGTTACAAAGTGTGTCAGAACAGACAATGGATGGCTGTCAAATTAGTGGGTAAATTTTAGCCTTTTTGTGAAAGAGCTTGCATTACTACATCAGCAATAGGTTGGATGAGTAGAATGTAGCAGTGGTCAAACAGTTTATTTGGGGGGAAGGTGCTTCCATAAAGGTTAATCTTTCTGTTCTTCAAAGAGACCTCATATATTGAAGATATATGAACTGTGTTAGACCTCAAGTATGAGCAGTTGAATTGAAGGCAAATTACAGTTTGAAAATTCACAGTGAGACCAGGACATTTCTAGCACATTTAGGTTAGATAAGTCATATTAAATCCAAGCACATTTGACCTTGCTCCACAACTCGTTTCCAGGAAAAAGATGTTAGTAAACAGAAAGACTGGAACATTCAGGTTTGATTATGCAATTTAGGATTTTGAGAAAAATTCTCAGTCCTTGGGAAGTCAGCAAGACTGTTTACATTGATTTCATTTGCATCAGCTTTCACCCATGGGTTTTAAGATTAATTCGCCTCAGAAAGCTAGGATTTGCTGTCACTGCGAACTTCCCTGCAAATGTTTGGGAGGAAATCCTCTTATAAGACTGGTGTTGTAAATAAAATGGGCTGGACAGTAGTCTCACTTCTCCACCAGAGAAGACAGAAGTTGCCTTTGAGATTCTGTCAGAGCCCATTTAAATTGTGGAGCATTTTATGAACTTCTTGAAAGGGAGGAGAAATACTGGGTTTAGTCAGTGTGCCCTTTATAAAATAAATGTTTATCTAGGAAAAAGACCATTTTTCCTCTAAATAATTCCCCTTGACTAATTTAAGTAATTTTCTTTCAATGATTATGTACATACTCAGGAATAATAAGATTTTGTAAAAGAAAAACATCTGAAATACTGCTGTTATGTTAGGAAGTTCAATGCATCAGTATTTCTAGCATACAAAGCTACACCTAGATGAAATTCAAGCTTTAGTAGTATTTTTTATAATTATGTACCTAAATTTGAGTATGAAATGAAAATCTTTGGTTTATTAATGCATATGCCATGCCAGCATGTGTTAAATTCTTTATTCAATACAGAAAATGAACTAAGGCTAATGACCTATATTTATGTTCACAGTTTAAGTCTTACCTTGACCAAAAATACGGTCTTAAATGAGTGTAATGTTGTGTTTTGTAAAGCCCAAAGATTTCTTGCAGGACTATGAATATTACAAGCTAATTGCTTGTAATGTCACTGGAAGCTTTTTTAATGTAAAGTGAGTTATAAGAAATTCTTCCCTGTCTTTTGGATTTAGGTATCATCCATGTCTCTGTAAAGCTTTAGATACTATAAGCACAGTTGTGCTGTGCCTTCCAGAGAACATCTTTTCGGCTTATACACTGAAATACACTGGTAGCATCCCTTAAGCAAAAATATTTGTCGAGTAATATTGGCCTTGAGGTCAAAATCAGTATAACTGCTAAGTTATGGGAACCACACATTAATCCCTACTTCCACCTGCAGATTGTAGGACCTGGCCAACCATCAGAAGCACATTGCAGGAGTTGATTTATATCCAGCACAAGTGAATGTCTGTACCTCATCAGAGTGTAGGAGGCTGCTTCTAAGCTTTTCTTTATTCACCACTTCATTCTCATAATGGATGTTTAGGAGCTTTATAGCCATATTCCATCCATCTCAGCTCTTGCTCCCTTCATTTCATCCTCTTCTCCATTAGAGTTTTTTGAAGTCTGGCTGTTTTAATGGTCAAGTTTACAGTGGTGTCTCAAAAAGACTTTTACTGATACATATTTATGGCTCGTATTTACGGGTCAGCATGTTGCAAATGGGAACTCCTTAAGTTGGATTTGCTGTCAAATCAGCATGTTGTATAATTGCACCTTTGCTAGCACAGCTGTGCTGTTGCCAGTTTGAATACCTTGCTAGGTGGGAGACTTTCTTGTTGCCCTTTTGGAAAATACATGATTTGTAGGCTGTGTAATTGGCAGAAATTGAAATTGAGGGTGGTATTTCTAACAATTTGAGCTCAAATACAAGTCATAGACCTTCTAGTAACAGGCCCCACATGAAAGGGGGACAACTTAAGACGCAGTTGTTCAAGTGACTTGACTGTGACTTTGAAATGTATTTTCGTTCACATATTGCAAAATACTGTACTTTGCTATTGTCTTAGCTGTTCTGTTGTCCAAGTGTAATAAATTCAGTGTAATTAATTCTATGGTTTGGTTTGATTGTGATTACATAAGAACAGATAAACCTAGAAAAAGGCACCACTTTTACATGTTGAACTTTCAGAGTAAAGCTCAGCTTGGACAAAATCAAGCTTTAATGACTTATTGTAAGCAGTCCTTTAGATGCTGGAAAAGTTTTTGGTAATATCCTAAAATAAAACAAAAGGAAGCTTAGAAACAAAGCCCAAAACTCTACCACTTGTATCACTTGAGGTAGTTGAAAACTAGTTTTGTGCAACAAACAAACTTCAAAGTGTGCAGAAATAACGCTAGTGTTGGGTGTTCAAACTTCTAAACAGCAAAATCTCTAAAATACTTTTGTGGATGTGTTCTGTTGTATCCCAGTATTCAAGAGATCTCAACATTCACCAGGCTCAGATGACAGAGCTGCCATTGCTTAAGTAAATGTGGAGATTCTCTATTAGGTTGTAGAATTTCTGCAACACTTGTAGGGAGATCTTTTGTTACTACAGGAATTCTGAAAAATATTAGGAAGATTCTAAAGGTCACTTCCAAGTTTTGCTGTCCTACACCAGTAGTTACAGTTGTCTTTAATAAGTTATCTAAGAACTATTAGGGGATATGAAACTGTAAGAATTTTCTGATCAAGGTCATTGTCAGCATTTGAGAAATCAGTTTGGATGGTTTCTTTGATTCAGATGGATTGGCTTTGGATGCTATTTGCAATGAAATACCTCTTTGTTATTTATCACTTGAGAATTAGAAGAGGAAAAAATTGTTTCTTTTAAATGTGTCAATACAAATTTGAAATTTGCTGTAGATTGCCATCAAGGACACTTCTGTGCATACATCATAGCTCATGTGCAACATTTCATGTCTTGTCTTTTCATGTTTAGATATAGCAAATGGCTCCAGTTCAGGAGGATATCGTCCCCCTCCCAGAACAAAAGAAGTGATCATCAATGGACAGACAGTGAAACTAAAATATTGTTTTACTTGCAAGATTTTCCGCCCACCTCGTGCCTCACATTGCAGCCTTTGTGATAACTGCGTAGGTGAGTAAAAAAAAGATATGGCATATGTTCAGTTTGGTAGCTTATATATTGTTATGAATACTTTTCATAGGAGACAGAAAAAAAAAAACAGTTAGTGACAAGATTAGTCATGAGGTGACTTGCTCTGCTCATCTCCCTTTCCTACAAGATCTGTTAAATGTTAAGGATTTTAGAGGACGTAGAAAAGGAGACGTGGCCTAGCAGATGTTTCTGATCTAAGAAGGAAACTTATTTTCTGATGATTACATCTTTCCTAACCTTCCCTAATGACAAAGAACACACCCAACTTGAATAAGGCCACATATAATGAGTGATGACCTTTCCAAGCTTATTGGAAGTCTCAGAATTGTTTTCTTCACCAAGCTAAATTGGGGGCAAGGAGCTGCTTCTCCAGTTCCTTAGTAATTAACTGTAAGGCACAGTTCAAATGGTTGGGGCTGTGTGACCAAAATATGCACTGTAGGTGCTTCCTCCCTTCGAGCAGTTTTATGACTAGAGCTACTTATGTCAGAATCCATAAGAAATTACTGGGCAAACGTGCTATTTTGAGAGTAAGTACATGTTGTCAGGACCTAAGCATATTTTATAATTATAGGGTTGGGTTTTTTCTCTCTGAGTATCTTGTCCTTTTTCATTACTATTTTCTATGGAGGTCAGACAAGATTAAGATATGCTTGGATTTAAAAGCAAACCAAAAAACCCCTACCAATCAAATCTGAGTGGTTTCCAGTTAATTAGCTCACATTTGCAGTTTAGTGCAGTTGATTAGCACGCTGTTGAGCCTGGATCTTACGCATTCAAGAAAATAATGTAGAAAGATGTCTCCAGCTGAGAAATGTAATTGCAGCATTCAGCAGTGATATTTTTAGATATAAAGCAGTCTTTGGAAGAATTGGAGTTTTGTGTTTAGATGATACTCATTTAGGGAGTACATTTACATCAGACTCAAAAGCTTATTAGCCTTTTGGCCCTATAGAATTGATTGCTATCTGTAGATGGTTCCTTCAGTAAATAAATTTTTCTGATGTGTTAGAATTTTGTAAGTGTTGCAAAAGCTATTGAGCTCGCCATTACTGAGAAGTAGGGATGTTTATGAATTGCAGTTGGCACATTTTTCAGAAAAATATTTTAGCAAATGTTTAACCTGAACATTACAATGTTGTGATATTGCTCAGCAAACTGGATAATATGTAAATAGAGTTGTTGACCAGTGCCGTAAGTAAAAGTTGAAAAGCTGTTATCTTTTCCAAGAGAACAAAAATAAGAGCAACTTCCCCCATACAACCTGAAGCTTATTTTAAAATAATGTTTTGGTTTTTTTAATACACTGGTATGAAGGATTTTCTGATAGGTTATTCTGTAATCTGTGTCCTTCTCATACCACAGCTGGAAAACCTGTTCTGTAAAACATAAAATTAGTGATGGCAGGGAAACAATTTATACAGTCTTTGATCATGGCTGTGGTGAAAAAACAGATGTGAATTATTATGGATATTTATCAGAAAAGAGTGAGCAAATGGCTTATATAACAGATGTCTTTTCTGCTCATAAGATAGGTATGATCATTGTAATTTGCTCTTGCACATTTTTTAATTTGGAGTTGTTTTAAAGTAATTGAATGAATTTGCTGTGGATTTTCTCCTCAGTGTTTATAATGGAAATTACAATAAATTGACTTTTTCAGGGTACACTGTGTAGTAGCTTTGTTTCCTGATTAGAAACAGATGTTTGTCATATAAGTATTCAGGTGTTCTGAATGCCAAACTAATTTTCTATTAAAAATAGGTGTCAAAATTGGACAGCTCACGTACCTGTGGAAATCTAACAATCTGAGAGCGTACACTTAATCAGAGTGTGTTAGGCAGTTTGCCACCACTCTTAAGTTAGTATTGTCTATATGATTATGCTTTTATTTAGTTTCTGAATAAATCTTTTTATAGCAATGAGTGTTCTTGTGCCACTCTTTGTTAGTTCCTTACTGATTTAACTAGACCTGTGCACAAGCAGTGCTACTTTACAGGCATATGGATATTTAGGTAATTCATGCTCTTTAAACATAGCATGTATTTAAGCAGCTCACTACCTGTATGGCCATGCATTCCTTTTTACCACATAGTTTCCAAAGATTTTGCTGCAGTTACAAACCAGCTACAGAGACTCTGTGGTGCAGGGATGGAGTCTGTCCTCAAACCAGCACTCACTGCTCAGAAAAAACAGTGTGCTACTTTTACCTAAAGGTGTCTTATGATACTTGGCAAATGAATGCAGTGTGAAAGAGGGGTTCTTTCATTCTGTGTTTGCTATTAATGTTTTTTATTCTGTAAGGAATCTATTTCAGCATTTTAAATATGTAAGTACATGCAAAAAACTTACTCTTTTTTTTTGTCTAATTTTTTAGTAAGCATATCTGTTACTTGACCTTGTTTGATTTTTGTTTCATCACTGTTTTTTTTATAAATGTCTGTGTGGTATTTGTAGATAAAAATAACAACAAATCGCTTAAAATAAGAAAAAAAAAAAAAAAGAAGAAAAGTGTTAATTTGAGTTCTAGCCATGGTAATACTCAGATTCCTTTATCTCTAGTATTTTCCTAGTAGTGTCCAGAAAAATCTCTATTTTCATACAAACGTGTTTTGTTCCATTTATGTAATACCTTAAAAAATTTGGTTGAATAAGTGTTCCCTGAAGCATATACCTTGGGTGTATTCCTTACTTCCTTTCTTTACTGCCTCTGTGAATGTCACTTGGAAGTTAGCCCCTCAAGGGTTTTGTGTACCATTATGTTGCTGGAGAATTACAAATGAGTTAAACATAACATGCATCTAAAAACAAGAGATAAAGACTTTAGAATAAAAGTAACCAGACAAATTCTGAGCTCAAGCTAGTTGTTGCTGTGTTTTGACAAGAGGTTTTGATGGCACTGTGTAGTGCTAGAAAGAAGGCAGTGGTTGGACTTGCTTCTGAAATGACCCATTGGAGACTTTTTAATTTATTTTTGGTCATTGCAACATCGACTCTGTAATATCCTTTATTTGGTTTGGTTTTAATAAGTAATTTTTATTTTGTTCAATTCAATTTCTATAATGAAAGCCGAACAAGAAGCAGGTGGCTATGTCTGAACAATATGAGGAATTAATTTCCAAAGCACACATAACACAGACAATGTAAGGCAGAGTGAGAATTACCAGTGTGTTCTGGGGACAAGCTTTTCCCTGTAGTTACTCCAGATACCACCATCTTCCAGCCTGAAGAACACCAATTACTTCAAAAGCAGGCTGAGAGGTGGCATTTTAACAGTTTGGCTTTTCTAACCCTGAGAATAATTTTCTCAGGACTTTGTAGTCCTTTATAATCAATGTGAATGTCAGGACCTTGGTTTCTTGGTTTTGATTCTGTTCTGTAGCACTCTTTCTTCATTACCTTATTATTTCCTTTCTTGCCTTCACTTCCTTTTCATGGCCTTTGCTTATTTCTTTCCTTACGTGTCCTGTAGTGAATAGAACACAATTTTCACTTCATTTTGAACCTGTTAAACCTTAGCTCCAGTTGTGTTGAAATTACTCTTTTGCTGAACAGTTAAAAGCACAAATTTGGCTGCTATGACCATTCTTCCCTTTTTTTCCTTTGTTTTCTTATGTATTTTTCCCAGGTTTTATAGGTTAGAAATTGCTTGGACTCTTTTTGTTTGGGTGCCCCATAAAAGGTAGAACAAGAAGCTGCCAAATGGAGTACACACCAGCACTCACAGGAGTGGTCTATTATTTATGATTGTGCCATTTTTGTAATTAGATGTACTTTGGAAATTCAGAGAGCATGGCATGTGTGTCAGGGTTTCTAAATCCTAAGCCAGTGGACTGTGAAATATGTCAGTCTCTTTAAAAAAGAAAATCGTATTATAGGTTACTTAAGAGAGGTTGGGGCTTATGCATTGGTCTGCATATGAAAAAATGCAGAAATGATCAGAACATCTGACTGTGTAAATGGTGTCGTAAACCTCAGGGTGTCAGAGTAAAAGTTAGAGAAATTACCAGTTAAAAAATATAGGAACCTACAAAAATAAACACATATTTACATTCAGTGCAGTAAGAATCTGTAGAATGGTTAAAAAACTCAAATGCTCGTAAGACAGTAATGGACATGTGTAAAAAATTTTTGCTTTCCTGTAGAAAAGAGAGAAATTAATCCATAAACTTTGTGGATGCTGTTACTTGGTAAGGATATTACGCTTCCCCTAGGTACAAATTTGGGGTTTTAAAATCTATTTCTCCACGGTTGGGTGTGTGTCAGGCACTGGTCTGGGCATGCCAGGGTATGTGTACTCAAATGGATGTGTAAAGATAGATGGTTAGGCAGTGAGGTCCTTCATTGTGCACTCTTTGTACCTCTCAAAGAGCAGCCATTCTAAACTGCTGCTGTTGCTGCCTTTGAAAATGTCACCATTAATGTGCATGCAATCAAAGGAGTTTGTTAATTAGTCAACATTTATTATTGGAGGGTGCAGTGGAGTGATCCAAGTGACAATACACTTTAATTACTATGAGCTGTCCTAGAGCAATGGCTGGATGCTTTCCTAATAAATCAATTGCTATTTTTATTTTGAAAATTAAGCATGTTAATTTTCTTTTTGTGAAAGCAATAGTCCGCAAGGATTGAAGTTGATTAGCATGCAAAAAGTTGTCCTTGCAACTTATTTTCTTAAAACCCCACCCAAACAGCTTAACTGTCTGAAACAGTTTAAACAGTAATGAAAGTGAAATACATGTTAAGCCCCTGTGGTTGTTTTTCTGATTGATTTTTTTTGTTGTAGATACCCATGCACATTATTAACTTACTTCATTAATAGAGACCCATCTTTCCTGGTGTTATATTACTGTTTCAGTTTGCATCACGTTGTAGAGATTAGTCCAGAATGTAATTTGGAGTAAATGTTTGGTGAGTATTTCCCAAATGTTAACATGAGGCCAGAAGATGCTTGCTTTAGGTTTGGTTTTCATGGGGCGTCTTGATTTGGAATCAGCGTATGAAAGTGCTGAAGCTCAGTAATTTAAAGGATCCATTGTGCATTGTCCATAACAAATGTTCTAAAATAACATCAGCATGCATATGAATGTAACTTGCAGTTGATGTTTTGTTATTCACTGTTTTTTTTAATTTAAATTTCTACTCAGATTTCATTCTACGAAAGTAACAGCAAAGGTATTGTCAGGGGAACGACTGTCAGGCAGGTGAATGGTGTGTGAGTTAAATTGATCCACGTATTTGATTGCTGATGGCAAATCCCATCAGTAGGGGTGGTTTTAAAATATTATTAAATAAATAAATGTCTTAGGAGTGATGATTTCAGTCAGTGAAACTTAACATCGGAGCTAAGGATGGTTTTTATGAATGTGCTATGATTATTTGATATAATTTTTTTTTGTTATGTTAAATTATCAAATATTTTGAACTGACTGTAAAGGACTTAATGTAAGTGTTATATTCGTTTTTGTGCATGTGTGCATCACTTTCAGCAGTTGGGGTTGGACTGCTGTATCTTAGAAGAAAATAAATACTCTTTGTAGTAGAACATATTTCTTATATGGACTTCTAAAACCCACTTTTGTTTTCTTTTCAAGAGCAGTCAAATTCTGAAAGTACTATTTGTCATACAAAATGTCAAGAAGCCTGAATAGATGTGGTCATGTTGTGACATCATAGTCCTTCAAAAAGCTTTAATTGTCATCATTATAAATAAATGCCAATGTGTCAGTACTGCTCTCTGTATAATTACTCAGTGTGAATCCTTGACAATGGACATTGTAGTCCTGTGTTGCACTACTGCTGCTGTCAGAAGTTATTTTGAGTAATCCTGGCCCAATTGTTTGAGCTGACGAGTGACTGTCCAGTGAGGCAGGATTTGCATGGTGGGGTCTTGACTCTTCCCAGTCATGGGATACATGTCTGCAATAAAGATGGTAACAGGGAGTGTCTTGGGTTTGTGCCTTTGCCCTGCAATGCTTTACTTGCACAGGGTGGAAAAATTACCAAGTGAATTCTAACTTGTGCTCACTGGAATCTCCTAGTAACATGACCTAGATATTTTTCCACCTGTCGACTTCTTGTCTTTGAGTTCTGCCTTCACGTTGAGCTTTAGAAAATGTATGCTGCTGTGCAGCGATCCAGTTGAGCAAAGAAAAAAGGAAATAGTTAATAAATACTGCAAACTGAAGGGCCAAGCTGGCCTACAAATGTTCCATTTAAAAATGATTTTGCATTCCTTGAAAACTGTTAGACTTTCATTAAGTGTTTTGAAAAAGAAAGGAAAGCATTTGGGTCATTCTGTGCATGGTTTCCTGGAGTGTAGTGATTGAAAAATGGAAGCAGAACGTTTAAGTATTTAGGAGTCTACATGCTGTGCTGTGGAAAAGTAGAGATTTGACTCTTTGGTTCTGAGCAGCAAGGAACATGCTTTGGTGTGGCTTCTGAAGGAAACGCTGCATGTGTAAGACCATTGCTTAGTAAAATGGGAAATGTTCTCAGTTTTGTTTTTATCTGAGATATCCAACAATCAATGTTTCTTATGTAAGTGTTAAATATAAATGCTTCAGGGAAGGTAAAAAATTAGGAATGTTTAAAGTATGAAGTATAGTGTTCTTCTGTCATCCAGTTAGCACAGATTATTAGGTGAGTGTTAATGAGACCACTGAGTCATGCTGACAGTCATTTGCTGCTTCCAAAGGGATTTGATTGTCATCCTCTTCTTTATTTTTTTTTCTAATATTCATTATTATCTTCTTTGTGCCTGTTCACAGAGCATTTGGTAACACACAGCCATTGGTAAGTGAGCAAAATAATTCCTTCTTTTTCTTTTCTGCCAGTCCAGGGAACTGACCTGATTCATCATCAGCTTACACAATGAAAGAAGGAAGTGGGATGAAGTGGCAGGAAAGGCAGCATGTGACCATCTCTTACTGCTACTAAGGTTTTAGATTGGCTCAATTATCTTCTGAAGCCTCATCCTTTGGATTTAGTTATGGGGGTGCAGGCTATTCTCAGAAGTTATTATTTAAATTCAAAGATGCTGATCACTTGGGAAAGACTAATGAAATAGTCTTTGTTACTGTTACTGATAGTTCCTGAAATTTCCTACCTCTTTGGTTTTCTGTGGCTTGTACAGCAGCATTTTTAGTCTCCATTTACTCATCTGCTCTTTTTGTTGATGCTTTACCTTATAAACTCTTCACACTTTTTTTCAGTCTTTTTTTTATTTGCTTCAAGTTTTGATCTCACATCCTGAAAAATTAATCAGAACTGGTTTCTCCTGCAGTTGTGCTAACCTGTAGTTAGGTTGGTGTTACAGCTGGGCTGATTGACACTTGGCTGCTTCTTGGGCGGTGTGTTCTCAGTGCTTCACTTGGGCCAGCTTTGGTGTTTGTCTGATGAGGTGATCTGAGGAGAAAGGTGAAAGAAAGCCATAGTTTTAGGATCATCTGGCTCTGTCAGCCTGCTCCCTGCAGGGTAAAATGAACACCAGGCTTGGCCCAAGAATGGAGAGCCATGAACACACAGGCAAAAGACTTCACAGAACTGCAGAAATGGTAGAAATGGGGCCATCTGTTCTATCAGTAGTTCTTGATTAGGTAGATGCAGGATACAGCTGTAACATCAAGGAGGCAAATATCTGGCTGCTTTTGTTTAACCTTGAGTGTAGGAGGATGATATATCACAATGTTTCTATCCATAGAGTGCTTCAGCTTTTTTCTCCCCTCATTACGAGTTCTATTAATAAGAGTTTATATTACTAATGTTCTAATTGTCCGTGTTTGCCTCAAATATTTTTACATTAGATTTGCCACAAATTTGTTTTGAATATAGTAGTATGTTAACTATCCACAACTGCAGTCGTCACCTTTTAACAGTCTGTTCTTCACAACAAGAAATTGCATTTCTATTTTCTCTGCATTTTAAATTCACAAGGGCTGGAATTCCAGTTTTTCTCAGATTCAGTAGTTTTTAATTTCTCAGTGAAGTTGTCTTTATTTTGCTGCCAACACTGTCCAAGTAGATATGTCAGATAAAGCTTCCTTTACAAAATCGTTGGTTGTTCAGTTGTCAGGCATCAGGAATGCTGGTGGAGAACCTTAAGACACTGTGTTACTTCTTCATTATTACTTATTATGTCATGTGTTTTTCTAAGGAAGAGGAAAGAGCTCCAGATTTAGTAGATTTTATATTTCTTAACAGCATTAGAAGTTTCTGCTTAGCATTTATCTCTTTGTTTTGCCAGGATTGGCAGTTTTCTCCTGCATTAATAACTAAGCAGAGCAGCTCACAAGCTGTAAGGCTGTTATCTTTAAATTACATTTACATATTTGTGTTCTGCTGAATAGAATAATGTCTTGCCTTTTAATATACTGTTTTGTGGCATGTCACATGTCTTTCTGCTTTCTGACTGGGAAAAATGAGACCAAATTTATTTATTATAAGATTCATGTAGACCTTTTAATATGCCTCTTTTTTCATTAGAGTTGATTCCAGTTTCATGCTGTAGTAGTGTTTTTAGTGTAGCTTTTTTACGTCCATTCCTCCTTTCTAAACATCTTAGGTAGTTGCTTAGCTTCAGAATGGTTAGTAAGGTATTTATTGAGACAGCAGAGTCTTTCAGTTCACCAGGAAAGTTTGAAGATGGAAATTGAAGAGGACAGACAAATAGGTTAAAAATACTAAGTGAGTCTTCAGTAAGGAGTATGTTTATGTACAGGAATGTGAATTTATAGATAGAGGGGTTGTGTGTATGTGTGTGGTTTTGTCTATATTTGTCTGAATCCATCCGGTAGATGTCTGCATATATCTAAATGTTGTTTCATGGCTAGAAACAGCTTTATATCAATATAATTCGTTTCCTATTGTGGCAGCATAGAAGAGAATGAATCTGTGTAAATGGAATTCATCTTCCAAGACACGTAATGTATTTTTTTAGCAGTAGGATACAAAAATACCCTGAGATTCTGCTTTTTAAAATGGCTCTGTAGTTGTGTTTCTTTGTGGTGGCGTTTGCTTATGAGTTGTATGTACAAATGAATTTAAATAAAGTAGAGTGTTTATCAGAATATGAAGGCTCATTCAGAAGCACAGGTTTAAGATAAGCACTTTTAAAATGCAGTATCAGTTTATTTTGGGAATACAGCTGTAGTGCACTGAGGAAACCTAGTATCACCTACCCAGAATTTTAATTGGTGATATTCTTAGCAGTATTCAATCAAAATATTCTGAATCCTTATCCTAAGAAAGTTCAGTAACTTCACCTTGAATTGCCCTGTTGGAATTTAAAACAGATTTATGGCAGAAACATGTGGTCCAAACAGCTGTCATGCAAAACCATTAAAAAAACAAAACCACCCTGAAAGCATGGTGGACTCAGAAATCTGTCGTGCATGTTGTTTTGATTTTTTAGGTTTTTTTTTAAGATAATACTGAATATATCCTTCAACAAAAAGCTCTTATGTAGGCCTTTAACATAAATCCGTAACTAAAATAAGCTGTGTACTTGGTCAGATGCACCTTTCTAATACAGGGCTTGAAGGACTTCAGATTCATAGCTTGCCTTTCCTGTGGAATTACCAATAGTTTGATAATACGTCAGTGGAGGTATAAAAGTCACAGAAAACAAACCAGAATTTGGACAAGGATCAGAGAGTGAAGGAAAGAATCAGCATGAATGCATCTGTCTTATGATGTTGGATTTGATCAAAAACCCCTAGAATTTCAGTCAGTGTAATCTCTCCAAAGTTAGGAAATGCAAGTTTGTTTCCTGGCAATAGCTCTGTTCCATTACCCACCATGGTGGGACGTGGAGGGTGGCTCCACACTGCCTGGGGAGAAGCAAAGTAAACCATTCCCTCTCCTGCTTTCCAGCACTGAGGCATTTCCCCCATGTTGGGGACACTTGTTTCTGATTCACCTTGGCATTTTCCTTTCTCATGAACGAGTTCTCTCAGGGAGGTAAAGAGAAAGGCTCTCACTTGGTAAAAAGGGGACAGAGCCTGTAGTGCAAAGGATAACAGAGCATGCTAGATTACATCTACCAGTTTTTATACCATGTGTTTAAATTTTAACATTTGAAAAATGGTTGATGATTTTGCTATTCTTAATGATCTTGTATGACAGCATCAAGTCCAAGTGGAAAAATAGGTGGTCTAGAATGAAGAATATCCATCTTGAGTGAAGCAATAAAAGGAAGTGGGAAGGTGTAAATACTTCACGCTCCATAATGGATGGATGATATGATAGTAGGCATAAGTCAGAGGTGTGATTATGACAGATGTAAAAGAAAGAACCTCAGAAATTCCAATTTTGAGTAGAAGATGCACTGAAGGGAAAAAAATACTACCTTGTTTTGAAAAAATCAAATACAGCTGAGTTGGTAATGCTCCATGTGACAGTGGATAAATACACGCTTGCTGGTCTGACTGCATGATTTGTCACAATAAAGATGTTAGTTTAACGGGAACTCACCTCAGCCATGCTTTGATTTCTTTAAACTGTAAGGTTTCATTCAAGTACTCCTTTTTTTCTTTTCTCTTTTTTGTTCCTTTCTAAGTGAGAACTTCTCTGTGGCTACTTTGCAAATGCCAGTTAAATCATGAGTTTTAATATAGTATTCAGAGAGCATTTTTTCGAATAAACAGCATTTTATTAATTGTTTTCCATTTTTTTTTCTTCTGCCTCTCATTTCAGAACGGTTTGATCACCACTGTCCCTGGGTAGGCAACTGTGTGGGGAAAAGAAACTACAGATTTTTTTATATGTTTATTTTATCTCTGTCCTTTCTGACAGTCTTTATATTTGCATTCGTTATCACCCACGTCATCCTTCGTAAGTATGCTGGTGAAATCAGATTACGTATGTAGCCATTTGCTTGAGTTTTTTAAGTTAATATTTTGATCATTCAGGGTTTATTTATTTATTTGTTTGTTTGTTTATTTGCCTTTTCTCTGAAGCTTCACAATCCCCAATGATTCCCATTCTGGTCTATAGTAGGCAGTGCTCATAGTAGTCGTTGGCCTGGCGCTGACTTTACCTTAATGTAGTCTTAATTTTTTAAAAAAAATTTTTGTCCTTTTATGGATGATTTATTGGAAGAGCGTCACATATAGTGTATGTTTAAGTATACAGGTAGTATCATGTACCTGAAGAACTTCAGTGTGCTTTTTTAACTGTAAGCATGGGTCACTTGTCATCCAGACAAAGACATAAATTACTAGAAAATAGATTGGAGCTATACCTTTTATAGTTTGCTGTTTAGCTTTACACCATTCTCAACCCTATTTTTAACATGTTATTTTCATTTGCATAGACATTCTGAGAACAACCAATTCATAATAGAGCGAATCAGAAATATTAATGAGTTTCAGATTTATTTTTATTTGTATTCTGAGTTGTGTTTGAGTTCAAAACTCTTTTGGGCACTGTCTTTTTTTTCCATACCCCTAACTAATTTTGTTGGCTCCTATGTGATGATGGTGACATTTATGGTGACAGGTCTTTAAACACCTTTTCAACGTTGGGTTTTTTTAACCCACCATCACTAGAAGAGTGTTCTGTATTTTTCGCTAATTATATAGGATGTTGCCTTAAAGAGTGTTACTTTAACCATTTTAGAAATGTGATCTTTTATTCCTTTGTATTCTGTATTTGTATTGCAAGAAAATATTTGTATTGCAACAGAAACCTGATAGAAATAGTAATTTCAGTATGTAGCACATTTATAAAGGTAACTTGATAATGATAATATTCAGAGAATATTTTACTGGAAAAAAATATGTGAGATTGTGCTCAGTTTGCAAAATTTGTTTACAACATTCAGGGAAAAGTTGTATTTTAAGGAGCAGAATTCCTGCTCTTACTTGTTCTTTGCAAAACGAATATGCAAGCACAGAGAGGCTCTTCTGTAGCTCAGAAATCATGTTCATAGGCTAGAACTGGGATATGTAATTTAGAAGGAGTCTAAATGAACAGCTTGTTCACACTACCAGATACAGCATTTCTAATACCCGTTGAAAAAAGCAGAGATAAGATGTATATATTGTTTTAAAAAGGAAAATTATTGGATAAAGAACACTTGCCATTAATACTTAAGTGCTTGTTATTTATACATGAGCATAGACGTACACACCTTTTACATTTAAGAAAAAATACACATGGGTTTTTCCTGCAATCTTTGCTAGTGTTCAGTAGTTGAAAACATTCCTAGTCTGACAATGTAAAGCTATTTTTGACACTAACCTGCCTTTGTTTCACAAGGACTTCAGTGCTTTTTCTTCAGTTTTCGGTATATGAATTAGCAATATAATGTCAGTATTTCATGTTTTGTATATTAAGCAGGTTTATCTAGTGGATTTTAAATTTACAGTGTCCATAGCTAACTCTTGAGTATGATTTAGACAAAGAGGGGAGTAATTAATTGTGCCTCTGTGTGGTTGAGAAGCACTTAAGCATTGTATAGGTGTTACAGATTATGTATAGTAAATGTTAAATGGTGAATTGCCTGTCAGCTGCAAAATATTCTTGCTGTGGAGGTTCACCTACCTAGAATGAGACAAGAAAAACATCCTTAAGCTCTAAAGTTTGGTCGGTCCTCAAAGGCAATGGAAGCAGGTATGAAATGTGATCAGTTCCTTGATGTTTAATTAATACACTGGAGCTTCAAGCCCAGCTTTCAGATTTGACTGCTGTAGTCTTGACTGTGTCCTAAAAAGAGTTCTTTAGAGATAAGATTTTCTTATCACTCCACTCTCCTCGTGCCTGCCATACCTCTAGAAGTCCTCCTGTCTACCTTTCTAATCATTACCACTCAGCAGTTTGTGTTCTATTTTGTAGCTCTTCCATTCTTTAGATGATGCTAACTATTAGGCAGGATTCTCAGTTACTTAATCTGAACCTTTCCTCTTGGCACAGACTGCGTTTGTTAGCGTGACTGAAGGAAGTCTCGGGTTTTAGACCTCAGATTATGACCTTCCTACAATATTTCAGTCATACATAAGTCCTGGCAAAATTATTTTATTTTAATGCCTCTTGATTCAGACAATTTTTTAAAGTTTGTATAATTTTTATAACACATTTTGCAAGCTGGCATTGTGTAAATTTTGGTGAGCCTAAGTGGTGATGAGATATAAAATACATCTTTTTGTTCTCTGTGGCCTTCTGAGGCATACATAGGAAATTTATTCTTTCTAGGTTTAAGAATATGTGCACATAACATTGTTGAAGATAGCAAAACTAATTTGTAAATCAGTTACTAAAGGTAGTCTTGCAAGATTTTCTTCCCCTCTCCCCAAGTTGAACACATTTGTTGCATTAGTGTAGTACCTGTCTTTACAGTTACTCCCATCTGTTTGAGGCATCAATGTTCCAACTGTTGGCTGCAGTGAACAGCCTTCCCCTTGTGATGTTTTGGGCACTGCTTGGTAGAGTGTGACCAGCAGTAGGGCATAGAAATCACACCTATCTGCTGCCATTGCCATTAAGGATGCTAAAAATAGTAAGAAGGCAGGGAAAGTTCCATTAGTCTTGTACCTTGTGACTAAGAACCAGTTATAAGACTCTGAAAAGGCTCAAAAATAAAAGGTAAGTAACTTCCCACTTGTAACAATAAACAGTAAAATTGACCAGATACTATTTATTCTTGTCAAGACAAGGTTCTTCTCTCCATACAAATCTTCAGATGAATTTAGCTAAGTGGAAAAATTTTGCTGTGGGGAAAACTATCAGCCTGATGCATTTAAATCATTTATGTTATACAGTAAAATTCAGACTGTGTGCCTGTAGCTATTTCACATTAAGTCAGTTTCTACACCAAATTCACGTGTTGTAATCAGCAAATTGTCAAATCACCCTTTTTGATTAATACCTCATGGTTATGGAACCCAAGTGCTTTTTTACTTTGCATGCTTCTGCATTTCTAGTTGATGGGCTTGTGCTTCTTTTGAGCTCTTTTCACCTACTAGATTGCTTTTTATTTGCCCAGAGGCAACAGTAACCTATTAGAGAAATCTTCTCTGTAGGTACAGTAGGAGCAGAATTCTAATCAAGAGACCTTTGCTTCCAAAACAAAGGATGGAAAGTTGGGAATCCGAGTTTATAGAATAAATTTTCCAAGTCAAAAAGTTACTTTGAAAAATAGTTTTTCAAAATGAAACAGGAGGTTATGATTTTTTGTTTCCATATTAGGTCTGAAAAGAACAGGGGTAATCAGAAATCTTGGTCATGGGAAAGTATGTGTGCATCAATTTGGTATGACTGAGAAAATATCCTGCAGAAGCTAAATCTGATAAGTTGCTCAAGGCCTTTTTTGATGCTGCTGAGCAACATATTCTCAAATTCATATTAGTAAATCTATTCTATGATTATTTGGTTATTTTCAAATGTTAATTGTTTTAACTGTAGTAAAAACAGCCCATAGTCCAGTTTCTTACTTGGCTGGTAATTTTGAGTTCTATTTCTACAGGTTCTCAGCAAACAGGGTTCCTCAATGCTCTGAAGGACAGTCCTGCAAGATATCCTTTCATTGAAACATATTGTAGATTTTGTTGCAAAGTAACATCTGAGATGGTTTTGCTTGTTTTCTTGCTGTTGTTGAATGTGTGCTTTTAGACTTCATCAGTTAATGATTTCATCACTTCCTGCACAATAGGATTTCTTGCCACATGTTGGAGGTAGGAAAGAGACTATAGCCTGGAGTGGTTTTTATATTTCGTGTTTTGCAGGGCAGTACTCTTGATCTGTGGTTTCTGTGTCCACGAAATATGTTTCATGTTTTGTGATGGAATTCATGAATACATTTTGCACTATACACATGCTGTGATTTCACTAAAAATATTCAAGAGTTGTTCTGCTTTTACAACTGAAGGTATCCAAAATGGCTGATTCTTTTTGGGGTAGAAAAAGTATATTTTGGAACAGTAAAAACAACGTACTCTCCTTGAAGAACTCAGACTTCTAGAGAAGTAATTTTCAAATAGCAACTTGTGTTAAGTCACATAGCAGTGAGTAAATTGCATACACAGGGACTAATATTGTTGTTCAGCCTGGAAAAGACAAGACTGGGGAGATCTCATTGTGGTCTGTCAGTATATAAGGAAGTCTCATAAGAAAAACAGAGACTTCTTAGCAGAGCCTGTAGTGACAGAACAAGGTTTTAAGCTGAAAGAGGGCAGGTATAGATTGGCCATGACAAAGTTTCTGCAATGAGAGTGGTTATGTGAACAGGTTACCCAGGGATTTGGTCATTGCCCCATCCCTGGAGATGTTCACAGTCAGGCTGGATGGTGCTCTGAGCATCCTGGTCTAGTGGAAGGTGTCCCTACCCATGGCAGAGGGGTTGGAACTATATAACCTTTAAGGTCCCTTCCAACCCTAGCCATTCCGTGGTTCTAATCTGTAAATGCTCCTTGCACTTTTTATCAATTCATGGGAGCCTTCTGTATATTTGCTACTCTGTGAGAATGGAGTCAGAAAGCAGCTAATGTAATGAAAAAATGGGAAACTGATAAAATTGCTGGTTAGTTTCTGTACAGACAGTAAGCTTCCCGTTGCTTATGCGTATGTTTTGAATGGTTTTTGTCTGAATAAACAGTCACACCTCTCACAAAGACACTGTGAAAATAATTCTTTCCCATTTGTCCATTGTGCCTCACACAGTTTACTTTTCCACACAAAGTAGGAAGAAAAAACTCTAATTTGTATCTGTGCATAGGGACCTCTTTCCAGATAATTTTCCCAAATGTCACATTCTGCAGATACATTTTTTTGTAATTTTTTGAGCTGTAAACTCCCCCTTCAAGCAAAAGCATGTTCAGATCTTTTTGCACAAATAATTTTTAAAAGCACAAACAAACAGTTCTAAATACAGAAGCACAACAGTAGCTTCCAATTAAAACAATTACAGTCGATTCTTACAAGAGATAATTCTTTCAGGCTATTTTCAAACTGAGAATAGCTTTCAGTTGTCTTTAAATCAAAAGGTAATTGCTTATGCATGTGAGGATTTTTGTACAGGAACAATGGCCTGATAATTCATAATTTGTGTTCAGAGACGTGCTACTTTAAAAGGCTCAGTAGCACATCTTGCAGAAAGGCCTGGCTTGACAGTAATACGTTGGACAATTTAAAAGCTTGGTTATAATTAAAAACAGTATAAAATTAAATTGTCCAGATAGTATTGGGAATGCTGCCAGTCTATTCAGGCACAGACAACATGACCATTTCAGTCTTGCTAGCAACCCTGTCTGTGTGAGATACTAAGGGAAAATTATACTGTATGATGCTGGTAAGATACTATACCATGATAACCTAGAAGGTTATGCTTTATTGAGAATATATTGCTTTTTTATGGTTTTTTTACAGTTAATGGACTTAGGTTGAATTAGTGGATTCTGGTTAATTTGACATAAAATACCCCTGCTGTTCTCAAGTTGTTTTTAGATCATTGTGTGGAACTGAAAAATGTCCCTTCCTGTGGGGAACTGAAAGAGGTCTTGAACTGAAAGGAATTCCCCGTGGGAGGTTTTTTGTAGGTTTTGGTTTTTTGTGGTGGTTCCCCCCACCATTAGGAATTACCACATGGAGGGACAAACTCACTTTTCAGTACCCTTTTGAGTGTAATTGTGGTGAGGAACATCCTGCTAATGATATGTTCAGGTTGCAGGGGGCTCTTTTCCCTCTGAGGTTCTTTTCTGACCTGGTGAATCTCCTTCCAACAGTGCTCAGCTGCAGCTTTCCTTACTATTTCTACTCTTTCAAAGCCCAGTTTGTATTGTGCATGATGTTTTGGGCTGTTTCCTTCTTTTACACGTTTTGGAGCCCTCTGCCAGCAGTCTGTTTCCTTACCTGTTATCCCTCATACTCCTTGCTTTAGCTGTGGCTGTTGCAGAGTCAGAGTTCCCGTCTTGTGTTGGTTTGACTTCACACAGCCTGAGGAGGAAATGAGAGGCAGAGAGTGGTGACCGTGCTGCTCAGCAGTGCCCTTTGGTCATCCTGCTGCTTTTGGAGCAGATGTGCTCAGAATGCAAATGGCTCTTTCCTGCCTTTAAACCACTCTGATTGAAACAGGTTCTAGGGGAGATGATACAGACACTTCAGGTGATTATACAGACACTTCAGGTATCTCCCAGTTCATTAGGGGTGAGCAGCCCTGCAGTACAAAACTCTTCACATTTAACTAATGTTAGCATTTTTTATTGCAAGTATTTATTTCCATCCATGCAGTTTCCAGACTGTGTCTCTGTGTAAGGGTGAGGAGCTGTCCTATTTTTCTTCTGCTGATAGGTTCAGTGATAAAGATGTTTTTTCTGTGTTCTAAGGCCGTGTCCTTGTTCTGGAAAATTTTCAGTTGACGTTGTCTTGGAAACTGACTTCACTAAGGTTGATTTGGTTAATATACAGATTATTTTTATCCTATTCTTTTCTCATCATTTTGTTCCTAATGATGAATTTTATGTATTTTTCTAGGAATGAAAGCCTTTTCTTCTGTTGATTAGTGTTCCCTAAAAGAAAATAAATTAAGTTTTGTAGAAAATGACATTCTCAAAGCAGATGTATTCTGAGTTCCTGGCTATTTTATGTAAATAAATAAATAAAAGCTAAAGAAGGAAGCCTTCTACAGAAAGTTTGGAAAGTTCCTCTTTATGCTTGATTCTGTAAATTTTTGAAGCAACTTTATTGTCTTATATCTGAAATGATAGCAGCCCTACACTGCACCTCATACCAACAGTCTGCTGGCTGGACACACTCTCCTCTGTGTTTGGCAGGGTTGGTCTGGCCTAGGCAGATGCCTAGAGTTTATTTTTTGCTGACCCCTTTGAAGTAGTCCAAAGATCTCAAAGGACTTGTGGACTACCCTGAATTTTGTGATTTTAACTACTTGTTATTGGATTGTCTTCCCATTTGCATAAATTTCCTTGACTTTTAATTACTGTGCTGGAAGCTGTGGTGTGTTTTTTCTCAGTATGGTCCATTGTTGGCCTCTCAGGTTTTCATACGTATTTGATCAGCTCCAATCAAACAACAAATGAAGATGTAAGTTTGTAGTAAATTTCTACATATGTATTTTTAAATAGCAGTGAGGAGGTTTTTCTCAAGTCAGACATGTCTGCATCATTTTGTGAATAACTCAGTAGGAAAGAAGGAAAGTAATATGGTCATGCTTGATTCAAAAGATCAGATGAAATCTTTTTGACTATATTTGTTGTGGTTTGAAGATGTGATCATTATATACATAGTATGTCTGTTATGGTTTACACACATAGGATCTCTATCTTGAACTAGCCAAAAACAGGAGGGAGGAGACAGATATATTTTATACAATAAGAAATTAATAAGTACTTTTCAGTATCTCCTTTTCACTGGGAGTGGTCGATATTCTTTAATTCAAAAATTGCTTACTGTAAAACTTGAAAAGTCTGTTGAATTATCTTAACAAAAATTCCGTCCTTTATTTTCTCTAACCTCTGAAACTTTTTTGCCATTCTGAGGTCCAAAACCTCTGGCAAGAATGCATCATTAATTCAAAAGTCAACTTCCTCATTTCTACATGTCTATTTTGCATATAGGATTCCTTTGTTTTGGTGTTGAATTATGCTTAACTATGTGTGGAGTCTTCATGTGTGTTTCCCCACCTAAAAGGAGAAATATGTAATGAATGAAAGGAGAAAATAAAATTAGCTGGGGCACTAATGGTATAGGAAGCTTTTGGAAATTTAATAAGTGATCCAACAAAGCACTGCAAGCTTTAAGTTACTTTATTGTCGTTTTCTTTTTGTACCTTTTTCATAGGTATATGGTAGATATAAAAGTAGCATCTTTAATATTGTCAAATATGTTTTGTTATTGTTTAAGGTCACAGTTAAAATTACAAATTTTACAGTAAATATCAATGAACCAGAAAAACACTTCCCAAGCAGGGCCAAAATG
Source organism: Brachypodius melanocephalos (assembly GCA_013398615.1). Taxonomy (NCBI): domain Eukaryota; kingdom Metazoa; phylum Chordata; class Aves; order Passeriformes; family Pycnonotidae; genus Brachypodius; species Brachypodius melanocephalos. The sequence continues at coordinate 12,552,050 of VZSR01003807.1, read as the reverse complement.
AATTTTGCCTCAGCATCAAGTATCAGAGCAAGTAGCCTGACTTGGAAAAAATCTACCTTGTTAATAAGATAGATGAGATACTCGGTTACTCCTTGGTTATTAGGTTTAAGCCAAGATTGTCTCTCTACATGGACTTAGTGTGCTTTCACCCACAAATAAATGTCTCTTCTGGATTGTTGAAAGATAAATAGCAGGGAACTGCAGCAGTGGAACATGTTGAAATATCAAGTAAACTGTTCAGTAATTTAATTTAAAGCATAAATTCCCAATTGAATACAGCAAGACATTTTACTCAGGCTCTCAAGTATCTCACAAACAGAAAAGCAAAGTAGCTCAGGAAAAATGTAATATGCAGTAAAAGGTAGCAATGGCTGCATTTGCTTTACAGTATTTGTGAACTTTAGGGAAGATAATGCTGTGCGATATTGAACAGCTTGAAAACTTACCCAAGAGTATGGAAAATAAGTGCTCTATTGCTGGCTTTAATCGTATTTTGCAATTGAACCTCTTCTGTAAAACATGCTATAATATTTGTAAAATTGAACTTGGACCATTATGTTTAGATGCTGAAATTCCTGCTTCGAGTATATTGATCTCTTGAGATTGTGGGTTGTCTACATCTATGGAGGTAAAGCATGTGTTTGTAGGCTCCAGCCTTCATAACAGCCCAAAACTCTTAAATTGTTCCAAAAGTGTCATTATGGATTTTCTGCAGTCTCTTCTTCAAGTAGCATGTTGCAACCTTAATGCCTCACAGCCATTTTCTGCATTGTGTTACATGTGCTGCATATCGTTCGTATCTCTTCAGATTAAAGGATCATGGTCAAATAAAAGAGGTAAAGAAAACTATAATCCCTACAGTTATGGCAACATCTTTACTAATTGCTGTGCTGCTCTCTGTGGGCCCCTCTCTCCAAGGTAAGAGTATCAAAAGTATTGTTAGCATAAATGAAGCCATGTGATTATTAATGAAAATATTATTTTTGATTGAGTTTGTTCAACAAAATGAAAGTTTTGGATTAGTGTCCATTAGAAGCTTTAAGTTTTTCTTCAGTGGTAAAGAGATAAGTTGGTAAATTGTGTTTAAACTAAGTTAGTGATCAAATCCTGTAAAATTACACCTGAAATGGAAATAAGCTTGTTTGTTGTTTGAACTTTCACCACTGCAGTCCTTAGCTTATAGCAAGAAAAGATTTCTAGTAGTTAGCTGTTGCATGAAGGTCAACCTGGATATGAAACTTTTACATACTTAACAAATGTGACAAGAGTTGAGGAACCTTAAATCTACAACTAGCTTGGTAATTGTTGATTTTTGTCTTTTCACTCTGAAATGTTGTATTTAAATGGACAGTATTGTTAAAAAATATTTAATAGTGTTAACATACATACATTAAACTGATATAGGTGGTCTTACACCAAAGCAATTCCAAAGAACATGTAATGGAGTATGTTTTGCTGAATACATTTTCACCTTTGGAAATCTGAAATATTTATATTTTTGAGGTTGGAGACGTTTTTTCAGCTTGAGGAAAATGTAGTACAGAGCCGAGACTAGAGAAAGAAAACTGAAAGCCAGGAAAACCTAATTCTTTTCTTATTCCAGTGCTCAGTGATTAGGCAGTTCATGTAATACATACACAGCAGAAGCCCAGTTTCAGTGTAGAGAGGGGAGGAAAAGCTCGTAGATAATTTTGTGGCCTCCTCCTCGGTTGGTATGTTTTGCTTTGCCTGGAATTGAGAAGTTATGAATCTGAACAAGAAGAAAGAAAGTAAATGACTTTATGGTCCAGTGGCTCAGGTGTTTAATTGGAGTGACATTTCTGACTTTGCTGTCAGGAATGTCAGAGGTGGTTCTTCTATGAGCAGTCAAAGTTCAACAGGGGAGATTGACATCTTTTCCTGAAGAGGAAACAGCAGAATAGAGATTTCCACAATACAGGGTTACCCCTCGTGGGAGTGAATTGCTCTGTCTCTGCTTCCTGCCTCTATGGATGTTGCCTGCAGCCAACCTTTTAATTCTGCCATTTTGCTTTTGATAAAACTATGGGACGTAAAAGCTCAGTGCCACGCTTCAAATTGTTTTGACTCCTAATGGAAATTTTTATTAAAACTACATCATGTTTCTCAGTATGTGAAATAGTATATTAGGCTGATAAAAGTAGCAGCACACAATTGGACCAGACTGGCACTGGCTTCTGCGTTTTAGCAGAGTTTGTGCATTTTTTCCTAAATTCCATGTAGCAACATTACTGATTTAGACATTGACATGTACATATAGAGGTTCTGCAGGGAGGTATTTTGTGACCATGGGGAAAAATTTACTGAGTGTAACATGTAAATTATAAGCTTGCTTCTTTTACTTTTAATCTCAGCTGTGTCCCAAGTCACTAAATGTTGAGTTTTTTCCTTAAATTCTGGAACAGTGGCTTACCAGCTCAAAATTCAAAATGTTTAAGTGCCCTTGAGCATGGAATGCAGATGAAGAGAGGATCCATAAATAATCAAAACTTTTTCTCTGTTCTGTTAAGGATCATTTATCACTTTTAAATCTATGCTAACAAATTCAGAATGTGTTTTTCATGTCCTCAACAGTTACTTTCAACTTTTAATTTGATCCTTGGCTCTCAGCACAGGTCTAACCAGTATTCCGATGCAACAAATTATATAACTTCTTTAAGTTCTTTAAGTATCTTTAATCTTTAACTAGATTGCATTATTTTATTCTACGTAATTTGTTTATAATCTTACACAGATTTTTTAGTTACATTTAGTAATTTCTCCACAGAGCATTTTCTTAAGAATAAGAAATTTTATAAGTGCATCACTTTGGTAAGCACAGTGGAACACTATAAGCAGTGTTAAGTCACTGTCATGGAACACCTGGCATATCATCTGTCAGAAAGAAAGATGAACTTTTCTTCATTCATGCTAAATTTTGTGATTAAATAGTTTCAATTTAGATGTGGAAGCTGGTAAAAAAAAAGAACTTTTAAAAGAGATACTGAATCAAAGTACCCTAAGTGAGTTTTGTCATTTGTTTTTTCACCTGTGGTTTAAAGTTCTTTGCTTTTGTGGTATCTGCTGGTGAGCTTCTGAGTCTGTAGTCTGTGATAAAAATCAAAAAAAGTAGCAGTACTTGTGATTATATGACAGGCAGTATCACAAGGAACAAGTACCTTACTGATGAGGAGAAAATGAAGTCTGGTGCTTGATTTGACTAAAAGGGGACATTAGAAGGTATTGGTGAGGTATTAAGGTCTATTGTACGATAGAAACTTTTTATTGAGAGGAGATAGTTATTGATCAGCAGTATCTCTAATACTTCTCCTTTATTGTGATTATTCCATAGCTTAATTGACAGAAGAGGATTTATACAGCCAGATACACCGCAATTAGCAGGACCATCAAATGGCATTACCATGTATGGGGCCACACAATCTCAGAGCAACATGGTAGGAATCATCCCATAGTGTTGTTCATCAAGATTCCTGTGAATGTTTTTCTTCTCCACTTTCATGTGAACTAATCAAGTAATAACTAACTGGATACAGCTGACAAACTGGGTGGAATGAGTTGTTTAATAACAGTAAAGAAAAAAAAAAAACAAAATCCAAGGCTCTTTTTAATGTACGTTTCACACAGTGTAATAGTTATTGCTCATGGATTTTTAAAAAAAAAAGTCTTTCTACACTGCTGGTGTATTGGATATACTGGCATTTTGACTTTTGCTGTTGACACCTACTGTGTTTTGAACTGGAATATTCAAGTATCATGGACTTACTCTGGTTCATCACTTTCCAGCTGATTGTTATTTTGTGTGGCACTTTCTTCATACTCTATTTCCTTCTTTGCTTGTACACTGCGGTTTTGCATAGACTAATGTATTTTGAAAAACAAAGATGAACAAAGAGGAGTTTCTAGGGGGGAAATATTTTGAAAAAGAGCAGGAGGACACTGAACCTGAACAAAAAATGACAACTGGATTGTTACAACAAAAGTTTTTTAAACGTCTTTGAAACCGTGCCAATAGTATTTACTTTGGTTTTTTTGCTGATAGCCTTGGCTATCATAAAGGAAGATAGGAAGTGCCGAGAAGAGAATAACTGGAAAGAGATCTTTTTCAGAAGGCAACCATCTTGCATATGTGCCTATTTCTGAATTGTTGCCCACAGATCTTCACAGTATGTGGGTTCTAATACCTTGTCAAAGGAGTTGTGAGTTGTGGACACCCTCCCTCTGCCAAAAAAGAGGAAGCCACGAGGCCTTCTGACATAGTTCAGCCTTTCTTTTGAACAAAAGAAGAAAAGATGCGCTCTTCCCAGACAGATTAGTTTTAGTGTCACTGATAAACTCATTGGAAAATTTTGCTGTAGTTCCTAAGCTGATTTTACTCAATGTTTTGAAGATTAAATAGATTTGTTAATCTCCTTAATAAGAAAATGTGTTAGAGACACAGTCTTAAGTCTGAGTCTTCTGAGGTGCAGTTGAGCAGAGCAAGGTAATGCTCTATGTAAATTTACTCTAAATTTTATAACTCTGAAGGGAGAAAAGGAAGTTTTAAAAAAATAAAGAGAAAGCAAACATTAGAAAAGGACTGAGGTCTTTCAGGGGTTACCCAAACTTTTTGACACTGTCAAGGCTTCTTATTTGTGAGGATCATAAATGCACAATGTGTCCATGGCCTTTAATTGTCTTATCATTGCAAGAATTTAGACACTGTCATTATTCCTAGATATTAATGAGAAAATCTTTGCCAGTTTGGTAGAAAATTGACTAAGTTTGTCTCTAGAAATGGAGAAATCTTTATAGTATTACTTTCAGTCAAACAGGTAGCTGTTACAATTTTAGAGTGTAATACCTCTAATTACACAAATTCTTCAAAGATTTCTTCTTGCATCCTAGAACACCACACCGCATGAGCTGGGAAAAGCCTGGGTTCTTTAATAATTACCAGAGTCACTAGGAAATGTGCAGATTTCACTCCTGAAAATGACCTCTTAGAAAAAGCTTGAAAAATGTAATATGTCTTGTTTGATTTGAAGTAATATTTTTGAAGACTGTAATGCCATTTTTCTCGGGGCATCTTTTCTCTTGGTCTGTATCCAAGAGCAGTTGGTTTCTGTTGGCTATCAACATTCAAATTTCTCCCTTGAGTTTTGTTGTAAACTGTTAAAGACCAGCTTAGTTTTACTTGTCTCTCTGCGCTATTTTCCATTCCCTGGTGAAGGGGATATGTCTAGTACTGGAGTTGGTATTATTACAATTTCAGATAAAAATGGACAAAATGAAATTCCTTGACTTAAAGGAGCATGTGTAGATCCTAGTTGTAGACCATAGTACTTTTCAAATGGCAGAAGTTTGGCTGTTTATATGTCATCAGAGACATTTATACTATTTAGGCAAGCTTAATGCTTCTGATTACAAGAAATAAATTACTGGAAGTCTGGAGTGTGTTTCAGTACACCTTTGTGGTATGTCTCTTGATTTCTTTGCAGAATGTATTACATCAGATCTTCGTGTCTAGATGTTACCCTGCTTAATCCAGTGTGCTAAAATATCTCTCCTCACCACTGATATAAAATAAAGATCTAAATGAGCATATTCTCTCACACTTGTCTTCTCTTATTCCTTCCCTCTTTCATTTCCCTTTCTCCCCTTGGATCTTTTACAGAATCAGCTAGGTTGAAAAAGACCTTTGAAACCAAGTCCAGCCTACGACCAAACACTGCCTTGTTAACTAGACCATGGCACTAAGTGCCACATCCTGTCTTTCTTTAAACACCTCCAGGGATGGTGGCTCCACCACCTCCCTGGGCAGCCCGTTCCAGTGCCCAGTCACCCCATATGTGAAGAACTTCTACGAAATGTCCAGCCTAAACCTCCCCTGGCACAGCTTCAGCCAATGTCCTCTTGTCCTGTCACTAGTTGCATGGGAGAAGAGACCAACCCTCACCTGGCTCAAACCTCCTTTCAGGGAGCTGTAGAGAGCAATGAGGTCTCCTCTGAGCCTCATCTTCAGGCTAAACAGCCCCAGCTCCCTCAGCAGCTCCTTATAGGAGTCAGTGACTTGTGGCTTTCTAAATGGAATTCCTGTGCTTCACCCAACAAGTCTCTTGCCCCTCATTAAATCTCTGTGGGTTGCTTTGTATAATGCTCTGTTTTCATTTATTTTAATGAATCTTTTAGCATAGCCTTATTTTTGCAGTTAAGCTCAAAATAAGTATCAGGCTAAGTGTAAAGTTGCCAGACGCTGGTTTTCAGCGCAATACATTATCTCTTGTTCAGGATACCATTTGTGGGGCACTCTTTCTGTATTTTAAAAGCTTTTGTGGAAATTTTGCCTCTGAGATTTTGAATGTTTCCTACAGGATCTACCCTACTCATGGTAGTGACCCAGTTTGTCCCAGTCTCAGGAAGTCAGACTCATAGCTATAATCAGTGCTTGATAGACCCATACCGTGATTTGGACTTTTTTCTAAAGCTTTATAGAAAAGGTTTTTCTCATGTTCTCTCTGTAGTACCTACCTTGTTTTACTAAAAGCTAAATCTGTATTTACTTCTATGAAGGCTGGAAGCACATACAGTTATTTTCCTGGTGCATTCCCAGTGTTTTTTATTTCTTTTCCATTATAATTTGAAATTAGTCTGGTAAATTCATTAACCAACTTCTTGATATCCTTACCCACGTGAAAAGCATGGTCACTTGGAGCTCCTAACCTGTTTCCAAAGTATTTCCCTATTGCATTTTATTGCTGTTTATTTTTATGAGCTCATCATTAGTTTGATTACCCAAGTATTTTCCTTATTCTTAAGTAATTTTTTGTATGAAGCACAGTATCTCACCCATTATGAAATAATATTTTTCTCTGTAATTTATTTGTTGCCTTTCATTTTAAAGTTTATTTACTTTGTGTTCTGAAAAAAGTTCTTAAACCCATAAACTCATCAGTTACCACTAGTTGGGTCTGGATCCTGTAGTACTTAATTTTATCTTAAAATCTGGAGTTGATTCTTGGGGTTTGAGATAGGATAGACACAGAATCTGTCTCACTCCATGAAGTTTTTTAGAGGTATCAGTTTGGTTTATATTTACTCTGATGTCTCTAGAAAGTCTCTAATTCCTTATAAAGTGATAAGGAAGTGTTTGACTCTGTGTCAGAACATGTTTATTTCCTTGTTTTTAGGAAATTTCCTTTTGTTCCTGCATTCCTAGGCATCTCTTCTTCAGTGTATAGGTAGTTCCATGTGTACCAAATTCTCTTGTTTCTAATTCCCCATTTCCTTTCCCGGATGCAAATTCTTTGAAGTGTTTTCTTACGTATAGGTACTACTGAAAATTGTAGGAACTGTAGTGCATGTACAACATTTATTACCAGTGATAAGTGCAGGAAAGTCCTCTCCCACATGTTCACTTAAGTATTTCTGTTACTGATCTGGAAATAGATCCATCTGACTCAGGGAACATTAACTCTGACCATGCTAGTGTACTTTTTTCCTTGCTTTTCATATTTTCATTATTAGGAGTAAGTATTTTTATCGTGACAGTAGCAGAATTGCCAAGGACTGCAGCCCTGTTTTGGTGGGAGTTTTGTGAGTGTGTTTCCTTGTATGTTTACTGATATACTTCCCAGATGCCCAAAACAAAACTCAGGGCTCTTACCAAGTCAACATTACCACAATTAAGGTTGAGAGATGTTTTTCATTAATGCATTTTACTTCACAGTTAAAATGGGTTACAGGCACATGCAAGTAAATCAATTTCAGCATTTTGCTTTGGGTTGAGATATGTTTTAGGAGCAGTTCTTTTGATAGTGCATGTTTACTGCCTTTTGTTCACATCTCAGAGCAGTGTCAGAGCACATGAACTAGATTTTAGAAGATATGCCCCTGGAATGCACCCAGGTTGCTCTAAGCATTCTCAGACTTTCAGTCCATAAGAACAAACAGTCTCCAATCTGAAGTGTCTGAGCCGTGTGTAGTTTCCCATTTGGTTTCAGAAGTGTTTCCCTTCCTAGATCTACTCCTCGTGCAATGTACTGCTTGATAGTGGAGCCATTGACTTATTGGGCTTTGTGGCTCAGTTGTTGCACAATATCCACAATACATTGATTTTGGTTGTGAAATCCTGCACCTGCTGGGAACAGTTACACAGCTCTATCCTTCCACTCTTTACCCATTTGTTGTACTCAAAATATCGTATTTCAGCATCCTTTCTGTAACTTCATACCACTTCCTCTGACCTCCATGTTGTTTGTACTTTATTCAGAGATTGTGAGACTATTCAGCCTGCTTTTCTCCACCCTCTGTAACAATTTTTCAGTGTTACTAGCATTTAGGAAATTTTAAACTTAAGTTTATTTAATATTTAAAGTAAATAATTCTAATTATTTTGAAATAATCACATTTAGAAATGTGAAAAATATATTGTCATGTACAACATTATGTATTTTCTTTGTAGCTTAGAAAAAAGATTTTCTTTGGAAAAAATATTTTTTTCCTTAGTTGTTTGTATTTATTATTTGTGAAATAAACAGAGAGTTCTAGGTTTTGTCCAATTTGCTTCAATTTGTGCCTTTTTATGTGCAAATAAATAGATATCTAAAAATTTCTGTGCATATATTTAGTTGAACTTCCATACTTGAGGAACTCATTAAACTTGTCCTACCTTCAGAATCTGCTGTTTCTCTGAAACAGTAGAAATTTGAAGTAAAAAATAAAGTCAGCATATCTGAAATAAGAAGATGCTGGTGAGATAATTTTTGCAGTAGATTTTTAGTTATTTAGATTTCAATGCTTAGCTTCCTTTTTCTTACAATCATAGGCTTTTTTGTTTCATTTGAAATTCTTGTGTTGGATAATTCATGTGATTAGTAACAGCTAAGACCTCTTGCCCTAAATTTCATTCAGTCAAGAGTGAAATAACAAGATCGAGGAAAAACCACCACGCCAAGCCTATAGCTGATTTCCACATTTTAGTTTTGTGTTGGCTGTTTAGACTCAAGAATAGTCTGCCTGTATATGATGTGTTGTTTTTATCAGATGTTTTTGAGAACCTCCTAGAACACACATACTTCTTCTTGGCTTAGACTGTGCAGTAGTTCCCTTTCGAAAGCTCTTTACAGCCGGTATTTTCCTAAGGATTTCATGCTGATCACTGTTGAACAGACAAGAAAAAGAAAGCCTGAAATTTATCAAAATGAAAGGAGAGCCGTTAGGGAAGTGACAAGTGCATGGAAAATGAAGAGATATACAGCACCTGAAGTTTATAACACTATTTAATGGAGCTTTATGAGGCTACTTTATCTTCTCGATAGTGATTTAACTGAAATGCAGTAGTTTTCTATAAGAGGAAAATTAATTCAGACTGTATAATGAGTTCAAGTAAGTTATCTTCAGCTAACACAAAGCTGTGTACTTGTATTGCCTGGAACACCTTAATGATTTCCTTTTGAAGATCAGAGCTGAAGGTTCACTAAAGCAATAAGTCAGCTGCTAACATTATTTGTTTTCAGTGTACCCCAGTGGTTATAAGCATTCCTTTGTTATTTAACTTGTTCTTTGGCTACTGCCTTCCAGAGAAAAGAGTTTTTGTTGGTCTCTTTGAAGTTTGAAAATTCAGTTAACATATTTTTAAGGTCTGCGTAGTAAGGTTGGTTGAAGTTTTAATTTAAATAAGCAGGCGTGAATAACAGGATATTAATCAAGAATGAGTTATTCACACTGAATTGCTAATTGGAAGCTTAACTTTAAAAGATGCTGACAGTTTTCTTCTTAGTAAGGTACTTAAGCGAGGTTATGGCTTTAAGCCTGTGAGTAATCCCTCTGAAATGATAGGGAGCTACTTCAGTTGTTTGGCTGAGGCTGTTGATCATTTTGTGGGGGAAGATTGCTTGCAGTTTATATTAACTCAGTTTATGTAACAGGGTGTCAGTCCGTTTATCTCTCTGAAAGCAAAAGTCTTGGAAATGCGTACCCGAGTAAGGATTGAGCTTCTGCCTGTCAAAAGTAATTGGTCTGGGAATCCTAAACCACTTAGATGTGTTTTAAACACTACCTATCTATTATGACCAAGTAGTCTGCTTGCCCACTTGCTGAATGCTAAGTGTGTGCATCCGTCATAAGCTATTCAGTGGTGAAATTGGAGAACCTGAAAATGATAGAGGAAGCATTGTTAATCATGGATTTCATCATACAGTAAAGGAGGCAAAAGTCTTCCATAAGTTTTCAGAGAGTATGTCACAGTGGCTTATTAAACTCAAATGGACATTTTAGGGAATTGGTGTAACGTTAGTGATCAGGAATATCTGAACAGATGATGGATCTGTAATATGTAGTAATTGGATAAAAATCTAAGAAGTCAGTCATAGAGCAGAATTTTTGGAATAACAGCAGTGAATAGGATGTCTTATCTCTGAATGTATCTTTTATTCTGCTTCCTTGCCTCCAAATTTCCTTCATTGCATTTGTAGTTGTATTGTGTTTTTCTTATCCAGCAGAACAGTACTATAGCAAATGAAGCTAACAAGATTTTGAAAATCTTCAATGTTATAACTGATCAGGCTATGAATTAAATATTTTTTCCCAAGAAGCTCTCAAAAATCATCCCAATTCAAGTTAAAGAAACTTAATTTTGCAGTAGGTGTACGACCCACTTAGCTGGCTGTACATTATTGAAATACGTGTGTATTGTCATGTCATCTCAAGGAATGAGGGGTAACTTTGTACAAACGGTTCTTAGGAACAGTGTAGAGCCAAAAAAAAAACATTTCTGGTAACGCGCACTGAGCTTCATTGGATTTATGTAATGCTGAATTTGGCTTGTTACTGAGACAGTGCTTGCCAGAAAACTTGTGGTTTGTACCTTGATTTGTCACATTGTCAGGATTAATCAAGAAACAGCCGGAAAAGAATTAAGGTTGATCTTGATCCGTCTGCGATGCTGCCTGGCTTCTACACATCCTCTGGAGTATGGAGTATAGTGTAGGACATTCTCTAGAATTTATGTATAATGTATTAAATTGTGAGAGGGAAAAGGTTTTATTCCTAGAGCTTTATTACTGACTGTGTAAGATACCTGTGTCAAAAGAACTCTTGTTCTAGAAAACCTCTGTGGTAGGTTAATTCCTATGTGTGAAGACCAATTAAAAGAAGAAAATTATCTAGTGTTTTTTAAAGAACCCAAAATGAACACTCTAAATGTGTATCATAATTTACTTTGATAATAATCCAAAGCATTGGCTCAGTTATGCATGCCTTTCCTTTTTTTTTTCCTGGGCAGCATGCAGTGGGATGTTTGGGTGGCTAACCATGGAATGATACTAATGACTTTCTTTTTTTTCTCTTCACATCCCATTGTTTTCCATATCATTTTATCCATATTCTCCCTTTTTTTCTCTCTTTTGTTTGCCTTATATGATTTTGACACCTTTCCATTCTACAGTGTGACCAAGATCAGTGCATTCAGAGCACTAAATTCGTTTTGCAGGCTGCTGCCACCCCCCTCCTACAGAGTGAGCCAAGCATAACTAGTGAAGAGCTCCCTTTACCAGGAAAGACTTCTATCAGTGGGCCTTGTGCAAGTCTGACTCTAGGGCAACCGACACCACCATCTTCTATGCCAAATCTCACATCAGATTCAGGTTTGACAGACATCATACCATTAAAAGAGGAGCACGAAGGCCATCAGTTTCTCACTCCTGAAGAAGCTCCATCACCCCCTGGGATGCTGCCAAGTGGAAGTCCTATTACACACAGCCATACAATGCACGTCTTGAGTCTAGCCAGCCAGGACTCGTTGCATGAAGACTCAGTGCGTGGTCTCGTAAAGCTTAGCTCAGTTTGAACAGCTTTTCTGAACTTCACACCATCTCCTGGTGTCTATACAAATCTGTGCTTAACAGGAATGACACTGCAGTACCACTGTAAGGCTTCGTAATACGCCTGTAATGGAAACTTTTATCACTTAATGGAGTCTACTAAAAGGACAAGTTATTTTTTTCAATGGAGCTATGACATTTTTTTGACCAGGTTGTTAATGGTTGTGCATTGATGCTGACTGCATTTTACTTTTAAATAAAACCAGAAAAGGTCAATAATCTCGTTTCCTGAAGCTTGGGTACAGCGAGTTGGAAGTCAGCCTGTACCAAACACCGTGTACAGTACGAAAGAGAGAGATTCTTGGATGTAAGTGTCATGCTCTGTGTTCTATGCTCTTGTAATACACACTTGTTACGGCTTACCACACCTGTGGCCAGAATGATGCACTTACATGTTATGCTACCAATATTTGAGATAGAAAATTACCATTCCATTTGTTAATACAAAACAAAAGACTGCAGATGTGGATTTGCATGCCACGCTACAGTATGTGTTACAGTGGTGTTGGTATTAAGAGAAAGTGCTGCTTTTTTATTTGTGACTTTCAAAGTGCTGTTTCGTTTAAAGACAGTACAACAAACAAATTAATGGACTATATTTTTTGAATTTATTAAATTTTATTTTAAATTAATCAGTGGTGCCTAGAAGATGATGAATTACTGATTTGATCATGTTGCATATCATTTAACCTTCTGTTTAAGTGTTTAAGTGAGGTATTGTGTTGTGCCATACCACAAGATTCTTCCACTCCCTAATGTGATACAATTACCTGTGGACCTCCAATAAAATTACATCCTCTGTTTCCTGGACGTGTACAGTTATCCTTGCACAGTTTTCATGGGGAAAGGGGGAAATCATGCCTTGTTGACATAGTTTGTAAAGATTTGGCTGAAATATCTGTACATGATAAAACTAGAGCTTGTGGAGAATAGCTGGTTACGGTTAGGATTGCTTCACCATTTTTTACCGATTTGAGATGCATGTTTGTTCCCATAGGAGGTCTTTATTTGGCACCAATAGAATTAACCTCTCCCTACACTGTAATTCAGTGTGGCTGAAGGGCGAAGGGCTTAAGGTTCAAGACAAAGACAGAGCTTAGTGAGGTAATCTTAAATGATAAATAGTCTGTAGGTCTTTCCCAGCCATTGTTCGTCATTTCTATTTCTCCTTTGATACTTTAAATGGCAATCTTGATTTCATGGAATTCTTCTGTGCTTTTTGTTTGCTCGTTTAAGTAAAGTGCAACTGAAAGGGGTAAAGAGAATTTTATAAGTATTTTTTGTGACAGCTGAAGAGAAACTTAGTTAAGATGAAAAACTGTAATAGCTTTAATACTGTATTTACCTGCTTTTCAGGGTGTGGAACCTGGATTATTCTTTTCCTAGGACAGATCATGTGAAGAGTGGGCTTTATCTGATGTTTCTATGGCATGAAAGTATTGGCCAGTTAAGAAATGTAATAGTTCTGTATTGTTGACCATGATCATTCACTGCCTCCAAGCTAAAAATCTTTTTTGTTTTAACTTTTGTTGTTGAAATTGAGAACAACCAGCCAGCAGAAAATCATTCACCCATGCTGTTGAAGATTCAGACAAGATACTGACATAAATCCCTACTCCTGTAAGATTTCATGAGCAATCTGTTTCTAAAATTGATGATGTTAGCTTGGACCTAATTAAGTGTGTAGAACATAGCAGTGCTTTCTGTCTGTAAGTGCTATAATGGGTCCACCAAAGAACCTCTGGCAGACAAATCTGTCCCAGTTACTTGAGCCACTGAAGAAGCACTGGCAGACAAGTCCATCCCAGCTATTGTAACCACCCTCCCAGCATTTTCCAGAAGCCGGGACAGTCTGAAGTTCTTTCCACCAGCCAGAATGTAGTGACTGACATGTTCCAGTTGGCTGGTCTCCCAGCAAGCTGTGAGTTTCAGCACTTCTGTGTCTGCTCTTGAAGAAGTGATGCTCATCTTCTTGATTTCACCTTTCCCCGACACAGCTTCTTGGGTATGAAGCCATGAACATCCACATTTGAGCAGGCAGTGAAGTGAGGACTGGAGCTACTGGTCTCATAGAGCTGGGTCAAGAATCCCAGCTTTGAGTCTGTAGACCAGTACTTGATGAATCATTCTCTTCTCTCACAGGTGTCTGTGGGTAGTTAACTCTGCATGCATTACTCACTACTTAGAAGGGCAAGTCAAATATTTTTAATGTGGTATCAAAACTTTCCATTTGTACAAGTCATGAGGGGGATGATTATTTTAAGGAAATTGTTCTTTTTAAGTTTCCCCGAAATAGCAGATCGATTTTGTGTTTCCAAGAATACTAACTTCGTGACAACATTTGTATGTCACTGCCACTAGGGAATAGTGAAGAAGGCTTTGTGCACAATAAAATTAGTGTCAGTTTGAACATGAAAGGGGAGGAAGGGGGACAGAATTAGATTCTTTATGCTGTTTGCCTTGTGCTCATGCTTTCCACCATCATTTTTTGAACCTTCTGATTTGTTTATATGTGAAGTGTAAGAATTATGAAACATTGGTGGGAACAGCTGCTTCAAACATGTACTTGTTCAGATGACTTGATTTAGTTTTTAAGATGACACTCCTTTTTTCTAAACGTGCTGCTTATGTTTTTAAATTTGGCTTTTGAGAATACACTGAATACTTCGAATTCATTTATGCATTTGTATAACCCCTATTTTAAGTCTCTTTTCCTCCCCATCTGTTTTAAATGGTGACATCTTGAAGCTCCCAGACATGCCTGCTTTGCGAGGACATCTGCTGGAAGGCTTTGGAACTAAGTCCTAACCCATCTGGGTCGGTAATTGCAGCCTTTGACGGACAGCAGTCAGTGATTCAGCAGCAGGTTGATCAAAAAGGTACCACTAACAGGGGTTTTGGTCCCTTCCCCTCACCTCCATCACAGCTGTCTTCAGTCCTGGGCACTCCCTCCGTTGGAACTTGTGTATATATCTGAAATAAGTCAGCAGAGTAACTATTCATCACCTTCTCTACAGATTTGATTGTTGCTATTTTATTTTGAAGTATGATTACAGAGCATGCACACTAAGGATCCAAAATTATAATCCTTGTGAGTACTGCACGGGGTTTTTTTCAGTTTTTTTTCTGTGACAGTATACTACTGTTAAATAGCTCTTTCCATGTTTGATTTATAAATCTAGAGTAAAAATTGATATTTTCAGAAGAGTAAATATTTTTTCTTAAAAGCCTAAAATCTTTGAATGTGTAAAAACTGGTTAGTTTATCTGATTTTAAATACTTATTCTGCTTTGGTTTTTTAAATAGTATTTTCCCCGTCTAGTTGTCTGTATAATCTTCTTTGTAGGATGAAATACAGTGCTTCATAAAATTTTTTAAAGGCTGTTTATTTTTGCAATTTCTCAAAGACATTTCTACCTTGAAAGGGAGTTTTATATTCATAGCAGTTAAACAGTAATGTAACAAATGTCCAAGGTTTACTGTATTTTTGTATTATAGTATGTCCTTTGGCAACTTTTTGTTCATTCCTGTGAACTCACGATACAGGTAGATGTATTTCTGCATTCCTTAAAAATAATCTTACAGATGGAAGATGAGCTGTTTTGCAGTTGATGCTAGTGAATGCTCTTAGAAGAAGCAAACTGATCTCATAAACCCAGAGTCTTAAGACATGGGTAAGACAAATTTATAAGACATGTCTTACAAATGTGATGACCAACTTGTGGTAATGCAGATTTTTTTTCCAGTCTATTCAGTGATTGTAACAGTTCCTAGTAACTAAATGGTTCCCTAATGTTCAAAATCCTAAACAAATGGGCTTCACTGGAGAACTAACAAAATTGAGCTTCTATTTGTCTTTTAGTTCCCAAATTCAATATAGCTTGAAGAACAACTCAGCAATGTTGTAGAGAGATCCAGTCCTTACCTTATTTATATTCTGGTTTAAATTACAAGTGGAAACTGTCATGTATTTGTTGACTTATTCCTTCTCTCCCTTCCCACCTCATCAGCAGTGGTCCTCTGAAGCTGAACATGGTGTGTTCAATCATGGGCCATTCTGAGTCTTGGTTTTAAAAGCCAGTTGCTGCCCAAATGATCTTGTCTTAAGGAGTGACATGAAATGAAGCAGTACACTTCAACACAGTTTCAAATACTCCTAGGCCCAAAATACGAATGAAATGTGTTTTAGACAGTTGAATGTGGATTTAGCTCACTTAAATTAGAGCTGTCCTAGTTTTCAGGATTTGTCTGGGTCAGGGCTTCCAGATTTTGATTGCCTGCCTGCAAAGATGTTGCAGTTTGACATCTGAGTGCACTGCCTGGGCTACCAAAAGGCTCATGAGATTAAGTGAGCTATTTAAACCTGTGGATATCTAGATTAATTATGAGTCATTGCAGCAAATCAGCTCCATCACCAGAAGGCAGCTGTCAACATTCAACTGTACAATTTGAAAGTTCACCACAAACAAGACAATTTGGGGAGGAGACGTTTTGGATGTTGTAAAGGGATTAAATAGGAGTTTGTTTCTAAGGTAGGTCAGAGAGGACAGGAATAAGAAGATGAAAGGGAGAAGCCTGAGTGAAAGCAGAACAGAGATTATCAAGTGACACGGAGGAAAAGAAGAATTACCTGTAAGCTGTGGAGGGAAAGGGAGGAGGTATAAACAAAAAAGCGCCTCATGGGAAAGAAAATGAGAGCAGCTGTCAATATTGATCAAATTATATTTTTTAAAAATCTAAAACAATTATTCATTGGTAATATTTTTTTTCTGAGAAATTTCCTAAAAGTCATTCTAGAAAAAAAAAAATAAGGTCAGACTTTTGAGAGAAAGTAGTTGTAGGAAGATGGTAATGAAAATGTGAGAAGTTAGTTTGCCTTCAAGCTCCTCTCCCTTAACATCTGTTTCTATTTCTGTTTTGAAAATACATCTGTAAATATAAAACAGGTAAAGTCTTGGCTCCTTAGATGTTGGCAGGAATATAAGGACTTTTTATCATTGATTATGATAAAAACGGCAATTGCTTTAGCAGCTTGAATTTCCATATTGTTAATCATTTGAGCATTCTGTATTTCCAGCAATGCCACTGCCTTGGAAAAATAAATATGTAGTATGGTTTAGTGTTTCTTGGTGATCCCTTCATTAAATTTGCTCACCCTTTAGAGAAGTGTTTTCCTTGCAGTAATCTCACCAATTTAACATGAAGCCTGGAATTCACAGTTTCTGTGACTAGTGTGCAAATACAAATTAAGATTAGAGGCTAGATAAAGTTTGTAATTTGAAAATGGGAAAGATCTGTCCCACAGAGATATATTTACTTTGCAATATATAATGGAGTTGTTCCACTGGCAACAAAACATTACGACAGTGTTACCTTGATGAATTTTATGCACTCCCCAACTTTAGCTACATTGCCACTTCTGAAAACCTGGAAAAACAGAACTGAGTTTAATCCAACTCCAGTTTAAATATACCCAAACATACGCAGGTATATATTGGTAACAGCTACTGGAACTTATCTGTGTGTATTTAGGTGTAGTTACAGAAAGAACATGAAGGGAACCACAGCTTGGCTGAATGATCTATGATGTGAGGAGAACTCTTGTAGCCTTTCTTTAGCTCCACTTAAAAGCACAATCAATTAAGAAAAGCAGGCTCAAAAGTGTCTTGCTTTGAGGTTGTGCTCTGTAGTTTGTCCCTGGCAGTCTACAGGGATCCAACTGCCCTGGGTACTGCCAGCTCAGAGGTGGGAATGAGCTGGACTACTTAAAGGTTGTGCTTGCTAGGGAATGAGCTTCACAGAGTGGGGAGTTCAGCTGGGGCGGTGGCACTGCGGTTACGGCAGCGTTCGTGTGAAGGCTGTGAGCGATTCCTGTCACGCGTGTGGTCACTAAGCATGAGGGGTTTGGTAGCAAAGGTGTTAAAGTCCTGGGACCTGCTTCCTGAGCCTTCTGTCAGGAGAGAAAATACTAGTGCACAACAAGTTCACACAGGAAAGTTCATTTCTCTATTCCATGTTCTTCACAGTAGCTAGTATGAGGTGGCATACTGGATTTGTGCTGGAAACAGTTGGTAATTCAAGGATGTCATGGTTATGCAGGCAAACCACAACTTCATTGCAATAAACAGAAAATTGGTTACAGGATATCTAATGTGTCTGCCCTGCTCCCTAGTTCGTGGTAGTGAAGCAGTCGATGGTGGTTATTGGTCAGAATGGGAAGGACACAGCTAGGGAAACTTTCTGGTCTTAGTGAAATGTTATGTTTCCTTCTATGTAGGTCACAGAAAATTAAAAGCATGTTCTGTAGTGCTGGCCAGCTAATTTTTTAGCATGCAGAAGATATGTAATATTTTTATGTACCTTAGTTCTCCTAAATTGGAAGGATAAAAAAAGTTCAAAAAAGTTTTCGTGGGTTCTGGAGACTACAATTGAAGAATCTTTTGGAACGCAAATGGTGTTTAATTTTTAAATAAACAGTAGGCGTTTAGTGCTTATTTAATTACATATATGAAATTGAAATATAAAAAAAATCATCTCAAAGTTCTTTGTTGTTTTTGTGTTCACAATGTGCTAAAATGGTTTGGAAGGGATGTTAAAGATCATCCAGTTCTAACCTCTCTGCCATGAGCAGGTACACACTTTTGCTGCAGGTATAGGTGAAGAAGAAAACAAATGCTTTGTTCCATAATTACATGTGTAGTAGCTCTTTCTAATATTCTTGTCTTACTCTTGAGTATTTTTTCTCTTTTACATGAAATATTTAAAGTTTTCTTCCGTCTGTGAATGAATGTTCTGTAACACATTGTACCTTGGTTTTTAAATTATTTAATAAATTTCTGATAGGATAAGTCAGGACTACTAAAAAACAATTTACACAAATCTACAGAAATCAGGGGGAAAAATCAAAATGCTATTTTTTATTACTTCTGTCACAAGACTTCACAATAGCAATAGATTCATGCCATCATGAGATGACTTGCTCTGGGTTCCACATGCTGGCCCGTACATATGGAAAAACAGACTGAAAAAAAAACCTAAAGAGTTTGCATTGGCAGCATAGAATATGTTACAGGAAAGGAATATATGGGTGAGGAGGGAGCAAGAAGACTTAATCATAATGTTCTGGATATAAATGCCTGGGACTGAGTTTGTTCTGGCCTTTGCTTGAGTATATATCCACATAAGTATTTTAATGCATTTTAGAAATTGTTTTGCTTTTTACCTCTGCTTAGCACTTAGACTTATTCCATGGAGCAGTCTTATGAAACAAACTGGGTTTCTTTTAAATAGAAAATAAACCAGAAGGTAAGTTCCAGCAGCATACCTAATGTAATCCAAATGCTCACAGGACCAGACTGGAGCTGGTGCAGGGTTTCTGCCCTCAAAACAAGTAGTGTGGACGTGAGGTGAACAGCACCAAATGTCTTGCTGCAGAAATCTGTGCATATTAAACTCACTGCTTGTGAAAGTAGATATAACCATAGAATGATTTTCCAACTGACTTGTATTGTTCCTGTGGTTCATATGCTGAAGTTGTGCTCTTTCTTAGCTGGGAAAAACAAACAAACAAACCACAAACCCCAAGAACCTAATATCTGTCAAAATCAGCTTTTATGAATTCATAGGGTTTTTTCTTTAAAATATGAAAAATCATTCTTATATGAACAGTGCACCAGAAAATGCTCCTGGAAATTTGTCAAATGCAAGACTAACACATAAATTTCAAGGATGAGCTTTCAATAGCAGCATATTCCTCTGTAAGCTGCCTATTCACTCTGACAACCTGTTGTCTAGAAACCTTATGGCATCTTTTCTGGTACATATCAGTTTGGTTAGTTGGTGAGCCTTAATATGAATTACTATAAGGAGACAGCTTCTGCTTTGTTTTAATTTATGCAGGTCTCTTTGAAGTGTTTAAAATATGTGTTATTTGAACTACTTTGTTGAGGCAATTTTCTTCCTCTGCTCTCTGCTCCATAGGCAGTTGCTCTGGCCTTACATCCTTGACATAGTAATTAGTGATCCTGATGCCTAAGGAATAGATTCATATTTTAAGACTGATGCTTGCATATTTTCTTCCTGCATGCTTCTGCCGCTGTAATGACAGTAGCATCCTGCTGAATTTTACTGACACACATGTCAAGGATAATTAAGGAGCACTGATTAGATTACATACCTAAAAAGTCTTTAAGAGGTGCATTTCTCCCACTGACTGTAAGGAAAGAATATTGAATTGCATTAGCGAAAACAGAAACATGGCGTAGCATGGTGGATTTTATCTAGTCTCATTTGAGCAGTTTCACATTCACACAAGCTTGTATTTTTCTGTGATCACACTACAGTTTGTGGGGAAGCAACGTGAGTGTGAAGAGGTAGCCCTCAAGTCTTTAATTCAGTGTTTTTCCACTGAGGTACACAGCTGTTAATAGCACCAGGTCAGTGACAGAGGTATTGCCTTTTCATTAAAGGAAAATGAGTGGGGAATGCTGCATGCAGCCTGGTATGTGATTCACAAGGACTGTGTGCAAATCAAGCACTCATACAAGCCTAAAGTTTTCAACTGGTTAATACCTTGCCTTAGTCTGGAGAGCAGCTCCTGACCCAGCATGCTGTCGATGTTGCTGTGCTTGAACCACCTGCACTGGAGCGGTTTGTTCATGCTGAAAATTCTGTACCAAAGCACACTGTAAGTAATCAGTCTCAAAACACATCAATTTCTTGATTTTTCCTGAAGCTACCTTTTGCTTATTTCTCAAAAAAAAATCTTTACAAATGGTTCCCCAGGGTTATAATTAGGCAGTTTTATATAACCAAAATGTTTGAGCACTAACATAAATTAAAGGACATGCAGGGTGACATGATTAGTTATTAATTTTACAATCTGTAAGTAATTTAGAAATATAACCACATGCATGTCTTCATGGGAAATCACACTTTTGGATATTTGTCTTGAGAGTGCTGGTAAGTTTAGATAAGAAGTGGAATTTCCAAAAGAAGAATATAGCTGAGAGGTCAAAATCTCTGTCCTAGTTCAGGTAGCTCCACATAATTAAAGGCTTTGTATTTATTTTTGTTTTATCATTTCAGGGGTTACATAAATGGTAAATACTGTGTTTGTGTAACAATGTTCTTGACATGCAGACCCTTGAAATTAGCCCCACTTTATGAGCAAGATAGATTAAAAGATGAGTGTACTATTCTTGAGTGTGGAAGGTCTGTTTGATTTTACTTTTTATTAAAAACAGCTTTCCACTACTCTGTTCTATTATATTCAATATCATGTAAAACATATCAAAAAATCAAACAAATATCCGTTTGATGTCTTGGTAAGGTGTTTAGCTGATTCCACAGAGCCTGGTGTTTTCCCAAGGCATTATTATCATGTAGATCTGAGGTGCTTTTTTTGTCCTCACAAATTTAGGCAGTGTTCTGCTTTATTTAGTGCTCAGTGTTAAACCTTTTTCTAATTTTCAATGAAATTGGCTACAGGTCTGCCCCAAACAAGGAGAAGAAAATCTTTTCAGGCCTTTTTTCTGCTACTTGAGTTTCATACTTACCTCTATAGTTTCTCCTGCACTTCCTTATTCTACGTTTGTAGATGTTCTTCTGTCCTGCTCTGTTTTTCTGATTTGATTCTAGAACAACATGTTCTACTACGAACTTCAATCTAATGAAACATTTAGCTGTGTTTCTTTTTTGATTTCTAGTTGCATCTCTTTCAAGGAGGCATCAGCTATACACAGTTTCAAATGTTCAGTTCTTAGATTGGAAGCTGGTGAGGTCTGCAGCGCCTTCCACTGAGCCTCAAGTGTCATGTCTTCTGTTTGAGACAGGACTTTATGTCTGGAGGGGGTTCCCCACTTGTGTAGGTCTTTTTTTCATTTCCTCAGTGGACATAGGAATTTACAGGTATAACAAAGATGCAGTTACATTTATGATCGAATTGAAACTTGTTCTGGTAATAAAAAAAAAACTGAAAAAAGTTTTCCTCATGGTTGTTTTAAAGAATAGGGAATAACAAGATTGTATTGGGGTTGTCAATGAAATATGTTTCAAAAACAAAAAGGCACAGGCAGTTAACATGGGGAAAGAGCTGCTCTGCATTCCAGGATTTTTAAAGGAGGTCTTTTTTCTGGCCCCACTAACCTTTGTTACTTACACTTAACTGTCATTTGTCATCACTAGTCATTTTTGTGTTTGCTTTTGCTCTAAATTGGGAACACACCAATTTTGACTCTGAGCTAGGTGATGGAAGAATATATTTCCTCACTCTTTCCATTTTAAGGCTCTTAGTTTCCTGCCCAAGGCTCCTATTTTCTATGATTCTCTTGCCACAGCAGCATGACCATCTCCCACAGCCTTGTAATGTTGATGTAGATGTAGGTATAGATGATATGGATACACACACACACACACATGCTCACTGTATTGCTCCAGGGGTTTGTTGTGCTCTGGCTGCCATGCTCTGCGCTGGTTTTTGCTGAACTTTCCAGGGATGCTACCAGTCCTCTGTGCTGCCTCAGGCTCCCTCAGGCAGTCCTTCCCTCAGCACACTGACAGAAGCCCATCTCCACCCCCATACAGCATCTTGCTGTCATCCTTCTCTGGTAGCTTGAAGGTTTTCAGGAGGATCCACACCCTCGAGCTCAGGCTGAGTGCTTGAGTCTGTTTTTCTTTAGAAGACCCTTCTAAACAGTCTGCTCAATGTTGCTCTATGCTTTGACTTTCTTTACACACAAGTCCACTGTAGCATGGACTTTTATCCACACACATATAGTGCTGAACCTGATTTTGTTTTCCTGTTCAAAGAATATAAGCCATAGAGTAGAGCTTCTTTCAGTATACTTCTGCAGCTCCCCTGTGTTTCTGAGTTCCATCTAAAGTAATTCTTTGAGCTCATTTGAAAGTCTGCTGAAAGCTTCAAGATAGCAGGTTACTTTGTGTAAGTGGCTTGGTGGGCAACTCAACCAGTAAATTATTTAGTACCTGTCTTGCCAGAAGGGCTGAAGCTAGGTTATGTGTTCTATAATTCAGAAAATACTTAACACTTGAGTGAACAGGCACATACAAAAAGAAACATGATTCACCCAGTATTAATCTGTTGCTTTCTGATGTAATTTTTTTCTTCTTTATCAGTGTTCCTCAGTGTTCCTCATTCTACATTGAATAAAGTAGGAGATGTAGGATTACACACCCAGATTTAGTAGGTAACAGGAACAGCAACAACCTGTTTAATTGTAGCATTTAAAACCTATTATAAAAATTTTTGTTGTTTGTTTTTTTCTTTTTCTTCTGGAATAACAGCTTGTTCCGGTGCAAGCATCACTGGGTTCATTGATGTGCTGTTTCAGTCCTCCAGAAAATTTACTGCTTCTTTTCCTGTGAAAAAACATATATGCAGAAGGGTTCTGTGCTGTAGACAAATGTGTTATCTGATCATCTTGATATGCGTCTCCTCCATTAATTTACTGAAGTCTAATCCATTGCTGATGTGTTCTTAAAAAGGAAAGTTTCCACGCAGTAATTGGGCCCACTTAAAATGATATGGGAAGATTGTCATGTATTTTTTAGTGAAACTGAAGAAAAACCACTGTGAAGTGTGACTTCACATATGCCACCTATGCAAAATTGTGGTCTCTGTGTCTTTATGTTGTGAAGACCTTGTTCTTGAGAGTTTCATTGTGAATTATTATATTTATCAGTCAAAGAAAAAGAATTGTCTTTTCAGGATCTGATGTAGATGAAATTAGCAAAATTGTGTGAATACGAGAGAGTTTTGTAATAACTCCCATGAGGGAAAAAGGCCTTCACTTGCCCAATTTTGTGTGCAGTCAAGATCACCTGAAAGTCCTTTCCTGTTTACCTGTAATGCTGCAAAATTGGCTAAGCAATTGATAGTTGTACCCATTGCATGTAACAGAAGTTGGAAGCTAGTACACATGGTATTATACAAAACTTCGTCATCCAGTGGTTAGATCACTGAGATTTAAATAAGATTCACAAGTAGAAAAAGAATCCCTTTTCATTTTCTCTCTTTATTGCATTATCTGCCAAGCTTTGAGTCACCATTGCCTCTGGTTAGTGTTTTAAAAGAACAATTAAGTAAAGAGGTTTACGTTGATGCAGGGTTCAATTTTTAAATTACAGAACCAGTGGTCCTCTGCAGTGATGACAGTTAGATGTGTGTGTGACCTAGCAAAGAGATTACATTTTGATATCCTCTCCTGTTAGCTGCTTTAATGTTGCCTTCAGTAAATTCTGGGATTTGGAGTTTTTATTTGTCTCTTATAATTTCCAAGAAAGAAGGAATCTTTAGTGTCTTTCAAGAAATTAGCTGGGGAGTTTTTTTCTGCTTGAAGCCTCCCAGTCCTAAAATTGGTGTCATTTGTTCTAATTTAACCCATGTTCTAGTCTCTGGGAATGGAAAGTTTAGCTCTACAAGGAAGTGAAATATGGTTTTTAGGGGTAGTTTTTTGTTCCCTACTCCCATTTTCACTGTGAGGAAATGAAATTAGAGGTGTGTGGCCCAATCAAGTCATTAAACAGATGTTAGTACTGTAGTAAGTTATATCTCTCAGAAAACCAAATATATGGGTTTAGTGTTAAACCCCAGGAATTAAATCAATTTTAAATTATTAAATTCAGGAAATAGTTATTGAGGAGAAGAAGTACTGCTGGAAGGAGCTCTGAAAGCTTCTAGTCCATTCTTGTGTCCCAAGACATTGGAATACCAGTCTCAGTCACCCCAAACTGTTTGTGCTTACATCGTGTTTAATGAGGGACACTCTCCAGGCTCTCACCTTCTGTTGCTTCAGCAGCCTGATCCATTAGACACGTTTTCTTAGGGTCTAAATTAAACCTTAAATTATATTTTCTGAGAGGCTAGGTTAAATCTCCCCCAAGGTGACTTGTTCCCATTATCCCTTGTCGTGGCTGTTGGGGGGGTGTTGGGCAGGCAGCACATTTCTTGGCACTGGCGTCTGAGTTCCCCTTGGGCAAAGGTGCCACTGATTTGCTCTGGCGAGGCTCCAGCTCTCTAACCATGTTAATTCCCCTTCTCCCACCTCTCACAGGACCAGCAGCAACCCCATGGAAAGCCAAATCTGAGACTCTGAGCCCCAAATCTTTACCGAGGAACTGCCACCCAGCCAGCTCTACTTGCTTGAGCCATGTTCTGCACTGTTTCCATGGGACACTTGGGGCTGTTCTGTAAGAACAAGTAACTGTAGCTGTTTAGGGAGGCTTTATTAATTCTGCTTGTAAAAATCCTCAATGGACATATTAAAGAAGATTCAGGACATCTTACTGGATTTGGTTTTATTTTGATATTTTTTCCTAAAATACGATAGAAGTGAAGAAAATCTGAACAAGTACTTAGATCCTATTATCTTACCTGAAAGCATGAGGAAAATAATGGAGATTTTAAATAACTTCGTTTCAGTGGATTCATTGTGACAGTCTGTTCATGCCATTTCATCCAAAATTCCTCATACAACCGGTATAATTCTTTTGAAAGAAAACTTGTCTTCATAATACAGTTCTGATAAAATTTTGGTACAACACAGATCATTCAGAAATGGAGGTCTGTTGGGAGATGGAGGGGGAAGGAGAAGGAGAGAAGGAAAGGAATGGAGTAAAGAAGAAGCATGTATTTCTACAGGCATGAAGAATTACCTGGTTTAAGTGTAAGTAAGAAGGTTATTTTTACGTAGTTCTGCATTTTAGGATGTGTTGTGCTGAAATCATTTGGATATATAGAGTCTGTGCTTTGCTTTTACATGCCAGTTCTGCTTGCTCAGCACAGAGTAAACAAATTTTATGCTCCAGCAGCTGCTTCCTGATTGCTCTGTGGAAATGACCTTAAAAGCAGCACATCCCCTGCTCTCATCCCAGAGAAAATAGCATAAATAGCAAATACCTAACCAAATGGAACATAATGTGTCATTTCAAGCCACCTACCATTTGCAAGGCATTTGTGGATTTGCAGTGTTCATACAGTCCCTCAGGCTCCCTTCTCAGTCATGGGGAGCACCAGTGCTCCCCAGTAATGCTGCAGTAAGCGCTGAGTCCACTTGTTCTGGTGTGAAATATCCTGGGGCTCAGCTGGCCCGGCAGAAGTCTGAGCATGCAGACTGCTCTGTTCAGGGGCCCTTAGCTCCCTTCTCTCACATGGCTGAAATGCAGCCTGTTTCTATGAGAGATTTATTGCTGTATGTATTTATTTCTTTATTTATTTATCAATCAGAGAACTTTGAATTAGGCAGTGTTGCTGATGTTCTCTGATTGATGAGAGGCTGTGTAGGGCCTGAAGGGTGCTGCTGTTCACTGGCAGGTAGCATGTGCCTTGTGCTGTGCTTCATGGAGTGTCACTCTGAGGGTGTTCAGAGGGTTTGAAAGGGAGCTCTAAGGAGCAGATGAGAGATGTGTAGGCAAGAAACTTTGGGTAGATGTACCTCTTGCCCTAAACTGGCAACTACAGTTACAACAGTTCAGTCTTTTCCAAAGCAATTTCAATTATTTACAAATGGCTTGATGAAATAGTTATAGAGGAAGAGAGAAGTATGAAAGACAAGTAGAACCTAGAATGCGTGTCGGGTTCTTGTTCAGCTCAGCCATTGGCAGAAAACTTCTGAAAAACCCAGCATCTCAGTGTGCAGAGGTGAGGAATAGTCCTCAGAAATCCTGTAAAAACATCACTGAAGTAACAGAAGTAACAGAGCTCTGAACCAGTCACTCTGCTGAAGCTGTCGCTTACACAGGGAATTGGAAACAAAAAGTAGGGAACACAAAATTATGATAGTCATTGCTATGAAAATTTGATGCTTCACAAACACTCAAACCTCATGATCTTTCCAAGTTGTTTTTTGTTGAGGTGAAAGCCTTCTTTTGAATACAAGGCAGGAGCACTGAGGGTTGTGTTTGGTTTGTTTGTTTTTTTTTAAGATTGGGAACCATTTAAGGCACATCTGCACAGTAATCACAGGCTAATTAATCTTGGTGTTCAGTCAGCAGAGCCAGTCATCTGGAGCAAGTGTGCCGTGCAGAGCTACACTTCGTGACTGAGTCGTAGGACTCAGGAAGTTGGATGGCTGACTCGGTTTGTGTGATCTCCAGCAAGTTGTTTATTGTCATCATGTTTACTGTACCAAATGTTCTCCAAACTGGTTGAGTTCATTTTGGGAACTAATGTTGTGTTACAATACAAAGATGCAGTTCCCAGGCAGAAAAGCAATTTCTCATAATCCTCTGTTTCCTCATATGTAAAATGTTGTTTCTTGCTCCCTTCCTCGCCCTCCAGAGAGGAATTGTATTTACTTAAATTTGCTTACTTCACTGAAAACATGTACCAGTGATTTTGAACTTGAGAATTCTGGAGTTCAAGTTTGTCATGTTCTGCAGTCCCCAGGTGCTCCAGGTTCTGAAGTAATATGTGCTGTAGTGTGATATGCTTTAAGGGTATGTTATAGCACATGATAGACTTGTCAGGGATCAAGTATTTTTCACACAGACCTTTACTATATAAATTTATTACTTGCATATGCACACATGTACCTATACCTAAACACATTATAATAGCTATATTTGGGTGTAGATAAACATGTTCTGATATTGATAATCATGGCAGGTTACAGTCAGCAAAGAGGAAAATTACTCCCCTTCCTGAGTTATCATCAGGCATTAAATTGCCTCCATTCAGGGATGATTTGTTCTGTAAGAAGAGAAAATGTGACAGTGTTGCACTTCAATTGAAGTTTATTATTATACACTTACTAAGAAATAAATCAAGTAAATGCCATATTGCCAATGAGTATATAATGGAAAGTGGCATATATTTCTTAAGTGGAATGTGTTTCCTATGGTATGCTGATGAGCAAAAGCTTGTGGTAACTTTGACCATGAGTTAGATGCTATACAGGGATCTAAGGATAGCTAAAACAATGGTTTCCAAAGTCTGTTTCTCAGACTACCTGCAATTTTTTAGCTTCATGTTAGTAGTCCATTTAAAAAGAAGCTGTTCTTGTTTGCTGCTGCTGTAGCTGCTGTACTAGACTTAACAGAAGCCGAAATTTATAATTTGTTTTTTAATTTGTTGCCTCAGTAAGAAAAAAATGGATGTTATTGCCATAAAGATGTTATCAGTTGCTAGCAGAAGGAAGAGCAGTCGTTTTTAGTCTAAGAACTGAGCTGGGAACCTCTGGCTCTGCCAGACTTTCCCAGGCAATGTTTCTGCAGTGTGTGCCAAGACACATGATTCTGTACTGTGCTGAAACCTTTTCCTGCTCCTCCAGAATCTGTGTGGACAGATTGCAGTCCAGGTTCAGAAGATCTTGCTGCAGCTTTGTTTGCTTCATTACAAATCTGTCTGTCAGATTTCTGAGAGTTGCACAGGAGTTCAGACATGCCGGGGTGTTGAAATGCCAAGTCGTGTCTTTCCTCCTCCAGGTTTCTCCCCAAGGCATCACAGAAGTGCTTTCCTGAGGCATACCTGAAACAGCTTTTATGGAGTCCTTATTCATGGATCCTACACATTGGTCATAGGTAGGATGGTACAGCTCTGGGACAGACTGCACAAAAATCACTCTCTGTGCTGCCCCAACCATGAACAGCTGTGAGCTCTCCTGATGCTCTGAGTAGCAGGTTGCTGTCCTACAAATTGCTGCAGCTCGAGCTTGTCTGATAATATTTGCAGGAATCCAGTGCAGCAGAAAAGAGCTGGCAGAGGGCAATATCCACACTTCCTCATCCAAGAGGAATGCGATGCAGATGCAGCACAGTCATGGTGCCGCTGGAGATTTACTCTCCAGTGTGGAGACCTTGCAGTGACATCAGCCTTCTAGTGCTGCCAGGGTAGTTCAAAACAGTGACCATGCAAGCCAGAATCTAGGCCAGTCCCTTTTTAAGCACATGGAGTTGGAAGAGAGGAGGAGATATTCTGACTTCTTGTATTTGGGCTGTGTCCTGAGTGAGGCTGTCTCGTTGGCAGAGATCAAGTGTATCTGCCAATATCTGGCAGGCGTGTATACTGAGGGACTTGAGAAGCAGGGATGAAATGATGGTGTCCCAATGCTAGGGCTGTCCTTACTGGATGCAAAATAGGAAAGGGAAGACAAATGTCCTTCCAACTTCTTTCCCTTGCAGTCTAGCACTATCCCCCATGTGGACAGCAAGTTTTCAAGTATCCCATTAATTATGACCCCTTCCTTACCTTTGTGGTTATCCAGAGCTGTGAACATGTGCCTGTGCTGTAGCTACCCTTGTTATTAATTACCCTTCTCAATCCTTATTATTATTATTTCCTTCTCTTGTCCTTTCAACCCATATTTCAAGACGATTCAGATATAGCCATATTGGCTAAAATTACACACCTTTGAAGGGTAGATATATGTTATTTTCAGCCTGTCATTAAATCATACTGCAACTTGAATGGCTATTTTCCAGGTTGTAGCTCAGGTGGTTGGATAGTTTGTTTGTTTGTATGTTTGTTTCTGTGGTTTGTTTGTTGTTGGGATGGGGGGAGGGGTTGGTTGGTTGGGGTTTTTTGATTGTTTGGGTTATTTTGATAAGCCAATAAATTGCAAGGAGAGGAGGGGGTTTGATTTCAGCCAGCCAAAGGTAGTGATACATGCCTGCAATAGACACAGGGGAATGAGGACCAGCTGTATCTTCTTGGCTTGCAACTGCTCCCCCAGTGCCCAAATGAACAAAGAAAAGATACCAACAGCTCAGTGAGTTTTATTTCATTCTGAAGCATTTTCTCTATACAAATTATCTTACTGAAATGAATAACTTCTTTCTTATTGAAAAGTCTGGAAAACTGTGAAGCACCACTATAAGTTAAGTTCATCTCAGCAAACTTTAGGAAAAGAATAGTTTTGATTGCTCTTTTTCACTAGCACTAGTGTAAAAGTAAAAGCTGTTCTGTAGAAAACTTTTGACTAATATCACAGTTCTGTTCCCTAAAAGTCCACTAGTAGATCAAATCTGTTCAACATGAAATTAATTTTAGTATTTATTTCTTTTTATTTCATTTCCTGGGAGCAGAAGGGGTAGCATCTGTAGTGTCCTAATAAATCATTTAGATTAATTCAATCAGGACTGGTTTCATATGAAAAGGTTCCTGGAGCTGGTTGGTTTCTTTATTTCCTTATTATTCAGGATTCTTTTAATCATTTAGAGATGCCTTTGTACAATTAATAAAACAGAAAGCAAGTTTCAGAAGTAGAACTATGTGTTACTTAAAGTTGTAAATTTAAACTTTGCCTCTTCTTTAGGCTTAACTACACATAGAACACAGAACCAGAGCAGTTGACAGGTCACTGATCTGTTTAGTCCAGTCATGTTTGATTGCAATGGGCAGAAGGAAGAAGTGCTGTGTCCTGTCATGAGCAGTGAGGAAATAATCTCTCGGAGTAAGGGCAGGCCCAAGATATGAAACCTGATGATTTTTAGCCATTTCAGAACATCCAGGATGGTGGTGTTGTTTTTTTTTTTAAAGACAAATATAAAAAGGTGGCTTTGTGTTTCCCTAGAAATTTCCAGTGCTTTTTATTCCCACCAACATCTTGAAATTTGCGATAGCTGTGGTAAAGGGTTTCCCGGCATAGTCAATACACGTTTCCTTCCCAAAAATAATTTTTCAAACACTTTGTTTTCTTACTTTTGACCCCCATATTAAGTATTCTGTTGTTGTTTGGTTTGTTTTCTCCTTTGCCTTCTGAGGCAAAGCAAACAGGTGTGTTGCTTGTCTGTGGTACAAGGTCATCGGTGCATTTAGGTTTGCTGTGATTTGCTTGCACATAGAGACAGATGCAGGGCCAGTTCTGGAGAGCAGCACTCCTTGCAGATCATTCCTCTGCAGAGCAAAGCTCAGCACTCCCTGAGCTGTCTCCAGAAACTGCTTTCTGCAGGACTTGCCTCCAGGTGAATCACTGGAGCTGAACTGGGGTACCTCCTTTTGTGCAGCTGCCTGGCAGTACTGTGGAGCTTTAACCATCCAGGTGTGTATTTAAAAGTAGCAATGTACAAAGCTCTCTTCAAGAGAGGCTGAGAGAATCAACATTAATGTCTCCATAGAGTATCTTGCAGCTAAATATGGACAGAGGGCTTTCTGCATGTCCCTTTCCCAGTGCCTGCATGGGAAAGCTGCGGTGTTAATTAGGGTCTACAAACAGTGCAAATGTCATTTTGACTTCTAGCCCTCTGATATTTGTACAGTGGTGGCAACAGCTGGTATCTGTCACCCAAGCCTTGTGCTCAGCCTCTGATGTGTTATTTGCTCTTAGAGGACACTTCTATAGATCCACAGGGGTTCCAGTAATGTAGTTGAATTCCAGAGAGCTTTAGTTACGCCCGTGCTTTTCCTCTCCCCTGGTGCCTGCTTGTAGTGAAAGAAGACCTTGTGATCAGGACGGCAGGAAAGGCTGACCACCAGTGTTGGGAGGCTCTGGGAGGAATACTCAGGCTTTCCTCCCAGGGCACCAAGAGACTGGGGCAAGAAGGGTTTGGCTGCCTTGTGGTTGCTTGTGTTGTTGATCTCTCAAAGCAATTTTTAAGAAACAGATCGGCTGAATCGGTGTTTTCATGGCCTTTGTCCATGACACTTGCCAGCTTTTTTGCATTGCATTTTTTTTAAAAGGGGTGCATTCTGCTGCCTGCTGCACAGATACCCAGCTGGACTAATTCTGTCACTATCCAGTGAACCAAATAATTTTGTTTGAACAAGTAATTTTCTTGGTGAGTAGAAGCAGAATAAGTTTGCGCTCCCAATGTATTCAAAGCAGAGGCCAGTGGTTTAGGTTGTATGCAGCACTAACCATGCAATACAACCATTTTGTCCCAAGTCAGGGAATTTGAGGTTCAATCAAGTGTCTGTGTAGAAGGTGTTCCCTCAGAAAAGCACCCAAAACCATGTGCTTTGAAACAGCTTTACTTTTACTAGGACTGATTAGTGATCTTTTTCCTATCATTTTGCCATGCTCAGTAAGGTTGAGGAGTTGTTCCAAACTCCCTCTAGGTTCTTATAAAAGACAATTAAAAAGCCATGCTTATTTATCCAATAGTGAAAGTCTTCCACCTTCTCTAGGTGATAAACTGTAGATGCTGAAAAGGGTTGAGTTTTCTCTTCCGGGTGTATTTGCAAGAGAACTTCAGATTAACAAAGTAGGATCATCAGTATATCCCATTTGTATTTTATTTCTGAGCCTGGAGTTTCATTTCCTTTCTGCCAAATTTTGTGCTGTCATCTCCTGCTGCAGTTCCTGCCTTCCCAAATGTTAAACTCTATAAAGTAACTAGCACTTCAGAGCCAACCTGAGTCCTAACAGATTGCAAACCCACTGTGAAGCAGAATGTCCTTCTGCATGAGGCTGGACAACATTCATATTGCAGGTTCTTTCACATAATTATCCATGTACTTGGTATGAGGATATGAATTTATTGGGTAGTATACAGCATAATTTGTCATCAAAAATTAATGAGGTTTAATGCACATAAGCTATTACTGTGGATGCAGTATTGATTAAATTCCTTCAGTGCAGTATAGCCTCTGAGAAGAACTGCTTGCCTAAACCCTGCTTCTGAGGCAGACAGTGAGTTATCTCTTCATGTGACTTATTAGTCAAAGCAGGAGCTTTGGCTTTTCTTCGCCAAGGCGTGAGATCTGAAACATTACCTGGGACCAGGTCATTCCTTCTGCAAAAACAGGCCTGGGGGAAGCTGAGGGACAAAATCTCCACCAGCAGACTGCACCACAGTCCCTCACTGGGGCAGGAACTGATGTACCACAGGAACCTCCCCAAGGGGTGGCAAAACCTGCGACATTACAAGTGCTAGTACAGGATTCTACATTTCTGTGTAGGAGCTTTCTCCTATGGCAACTCCCTGAGCTGCAGCTGCCTTGGGGTATTTATCCATCAGTATGGGGCTGTTACTGTTGTCTGAGGTGCTGCTTCAGGACTGTTGCTGTCACATCTGAATTCTTTGCACATGTCCTGCAGTTGCCCAGGATATGTGCTGGCACCTGCTCTGCCTGTGGCCCCAAGCTGAGGTAATGGGCATGGTTGGGCTCTTCCACAACCTCCCTTCAGGTCCTGGAGATGGACTGCTTGTGCCTTTGGTTCTACACCCAGCTGGTAAAGACCAGCTCTGCTAAGGTAGTGGACACCTGCTACCTGCTTTGACAGCTTTTTTAGGAGTTCAGGCACTTAAATAAAACTGGTGCTTAAATTATTTTGAAGACTTGCTATGAAGCCTTTGAGTAAGGCTGTTTTGGAGCAGGGAGTTGAAGTGTGCCTTCCAAGACCAAATGACTTACTCCTTCTGACCTCTTCTGGAGAGGAAAAATGAAGTCAAGTCTGCTGTTCCTGGCACACTCCAACTGCATTTCCTCCCCAGGGATAGCCCCCAGCACAGTCCTTGCCTGGTGGATGGAAACCCATCATTGCACCTGCCTACAGATTGTGCCCTGCAAGTGTGGGGTCTGTGGGGTGCACCCATGCCCAGGTTTCCCCTTGTTGGGCACTTCAAAGCTGCATCCTTGCAAGAGCAATAGGAATTATAAAGCAGCCAACCAGCTGGTGCCCTGGCAAGTATTCAAGTTTTGCTTAGAGTAGCTATGTTGGCCAGAACTGCACAGCTCCCTCTTCTGCCTTCATCCTGGCTGAATAAATATAGAAAGACACCTCTCAGTTAAAGATCATTCCAACATCTTCCCTGGTGCTTTGAAATATTTTCCTATCTCTTTTATCTGTTAATATTGGCAAGTGCCTGTGTTGGCGGCTTTCCGGCTTTTGTCAGAAGCCATCGGGTTGCTCTGTTAAGCTTCAGCTCCTGAAGCCAAATGATAAATGACAATCTCTAGCCTTGGGGCTGTTTTTGATTTTTTTTTTTTTAATGACTGAGAAAGAAATGCTGCCATATCAGAATTTTAAAATCTAGAAATTAGGGAGAAAGAAAGAGAAGTGACTATTCATTGTTGTTAATAAAACTATGATGTTACACTGCTAGTCACATTATTTATGAGATGTGACGGTGAATAACCCTTACCAAAGGTCACAGAAATTTAAAATTTTGCTAGGAGGAAATTCTCCAGGCAAGAGCACACTGACACAAATCTTCATGCTATATTGGTTCAGCCATTTGGGCAGCACTACTTGCCTCTCATGCAGTAGGTTTGTTGATGTAATGGCTGGTATCTACACTGTCCCTTGCTGTTAGCAAGGACATGTGGGTACTTTCCAAGGCAGAGCAATTCCCTTTCTTCAAATGCCTCTCTGTGTCCAAGGCTAGGCCTCTTCATCCTACCTAGAGCCCTTTCTGTGCTCTATTTCCAAGAGGAATGTGGCAGCCAGCCATCATCTGAACAGAGGGGACCACACTGTCGGTAAGCAGAGGTAAGCGTGATTTCCTTTGTGAGGACAGAGACCAGCTCGTTGTACAACACGTTTGAGCAGCTGCAGGGATCTGCGCTGCTGGAGCTCAGGAAAATGGTTCTCGGAGGTTAAAGATTAGCAGCAGCACACGTGGAGTCAGAGGCTGACTCTGCCCCTTGCACTTTGCTCTGTCCCCTGCTGCGGGCTGGCTGTCCCAGGGAGAGCGCTGATGCCTCTGCTCTCCCAAACAGCGCCTGTTTGTTTCCTGGGGAGAGCCGTCCTGCCCAGGCAAACCCAGCTGCCTTGTCCTTTTCCAGGGAGGGAGCTAGAGACAGAGAGGTTAAATGACGGAGGCCAAACAATGAGGCAATACCAGCAGCCGAACTGGAGCTCACGAGTCCTTGGCTTCTGCTCCCGTGTTTTCGCTCCTGCTGGAGGAGACGGGAAGCCGAGAGGCGGGCGCCGGGGAGAGAGGCAGCCTGCGGAGGACAGAATAAATACTCGCTTGTGCAGAGCGAACACAACCTCGTCTGTCTGCTCCTGTGCGCTGAGAAGGAGCCCAGTGTGTGCTCCTGCCATAAACTGGAGAGCCAGATCCTCTCCTGCACTGCAGCTGCTTTGTGCTGCCCCGGAGGAGCGTGGCCCCAAGGCTGGCACGGCTGGGCAGGAGGGGACACCTCCGGCTGAAGGGGCTGAGCCATGAGAGCTTTCCCTGGGGCTGCCGGAGGGCTCCCACCTTGGGAGCGAGGACTTGTGTGCACCTGCAGATGGCTGGCAGGGTGCTCCTGCAGCCTCCATAATTTCGGGAATTTTGGGGAACCTACAAGACACCAAGATCCACTTGACATTCGAGTTCTGGGCACTGTCCTTGGCCACCACTTGTAGCATGACAAGCACAGAAAAATGGGTTACACTGTTGGCTCATTAGATGGAAATGGCTCTTCTGAAAGCATTGCATACTTTTGATCAATATTATTAATGTTATGAATCCAGATGGTTTGAATTAAGAATCTGGATGATTTCATGCCAGGTTTCAGTCCAGACTGGAACTTTCACAAATGAAATCTATCCTCTCCTTGAGGGAGTTACTCATGGAAAGAATAACAGACCTTACAAGACAGTGAATGGCAATATTAGAAATAATTTTCTTACAGTGTCATTTAATGTGCATATAAAATTTTAAAACTTAACTTCCTTACAATTTTAATGTAGGCCTTATGTAAATCTAGGAACTTGTCAGAGGATATTATGATGCCTGAATTAAGTAAAGCTAGATTTGTTGCATTCCTGGTCCTGCCAATATGAGGTGACTAAAAGGTCGCCTTCATTGACCTCCTGCCTTTTTATTCCAAGATACTTTTGACTGTTTCCTGGCTTTGTTTAGCAGAAGCATCCAGATCTGTGGCAGAGCTGACAGTCACTGAGAGAGTCATGCTATATTTATGCTTTACGCAATATTTGTGTCAAAAAGCCTCTGTCTAAACAGACTCAATGTCAGTAAGAGATGACCCTGGAACAAATGGTCTGAAGTCCCAGAAAGATGATCTTTCCCAAAAGTGACTAATGTGAGGCAAATGGAAAATATTGTTCTGAAACAAGTCTGGTCCAGCTGCATGCATGTGATTAAAAACATCAGTTGCTAGAGTTCTAGTCCAAATAAATTATAACATATTTTAATTAAACAAAACCAGGAAACTTACAATTATTAGGATGTGTTTAAATGTGTCAGCGTCTATTATCTCACATACTGATACTTTTGGTATCTATTTAAAGGGACTCCAATGTACAGACAATATATATTCTAACTTTTATCCCAAATTACTTTAGTTTCCTTGCATCCAAGATGGAAACTCTTGTCTCCCCTGGCGATCTATCTCAAGATCACATACAGCTGGTTTTCCTGTAAATCAGCTGTTTCTTTCCAGCTGGCCTTCTGTGCAACTGGGTAGGTTTTTTCAGACCTTGTATAGGTCTATCTGGAGTGTTTTCACTGTAATCCGTACTCTAAATAATAATAAGAAAAAAAATTATATGTGTAACAGTATAAAATCTGAGGAAATCTGAGAATTCAGAAGAGAAAAAGTCAAGATGAGAAAAATTATGTCATTCCAAACACAAAACGTAATCACCAGTATAGTTTACTCCAAAGAAATTCATGTAAGCATCAGCATGACTTTTGAGAGAGCTGAAAATGCTTCCTAGCACCATTCTTCTCAGGGCTTAGAATATTTAAGAATCTAATTCCAGTATCCTTAATAAATTAACAAGCAAACAAACAAACAAAAAATCTCAGTTCATCAGTTGAAAAGGAAATCTAACTCTTAAGGTAAATGCTCCATTTACATATCAATAATCAAAAATCATCTGCTTCTAATAATGAATTTCGGAATTACAGCCAAACTCTAGTGGACATAGCAAGTGGTGGCAAGAATTACTTCAGAGGAGATACTTCAAAATGCAGTATTAATAGTACATTTTCAGGATGTTGGCCTGCTTGAACTACTCTGACTTGTCGAAATTTGGGCAAGTGGCTTGACAGGGAATTCTGCATAGCATGCAAAAATGCCTTCTAGTTACAATGTAACCTGGCAAGATAAAAATTTGGATTTAAGAACTAGTTTTCAGGCAATTCAATCCCCAATGAGTAGCTTTGGACACAGGGCAGAAGGGTACAGGGACTAAAAGCTGTATGAGATGATGTATGTTAGTACCCATGGTGTGGGGTTTTTCCAGGCAGAAGCAGTAGAGGGACAGCAAAGAGGATTTTCCCTGGACTCAGCATGAAGTGGTTTCACAAGGCTCCTAATGAAACAAGAGGAGTTACTTCAGTGCAGCAGCCCTTGCTTCTGCCCAATTTCTTTGGGGAAAGGGTGAGCCAGTCCATTACACACAGTGCAAGGGAATGTCCTCTGCTCTGCCAGAGGATGGCAAATGAATATTGTCTCAGACTGAATCCATCTGTCACCACAGCATGTTTTGCTCTCTCTGTAGCAATGTGGTAATAACAGTTCCTGATCCCTCTGGCATGTCGCCCTAGGCAGACAAGGAGATTAACCTAAATTTAGCACGATATTGTTCAAAAAATAGCCCCATCTCTCAATTCTTTTTCCCTAACTAAGCAATACCATTCTGGAGAAGGTAGGAAAGGGAAATGCCTTTTTTGTAGGATAGAGACCTCTTAATTGCAGGATACCATCCATCTTCTCAGGATGCATCTGACAGAATTTCCTCCAGAGGCTTGTGAAAAAGAAATATTTTATCAAACGTCCTGAATTTCGCTGCTGTTTAGGTCTAATTATGTCATTTGCTAGTCAGGATGATTCTGAGATACTTAAATATGCAAAGATACTATGAAGTTCTTTGAAGTTCTTTTTGTAAATTATTTTGTAATTATGCATAAATCCAGTCTGAAGCAGATGCATACAGATAAAGCAGTGAAGGTTGATTAAAGGTATGTAGGTCATTAGAGTGAAATTCAAGATTTGTGTTGGTTTATGTTCTTACTGCCTCTACAGGATGAAACCTTGATATTTGCTACATGATATAACAGGAAAATAATGTGTCTTGCCCAAGGATATGTGTTAAATCTATTTCTTCTGTTGTGAATCTAATTATAATCTAAATTATATAAATTCTTATTGTGTATAATAATTGCTGCTTCTTCCAAAGTATTTGTGACAAGCATCATAGCATCTCTCAAGGCCTGGCTTTTCCAAAATTTCTGTGCTCTGAGTACAAGATTCTTCTGAAAATTTTCTTATTTGTTGCCTGCACATAACACAAAGCTATAAAGCCGAGCTTGTGTTTGTTTGGAGATTTTATACTATACTGTAAAAAGTAGTCAGATATTCCACACAGGCAACTTACACAGAGCCAGTTCTGGGTTTACTTGTGTTTACTGGGTCATTTTCTTCAGCAGCTCTGTCTGTAGGGGTAAGAGTACAAGGAACTTAGAGAAAAAATAGGGGAGAGCCAGCATTGTTTTGAGGATGAAGTTCAGCAGTAGCACGAGTACGAGGCAGCAGCCCTGTGCGTTTGCCTTGCTCCAGTACAGGCTGCTTCTCAGAGACAGGATCTTGTCATAGT
Organism: Brachypodius melanocephalos; assembly: GCA_013398615.1. Taxonomy (NCBI): domain Eukaryota; kingdom Metazoa; phylum Chordata; class Aves; order Passeriformes; family Pycnonotidae; genus Brachypodius; species Brachypodius melanocephalos. The sequence continues at coordinate 12,513,718 of VZSR01003807.1, read as the reverse complement.
GTTTGTCAAGCTCTTCCTGAATCTCTTATCACATGGTCCTTATTATTAATGTGGTTATTGCATCAGGACAGCCTGAATAGGCTGTGTTTGCTGATGGGTGGAGGACTGAGTTGGCAGAAGAGCGTGATTCACTTTGTGGAGAAATTTGGCCAGCGAGTCATTAAAACGCACATGTGCGCACACACTCACACTCACACATACACACATACACGCACGCACGCACACACACACACAGAGGAACAGAGCGCAGCCGTATCTGGGGAAGATGTGTAAATAATGGGCAGCAGAGGGGATTAAACACCTGCTCACCCATTAGGTTTAAAGACCTGGGAAAAGGAAGTTACCTGTAATCCAGAGCAAGAGCACGTGATGAAAGAGCAGCAGACTCATGGCTTAGGAATGGCTGAATGGATAATTCAGCCTTTTCAGGTTGCAGTGATGAATCACTGAGTGTTTTTCTGGGTGTGAGCCCTCAGGTGAGGAGATGCTGGCCCCAGTGGAAGCGACCTCGAGAACAAGCTCGCTGGCATGGATCAGGGGCTGTTCTAAAGCAGTGGGCCAACAACACAGAGCACACAGCTAGAGTTCAATTGTGAGGTTAGGATTAAATAATGACTTGTCAAAATTTAAGAGCACAGCTCTATTGCATGTCTGAGGCCAGACGTGTAATGTTAGCATCGAGCTGTTAGTATCTAGCTCAACAAATGATAATTATACATGCTGCCTTCAAAAGAAAAGTAATCTGAGCTGCAGTGAAATGAAATTATAAAGGTAGCAATGACTGGAAAAAAACGTGAGAGTTTTCTCCCTTCTTTGCCACTGCAAATTGCTGATGGAGAGACATTCAGATTTTGGTTTGGAGACTTGTGATCAAATATAATGTTGTTGTAGACCCATCAAAATCAATGAAAATGCCTTAAGCATGGATTCAGTCATATTTCTGTGGTCACAGAATGGTGGATCCATCTTAAAATATAGTACTTGAACAAAATGCCTAAGAAATCTTAACTCATTCCAGAGTTTTTAAAATGTGTATGAAGTTTTGACCAGGTAAGTTTGGGTAGCTGTGTGTACATACTCAATAGCTCTCTGTGATATTTCTGGGATATTCTGTAAAATAGTTTATCTTGTCATGCTGTAGGTACCTTCAAAAATAAGTTATCAAAAAAGCAAAGAAGTAGAGACAAGCCAGAACAGCAAGCAAGACTACCTGTCCCTCCATAAACAGTGCTCCTGTGCTCCAGGAGGACAGACAGACAGATAGACACCACTGTAATTGTAGTGAGGGCCAGCACCTTGCAGGCATCAACATTTCTGGAAATGAGGGTTTGGATGTCACGAGTTTGCATGACCTCATTGCTCACAGAAGTTTGTTGTCTGAGCAGAACTGTTGTGGCTGCGGCAAGCCAGCTCTCCCCCACGACGAGGTCTGGGTGAGGAGGGCAATGAGGGGGAACTGCATCATGTCTTGACAAATCACTGCTGCTACTCGTTGTTTTAGGAACTGTAAGAAGTCAGGACATATAAGATTTATTTCTCTTCCCCTCCCAGATTGCCATGTAGGAGAATACATGGACAGCAACAACCCAGTTCTGCAGCCTTCCCCAGATCTGGTGGATTTAAGGGGCAGTCGATTTAAATTTTATAAAAGGACAGCCCTGCCTGTTGGCAGACAACAACTGCCTGCTCATTGTACTGAGTCACGCTCTCTTCCACGAAAAGAGGTTAATCTGTCTGCCCAGCCACAGCTCTGACTTGTGGCTCAACACAAGGCTTGATCCAAAGCTCATCCACGGTCACTAAAGGGGTGTCTGACAGGTTTGGTGAGACTGAAACTCTGTGAAGATTCCCAGTACGGACATAAATCTGTGCAAAGGCTCTTTGGCTACAAAAAGATACACATCGGGCCTAGCTTTAAGAAGCAACATGAAGAGTGTAGACTTGAGCAGAGTGTGATGTTTGAGCAGCATCAATGCCAGTAGATTGCTGAATGGAGTTAATTCAAGAACTCCCTTGCTCACCAAGCTGTAAAGTCTCCATGAAAAAAACCAACCAAACCAACAAGCAAACACTTCAGCTTTATTTATGCTATTATGAAAAGCTGAAAAATGAGAGAGGGGAGAAAAAAAAGCTGTTTACAATTTCCTCAAATTTGAGACAATGTAAAAAGTTTTATTTTGACTTGGTTTGCTATTTAAGTGCTAAAAGAAATTTCCTGTAGTCAAAAACGCTCTCTGCTTTTATAAATCCAAATGTACACATTCCATCAGCTGAGGCAAAGCCAAAAGGGTTTGGAACGTGGCAGAAAGTTTTACTAATGAATGATTAAGATTTTTCTCACAAATAATACTGCTTTGTTTCAGTGTGGCATAGGACAAAAAAGCATCTGAGTTTTAAAAGCCTCCTCAAGAAATCATTACCATAAACTTAAAAACACCCATTGCACTTGAGAACAGGGATAATGGAAATTAGCATGCTGTGCTGATTTCTGTAATTACAGAAGGACTGTGCCCTTCTGTAATTCTCCCTTAGAGATGGCCCTGGATAAAAATCTTCTGCCTCCCACGACAGCACCTGCTCTAGCATTTAAAGTGTCAAGAAAGGAGCAGATCTGGTCTGGAGTCATCATATTTTGTGAGGAAAAATTATCTATGAGTCCAAAGGGATGGCTGGAAGGGTGGAGCTGATAGAGGGCACTTAGTGAGATAGCCACAACTTAGTGACTAAACCACCCTCTAATCTGTTAGCAGTCTGAATTTAAGTATGGTCACTTTTACAGTATTTTCCTCCCACTTACAAGTTCCACAGTCCCTGAGAATATGAAGTCTTATAGAAACTTTTTCTTTGGGAAAAATATTAATCCAATATTATCATAAAATATCGCATGATTAATACTGTGCATTAGGCTTTGTTTACTTCATAGACTTGCTTAATGGGGTCAAAACCAAGAACTTTTATTCGGAGATAGACTCCATCCTACATTTTAACTCATTAAAAACCAGACACCCCATTTCTCTTCTCCTGGTCCATCGCCCTCTGGCCCTAAAAGCCTTGCTCTGGCTATAGGATGGTACAGAAGAGTTTGTTGGAACAGCTCCTCCACCCGATGTAAAACCACTGATGTCACTGAAAGGACTTTGTGGAGTAAATTTTGTCTCCCTACACAGGGTCTATTCTTCTAGGCCATGCTTGTCCACAGGTCTCTTTTTCCTTCTTTTGTATTCATGCATGTGTTACCACTTGCAATTTGATTTTACTGTAGTAGAGAGCTTCCTACTTTAATACCATTGAACTTTTGCCTATTTGATTGGCAGAGGTACTGGAATCAGGAGAATTCTGCCAGCTCTTCCACATACTTCCCATGCAACCTTGTGTACCAGGCACTTGGGCTGGGTAGTATCATCCTTACTCATGGTGATGACCATGGAAAACACATGAGCAATCCCAGTGACTGCTCTGGCTGAGACATGTGAGCGAGCAATCACCAAGATGAGCAAAGGTTACAAAATCTTGTTCATAACTTCTCTGCACCTGGGTTAACTACTAAGAAACATTATTATTTCGTTTTCTTAATGAGCAGTGCAAGCTAAAATACCTTAGCAGCTTGAGAAGAAAGATACTGCAGAAGGGTAGTGGAATGACAGGATGAACCTATTAAGCTCCCCACCCTATGTTGTGGTACTTGGTAGCTTTGATAATGCTCTCTCTGGAATCCCAAACAGGAGACTTCGTCCCAGGTATGAAATATTCCGGGTCAAGGCTCAATTACTGTCTCTGAGCTGTGCTCCCACCTGGCCTCCTGCAGAACTTCTGTCTCAGATCAAGCATCATGATCATATTTAAATATTTAATCTTCTTTGAAATATGTTAGTAGAAAATTTAACTGAAATCCGTTCGGAAAATATCTGTTTCTGACATAAATAACCAGTTTTCCTGACAGGGGTTTGTTCATTTCCCGTTGACAGAAAAAAAATTCCATGCTGTCCCTGCCAGATGAGGAAAACAGGTCATGTTGAAAAAGAAGTGGGTAACATGCTGTTGGCACCCCCACCCCCAAACAAACCAATGATAAATGCTACTTAAAACAGGTTTAACATATCTAAGAGATTAGGATCAGTCTTTGTCTCTACCCTAGATAGCTTGCTTTTAAATGTGACCTCCTTTCTTTGCCTAGACAGATGCTCTTTGTCTGCTGGGACCACTCGCTGAAGCCATCCTGACAGCTACCTCGCTTCCCAGTCTCTCCCGAAGGGCCAAGGCTCTTCCAAGTGGTTTCCTCCTACTGAAAAGACTATAATTAGCTGCTTCCTGCATTTTCCTCTGTTTAAAATTGGCGTTACACAGCCTTTCTTCCTATCTCCTGAAGCCTCATTCCCCATCCTGTCCTGCTTTTGGACACATGTGAAAGGAAATGCTATGCTATAGGAGTGTAAGCACATTGCTTAATAGAGACAAAATACAAAATTTTATAGTAAAGAATCGACATTTTCTTCCTTTCCCATTGGGCTGTGGCTTATCTTTTACCCAAAATAGATGCTACCTCCTTGTTTCTGAACTAGGACTTCCTCCACATTTATGCTAAATATTGTTATGACTCTGTTTATCTCAGTAGCCCAAATATTAAGATTTCCTTTATTGCTGCAGTATATTTTCCCCTATATATAAGTAGCTGCATAATTAGCTTTCCTGTCCCTTTCTATCACTGGAGTAGCTTTTGAAAATGTAAATCCAGCAACAGTACATACAAATTCAAAAACTTCAGCTAAGAATGTATTTTGAAAGAATGTTATGAGGAAACTCTTAGTTTATAAGGGATTTGAAGCTGAGAAGTCTCCAAAATCTTACAAGCAGAGACATTTTTTTACAAAAAAGTCAGATATCACAGTTCATTTAACAGAATTTAGTGTCAATATTTTTAAACTTCTCCCAAAAAAATTCCCCAAACAAAAGAAAAACCAACCCCCTCCCCCAAACCTCAGAATCTTAGCATCTTCTAAAAATTGGCTCTGCAAGTTTATGGAACTTGTTTTAGTTAAAACAAATTATGTGTCAGCTTTTCAGATTTTTCCTACTCAATTATGCAGGTCTCAAAGCTCAGATCACCAAAGAAATTACTGAAAAGCTATTTTAAGTTATTTCATGTGCTAGTTTATCCAAGCCAAGCTTTGTAATAAAAATGTGGCAATTAACATTCCTTTGTAATTTAATACAAATTTATTCCTTCTTAATTTATTATAAATTTATTCCTTTTAAATTTATTTCAAAGGAGGATAACTTTACAAAATAATTTTCTAGCTTTTTGCATAGGCTTTGGCAAGTACACTTATCTACTGAACTATATGTGTTTGGAAAGAGATATACAGTACTTCAAACAGCAGTTCTGAAGTACTGTGGAAGCACAGCTGTTAGTATGTATTTCTTTTTGGCTTTCTAGCCTAGGACATTTTGTAGGACACATATTCACTTTGTCAATTAAATTTCTTGTGTCAGTCTGTCTTGAGACTAAGCCCTAAATCCTGTTGTTCATTTCCATACTTTGTTCCTGTCAGTTGTACCCATCAGTTCATAAATCTAAAATCTAAGTTGCTGAATGCAGAATCTCCACCCAGTCCAAAAGGCCTCTGCATGGCTTTACACACAATAACTTTCAAGATAATTACCCTCTCAAGACCTATAGAATAAGCACCCAGTTGAGTTTTGTGTTTCAAACTACTCAGATGACATACTAGACAAATCTCACTTATCCCTTCACCGCTAAACATAAAATCTGATTCCACCTCTTCAGCTAAGGTCTTTATTAGTTAGAATTATTTAGAGGAATTTCTGGTAGTCAGAATCCAGTAGGTCAAACAAGGAAACATCTAAGATGTGAGCAGTTTCACCCAAACTCTGGCAGAGCTCTAAGACTACTCAAGAAGTTTCTCCTACTCCTTGTCTAAACTCAAGCTTATTGCTGGGTTTTCCTGGTCAGGATCTCTGCTATGCTAGGTTGTGTACACTGTGTAAGCCAGCCCTAGGAAATCCAGTATGCCTGGGGATGTTCCTAGGCCAAAATGGAGCCAGAGAAAAACCTCATGGTTTACCAATGTCAGTGACTGCCTTTAGCCTCCCAACACACACAGTCACAGAAGACAGACAACCACTGGGATTTCTCCACTGGGATTTCTGTGATCCAAGGAGTACTGTAGACACTTGGTTCTGTTGTGTGGCCATTAGCACAGGTATCTTCTGCATAGACAGATGTTCAGAGCAACAACAGTGTGCCACTTCCAGAGATTTTGTGACCATGTGGTATCTGAGAGGAGAATAGCACCTGTTGCTCAGAGCATTTCTGTTGAGGTTCTGGGGAACCCCACGAGCTGTTCTGCCATGAGAATTACACAGTGAGACAAGTGGCTCTCCTCTTGCTTCACAAATAGGATGCTCATTTGGTTTAAACAGAAATACGCTGTGACATCTTTTATCAGTGGAGACAATTTTCTACTTGAGAGAAAGAATGGCCAAATAATGATACAAGAACAGAAAGCTGACACTGAAAAGGTATTACAGATTCAGCTTTTACTTAGAATGACCTTCAGCCCCTAGAACAGCCATGGCCTCTTCCCCACAAGCTTCTGCCACTGGTGGCAGTGAATGAGCCTTAGAGCAAAGTGCAGCAGCAGCAGTGGCAGCGTCATCCCTGCCAGGCTCTCTGCTGATTCAGGTTGTCACTGAGCCAACAGAGACTTTCATTGAACAGCAATTCATCTACCAGTGCTTTAAAACAAGACTGCACCCCCTTTCCTCATTTGACTGGCTCACTGAAAGCCCACAGCAAAATCTGCTGGTCTAACTTCTCCTATGGATGGTAACATTCCAATTATTTGGGCATTGTGAAACCTGGACTTTGCTAAGCAGGTAGGAGAAATAATAAGTGCTATTAGGTTACTCTGAACTGTCTGTTGGCATTCATTTCCCAGAACACAGCTGGCTGGAATAACAGCTATCAGGCTCAGTTATACTGGAAAGACACTTGAAGCAAAAACTACCAGTTAATGGGGATACCTGAAGGAGAGATGGTGTCAGAGGAATTCAGTAGAAAACAACCTGAAGTGCTCCTTCTCACATGCTCTGTAATTAAACATAAGAGGAGCCAAGATTTCCCTTCAGAAAAAAGCACTCCTAAGGGAGACTCAACATCTTATATAAAAACAAATGAGAGAAAATTACTCAGAATACAAAATCCAAGGCTGTAACACAGCCAGAGGCATTTGGCTGAGCACAGGGAGCCAGCAGCAATAGCTGCAGGGGACACCACTGTAGATTTGGCTGCAGAGATGTTTCCAGGCAGTCAGCCCATATGAATGGAATAATGGCATCTACGTGGCTGAGAGATATCCGTGCTGGATCAGATCAGGATATTTTGATGGCTGGGTTAAAGAAACAGTCCTTTTTGTTTAAAAGGAGCATGTCTGGCTATCTCATTGTGCATAGGATACACGTGAATAGGTTTGCCTGTGTTAAGGAACATGTCTTAGCTCCAGCTCCATACTCTTGGGCAGAAGTTCTACCTTGCCTGTCCCCATCCTTCCCCAAATCATGTGACTGAGAGGCTGGAGAGTTTAAGTCTTTAAGTCATCTGTCCTTGAGGAGAAGTCTGCAGTTGGAACAGCTTTTGTGCAAGGAAGCTGCTGAGCAGCTGCAGCCTGAGGGAAGAACCAGCCAACAAATGGTTGTTGCCAGCTGGGGTCAAAGGAGAAGCTCAGCAGGATTTAGTTGGGAATTGCTGGGGAAAACAGTGAAGAGGTCAGCAATGAGAGAAGTGGCCTGGAGGATGCATTCAAAAGTGAGTTTCTGTGAGCTGGGAAAAACTTCTTGGCAGGTTAGGAACCACCTGTAGGGACCAGGATGAGGCAAGGCCCAGATTTTTATCTGTGCAGCCGCTGCCTCATTGAGGGTGCTCTGCAGCGCCCGGGGCTCCCTCGTCTGCAGAGACACTGCGGGCCGGGAAAGGCGCTCGGAAGCTCTTCAATTGCACTGAATTTCTCTAAAAATACCGGGAAAAGGTAATCTCTGGACCTGATGGGGAATTAAAGCTTTCAATATGCCTTGCATGGCAAAGAAGGAGGTGGTTAGGAAACCTGACAGACAGGTCAAATATTTAGAAATGTGGGGAAATTGTTCGGTGTGGGTACAGTCCTTCATCAGAAGGCCATGACTGTAGATTGGATGGCCAGAGATTGCCACCAGTCCTACCTCACACAGATTCAGGGTGGACCCTGCATTGTTTATGGCGGAAAACAAAGCTTGGAAATAGAAGATTCACAAAAGAGAACTAAAAATACTATGTTTCATGACTCACTGCAGTGTTTAAGGGGTTTTATATTCGTTTGGATTTTTTAAAATGTCATATTACAGTCACATTTCCTCCTCCATTTGTTATCATAACTTTAAGGAATCTCTTTTCAATTTAACCTTAATTTAATTTTATGACATTGTGTGTGGCAGGATTTTTTTTTTTCTTCTAAACACCTTGGACTGATGTAGCAATGACAGGAAACACCAGCATCCTCCTGATAAAGAACACCTTTTGGGTAAACAGAGACAAACTGAATGATGTGATGTGCTGAGAAAAATGCACAGGTTGTGTTCAAGAAAATAAGAAAAGGTACTTCATCATATAGCAGGTCTTGTCCTCAGTGTCTCTTAGGTAAGCTCACTGCAGTAATTTTTAAATCTCAGCTGTTATTTTGATAGCATAGTGTTTTTTTTATTTGGTCAGTGACTCTTTTTGATGTCAAGAGCAGCTGTGTTCAGCCTTTTTTATTAAAAAAAAAAAAAAGACTAGAGCTTAGCATCTGAAAAAATTGGCTTTGTGTGACAAACCACAAACAGGACACATGACTGAGTGGTGCTGCGTTTGCTATGTTCCCCTTCAGTTTAAACAGTTTGAACAAGAATACTCTGTAAACTTAAAGGGGAACTCTCCATTTACAGAATGTGTTTAGAGCTCCTCATCAAAGCAAATTCCAAATTTTGCCCTCTATCAAAAAAAATAAGGACATTTGTACTCTGGAAAAGGGAGAAACAGAATTTGCTCCCCTCTGTCTTCTCACTTCTAACTTTAGGTGTAAGAGTTAGATTTCCAGGAAATATTTGTAGGGTTTTTGACATCTGCCTTTCCTGGGCAGCTAGAGCTATCCCTAGGGCTGTTTCTGATAATTTGAAGAAGTGTCAGCTAGTATGAACATTTCACATGCAGAAAGAAGTAAAGCGCTTAAATCCCTAAGGCATCATATTTAAACACTGGTAATAAATTAAATGCTTGAGTAGATTCATTGGTTTTGCAAGTAATACTGGATTTTTAAAATAGGTTTGGATACTTAATTCTATAAAATAACTTGGAACTGCTACTATTTAATACTCCTACTAATGAATGATCTTGTACCCTGCAACCAAAGAAAAATACTTTTCTTCAAAATCTGAGGCAGTATCACAAAAAAAGCCATAGATACTTGAAATTTTCTGACCTGCCCACAGTCACATAATTTGCTCAGCAGCAATGCAAGGTATGCAGCCTACAAAGCCTGTTTTGTAGCCCATCATCTAGCCATAAGCTTTCCTTTTTCTCCTCTTGTCCATCATTATCTCTAGCATGATCTTTATTGGCTACAATGCACAGAAACAAATCACAAAAAGTAGGGTCAAAGGGACCTTAAGATTCCAAGATCCTCCCTCAGGACAGAATAAACTTATAAAAAGACTACCTCTAGTTATAGTATAATGAAATTCATGAAAGCTTCTACTTTCTCCTTTTATTTTATCCCTTCTTGGTCTTCTGTGGGCTAGAAGACAGAGATGGAGATCTAACATAGGTTGACACAAGTGAGAAATACATACACTCTAGAAAGAGGCTCCATAGCTCTTTCTCTAGCTGCAGGACAGTCTAACCCTACTAGAGAAAACAGCTAGTGAAAATTAATATTGCTTTGCATTTGCTTTAAAGCATTTCTCATCACCTCGATCTGTGTTCATTAAAGATGGATTTATGAATGCAGGGAGAGCTGATCAGCAGCTTCTTCCTGTGAAATAATTTTACTGATATATTTTTCTAAAGGGATCAGTGGGCCAAAATAATATTTGAGGGGTAAAGGACACTAGGGCCTGGTTTAGTCTTTTGGTGATCTCATAATACAAATGCTAGAGGACTGAATTCCTTGTATATGGAAACACAATCAACTAGAGACCCTGAAATCCCCAAATTTTTATAAGAAAACAGAAAAAAAATACAAAGTAATAAACTGTTAGAAATGGAAAATCACAAACTATTTGAAAAGTCAGAACTGTATTACTCCAAAACATCTGTCTGTGTCATGGGGAAAAATTGTGAGTGAATGCTGTGCACGCTGGGGAGCAAACAGTAGCCCAGGGATACAATACATTTGAAATCTGTGCTGGTCAGGTGAAATGATAACTCTTGTTCTTATAAAGAAAGCACACAAATTAGTTTATTTACATTTAAAAACATATACTCATGACAGAGCATTTATCCACAGAGTCTGCAGCTTTGCGTGCTCACTTGTCACGATGCAGAGCAAAGCAAACCTTGCAAAGGTTTGATACTGACTGTCCTTTGAATTTAGATATAAATGCCCAGAGATTTGATCCTACTTTCATTAAGATACCTCAAAAAACTGCAGCCTGGTGCTACATAATGTGCCACTGCTCCTCTCCAAAGAAACTCATAGACAGTGCAGAAGGGCTCAGACCACATTTGTCCTGCAACCTTCTGTAGCTTTCTTCTGTGCGGACAAACAGCTGGACCTTCATCTAAACATGTCAGCAGAGAATAATCAATTACATCTTTAGCACAATCACCTATCTTATGTGTTGGAAGAAAATTTGCCTGCAAATTTGAGAAACAAAAGCTTATTAAAGTTGACAGGACCTCATGCTTTATGTACTTGTACACTTAGGTGAATTCATAGTGGATCACACTCCTGTTGCCTTGCTTGTTGAAACTACAGTCCCCTGCAATGTGAGGGCACAGCCCTTCCACCATAACAGGGAAAATGGAAATAAGCCACAGGCACTCAGCACTCCAGAGGGAAAGGGTCAGTAGCGGTAAGAATCAATAGTGCTAATGGTTTGTCACTTTTACCAAAGCTAGAAAGAAAAAAAAAGGGGAACATTTATCCCTTTTAAAATATACTTTTTACTAAACTGTATTCTATTTTTCAGGAAAGCTGAGTTCAAAACCTATGGAGCCCAGCAGCGCTTGCATTGAAACACAAATGGACATCAAGTATGAACAAAAAATCTAAATGCAAATAATCTAAAGTGCATGACATATATCCAGGTACATATATATCTGAGTATCTTATACATATACATATACATATACATATACATATACATATACATACATATATTTGAGTATCCTATCTCAGATATAAGCATCTATAATACTAAAACATGTACAGCTCAGGGGGGAATGCAAAAAAGAAAGAATTTTATTAGTGTTAGGTGTTCTGAGAAATGTTTTATCCCTTGCACAGGAAAGCATGATTTTTGTTTAATTTCTTTCTTATACTGCTAAAAATAACATACAACTCTCACTGATTATTCTGCTGAAAAGTGAGGAAAAAGAGTATCAGAATTGCTCAAAACATTGGTTACAGTTAAGGAAAAAAGGGAGAATAAACCTAATTCCCCCACTATTATCTAAAGAAAGAATAGATAATCATGACCAAGCAAGTTCCATACTGTTCCAGCCATGGTGCTCATCCACAAAGATCTGCACTAGGTATTTAATCCACACATGTCCCTTGAGTGTGATCCAAATTGCACCAAAACATGACCTTTGCAATCAACTTGAAAAAGAGAGAGAAAGAGAAATGCTTTCAAAAAATTGACCATGTCTGAAAGTGCATTGCAACAACAACAATCTTGGGTTTTCACTTCTTCAATGGCCAGCAGCTGTTTTTTAAGATTTTTAACAAAAATTGAAAATTGAGTCCAGGGAGCCCACCATGACTTCAAACTGTTAGCTTCATAAAGATGTGTTAAAAACACCCCAACACCCTGAGAGTAAAGAATTTGGCACGGTGCAGCATTGCACTTTTCCCACAGTGTAAAGAAAACAGCATATTCATACATGGCACAAAACCAGTCTTGGCTGTGTGTTTATTAGAAATGTAACTATATAAAAACAGAACTTACCTTGAAAAGGGCCCACATTATATGCACAGTTCAGATAATAATGGTATTAGATTACCAGCTCTAAGAAGATAAAATCCTTAATTCACTATCAAATGCATAAAGCACAGTTTTTCTCGGAATTGCTTATTCAGGGAGAAAGTCAGAGACTGAAACTCACAGGAATTTGGCTGTAATTTTGGGTGCAATTTTCAAAAGCATCTTTTCCAGGAAAGTCTGGACCTAAAATCCAACAGCATTTCAGGACTGGCTGCCTTACTGTTTTGATAGTGATCTTCCAGCCCTAGGTGCAGAGTTAGATTGGAAAGTGTGTCTGTAATCTCCTGAGGATAATTTTAAACTGCCACGCACAGTTCTGGGTAAATGAGAGGTAGAATTGTGCTTTCCTGTAAATGCCATATGATTCAAGATTTCATGTCCTTTGTGTCCAAAAGCTCCTAACATAAAAGAAAGGAAAATATTCTTTTTCTTTTTTCCCTCAGAACACATTTTGTTAAATGTATTTTTCAGATACATTTGCAAGTGATGCCACTGGACATTGCTGAACAGAGTGATGCACAAATGGAATTCAGCAGCTGCTTCCTTCCTGCTCTGTGCAGTTTCATGCATGTGGTGGCTCCCATCGTTTTCTGTCCAAATCTGGGTGGGGAGGGAGACACAAGATAGGAGGAAGCAATACTTTATATTGCATCTGGCAAATTTCTTAGAAACATAGAAGAACATGGTGTCAACATAGTTCTGACAGAGAAACTGCTGCTCAGCTGCAAGGAAACATGATGCCCAAAGAACTTCTTGGGAAGAAGTGGGTGAAGAAGTGTGTAGATATGACTTCTGAAGGTGAAGAATACAGTACTTCTTTATTCATAAACCAAGTAATTGCTTCTACAGTTAATTTTAAGGCTTCGAGAACGTGAAAAATCTCTACCCCGTCTTAAAACAAGAGGTGGATATCAGGTGACTAAGGTAAACATGATAATTAAAAGGAATAAGAAATAGTTGGAATGTTTTTGTAATTGCTCCCTAGCCATTGTTAGGCTTTCGTGATTAATGTAATTAGAAATCTTGAGCTAAAGCATTTAGTGTGGAACTGATGTTATCGTGTACACCACATTGTTAGGCTTTCAACCAAGAAAGTGGTTTACTTCATAAAACACTTTTGAAAATAAAGACCAAGGGACAATACAATCTCTGTATGCCTCCTGCAAAGACTTCGCAAAAACATGTATTTGACAGCCTGCTCCATTTGCAGAGCTGTTGCCACTAGCAATAATTGTTGCTCAAAATGCCTTCACAGCCGCGGCAAACGCCTCAGGGACACCTCAGTCACCACAGAGCATCACCCAAGCCCTGCTAGGGGAACAGGCTCCCAGCAGGGACAAACCCAAGGTGCACCATCTCAAGGAGCTCCAGAGGACAGTAACTTAACAAACACAAAACGTAGTTCTTTCTCCAGATGTTTTTCGGTTTGAAGGTTATCTGAAGAACACTGTTTCTTTATCATTCTCCACCAAGTTTGCATAAGTCAGAACATACAAGGTCACTGACTTCCTGTGAGCTTGAAGCTACAGGCAGGCCTTACTGAGCAGAGAACATATTCATCAAATGTTCTCCACGTGCCTTCTCAGAGTCCATCTTTAACTAAAAAAATCTGCATGGCACTGCTGGCAGGAGCTTTCCATTTGATGGGGCTCTACACAAGATCACTTCTCCATGAACTCTGAGTTCCTGGGAACCACTGTAGACCAGCTAGCCGCAAAAATACACACCTAGTAGAAATCTGCAGAGAAGTCCCTTATGTGCTGAGTAAGGGATTTTCTTCTGTTACTGATTGTTTTTTTCTGAGGTGGAGATATTTATTATAGCATACATTGGGGCTTTAGTACAAAGTGAATGAGTCAACTGTGTTTGAAAGCTGATAAGCTCCACACAGAGCTCTACACTTCAGAACTACCAAAAGCTTAGATATGTAAACAACCCCGCTGAAGCCACTGAGATTTCTTTTATGTCTAATGCTAAGCAAACATCCAGTCCTAATTAACTAGGACACAGCTTGGTAGCAGAAAAGTAACTAATTTCGGAAGTTTGGGAAATTTGAGGAGGTTTCATTAGCAATTTGTGGCTATTTGGCCCTCTGTGTTAAGAAATAATAAAGCTTACTGCCAAGAAGAGAGATGTTTACTTGCAATCCAAAGCGATTCCAAAGAATGTCTCCATTGAGACAAGAATTAACAGCAATTAATTGCAAATAGTATTGGAAAGATCCCATAATTTTTTTTTTCTCAGAATATTCTCTCGCACTGAAAGAAATGGTAATATTTCCCTCATCCCTCAAACCTGTCAAGTAAGACTTATTTTCAGGAGTACCTCACAGTGGAAAACTGTGAAGGCTTTAAACATGCAGAGAGGCTGAACAGACCATGACTGTGTTCTTCATTCCCCAGATGGCAAGCAGAGCTCTGCTAAAGCACACTGGGTAGCAGCTGCACATTAAACTTTTCTGGCAGTTGTGCTGACCACAGGTAAAGAATGACACAGAGTCAAGCTTATGCTAAAGCCACAAGTTTATTATATTTCACATAGCAAAGCAGCATCTGGAGAAAGGACAGAGTGAGCTTCACACACCTATCAGCTGGGGATCCCTAAAGGAGACAGTGCTGGGTCTCTTGGGTTTCATAGCTCTCCACTTTTTCTAAGATGTTCACTAGAGGACTGGAGCAAACCACGCCATGCCGGGAAGAATTTTGCTGAGAAGGTGGAAGAACAGGGTGTCTTAGTACAGAAATGAAGCCAGCTTCAGGGAGTTTTGCTTGTAAAGTGGATGACATGCCAGTCTGTTGATAGACCACATGGCAAAACTGGTGCTAAATATAGTATTTCAGCTTAAAAGTGGTGTCCTACGACATCACATGTGAGCCACACACAAAGGTTTCACTTTAGGTACCGCTGTTACAGAGTAGGAAGTTGGAAATGTTGTATTTAATTGAATTCTGAAAAAGCTAAAAACAGAAGCAAATGACTGTCAAAACTTCTGAAGTTAATCAGTTCAATCAAAAAGTGGTGGCAAACGAACAGCCAGCTTCCTCTTATTTCCTCACCCTCACTTTCCATGGAAACTATTTCAAAGGTCCAACTAGGAAAATTTTTTTCCAGTGTAAAAAATCCAACCAAACCTGTGAACTGTATTTTTCTCTTTTAATAAAGCTCTCACTGAGAAATTATAACAACAGGAAAGAAAAAAAAAAAAACCAGCTTATAATTTTATAGGCAAGGAGATGTAGAGTTCTATGCAGCTTCCCTACAGCCTACCTGCCTCCAGGGCTCTCCCTGGCACCCCTGACAATTAAACAGTGTATTTCCTTCTACAGAAAGGAGAGGCCTCCTGATTCCAGGCCAACCACTATATATATACCAGCCTGCACTTTTTGGATGGTGCAGTACCTTGGATGATCACTGTCACTGTATTTTCAAATTCCCTTTGTTTTAGCCTCCCATCTCATCTCTCCACCAGGCTGGAAGTCAAGTGGGGTAGCAGGTAGTTTTTAGGAGATGGTCTTAAAGTACCCAGCAGGAATACCACCGATCTTGAGCAGCTCCTCGATGCTTTTTACTGCTACTCATAACTGCTGTACACCAAGGCCCGGCCAAAACAGGTCAGGGACGACGTGCCCGTGGATGGAGCCCAGCCGAGGAAAAAATTCCTTTCCTTGCTGTATGTTTGCTTTGAAATTTCCGTTCAAAGGCACCCAAGGGGCACATAACGCCTTCCTGAGGGCTCTCTGCCCCACGCCAGCGAGAATTTGAGGCCAAACTCTGACTACAGAGCAAAGCCCTTGAGGGCACGGGGGGTGGGCAAGGTCCGTCGGCCCCCACCGCCCCCGGGACCGGCCGGGGCGGCTCCCCCGGGGATCATCGCAGCGCAGCGGGTGCTTCCCTCCCCCGGCCCTGACGGAAAGGCTGCGGGCAGACAGCCCCGCCGCCGCCCCGGGTGCCGAGCCGAAGGGCGGAAAGGGCGGCCGAGGCGGGAGCATCGAGGCCACATCAGCCCCCGCCTGCCCAGCGCCGGCGCTTGGCTGCTGAGCCGCACAGCGGCCCCCAGGAGGCGGCGGCGGCGGCCGGGGACGCTGAGGAGGAGCCGCCTGCGCGGCCCAGCGGCGACGGCGGGCGGGCCGGACACACCGAGCGACCGACCGAGCAGCCGCGGCAAGGAGAGAGGGAGGGAGAGAGCGAGGGAGGGCACAGCGGCAGCGCAGCCCGCGCCGGCAGCGCCATGGCCACCAAGGTGAGCAGCGCCCGGGGGTCGGGAGGCGGCGCCGGGGCGCCCTCTGCGCCAGCGGGCCCGGCTGGGCGGGCGGGGGTCCCGGGCGGACGGGCCAGGGGTCGGGGGAGCCGGTCCCTGCCCGGACCTTGCCCCTCGCCGCCCGCCGCGGGAGTGACGGAGGGAGCGCCGCGCTCGGGCCTCGGCGCCGCTGGCCGGCCCCTACTCGGGGCTCGGCGGGACAGCGGCGACTCCGGGGCGGGGGAAAGTTGTTTTTCTGCTGTGTTTGTGCCCCTCCGACCCCACTCCTCGGCGGAACGACCAGCAGGGCCGAAGAGGCGCCGGAGGCCGAGGGTGCTGCTCTTGCGAGCCTGGGCGCTCCTTGCCCCGCTTCCACCGAGCCCGGGGAGCGGCGGGGCGGGGGGAGAGGCCTCGGCCACCGGCGGGCCCCGGCCCGGCCCGGCCCGCTCGCCCCCCGCCGCCCCGGCGCGTCAGGGCAGCTGATGCTGAGCCCCTCGGTGGCATCCGGGGGTGGCTGTGCAGCGTCTCTGGTGGGAGCCCAGAGTCCACACTGTGCGACCTCTTAATAGCAAGCGCTGATTTTTCACAAGGGAAAAAGAAAGACAGGAAGTTAAATTGTTTTGTTCAGTTCTTCAATAGTATCTGCTGCTAATGCAACTGTCAAAATTAGCCCATCCTATCTGAAAGTGGCCTCTTTCTAAATAAACAGTATTTGTTTACTATATTGGTTGATGAAAAAGCATCTCTGCTAGTGTAGGTGTGAGTTAACATGCACCAGCAACTCATCTGTGACTTATCTAAGTATCTGAGGAAGACTTTTTTGGTATTTGAAGTATTACTTTGAGTCACCTGATTCCATTAGCTTGGCCAGCGGTTTAAAAAATTTCCTTTTACTGAGGCAGTTCTCATACAGTGCACTATTTATGTTGTGCTTCTCAGTGCTGAAGAAATTTCACATCTTGAACGTGTCAGATTTAATATGTAGCTAGCTGTCCCTATAACCATGTAAGCTGATGGTGGCTCATGTTAGAATAAACTTTTTCCCAAGCGCAGAGAACTTGATTTTCGGTTTCAAAATCACTTAGGCAGTTTAAAAATACGGTGAATGTAGTCAATATAGTGAAATTTATGTTTCTGCTGAGCTTTTAGAATACTGTTGATAGCCTTGGCTTTAACATTGGTGGGTTCCAGTAATTCATAGGATGTGTGTATGAATATCTTTTAATCAATCTAACTATTGCAGGTAGCAAGAAAATTACTTCTGATGTCTATGTACTACATAATACCCGGTATGTTAGGGAGATACTGTTCTAAGCCAGTTTACTGTTTCTCTGCTCACTTTGAGGTGCAGTATCCTCATGGGATCCTGTGTTCTGTGCCGAACACATGATTTATTTTATTCATACATTTGGAAACTTTCACTTTGCTTTTCTTTAAATATTTTTTGGAGACATTATGGCCCCAGACGGAAGGGCGTATAATTTCTGACTTCCTAACCCGGACTGGCTTGAAATCAGGTGGTGCAGTTTTTTTTTATTCTACACATTGCAAGCTATGGTAATGTACTCTAACTTGAAGGCTGAAATTGTTAAGTGGTAGTCAGGAAAGAGCTGGCATTTTATTGCTATTATTTTGTTATGCTGATAACTGTGAGCAGTACTGAAGAGAAGCTTACTTTATTTTCCGTGAGTTCTACCCAGGAGATGGGTCCCCCTCTGCAAACTGCCCTGTTTTGGATTTTATTTTGTTCAGGTTGTGCTAACGTCAGCTATAGTAAAGGATACATTGTTTTTTTGAGCGGTGTAAGGGAGTAACTGGCTGAAAAAACAGTTTTGAGGAGCTCAGCCAACTAATCAGTCGTGATTTCATTTGGAAAGTAAATTTTGTTCTTTAAATTGTAAACTACTTTCTCACTTTCTGCTTGTGCTCCTTCACAGATAGCCTCTTTTTGAAAGAAAAATGCAAGGTGTATTTGTATTTTATGTGAAATGTTAATAAAACTAAACTGTAAATAGTTGTCTGAAGTATGAATTTTTTGAACTTTAATAGTGTGAAATCCTATATAGCTGATAAGGGTGACTGACAGTCTGGCCTGGCCTGTGCTGCACAGGCTGTTAGTGCTTCCTGAATTGATTCCTGTTTAAACTAGAATATACTTTCCAAGGAAGGCTGGGGACTAATTCAGTGTTGATTTTAATGCTTTCAATGATGACAAATCTAGTCTGTCTTTTTGTTTGTTTGTTTTTAAACAATCAACTCTCTTGCTGTTGATGCTTCTTTCTCTTGAATGTGAACTTGCCCAGCTTCTGTTTTCAGCTTTATCATTTTCTCTACAAGATTTACAAATGCTTGAATCAAGGTGTTAGATTTTGTAGGGATGGAGGATGTAAATAGGGATTTCTTCCATAGCTATCTTGTAATCCTTGGCTAGTTTTCTCACTCCTGCTTTGATAAACCACAGCAATTAAATTCCTGGAGTTTTCCTGTATGAAGACAGTTGTGGTATACAGTTGTGTAGTGTGCTGGCTCTTCTCTGTACCATTCAAAATCAGTGCATTTCTTATTGAAAGCAATAAAAGGGAAAGGACTACTGTTTTCATACCAAGAAGCCTTTACTGATGCTTTCCTTGCATATTTGTTAGCTGGCAGCTTGGTAGGGAGTCTTCTGTCAGAACAGGTTGGAGTGGCTGCAGGCCTTAAGCACTCTGAAGGCTGTGGAGGCTCTGATGTTGTGAGCTAAACTAGCAGTGGCCATTGCTCCTTCTCCCTTCTTGCTCCTCATCCCATGCTGTATGTACATCCCAGGAGTCCACTCCAACACTTGTCAGGCCTGTTTTTAGTTGCTGAAATAGCAAAAATATTCACTGAATGGAAACAGCAGGGTCATTTCTCCGGTTCTAGGTAGTTGCAGTAGTTGAAAGTTTGCTTAGAGCTTATACAGAAGGTTGGGTGGGGTGGTATAGTTGAGAGAGAGAGACTTCCATGGAGAAGGGTAGAAATATAAATAGGAAATGGAGGATCTGAGGCTTCTGGAGGCAGCTCTTCTCTTAGCTATATCCTTATTGTAGCTTGGCAGTGGATTTTGTGGTTTATTCAAGGTTATGTGCTCCAAAAACTGAAACAAGTATTAAACCCTATCAAAATAAGAAAAAAAAGGAAGATTGTTTAGGAGACCTCTAGAGTTTCACAGTCATTTAACTGAACTCTTCAAAGGTAAAGCAATTTCCTGTCCACATTGAAGAACCGATAATTTATTTAGGATGCTTCCTTCAGAAACAGTTAACTTTACTAATTCCCTATTTTTAGTTGTGTAACAAATGATGGCAGAAAATGCCTGAGCCCAAAACATTTTCAAAACTTGGTCACAAGGAAGATGCAGTTTGATAAATGTGTTTCTGTTATAGTTGCTTACAAAAGCCACAGATGAGATTGTCACCCTTCTGTGTGTTCCTTTGTGATTTCTTTGGCCTTTCTTTTTCTTTCCCCATTAGAGTTTGCCAAGTCCCAGCTTTACTCTTGTCCTTTCTTTTGTTTTTGAGCTTCATTGAATCGAGAGAGCTAGAAATGTCAGGAAGCAATATGCTGGCTTTCAAACAACGTTCTCCCCACCTTGGCCTATTTTTAAACTTATTTATTATTTGAAAATGTAGACAAGTCCTTTTTCTGAAAAGGCTGATGTTTTGACATTTGTTAAGCCCTGATTTCGGAAGGAAGTGATGTTATTGAGAGAACTGGATAGGCTATGCACGAGACAGTTCTTCTGGAACCTGTGCTGCTAACATGTGGTGAGAGTTTTAATTTAGAAGTTGAAACTATTGGCTGATTTATTGGTTGATGCTGGTGACATTACTTTCCCAAGAGAGGTATTTTATAAGGCAGCTGTTGATAAGCTTCACGAAGTTAGGCACCTTTTACTGTCAAATCCAACAGTTTTCTTCTTTATAACTTTAGAGGCACTTGTATCCCACCATTATGTTCTTGAATGTTCAATGGTTTGTCTACTTTGAGGACTCATTTATTTGGTTCTGTTTTTAGGACTGGGCCCTTTTAGTGGGAGGAAGTCACTTGAGATGAAAGCTTAGACTAAATATTCTGTTCTTTAAAGAAGATACAACTTAATAGTACTTCTGTTAATATAAAATATGGAAATGCTGTTCAAGGCTTTCTTGCCCATCTAATGATGTTGGATTTTCTCTTGTGATTGTCACTGGCCAGGTATAGTTGAATTCAGCATGGTTCTTGTAGTGGGGGTCATGATTAACATATGAAAATTTCAGGTAGGGTAAGGAAACACCACTTTATTCTTAAAGATTATTATCTTGAAGTGTGTATCCTTCCTTTCATCTTTCTTTTTCATTCTCTGTTGTTCTCAGCAGTATAAATCTTCCCAAAGTTCTAAGTTTTCCTTTATACCATCACTAACCTGTATGTTTGCATCATGAATTGGTCAGAAACAATTCTTACTTCTGATTTGCAGCTGGGAAGTGAAGCGCCCGTCTGTGCTAAACCCTCCAAAATACCCAGACTTTGTGTTCTGTTAATCTACATCCTGCATTGTCCTAACTTTGGAAATAGACTCCTCTCGTAAATCTCATCTTAAGGGAAGATTCAGTCAATAAATCTTAACACATCTGTGAGTTGGGGTGATCCTCTGCTGTGCAGATCATGTTCCATTCAGCATGTTCCATTATTTAAATTCAGCGAAACAAATCATAATACAAAACATGAGATCACAGCTGAACTATATATGTAGGATGCGATGAAACAAAATTATTTAGATGAAGTAATAATTTTGATTTTATGGTCTAATAATGTGAAATGTTGTTTTGGTTTTTTAGGCTAGTATTAAGTAGATGTGATGATACTTCCTGGGACTTTTTAGATTATTTTTGTTTGGTGGTTTGTTTTCTAAGGAGCAACAAGATGACAGGAGAAGGTGAAAATGCAAATTAATCATAGATTCCTGAAGTATTGGAGGAGTGAGATGTTAGAATGAGCATAAGAAGGGATACAGTTATTTTATGGAGACAGGTTTTCTGTTCTTCTGTCTTTCTGCCCGGCCTTATGGTCTTTTAAAGGTTCAGTGATACATGACTTATGTTACATTGCAGCAATTACCAGTTCAAGCCTTCTCATTTCTGTGCTGGAAAGCTGGAGAGCTGGTAAGATTCTGTGTGATGCTGTGCTTGAGTAATGATTCCTTTGACTCAGTTTTTCAAAGTTATTTTGAGCACCTAGGCATTGAGTCATCAGAGACTCATTACCAGAGGTCATCATTTAAAAACATGATTACAGCAGCCAAAGAGAAGGAAGTCTGGTATCAGATGTCATAAGCTACATCTGGTTTATAGATTGAGAGTTTCAGGTTTTCACCCTGGTAGAGTTTCTCCGTATATTGGTATTATTTCAGCACTAAGGCTTTACAGTTGGCTGTAGCTTCGTAAAAAGGTTTATTTTACTGCATTCTTTCAGGGTTTTCCACTGAATTATCTTCCTCCTCAGAATTTCAGGTCTTGAAAAAACTCCTAGAAGAGTTTTTCAATATTCAATAAACCCTTACTTATTTGATTAGGGCATCTAGCAAATTTCAGAGTTTACAGAGATCACCAAGGTAAAAATCATTTGAGAATTTTGCCATTTCAAATATGTGGGTTCCCTCCTGTATTAAATTTACAAGCAATTGTAACATTGATAGTGTTGGAAGCAGTCTTGCAAAACATTTTAAAAGCAGGTAATAGAGAAGAGACTGTGAAATAGTAGGAGTAATTTGTTTCAACCAGCCCTGCAGTAGGACAGATGAGCATTTAGATATCTAGAATTATTTCAAGTAAATAGCTATTGTGGTGTTCAGCACTTAAAGCTAAACCTCTTCTATTTCAAAGCATGTTTCACAATTACAATTTCATCCAAATTCACTTTACACTTCTCTGAGGGCTGAAAACCA
This sequence comes from Brachypodius melanocephalos, assembly GCA_013398615.1. Lineage (NCBI taxonomy): Eukaryota > Metazoa > Chordata > Aves > Passeriformes > Pycnonotidae > Brachypodius > Brachypodius melanocephalos. Next base: position 12,491,300 of record VZSR01003807.1, on the reverse strand, counting down.
GAGCTTGTGCTTTTATTTTCTTTAGTCGTATTCCTGCTTTCTCAGCAGCTTATGATTGGAAAGGAGCTTCCCAAGTAACAGAAAGTTCAAACAACAGAGCAATCTTGTAGTAATCCAATAAGCAAAATTCAAGTGCAACTGAAGAGAGGAAAAAAGAAGCATGTTGCTTACTGGAAAATTTAATTTAAACTCTGAGCCTTATCACTTTTTTTTTTTTTTTTTTCCCAAAATAGTCTTTATCTTTGAGCTTTGTATGAATAGGAAACCTCTGTCAACAATAAAAATAAAATAAAGAGATACATAAATAAATAGAAAAAAACACTTAAGACCAGAATCATTCATTTAACTTTGACAGTTCTCTGTGAGACCCAGAGTAAGGGGAGAAGGGCACAAGGAACAGCTCTTCCTGTAGGGAGCTGCTGTTACACAGCCTGGTCCAGCTGTTGTGTAGTTGTGAGGAGACATTTGGGACATGGCATGGTATGAAGGGCACATGAGCCATCCTGGGCACTGCTGGTGACAGGGTGTGTGCTCAGAGAAGTGTGCTGGGTAAAGTCAAACCAGCAACACTGTGTCAACATGTTTTTTGTGGGTAAAAGCTCTATTTCCTCCTGTATTTTGGAGCAGGTCTTCCCCCAGGCCCTGCCCTTTAAAGGAAGCCACTGTACAGGAGGGGTTTCCAATGTGCAAAATAGGTGGCTGGGAGGAGGAGGAGGTGGTGAGAAGGTGGGCAGAGCAGCTTGTGGGAGGTCTCTGGGGAGTCCAAGCAGAACAGCTGCTTCTGGGGAGAGGCAGCCATGTCTGGCCCGGGGTTTCTGCAAGTGGGGCTTGCCCAGGCGAAATCGTTCACTCCCACTCTTGTAAAAAAGTGGGGACATGGTAAAGAGCTGGTTGATGTGTCTTTTTTCTTATGGCTTGTCACTGAGTTACTGACTTCTGCTCTGAGTTACCATCTGCTGCTCCTTGGCAAGGGAACTGTTGTGCTTTTATTTTGTGTATTCATATGGTATCTCTGTGTAAACACAGTAAGTTTTGGACTTGCTTTGCTTTTCCCAGCCTTCTGAGACTGCAGTTCTTAACGTTCAGAGCAAAAATTAGTTGTCATCTCAATTCAAGCAAGGTGTCTGCTTTCCCGGTTGATAGAACTGATTTATTAAAGAACAAAATGGCTAATTTGCAAGAACAGCTATAAAAATTCTCTTAGAATAGCTTTAAACTGTAGCTCCCTTCTGTTTGATGGCTTTGGGGGTTTTTCGCACCACGGTGATTATGTAAGTTGTTTCCAGAAGAAAGACAATTGATATAAGGCTATTACATTTTTTTTCTAGTTCTTATTTAAATTCTTGTATTGCCTGAAGACCCTATACAATTCATCTTTCTGCAGCAGTAAGGTGATCACTGATGTGCTTCCCTTCACCTTATAGCTTCATCAGATTTGGGAGTGAAGCTTAAATGTTTTATTTCCTCTGCTGCATTGGTTCTTTTTGGGGGGGTCAAAATTTAATTCAGTAACTGAATGTTGCAATTACATATGATAATATAAGGTAATTAGTGCTTACCTAGTCACAGCACACTCCTTTCAGCAGTACTGTAATTTCCTTCCTTAATAGCCCTGTATTTTTCTTCTGAAAATGATTGCCTGTGGAATTCAAAATTAAGCATCTTCCTTGCTGCAGTTAACTAGACCACAGTCTTGGAAGTTTGTATGAAGGTTGTTGAATTACAATTTTTTTATCAGCAGCTCTGTCACATTCTGTCAAGCTGCCAAATTTTCTAGTAATTCGTAAGGAAGCGTAAGTTCTAACTTTCTTTTCAGACTTCTTTGATGCTTTTTGTCACTGTAAAGATTGCAGGTACAGGAAAAGTTTGTGAGGTGTTCCGTCAAACTTTAGATGTTGCATGACTTAATCCAGTTCTGTCATTCATTATATTTCTTGATGTTCTGTTTTTTTGGGGTTTTTTTGTTTTGTTTTGTTGGTGGTGGGGTTTTTTTTGGTTTTTTGGCTTTTTCTTTTTTTTTAATTAGATGCATCTGTCCAGACATCCTTTCTCCTCTTTTTCTAACTCTTTGTCTTAAAGTGGGATATACCTACACTGCTAGTGTGCACATTGCATTAAATTGCAGGTTGTTAATATCCAGTTCAAGTGCTGGGTGTTCTTTGGCCAGATCTAATGACTGAGCTTTCCTTATCTGAGTTGCCATTTATCATGAAATAAAGTTTGTAACCTTACAGGGTCTTGTACTTTTCTACACTGCCAATGGAAAAGCCTAAAATAGCTGTAGGCTTGGATACTTTAGAACCCCAAAAATGTGAACCTTTCACATTTCTAGAGTAAAGAAGCTTCCTCAGATAAAATTGTAATGCATTTATGTTGACGTAAAGTTTCCTCACTTGTGTTCACAAAATAGAAGTAAACATAGGCTTTCACAAACTAATGTTTATAATAAGAACGAAGAGATAACAAAACATTAGTATGTTGATTAATGTTTGTTAATCAAGTAACAGAGAATTTACCAGAATTCCATGTGGAGAGCTCATTCTGCTGCATTTCAGATTCCTTCCCAGCTGATTTCAGTGAGCACACTATTGAGCACATGTTTTCCTATTAATATTTACCAGTGTTTGGGACTTCAGAGTAGTACAGCTGTTCCATTTTGTATTTTATGGATGAAGTTGTATTTGAAGTAGCATCATTTTAACATGCACTTAGTTTGCTTTACCAGGTATTCATTTGCTTCTAGAGTGGCCTATGCATGTGGCACATTGAGTGTGCTGAGTCTGAAAGGGCTTGAAATTCACTAGATAACCTTAGCAAAACTTTGTGCCTCTCCAGTTATTAGTATAATTACTATTTTTTTTTGTAATCTCTGCTCTCATAGAGACAGCACTTATTGTGTGACTCCAAGCTGTCTTAATGAGTAGGTCACAATGTGGTGATTTTTCTGATGGATGCTATTGGCTTTTTCAGAAACATTCACATCTTACTGGCTTTGTTCTTTGGGAACAGAACTGTGAGGGTGCAACAGTGGTGGCCCTAAACTTTCAGGCAAACATCAGCAGACTTGGCAAAGCAGGCTTCTGAAACATGCCATTAAATATTGGTTCAGCAAACAATTGCAAGTGTTGCAGCTTGATTTCAGAGAGACTGTAATGATTAATCTAGGCAGAGATTTCAATCACGCTTGAGATAAATGCATCCTGCCTGACATCCGTGAATACAAATCCATGTAGTACTTGCTGCATTTATTACTTTCTGTAGTTGTGGTGAAACTGGAATTAATGTTCTCTTCAAAATTGTTGAGTCCTCAGTTTATCTGAGGATCTGGTGTTAGGAAAGGAAAACATGAGGAAGGCTGAGCACTTGCAGCAGGGCAGTAAATTGATTCTGAAAAAGGTCTGGTATCACTGAAGCTCCTCACTCATGGTAGAAGTTTTGCAGTACATTTTTAACTGATAACTAGTTTTAATGTTTTAAACAAGAAAAAAGCTTTTCAGGTGCTTAACCCAACTGAAAGCTCAGATATGATTCAGGGGAGTATCTGAGTCAGTATTTGGAAATATCTCTAAATCACATGGGTGTCTTGAATATATTTCTGCAACTGAATTTCCCTTGCTTCAGTATTGCTTGGGTACATGGAGATTCTGTTCTTGGGTCTGACAATACCCTATAAATAAGTCAGTATGAACACACCAAAATGTAACCAGGCACCTCTTTTAATAGTGCTTGATAGTTATTCTGAAAATATGCTGCTTTTTTTTTTAAACCACTGAACTGCTTATAGGTAATTCTCAGACTTTAACATTTTTAATCACTGCTATGAATCTGGAAAACACTGCAGTTTCTCTTTGCTTTTTTCATGCTCTGTGGTATGGTTATCTACCCACCTGGCTTATAACTGCATGGAAAGAAGCTATAATTTGTTTTAACACCTTAAGATTTTAAGATCTGTTATACTCTCCCACTTTTAAGAGATTTTAGTCATATAACCATTTTAGACCTCATTCTGCATCAATGACTTTTAGTCCTAGATGCTTGAGTTGAACAAGCGGCTTCCTGTGTAGGAATTCACTTGAATGCAAGTTCTTGGTGTGCATTCTGCCTGTAATGCTGGCCAGAAGCACATTTCAGTGAGCTTTGGGGTGTGTTGATGTTTGTTTACAGGTAGACAGCTGTAAAGAAGCTCATGTTCTGTGAATCCAAAATAAAATATGTAACAAAAAATGAGTAGGACTGGCCTGAACTGAGTTCAGGTGGTCTTTCATGACCAAAAAATGATTTTCAGCATGACAATGAAGTCCTGTGTAGTAGATCTGAAGAGCTAATCTGTCCTCACTGAGGAAAGCCCAAGTTGCTGAAGAGGCTAGTAAGCTGTTGTCTTTGTTACCACAGGAAACATTTCCAAGTCCCTTTAACACTTGAAAACTTGCCTAGACACTTCTTTTTTACACAAAATCATATAGAAGTGGTTTCAAGGTAAGGTCATTACACTTTGACTCTAATTCTAGAAGTGCCAGTGGTTTAAACCACATGCATGTTGGTGGGAATTGAGTATTGAATTCTTGTCTCTTACTCTATAAAGGCTTCAGAGTTTGTGTTTTTTACTTTTTGGAAACTCTTCAATGTTTTGTTATCACTTCCAATATGAGATGGACCTTTTAATCCAGTGTAAGTACTTAATTAAATAACTACCTGAAATATTGTAGGCACATGCAGCTTCTGAGTTCTGCATCTGTCTGCAAGCATGTTTTACTAGCAGGAAGAAATTATGCAAGTCCTTGTTTTTTTGATTTTTGTTAGTGTTTAATTTGCTTCTAATATGCTTATAGCCAGTACTATTGGCTTCAAATGATTAGCTGCAGGCTAGTGAATTTATTTTATGTTGGAAAATTGTCGGAGGAAAATGAGCCAGAGGGTCAAGAGACATTTTTAATGGGAATTTGTAGAGTAATGTGAGGATCCAGCAGTTACAGCTGGTGAGGGAACTTCCAGTAATGATACCTGAATATTGTGACCTCTCTTCATTCAGAAGTGGAGTTTCTTACTGAGCTTAGTTTCACTTTTTGAATGAGTCTGCTTTAATTTTGATGTTGCTGAAAGCAAAACAAAATTGTATTGAAAAGAAATGTAATACTATAGGGAGGTTTTAATTAAACATGTGAATTTTATTTTTTGCTTGTTGTTTAATAAAATCATAGTATAAAATGTTCCAGTTTCTTCAAGCTAATTTTCTAGGCAGAAGTTGTTGGGCACATACACAAGAAGCAATGCCTAGCACAATACTAGCAACATGCATTTTCTCCAGTTTCTCTATATTGGTTAAAAAGATAAGCATTGGTCTCTCCTCTTCATAATAATAAATATCGCTATACTGGCAGTTGCTAGTATAATGTATAATCTCTTGAATTCCTAGGGTGCTATTTCTATAGAAGCCTGTCTTAGAAGACAATGTTGCTTGTGTCCTCTTATGCTTCTATTGTCAATTTTTTGTTTGTTTATTGTCTCTTAGGAAAGCCTGTGAGAGGAACATGTAGACATTTCTTTACCATAGGCAGGACAGAAAGTAGCTGCCACTCCAGCCTGAGAGTCATAGCACTTGAAGAGCCACTTGATATTTCTGCATAGGCTGTCCAAATGCACCCTTTGCCTTGCAGTCTGATAGACAGACTAAAATGAAAAGGTTTTGAAAATGAAATGATTTTTGGTCAAGTCATAGCCCGAGATATTTCCTTCATTAGTAGTATAAATGCTTTTTATACTTTCAAGGCCAGGCTGGATGGGGCTTTGAGCCTGGTCTAATGGAAGGTGTCCCTGACCATGGCAGGATTGTTGGAACAAGATGATATTTAAAGTCCATCTAACCCAAACCATTCTATGATTTTGTGATTCAATGTTGCAGATGATGCAGTGAAAATCTCTTCAGACTTGGGGCACTTAGCTTTTGAAGGAGCTTAGATTTCAGGATAAAGGGCAAGGAAATTATTAAATCTACCTGAATGTTATCCACTGTTGGAAGAAAGCTGGTGTCCTCAGTCCACTGAGGTGGGATAGACATGAGTGGCTCCTGTCTGTATTCCTGCATTCTTACTGTTTTTCTCAGCATTTTGAACACCAGCTCTTTTAAACTTCTTGCAGTATTCCCTATAATATCCACAGTGGGTCTTAGCATGTGTTTTGATCTGTGGAGAGTTTTTTCAAAGATGCATTGATTAAATCATGGCAACTTAAGTCTGTTTGTAAATGGTGAGATGAAACAATGGCTAAGCTGTCATTTAGATCCACGCCTACCCTATCTCTTCCCTGGAGCTTCATTGACCCAGTGAAGACACTGAGGGGTTTAAGGCTTCTGCTTCAGCTGATAACAAGTCAGATGTCTTGCACTTGTGCTAAGCAGTAACATACCTAAAAACCAGTAGCTTTCTACAGACAGTAATCACAAGGCAAATCGCTGTGAAAGATCAGTACAGAAAAGAAAATGCAAAAGTAGTTTTAAGTTAATTGCCTTTTGTGTGGAAGAGTATTGTCACTTTTTAGATTAAATGCTTCATTTTGAGCCATTCTTTTGGATGTAATCAAAAGATACTGCTAATTTCTGATGTATTTGCAGTTAGGTTTTTTGTCTTTATTATTTTATTTCTGCTTTCTTAATTTCTCTAATCCTGAGATACCAGCCTATATCCCAGCTATGCTATTTCTGTTTTGTTCTCTTAGAACTGCTGTTTAGGATGAATATTTTACTTCTAAAAACAACATATGTGGAAAAAATAATGAAAGAAACCTCACCAATTGAAAAACCAAACCCACATCCAAAAAACTTTTAGAAGATAACTGATAGAATGAAGTCTAGGAAGAAATAAATACATTTCCCTCTTCTGTGCTTCCAGGTATGATCAACATACTGCTTATCAGTATTTCACAAGCAGCAGATTTCAAAGGCTTATGCTTACTAGACCTACTGAAGATATTTATACTAACTGAAGCAGTTTTTACAGTAAACTGTTCTGAAGTTTATTCATACCAGATGTGTTGCTGGAGTTACTTGAGGTGACCAAAAGCCCTTTGTTGTTCATCCCAGCCAAAAGCTTAGGCTGCTGTCCTAGGAGAAAAGTTCAAGTCTTCTCATTGACACAGCCATTTAAAACGTGAGGACTTGACGTGTTTAGAGTTGATGATAATCATTAACTTTATTTTATTTTTTTTTTATTTTGGCATTCTGCGAGGCTTCCCAAATTTTGGTTTCTGCTCCTCCAGTAGATGCAGGTTTCAGAGAAACCTGAACTTATCTGCCTCGTATACTTCCCAAAAGAGAAATCCAGAATTTGATCCTCTTTTTGTGAATATAGGAACTGCTGCCACCATCATAAGGTGTTCCCAACTTGCTTCTGTGATACAGCAGTTGTATTTCTTACAGTGGCACCAAGCAATTTAAGCCTCTGAATCCCTGTCTCTTGGCAAGAGCAATGCAGGGTGGCTGAAACACTGAACTGCTGATTTCTAACTGTGAAATGTGTGCAGTTACGGGAATTTCATGCTATGAAACTTCTTTGGGTATTTCCTTTGTACTATCTGCCACTGACAGCTGACCAAGAAAAGCTTGTCAAAAACTTGTGGTACAAGTTTCCTAAATTGTAACACATGGTTGAAACAGATCACTCTATGGTGTAACACTAGATCTCTTTCTAATACAAATGAAGTCCTGTGCATAGGGAAAGCATTTTCAAAGGTGTGTCCAATTTTTAGGGGCTTCTGCGATTTTTGTGCTATAAAGCATACTTTGGTGCAGAACTGTTGCATTGCAGTCAGGAGGTCCAGCGCTACAAAAACATTTTGCTCCAGAAGTGTGAACGTAAAGAAAAACCAGTAGTCAGTCTATGTGGGTCATTGATAATTTGTCTCAAGGAAGGCTTAGGCAGGGAAGTTGTTGTAAAAGCTGCTCTGAGCACAACTGATGTGCATTAGCTGTTAGCCTGTCTGCTTATGGCTGGTGAGGAATACACAGGGGCTTTCATGATCCTTCTGCATGACAGAGCTACCCTGCTGCAGCTGAACTGCAGTGCAGGCAATGTGGCCCTGTGCACATCAGGGTTGTTCAGTTTTGGGGTAAGGTGCTTTTCCATCTGAGCCTTGAGTGAAACATTTTGGGAAAGGCAGAAAGATTCTTCTCATGAGAAATAGAAAAATTCTGAGGGACATGCAGCAGGAGCCAGTGGATCAGGATGTCTGCAGAGATCTTGGATACTAATCTAGTAACTTAGTGAAGCAACAGTGTAACCTTTCATTGGAAATTTATTTTAATTACTTTTGCTAGACAACTTCCTTCCCACTTCATTTATGCTGAAGAGCCTTAATACTGACAAATACAGTTGCATGGTCTTAAGTTTGCTTTCATAAATAAGTTGGCAAATGCTCTTGGGTTTTAGTTGTTGGGTTTTTTGTCCTTTTGGTTTTTACTATTATGGAAAGAAGAGGGAAGTACTCAACTCAGACAAAAGTAATGGAGAAAAACTAAGTCTGCTCCAGGCCTGCAGAGGAATAATACTTTGACTAATCTAGATACTGCTTTTTAATGTGGGAATCTTTGGTGTTTCAATATTCCTAGGCATTCTATCATAATTCTAAAAATACAGTAATAATTATTGATTGCAATGCTTAGAACTTTTCAATATTGGGAAGTTTCACACTGTAGTAAGTCAGTAAATCTGTAAATTGGGAAACTGCAGTCCAGTTGTGTAACTACAGCAAGTAGAACCAGCTCCAAGGAATGCTGATATAACACTGAGAATTGCCAGTTTTCTTTTCATTTCCTTCTCTTTATTACAATCTAAGTTTTTATATCCACACTGCTGAAAAGCTAATTTTCCTTTAACTCTTACTATTATCCCCCATCTTGGACTTGTAGACAAAGCTGCTGGCTCCCTTTCGTTCTGGAGAAACTGCAATATATGCCAGAGATGCTGGGGATCACAGAACCCTTTCCCTCTTGCCATGTGCTGAGGCAGGATTCTGCTTTATCTGTGCCAGCCTTTCCTCACATGAGGGAGCATGAGATGAATGTCAGGATGTGTTCCAAACTCCCAGTGGAGATGCTCTGTTACCACCTGAGCAAAACAAGACAGTAGCTTACAGTGCAACAACCAGGCCTCCTTTCTGCCCAATGGAATCAGTTAAAGCTTTTTGGGTTAGCAGGTTGTTTTTTTTTTTTTTTTTTTTTCCCCAAAGGAACAGACAAAATAACTTCAGAATCCAGAACTATTTGTATCTTGGAGCAGAGGTGGGGCAGAGATGGTGGTGGGAGAGGGGGAGATATACATGCAACCAGTAGAAGAACTTAATTTTCTTATAGTTAATAAATTTCTTAATGGTTCTTTCTTGTTTTGCATGTTTGCAGTAGTCTGTAAATGAAGCAGTGGCCTTTATTCCACTAACAAAAGATTTTAATTTCTGAAGTTCCTGTAGTTCTTTGACTGTTTGATCCTTTTGTGTATGATCAGAAGTAAATATGAAACACAACAGTTACTGTAACAATTCTTTTTTCTAAGCTGTGTTTTTAAGAAGTTCTCTTGATGACGTTCAATATATGATGTGGAATTCATCACAGATTCCCATTTTATGAATATTCAAACTGTCCCTAAGCTTAGCTCTAATATTCAGTAATATTGCAGTGCCAAGGATCTAAAATCCTTTTCTCATTAAATGCTTTTTTCCATGCCCATTTGCAATTTTGCATTGAGTTGCAAAAATATATCTTTTAAGTTCTATCTGCTACGTGGGCACAATATTTATGGCCAGTAAAAAGGAAAAAGCTTATTGTAAAGTGAAACCATTTTCCATTTTGTAGTATTTTGGAACTGATTTTCAGAAATTTAAATAGGTTTGGGGCTGATATATCTGCTAAGGGGTTTTCCATTGTTAACTACTTGTTTTCCCATTTATTAATTGGGGCAAAAACATTTAGTCACTTGGTTTTACTTTGGAATTGATTGAGTTTGTACTATATTTCCCCCATTAAATCTCAACAGTAGGAGGGTAGTGTTAAAGCTTACTTGCCTGAAGTTGTTAAGGTCTTCATTTCCAGCCTAAGCAAGTCAGCCTAGAAGTGCAGGTGAAAATGAAGAGTACTGGCAGAAAAAGATGAGGAATGTATTTGAAATGTCAATATACAGGACGCAGATGTACCTCAAATTCTTAATGCTCTATAATAATCCTTTTCTGTAGCATTGCAAATTTTCTTAAATTTATTTTTCAAATTCTCAAACTGTAGTTAGCAAGGTTTATTTTAATTTTTTTCCACATGTTCTACTTTTTCTAACTTCTGAAACAGGCATCCAGAGCAGGTGAATAAGTGGACTTTGGCATAATGACTTTATTAAATTCTATATGTCTCTTGTTTTTTCCTTCTCTACAAGCTGAATGCTTCTATTTCTTTTCTGAGTAACTTCTATTTCACTGCTGTATCTGGAGAATCTAGTATTTTCATTTGTTCTTTTATTAGACAGAAATACATACTCTCCAGTCTGGTCATCACTGGGGATGTTTTGCCAGTTTTTCTGAAGGCTGATAAAATCTGTGTGTTGCCATTGTCCTGGTAAACTCTCATCATTCCTGTGAATAGAAGTAAGAATTTAATACTATGGTGTATTACTTGAAAAAGGCTAAGAAGTCTCCCTGGTTAACAAAACAGCTTTTCTCATGATTCAGATGCTCAGCATCTGAGTGCTGTTAAATTGACTTGCAGAAAGTGGCTGAATTTTGGTAACCTGCTGTAAAAAAGACAGGTTCAACTCCTCCATCTACTACTGCTGAGGGAAGAGCTCTGGAGAGTGGTGCTTTTTACACCCCTGCTTAAAATGTTCTTGTATTTCAAAAGGTGTGCTGCTTCTCTTCAGTTCATTTTTCATGAAAGTAAGGCAGCTTATTCTTTTATTTCCATGGAGGCCAGATGTGCTGCTGGAAAGAAAGCAGTCAGTGTTATTATCAAACACAGTTTTTGCCTCTTCATCTCTGTTTTGCATGGCATAATCTGAAAGTGCTGAAAGCCTCCATTCTAAAGGGAGAAGTGTTCATGCAAGGGAGCATTGAGAGTGCTTAGGACACATGGTTTTCTGCAATGTTGTGCTGCTCTAGTGGAGAAGACCAGGTGTTTGATTTGTTGTCCACATGGTTTGGGATTAGATTTGTCAGCTGAAACATGTGTGTTTTTTCTCAGCTAAGTTTTTATTTACACTGAAGTAAAGTGTGTTTTGACCAGCCAGAAGTATTTCCACATGATACTCATGAAATTAAAATGTGGGGGTGGGAAGTTCTGTTTTCCTCTGGTTTTATGTAAGAAGTTGGGTCTAGGTGAGGATCATAACTTGCAGTTTTGAGACAGGCAAGATTTGATGGTGAACGTCTGTCTTTTTTCCTATCACGTAACTTACTTCCAACAGAAATTATTTCATCGCCTCCTTTGACAGAAAATATTACTTCTTGCTTAGTTTTTTTATCTTCCCCTCACCCTCCAAATACAAGAAGGAACTCATTGCTGTACACTGAATGATGGTATTAGTAAAATCAAATGTTTCAAACATTTCTTTATGTAGTTTAATAGCAGAGTCAATGCAGAGCAAAGCCTTTGTGTATCTAAACACTTAAAAATTAGATTGGTTTTGTTTTTCCCTCCCTTCTCATGCCAGATATACCAAGCCTACTCTCACTGCTTGTTTTTGCATTTGCATAGTTCTTCCCATATAGACTCTCAAAACGTAATTTTACGTATTACATTTTATGCACAGCAGGGGTTACTTACATCTGCAGTTACTTGCTTTTCTTCTTCTGAATTGCTTGCTCTATGAACTACTTCCCTTTACCCAAATTGGAGCTGGAATATGTCTTGTATAAAAAAGAAATTGAATAGTTTGCTGTAGTTAGAAACCTTTCCTTCTTCCCCTGGAAAATGTTGTACATATAATTCTGGATATGACAGAGAACAGCAAGTCTTAAATCCTTGTGATAAACTATCTTCAACAAGCTCCACATGAGATTTTTGTCTTTTAAAGTTGTTGTTACTGTTGAGTTTGCAGTTCAAATCTAGGAAATGTCAGCTTCCTATGTGCTGAGTTGCTCTTTGTACACTCAGCCTTACTCCACTTACTGTTTCTGTAAGTTAAGGATAGTTTGTGCTGATACTTCCTTAATGAAATCTTCTACATAAGCTGGAAATCTCACTGTTACATTCTTTTCCATGTACAGGCTCGTGTTATGTATGATTTTGCTGCTGAGCCTGGAAACAATGAGCTGACAGTCAGTGAAGGGGAGATTATCACAATCACCAACCCGGTAAGAAAACTCAGATGGAATTGGCTTCAGTGCATTTTCCTGACCTACTTCTACCAGCAGATGGAAGGAAAACAGTGCTGGTGACATCTGAAAGCCCTGGCTGCCCTCCCCTGAAGAATTAGCAAAAACAACCCCAGAACACAAAGAATTTTCTAATAATCCTGTGGAAACAAATGCAATGTTTTGGAGGATGAGGCCTTCTCAAACTGTGCCCACACACTTAAGAATGTGCTCAGCTTTGTTTTCCTCTAAACAGAGCTGGGAAACAAGTAAGAGGAAGGAACTAATGGTGGTGACAGCCTTTACATCTGAATGCCTTGTCTATTTTTGTGTGCCTAATATTGCACATTTTATGTGGATGTAATCTTTCACGTTCTTGCCACTTGCATTTAAATGTGACATCCAGCTCACTTTTAGATTTTGAATTTCTTAATCATTGACTTCAGCATTCCAAGTTTGGTAAAAAACTCAAACCAATTTTTTTACTGAAATTTTGTGTCCTTTCATAATAAAAAAATATGGACAAGGTATAGGGAAGAAGTGGTGACAATACAATCACAATGCTATCAGGGCATTGTTAAATCAGTTTGACTTTTCACCAGTGACATTTGATTTATGTCCACATTTTGAATTTCCATGTGCTTTGATTGTCCTATATAATTCTTACTCTTGGTAACTAGGTATTAGTTGATTCTACTTTGAATCAACTAGTTTTTGTGTAATGATATGGCTTAGTGGATAGACCTGCCTTTTAAAACAAATACAAACAAAACCCACCTGATCATGAAGCCAGGTTGTATAAAACAAATGTTTGTATAAAACAAATGGATTCTGCAGAATAAACTTAATTCTTTGAAGATCCTAGTCATGTGTAATCCTGATAATTTTTTGTTCCACTGATCTTAAATGCTTGAAGCAGATATTTAACAGAGCCAGCACCCTCTTGGATAGTGTGCTCTGTGAATTCAGAAGCTTAATGCCATTTCACAAAAGTAAGATTAAATATAAATAAATAGGTCACCACTTTTGAGCTAGTTCTCACTGACCAAGACATCTGTGGCTTAAGGCAATATACTCAAACCCAAGTAAAACTTTGTTTTATGCTGTCCATGGTAAATTGCCACAAAGGCTCTTGATCATTTTTGATAAGTTTAGGTGGCAATAGCTTAAGTCATGCAAGTCCACTGATGATTGCTTTTAAGTGTAACAGTGTGAAGATGACTTCTGGCTCAAGATGTCATTGCTCTTGCAGTTTAACCAAGCTAGTTGAATTTAGAATCTGAGATGTCTAATTATTTTTGTGTTCTTGAGTACTGAGCTTTTAGATATGTAAGGAAAAATAATGCAAGTTGTTATTTCACTAACTGCTTGATCTTTCCTGCATAAAATCTGGAATAGGTAAGCAGGCTTGTCCTTATTGGAGTGCCTGTAAAGTGCAGGATTACATAAAATTTTGAAGTGAAAGAACAAAATTGTGAATAAACAAATACATCAATTAAAAAGCAAATTAAGAAAACCTAAAATTCAGTAATTGCTGTCTAGCATATGTGTCTCCAATTTTCATCTGTGACTAGCTTGACATATATTTATATGTTCCCTAAACTTCTTGATTTAAAACAGAGCTGGTTTATTCCTGATTAATGTTCTGAAATTAACTTCACTTAACTGCAAAGGTCTACAGAGCTTTCTTACTGTCTATGTGGAATATGTGTTTAAAAAACCCCAAGCAATATCAGGATGTCCCACTGAGATCAGAGCTGAACTGTTGTTAGTTCTTTCTAAACTAATAGCATAAGACTGCCTCTGAAAAGAAGTGTGAAGCAGAAAGAATGAGTCCAGATCTTACATGGCATGTGGCTCTTTTAATCTCGAGAATAGCCTTAACATTTCTGTGGGTGATAGCTCTCACTCATCACATGTCTCTGCACCTTCAATAAATGAGGCAGAGATTTTAGAGATATCACCAACAGCTTAATTCTCTGAGTCTTGTTTCTTCATAGTCTATTGATTAAAATTAATTTGTTGAAACTGACATACTAATAGGTGTGTTTTTATGCAGTTTGTGGCCAGACAGTTGACTGTGATTTCATAAATGATCAAAAATGCTGAAAAATCAACCATTTTTCCCCTTCATGCTTGTTAAAAATCTAAAGTCCAGAATAGCTGTGTAAAACCAGCACAGTCTGTGGTGTGTTTAAATGAGTATTTGCTGCTTCAGCAGCTTTGAGCTAGTTTGTTCGGTTACACAGTCATAACTGTGTTTTGAACATTGACAGCAAGACAGTGCTTCCTGCTGAGCATTTGACATTTGATAGCAAGACAATGCTTCCTGCTGAGCTGTTTGGAGCATGTTGTGGGATCCATCTAACAAAATTATTTCTATATTACTTCTTTTAGGATGTTGGTGGAGGCTGGTTAGAAGGAAAAAACAGCCAAGGCGAGAGAGGACTTGTTCCAACAGATTATGTTGAGGTAAGTGACTACACTGCTCTGCACTAATAAAGCAGAACTACTGAAAAGGCCATCTGCTGGTTTGCTGACCAGACTGAAATGCTCAAACAGAAAGCTTGGAATATATAATCTCATTGTAGCAATTGTTGCTGGCTTTGGAAACCAGTGCAAACATGACATCCAAAGCTCCTGAGCTTCTTAGTGTTTTCCCAAGAAATGCAACAGGAAGCTATCTATAGTAAATACTGCTGATCTGCAGAACACGAGTTGTTTTGAATCTGCTTTGGGTTTGGGGGGTCTCATAATCCAATAATTGGGGTTTTTTTCTGTCTGAAGATAGAAATATGGAAGTGAAATGAGTAATGCAAGGTTACACTGGTGTTGCTGTGGCAGACTTGCCACATGCTCGTAAGTCTGGAATGAAGCCACATTTCTGGGGTCAGGATGTGGGTTACCGAATCCAGGGACTACTCAGCTTTTCTTCTTACTGGGACCCTCTGTTGTTTCTTCAGTGTGTGTTGTTGTGATTTTTGTTTAAAGACCAGTGGTATTGTTTTGGGTATGGAATGGGATCTCAGTGCAAAGAATGGAATCTTGTTCACTCTTGGATGGCCCAGCATCTGCATGTGTGCAGGTTGCTGGTTAGGTGGGTGTAATTCCTGCAGCCTCTTAGGGCATGTGCCTCTCTTCCTTCACCAGTGCTGTGTTCATTAGAAAAAAAAAAAAAAAAAAAAAAAAAAAAGGGTGGGGGGAGGAGGGGAAGGGAAAACAGGATCATGCTGGCTCACATGACCTTGTGTTTTTGCTTCAGTTGGTTAGCTCATGGTCTGGTAGCTTTTGGCTCTCTAAACTTACTGTCCCAAATCCATCCTCTGAGCTCTGAGTTCCCAGTCTGCAGGCACTTCTATTAACAACCTTTAATCCCTAAGGAATTTATAGATTGGTGTTCACTGCCACAACAGTCTTGCATGTTGTAGCTGTAAGGCAAACTAGTACCATCTAGTGTGGAAGTAAATCGTCCAGAATATCATGTCAGTTTCTTGTAAAAAATTCAATTGAATTTGAATTTTAAAAGGTTATGTGCAAACATTTTAAAGCCTAGTGATATGAGTGTTAAGGTGATTATATATGATAAAGCATAATTTGATTAATTGAAGCATGAAAAATCTTTCTGAACCTTTTCCATTGCAGATTATAACCGAAGGTTCAAAAGATGGCATTAGCTGTGGTAACTCATTAGCTGACCAAGCCTTTTTTGATTCCCTTTCTTCAAATACAGCTCAGACCAACTCTGCTGCCAAAAGCAGTAATCAGGTATGTCTTGTGGTTTTTCGGGCACTGTGGGCATGGAAAGTTTTGGTGACGTAATTGCTTGCTGTACTGTATTTGTGAACCTTCATGAAAGTACTAATTAAAGTAATTGTGTTTTCATTAGGGAACACTTTTGTTGAATATTAATGATGTGTGTGACTGCTCAGATATTGTCACTGCTGGAAAATTTAGTAGTCTTAACACTTTCAGAAATGGAGCATTTTTATTCTTTCCAGTCTACAGTGATATAAATCTGTGACTACTTCAGTCTCTGTAAGTGTAACTGCACTCTTAGCAAATTCATTTTATATTCAGGCTACTTGTTTTATTATGCTAACCTTATTAAGGAACCACAGCTTTCTTGTTTGATGTCTAATATGATTAGGTGGTCTATACATCAGAAGCCAGAGTGAATGGATATATTTCTTTCTCAGAATTTGATTAGGACTAGTTACTTGGATTAAAAAAGATGAAGCAGATTCATGCATTATCAGTTGGAGAAGAGGCTGACTTTGGGTTTACTGCAAGAATATTTTTGTCTCTCTATTCATAGCTTTTTGCCTGGTTCACCAGTTCATTAAGCAGCAAATATGTAGTTTCAGGTTAGATATCTGAGGACACATTATCTTAAACACAAGCTGTTTATTATGGTTTACAGACTGCTGCATGTCCCACATGTAGTAAGTTAACCATTTTGAAGTCCATAGGTCAACAGAAGAACAAAATCTGCCTTTTTTCCAACAGCAGCATGCAAAGGTCTTTTGTGTTGGAAAGTAAATGCTTTACTTATGGAAGCAGCTGGGGGGACACACCTGGTTTGTAGGTCAGTTAAATATCAGCTATTAGTTTTCCTAATTACACCACAGGACTTTGACATGAAGTGAGATCTTTTGAAAACTCTCCATGGGACATTTTTGTATGACAGTGAGCATAGCTGTTCATTGACTAAATAAGGTTTGATTTGGGCTTCCTTGTAGTGAGCTGGACAATGCCAGGATTGTTATTCTGTGATCATGTATTCTCACTAGAGGAGTCCAAACCTCACTGTGACTGTCTCAATATTTTGTTTTTTTAATTGATACCTGGTTAATATATAAAGCTAAACACAGAACCCTTGAAATGCCTCATGAGTTTTTCATGTCAGACTGAGCCAAAGGTATTGATTATAGGTTAGTTTTCCCTCAGTAAAAGTTGCAGTAATTTGAGTGCAGAATGGGGAACCCCTTCTCTTCTGTGCTGTCTGTTATCCTTGCCCCATTTTTTTCCTGCCGTAGTGTTTCTAGCAAAACTTTGCATCTGAGGAGGCTTGAGATATTTGCAGCAGCTACTTGCTGCCAAATCAGAGAGTAGTGTTTCTTAGGGCAGAAACATAACTTCATCTGATCTAGGAGGAATTACTTACTAATGTAATACACAGAATATTTTGAATGATGATAGAGGTATCTGTCAGGGCTTGTTCTGTGCTTAACACAAGGTGCTTGTGCTTGGAGAAGGGAAGAAAAAAGGATAGAGGGAAAGGTTAAAATAAAAGTATCTGTTATATGCTAAATAATAGAGAATTACTCTGGCAGTCTAGTCTTGGAAGTTGCATTTCTAGAGGAGTGAAAACTTGAAAATATGGTCACTTTACACTGTAGTTTACACAAGATCATCAGTATACTGTCTCTGTAATACATACAGATTGCAGGGTTTTTCACTGATTTTGGAAAAGAGTAACTTCATGAAAACAGCTTGTCACATTTGCATCAGTGCCCTACTCTTAGAAATGTCCTGTTCCTCTCAGTTATCCTTCAAATGCTGTGTGAGATAGCTGGGAGAACCACTGTACTGTAGTGCATTATGGTAAAACTACATTGCTGACATGGAGAGGAAGAGAGGGGAGGACAGTGTGCACCTGGATGTAGTCAAGGCCATGCAAGAATCAGGGGAAGCAGATTTCATCAGGCTGGTGTCTTTGGTCTTCAGTTTTCATGGGTTTTTTCATAAGAGGAACCATTCTCTTGTGTGGTCAGGATTTTATGTCAGAAGTGAATTTCATTTTCTAAAGTCTTTTTTTCTTTAACTAAGTTCAGTAACTGCATGTTTGGTTATATGTGTTTTCTAGAAAATTGTAGCTCTTGATTTGAAGACTGGTTTCCTCAGCTTCTGACATATATCTGGTAGTTTTTTCTAGTGGCTTATTGCTAATGGGATTTTAATTTGTGTACTGAGCAGTCTGGAAGCAGTTTTGGCTTCCACTTTTGGCTGTTAGGCCTTTCTCCCAGATCAGAGAGCTCTCTAGAGCACCCATTTTCTCCTTGCAAAAATTCTATGGCTGATTGTCTTCTTAATTAAGACATTCTGTCTCTTCATTCTTTCTGTGTCATGCAAGACCCTGTTTTCTTGCTCTCAGGAGAAAAAGCAAGCTTTTTTCTGCAGTGGCTTTGATGTTGTGACATGTCTGTGAGGTGCATGCGTTGCTCCTGTTTACATGGATTGCGTGGTGTCAAAGGGGTTTGACGTTGCTGTGCTGGTGTAGAAACATCTGATAGAGAGAAGGATTGCATTGGCTCCAGTAATACTGCATCAGGAGGTCAGGCTGAGTCACTCATCCCCTGCCTACTGACCTGTCTCTTTGAGCCACTTTCAATAAGAATACAAGCTCCTACTCTGTGGGTATGGCCCCTCTTCCTAGATGTATTACTCTGACTTTGGTTGTGATAACATTTATGCTTTTCAACACAAATTCACTGTGGCACTTTGGCTTGAGTTCAGATGCACAGTTGCAAGTGACAGCCTGTTCAAGTGCTTTAATCACCAACTAGGTCAATATACAAAGCTTTTAATCTTAAATGAAACTCACATCCAGGCTGTGGAGAGTTAAGAAAAATGACAAATTATGTGTCAGTGTAAGGGGAAGAGATGCTGGAGGTGGCGCAGTAGTGGAAACTAAAATGTTTGTATATAGATTAGTCTGGTAGACTGAGTAAGAAGTAGCAGTATTCCTAAATGCTAACATTTGATGGTATCTATTGTATTTTGTGGTAACATGGGGAGGTTGCAAGTTTATTACAAGAAATCTTTATAAAAGCAATTCTAAATAAACAGGATGTTTTAGGATTTTTTTCTACTAGTATTGTATTGAAGAAATTGCTTTCTATAAACATTGTCACTCTAACATACACATGGCTGCACAACGCCCCCACTCCCCAATTCAGTAAGTCAGAAGATGTTCTAATGCTTAGAATTACTTGCATTCTTCTAACAGTAAGTAAAAAAACCCCAAACCAGGTTGTTGTGTAATCTTTCAGTATCAAGCTTTATTAAAAACAATAGATCTGGCTGAGTTAAAATTTGTGGTGCTTTTTCCTTTTCTATTTTTGGGAGACCAGTTAAACCACAGTGTTGTGATTTAACCCTGGTAGACAGCTCAACCCACTCAGCTACCCCTCAAAGGAATGGGGGGCAGGTTGAAAATGGGTGAACCAGAAGGGTGAACATGGGTAAACTCTTGGGTGGAGATAAAGGAAGTTTAATTGGTAAAGGAAAAGCTTCACGTGCAGGCAAAGCAAAATAAGGAATTCATTCACTGCTTCCCATGGGCAGTCAGCTGTTCAGCCACCTCCAGGAAAGCAGAACCTCATCATGAGTAACCATTACTTGTGGGAAGACAAATGCCCACTCAAACAACTCTTCTCCTTCTTCTATCCCTTTTTGCTTTCCAGTCAAATGAGAGACTTTTTTTTTCCTACTCTGAAAACCATCACTTTTTGGTGTTAAGAAAACATGATTGATTCAAACACTGTTCTGCTCCCTCTTTTCCTAGAGAAGGTTTTTGTTGTTGTTCAGTAAATAATCTCCTGAAAAGTAATTAAAAATCAATAATTAAAAGCAGTTTCTTTTCCTTCCTTTTCTTCAATGAGAAAGACACAGTAACCACAGCAACACTTTGATATTGTACCCTACCTGGGTTTGCCACAGTTGTAAAGTGAGAGTAGAAAAGGGGCACAGAGATGCTTCCTAAGAAGAGAAGATCCTTGGCAGTTCACTCTCTCCAGCTCATTACCTGCATCAGCAGTGTCCCAGCAATGGCCAGCTTGGTAAAGTTTTGAGCTGGTCTTTTAAAGAGCTATCTGAGAAGATGCTGAGGACACGGAAGCAATCAGAGGAAGCAGTGGAGCTAATTAAACATAAAACGAGGAAAAAAATTGACTCAAGGTGACTATTTACACACTCAGAAGAAGATAAGCAGATAGGAGAATTTAATGTTGCATCTGCCCATAACATTTGTGCTTTAATGTCTGAAAAGCTTTAAAGGGATGACTCAAGAAAATACAATTTAAGGGAGTCTTAGTTGCCAAGGATGGAGGCTTGGCTTAGCTTTTGTATGAATCTCATCCTGTTTTGACCTGGTAGCCCTTGGATATAGAGAGCAGAGGAAATGAGTAATCTTTCTTCTCTGTCAATCCACTGTTCCTTTGAGCGGCAATGCAAGGTGCTAATTTTAGTCTGTCATTTGGAACACTCAGTGAGTAGGTATATCAGCACTTATGCTATTTCTATTTGTTAGAGTTGCATCTATCTATCTATCTATCTATCTATCTATCTATCTATCTATCTATCTATCTATCTATCTATCTATCTATCTTAAAGTAAGTTACCTGTAGATTCTGTTGGTATTGGACTAATACTGGCAGTAGTGGCACTGGAATGAATATAAATTTTGTCAGGTTAAACCAAATGAAACTAGCAAATACAGTGAACAAAAAGATTGTCATTTTTGATGTAAGATACCTCATGTGTTTTTCTCTTAGAGTATTTCTCTGATGCTGAGTTTTTTCCAGGGGCTGTAGCAATAGAGGATATTCTGTTTCACACTTTTAGATAGTGCTGCTTATTGCAATTGACCAAGAGGTTATTATCTTGGTGGCATTTGGAGCCTTCATAATTTAAATATATATGGAAATACAGTTGTTAATGTAAAATTCATTCTGAGTTGTCTCCTCCAGCTGGGTTGGTTGAGGGGTTTTTGTGGTGGTCAAGACTAGTGCATCTCTAGTTACAGAGGTATTTGCATTTATTTTGCCTGTGTTTCAGGTTCAGAGGCTGCCATTTTAACACCAATGATCTCTCTTCCTCTGTTCTGAACCACAACTTGTGGTGTTTTTTCATCTTTCTAACCTAAGGCACTTTGAAAGTTGTGAACAAGCATCAGCTCTTTTAATGATAGTGTTTATCTGGATTATTTAGATTTTGTTACAGCTATATTGGCCCAAGCTAGTTCTTCTTACTGAGAAGTTAAAACTCTCTTTGTACAGTAATTTCAGTAGTGGTCAGTAAGCAGACTGTATGTACAACTAGCCATAGTGTAGTCCTGCTGTTTGCAGCCTGCAGCTGTGTAACCTGCAGCCCTGAACATAGAAGAGAAATGCTATAAATTTTAGTATATTATATATTTTAGTTTGTATAGTTTCTCCTCCCTTCTAGAGCTCAGTATGGCCTTTTTACTTTATTTTTTCCCCCTCTCTGCAGAATAGAAATCTAGTATTAGAAATGTATAAATGAAAATAAATTGGGGTACTGCCTGTCTGTTTCAGGGTGGAAGTGGATCACAGCTATATTGACGTAAGAGCTGTAGATGTGGCTTCCCTATATTTAAGATACAAAAATAGTTTTTGTACTGAACTGTAAATTACATTTGTAGAGGAGTTTGTTCCCTTTTCTTGACACTGATTCTCTAATCATTGCCAAGTCTAGTTTTCTAAGAAGATGATTATACAGTTCTTCCTAGTTTGTATCCTGAGAGTTCGCATTTTTGTGAATTACAGATTTTTCCTTTGATTCCTGTTGATCCTAGAGAATCCACATGTTTTGTGTCTTCAGTTAGGTTGTGGGCAGAGCAGCAGAGCCCCATGGGTAGGTACAGGAAGCATTTAACAGAAACCTCTCGTGTTTGTGTTGTTTTATCCCATGGTAGGAGTGAAATCACTTGGGATAATTTCCCTTGCAGAAGAAAAGTAAGATGAATGGACTCCTATGTGTGCAAAACCCTTTCTCTTCCGAAAGCTGTGGGACTTATGTATAGACAGGATGAATAAATAGTTAGCAAAAACACTTAGTTTGATGTCCAAGAAGTGAAGCAACTCAAGTTACTTGGTATATAGACATAAGTTGTTGAACATGCATGAGGAGAACATTAAGGAAGCTATTCCCAAAATTTTACTTCATATTTTTCAGGCTTTTTGTAATGAAGTGCTGGAAAGCAAATCATCATTGCTAAATTTGCATACTGTAACTCCCACTCCCCCTCCCTGAATTGCTGTGAGCAGCAATAAATGCTAAGATTGAAGAAAATAAATGTTGTGCTGCTATTAAGAGTGCAGTATTCTGCTTATGTGGAAATTCTGACATGCATGTTATTAAATTCCTGTAACAGTGTTTCTATTCTCTGATAATTCTGTGTGTGTAGTAAAGCAGAAGTATCATCACAGGAAATATAACTGGCTTGTACTTGACTGGGTCCAGTTTGTCTTGTTAAACCAGTATGCTAAATGATCATATAAAATATGCAGGTAGTTTCACCATGGGAGTTACAATTGTAACTTCTAGTTCCTGTTACAGATAATGACACTATGAAACACTGTATTCCTGCGTGTGATTTGAAAGCAACTTTCCACCATCTCAGTCACAATATTGCATTCAGACGGGTAACAGGACTTTGTGACCAACTCTCATTTAAGCAAAGTACAAGGCAATGGCTCATGTACAGTACTGGAAACAGTGGCTTGCTTACTTTGAAATTAATCACATTCACATATTAAAAAATAACCATCCAACATATGACAGTGATTTTATCAATTCCAATTGTAGGATTGTCTTGAACTGTTTTGTGGAATGCAAAGATCTAGGCAGGAAGTTGTTAAACTGGTGTAATACTGTGATCACTCCTTGCCTTCATCTGCACTCATACCCTCAGGCAAAATCTGACCACCGAAGTAGTTTTCCACAATTTACAGTGTTGGTATGTGTTTTTTCCTTGTCCAGTTCACAGAATTGCAGAATAGGTCAGGTTGGAGGCACAACAGTGGGTCATATGGTCTGACCTCCCAACTCAAGCAGAGTCATCCTAGAGCACATAGTGCAAGATTGTGTCCAGGTGGTTGTTGGCTATCTCCAGTGAGGGAAATTCCACAACCTCTCTGGGCAACCTGTTCGGTGCATGATCACTCACATAGTAAAGAAATTCTTCCTGATGCTCAGGTGGAACTTCCTGTGCATCAGTTTCTGCCTGTTGCTCCTTGTTTTATTTCTTGGCACCACCAAACAGAGCCTAGACCCATCCTCTTGACAACCTTCAGATACTGAAGACATTGATGAGGTCCCCTCAGTTGTCTCTTCTCAAGGCTGAACAGGCCCAGCTCCCTCAACCTTTCCTTGTCAGAGAGATGCTCTAGTCCCTTAATCAGCTTTGTAGCCCTCCTTTGGATCTGCTTCAAGGGCTTCATGTCTCTCTGATGCTGAAGAGCCTAGAACTGGACACAGCTCTCCAGATGAGGCCTCACCAGGGCTGAGCAGAGGTGCAGGATCACCTTCCTAAACCTGCTGGCAATGCTCTTCCTAATGCAGCCCAGGATGCCATTGGCCTTCTTGACCACACACTGCTGGCTCATGGACAGCTTGTTGTCTACCAGGACTCTCAGGTCCTTCTCTGCAGAGCTCCTTCCCAGTCTCCAGCCTGTCCTGGTGCCTGGGGTTGTTCTTCCCCAGGGCTCTGCACTATCTTTGTTTTCATTTGACTTCTTATTTCATTGAGATAGCCTTGTGGTCTAGTTTGGCACTGACAGTATAAAGAATGTTTTAACTTGCTAATGGTGACAATATTGTCTACCCTTCTGTGAGCATTTCTGCTAACTTGCACACGTACACACATGTGTTGCACAGTCCCCTGGACCACAGCAGGGGGCCTTACTGTCATATGTAGTTTCCTTCCTGATTTTCTTTTTATTGTTTTGTTTTTTGTGTTTTTGTTTTGTTCACTGAGCACTTCTTTTGAAGTGGAACCATGGGCATTTATAATTGAAAATGACAAACTGAAGATAGCCAGTAATACTCTTCAATTCCACAAACAAACGAACAACAACAAAAAAGACAAACTAGGGAAACCCCTCTCCTCTGTTTGCAAAGAAAAGTAGAGTGTTTTACCCAAAAAGGAAGAATAAAACCTTGTTTAATCTTTGTAGCCTGATTCTGGGATGTCTAGATTACACTAGACAGCATCAAAGAGGAACAGGGGATCTTTCTTCTCTTTCTGGCATTGCTGTGATTGCTACTTAGAAAACTGTCTGAAATCTCTCATCTGTGTTTCAATAAGAAACCATAGAAAGAATTGAAATCAGCTCAAGAGAAGACAAGGATATAAAGAAGTGACTTGATTGCCATTTACATGTGCAGGTGTGAGTAACAAAAACAGAAGCCTGAGAGAGCTCCATTGAATAAATTATGTAGGATTTTTAGTGTCTGAAAGTTGAAACTAAGCAAACTTTAATTAAAAAAAAAAAAAAGAATTTCCTTGAAGCAGTCAAGGTGACAATAGATGTGTTTTCCCTCACCATATCCTATCACTGAGTATTCTTTACTCAAGTCTAAATTATGTATCTTTCTAAAACACCATTCCATATTTCAAAGATGGATTTTTTTGAGCTGAATCAGGAGATGATAGACAGAAATCCTGTGCCTGCACTGTGCACAAGTAATGCAGCCCCTAGTTCACTTTGATTGCAAATAACCTTACAGGTAAGGAAATGGGATTGGAAACAGAAAAATAACAAGAAACTAACAGCTCTGCTCTTTGTGGTAGTATCTCAGTTTGTCCACTGGTGGTTTAGATTTATTTCCTGCTGAAAACAAGGAATGTCCAGTGGGTGTGTCTGGGCTTTGTGTTGTTTGTGAGCAGGCAAAGCCCAGCTCCTGTGCAGAGTTATGAAGGGGGCAGTGGGATTGGTAGTGGAGGTGTTGGACGATGGTTTCCTCTGAAAGTAAGTGAGATGACAGGAGTGGCCAAGGGACAAATGGGTTCCTAGCCCAGTTTTGCTACAGCTTCCTTGCCAGCTGCTTCTGAAGGTCGTGTTGCTTTCAAGTATTTATCTGCAGGAACATTCTAGTATCTAAGTCCATAAGGCTGGTTTTTCTTTAAAATCTACCCCATCTCCACTTTTACTTTTCCTGGAGGATTTCTTTAAGGATGTTTATGTTGTACTGTAGAAAAGAGGGCCTTCCTTCAGAAGTGGAAGAAATTTTCTGGACCAAAATTCTAAGGTAATGATCTACCAAGGAGAAAGCTTAGCCATAAAATATTGTGGGTATGGCAACTGCTTCAGTTATCTGCTAATGTGCACACTTGTTCTATCTTAACCAGCACAGTGAATGCAGTTCTGTGACTGCTGCAGAGTAGGCTTTTAGCCCTTCATCTTTCTTCCTAGAGAAAAACACTTGATTTTTAAGGTGTTTGTCTATATACTCACTTAGTTGTTTGGTTGGGGTTTTTTGGTTTTTTTTTAATGTATCTGTCAGTGGTTGTTATCCAAAGAACTTAAGTTTAGTGCAATATCTGAGTATGCTTAAGGCTTTGTTTCTATGCAGGTAACTAAGGCAGCTATAAAACTGGAGAGGTATGTTCATTCCTGTGAGCTATTCAGCTGAATCACCTTGACTTTTCTTGTGTTTTCTGCCATTGCTCTGTGCTGTCTGTCTCTTTTAAACCCCTCTTCAAGAGCATAACACTTGTCATTGCAGCTTTGGCTGTCCTGAACTTCCCTTGATCTGATCAGCCTTACTTTTGCTACTCACTGCTTCAGCATGGCTTCTGTTTCTGAGTACATTTCAAGGTGTATTTCTTACAGTTAGAGTCATTATTTTTGATGGCACAGTTAACCTAGGTCTTTCTGGATACTTAAATTAATTTTACCATCTGAACCTTGTGTTTGTTTTGGCGTTTGTCCTTCAGCTGTAGAATGAATCTATTTGTCCGTCAGGGGCGTGCATTAATGTGAGGAAGGAGACTGCCAGAAACAAATTAGTTGGCCAGGAGATCAAAGATTTTTAGCCAGGGCAGAGAGGCACCTCAATGCCTTATCTTAGCTTTACTGTCTACAGTTTTGGATTCTCTGGAAAATAGCAAATATGTCACTTCTCCTATTTAATTCATGATTCATTTGGTGAAGATACTGACATTCCACTTCCAAGCTGAGGATTTTTCTGTCATAGTGGAATTTTTTCTCATTCAACTATTATTAGATCTTTAAAAACATACTAAGCTTCTCTTCCCATCCCCCAGGCCCCACCAGTGATGATCTGTTTCTGTAGTGAGTTTGAATCTGCCCTTAGTAGAATCCTCTTAAACATTCAGTAATGGTTCCCTCTGTTGTCAGTTCTCGACATAGCCCTTTTGTCTTGTTTTTTCTCCTAGGACAGTAGGAGTGACCAAGTCCCTAGTAGTCTACGAAAGGGAGAATTGGCTGCATTTTAGGAGTTTATCTTTGAATTTAATCTCAGTGTACTTGTTTAATGTTGCCTTGGGGAGCAAGGAGATGCAATGCTTCATTTGAAGGCTGATCAGTTTCTTAGTTGTGTGGTGTGACATTTCTTTTTGTGTACACTTGAGGAGGCTTTGAATACTTGGATATTAGGTGTGCCGTATCAATTTATATTGACTAAATATCAGCTTCTTGCAAGGGCTCTTCACCTTTTTTGTGATGACTAAGGAGAAACCAGAGAATTATCAATTTCAGTTATGGAAAACTAAAGCTGTAAGAACATGGCTTTTAATCACCTGCAAAATACTTGATGGTTTAATTAGGGTTTATTCAACTAGAGCTAGGCCACATAAATGCTTCTTGTATGGAGACTGTCAGCTGCTGAGATCCACAGAACTGCTCGCTGGAGCTGAGATTACACTTTTAATAATTGGTGTGTCTTTAGTTGGTCCTCCATGACGCTCTAGGACCTTGAGGATGGCAGACCTGATTCCTGAGCCTTTCTCCATTGTTTAGTGATTGTTGACTGCCACTTAGGAGTGTCCACAGTATGTGTGCATGTAGGAAAACATTTCAAGGAAGTTGAAGAGAGTCCTGTAAGTGCACTTTAAAAGTTGTTATCTATAGATTGCTAAGTCATTTCTTACTGTCTTCCCTAGTGCGTCAGAAAGAAATGGGGACCATTTGGCTGAAAGAAACAGAGGGGAGTGTAGCACATTCCACCCCTTTTGTAGCCTATAAGTGATACACCTGAGGGCAAGTGCTTACCCCACAGCTTTCTTGGACACCTCAGAAGTAAAATTTTCTGATTTGAAAAGTGCTTCCATATAGGTATATAGAGATAAGACTTCTGGGAGCACAATTTAAGTAATACATTTTCCTTTGCTGTACAGCATCTGTGTATATAAGCATTTGTCTGTGAGTGTGAAGATTG
This sequence comes from Brachypodius melanocephalos, assembly GCA_013398615.1. Taxonomy (NCBI): domain Eukaryota; kingdom Metazoa; phylum Chordata; class Aves; order Passeriformes; family Pycnonotidae; genus Brachypodius; species Brachypodius melanocephalos. The sequence continues at coordinate 12,463,775 of VZSR01003807.1, read as the reverse complement.
CTCTTGACAGTCATTCTTCAGTAGTGTCAATATTACTGCCTTCCTCTTTTTTGCAGCAGATTTTAAGGTTTTTTTACCATTTACTCGTGTACCAGACTTCACATGAACTACTACAGAAAAGAGGAAAACTTTACTCAGTGTTTTGGTGATCATGCCACTTCTGGGCTTTCATTTGCTAGTGATCAGCAAAACATATATTGCAGAAGTATAGGTATATTAATATTATACAGACTAGTCTTTTCTAGGTGCTCCAAGTTGTGTTAGAAGCAAGCATGCTTTTCCATGTGGTTGAGCCCCAGTCCTGTGTGTTTCCATTTAGCAAAGAATGAACTCTGACTATTTCCTTGTGTGGTTATTTCTCTTTACATAAACTCATACCTGGTGAAGATAGGAAGAGACCAGACTGGTATAAGCTACCAGCAACTTCTTTGTAATTTGCTCAAAGTAGCACTGGGTATCAGCTATCCAAGAATATTGCTCCCCCAGGGAGTAGTGTTCTTGCACCAGTTTCATCTTCAAAAGAAAAAAAAAAATCCCCAAGCTATCACTATAGAAGCTGTCCTCATAATCTATCTCTCTCTGTCAACTCCTAGAGACCCACTGACACTTGTGAGTCTTCTGAATGGTGATTTTTCTCCCCAGCTTGGGGGCTTGGTCTTAATTTCCAGATCCTGGAAGGAATTGTGAACCTAAATATATAAAGGTGTTACATGATAGCAGAATTTTTGAGTCTTTATGGTTTGACAGTACCTGTGAAATCTGACTGTCAGATGCTTTATTTGAGGAAAAACTGAAGTTTTTCTACCTAAGTAGAATGTCAAAGTTAAAATGAGAGGAGAGAATCTTTAGTGGAAATAATTGGGATTGGAGTAGCTGTACCTTTTTTGTGTAAGATGCTTACACAACATTTTTGCAGATAATAATTTAGTTTTTAGTGGGAGTTTTATTAAATTTCTTGTATTGGCAAATGTTCTAAGATACATGTAAATGTTGTAGTCTAATAGTAATTAATTTATATAGGGCACTTCTTCTTTTATATGCTTCTTTGTCATAAAAATAACGCACTAGCATCAATAGAATTTGAGACTTCTTTTTACAAAACTCAGTTTCTTCCTCTGCTGAACAAGACAAGCCTTCTTGGCTTTGTTTGCTTTCCTTCCTCTTCTTTTCTTCCTCCTACACTTTGAGTGTGTGGGTTTCGATATGTGTGCAGTTTTTTCTTTCTGCCAGCAAGTCTCTGCACTAAGTGTCTGGAGTAGACTACACTTAACTAGTCAGTGCTTTTTCAAAGTCTACTGTTAAAATCAAGCAGCTGAGCAGGATGCGAAGCTATTAAGCCAAGATGAACTTGCCAAATGCAGTAGTTAGAGACATGTGTGCTCTGCACTCCTTCACTGAGGTTTCCACCTCCACAACAGCATTAGCAGAAGGGGGTGTGTGAGTGCTGAGAATAGATCTACAGGGAGATACCAGCCTGTTCCCTGGCAGATGTCTGTTTTCTTCCCCCATCTTCACAGTGAATGAGTTAAGCTCTGACAGGGAAGCTCAGCAGGTTAGGCTTTAACTCGCTAACTGCCACACCAGTGGTGGTTGTGTGAGTGGGCAGTTTATTATCTGCTTTTAGTAAAGTCACTAGTCTGAGTTTGATAAAACAAGTATTTGCAAAAACCTAACTCTTGACTTCTGACTTCCATTTTTAAATGTGCTAATTAGCCCATGGCTTTAGGTAATTAATAGTTCACAAGTACCATACTTACTAAGGTGTCAGTGTAAAATAATTACCATGGGTGAGATTGCTTCCTAACACTGTTGCAACAAATAATTTAATTACCCTGAGGAGAAGCACTCTTATTAGTATGTATTGGTGTCACATTGCTGGAAAGCTGATCAGTTCTTCAAGTGCTTGCTGCATGCCGGAGTTGTGTAGCTGGAAATGCAAGATTTGGCAGCTGCTTCTAAATCAAACAAGTGAAGTGCTGAATGCAAACTCAGCCTACAGCTGGAGATAAAAGACTTCAAGAAGAGAGTACGTGGTTGCTGCTCATTTCTTCAGCAATTCTTTACTTTTGTCTTTATACAATCTAGGCAAGCATTGCCAATGATCCTTGGTCCAGCTGGAACGTTGGGAAGTCTGGGAACTGGGATAATGGAAATGCTGTTGACAGCTGGGCAACGAAGCCTGAAAGTGCAGCTGGCCAGAGAAACAGCGCTTCAAATAACTGGGAGGCAGCAGCAGCATTTGGCCATCCACAGGCATATCAAGGACCAGGTGTGCTAATAATTGCTCTTTTTTTAAAAAAAAATTACAGTAGGTGGACAGTAGAAGTAAGAATTAAGTAATCTTTCGTAACTATAGACCATGGCTCATTTGAAAAACAAAACCGAACTGGTTTCCTAATAGCACATTGCTGCGTGGGTAATCTGGACACTAAAATAATAGAGGTTTTAAAAATTAAATATTCTTTTAAAAAATTGGATCCACAGTAACAGACACCTCAAACTTTTGTGGAAATCTGACAAACTAAAGTCTTTTGCATACATGATCTATTCTCAGGCATGTTGTTCAGCTTGTGTAACTGGAACTTTAAAACTCCCTCGAATTTGTGCTCTCAGTCCTTTGAAGGAATAGTCTCTTAAATCCTTAATTTTAAGAAGTGACTAGCCTTTCAGAAGGCTTCTCTACCTTTTTGTAGTAACAGCCTAAATTAAGGGGAGAACCCATAACTGGGGAATGCTAACTTGGAATCTGTGAATATGGAACACAGTTGAGTTCATCTTAACACACCATCATCTCTTCTTTATTTTTTATTTTCTTTTTTTTCCCCATTTCCTCAGTGGTTTTCTAGTGCACTGCTTTGCAGGTTGTATTTGATGGAGATAGTGATAATTGAGGAAGAACTGTAAAATAGAAGGCTGAAAGAGATTTTAATGTATTTACCTGGTTGATTATTTGTATGTGAGTAGTGAAGTATCTGCTTCTGCTTTTGAAGAGAAATTATGTAACTTTCTCCTTTCCCTATCCCCTGATCCCTCCTGTACTTCAGCAGCTGCTGATGACGATGATTGGGACGATGACTGGGATGACCCAAAATCAACTTCGCCATCTTACCTTGGTTACAAGGAGACTGAGGCATCAGAGGCTGGGGGGGTCCAGCGTGGAAATTCTCGTGCAGCTGCTATGAAGTTACCACTTAACAAGTAATGGAGAATGCAGGGGAAATGTTTATATATTGAAGAGAATTGGAATTTGTCAAGATCTGTAAATTCAACATCCTTGAAATAAGCAATGTAAATATTACAGTTTTGGGGCAGAAGAGAAGGTGAATTTGTAGTTCAGAACACTCCTTAAGCAAGCAGAGGACAGATCCCTCAAAGCTTGAAAGTAGATGCCAAAGCTGTATAATTTTTGGAGGTGTCATACAGGCAGATGACACTTTCACAATGCCTGAACTTGAAGTCTTTAAAATTTAACTGTCTTTGACAGTTTGTTCTTAATGAAAGTCAAAGGTGGTGGATGACTTGTCCATACAATAGAAACTGGTCAAAGATGCTGCCCCAGAGTTCTTAAGCAATATAAGTTTCTAGTGGGGAAAAGTTCTGTTCTACTGTGTTTGTGCAGCTTGATTCTTGGGCCACAGAAAGTTTGATTTTATAGATCAAAATCTTACAGTAGTGTCAAGCTTTGTCAGGGCTATACTAGCATTATCTCATGTTGCAGCTTAATGTTTGTTTATTCTAGAACTGCTGTTACTCTGAGAGCTAGGGTGTTGTAATCTCCAAGTAGATGGAAGCAGAGTTGAAAAGGATTGTAGAATAATGATTCCTTGAGTATATAACTAAAACCAACTGTCTCTGCATGACTAGTTAATTTTGTTCTTCAGCGGGTTTTTATGTCCTGTGTTGCATGAGTACCTCTGCATTGTTGTTTACTTGTTGTAAACTCACAAAAATACCTTATTTAAGAGTTTGGGGGTTTTTTTGTTTTGTTTTGGGGTTTTTTTGCCTGTGGAGTAAGTCCTACTTTACTGCTTGTGTTTCCGCAAGCAGGTTGGCCATACTTCAAGGGCTAATTATCTTCCTAATTAGAATAAAGGCCACCATTTGCTTTTAATAAGGCATTTTGTAGGACTTTAAGAACATTATACTGATTGTTTGGCTTTCTTTTAGTTGGTGGATAAATTATTTAAGATAATTCATGTTTAGAAGCACTTGATAGAGCTTATAATTCTTTCAGATGATTGAATGCTCATAATTTGAAATCTCAGGTGCATAAACATCTGTGTGTGTATGTGTGTGGTGTTTCCAGAGAGGGTGGGGTGCAGAGTGATAGATATTGCTTTGTGTCCTCCTGTTACGTTTGGTATGATGGACGGCAGAGCAGGAATAGCCACTTTGCCCTGCAAGAGGGGCCTATTACACACACAGACACACAAGACACACACAAAACCCCTGGATGTCAGTAGCCAAAACCCTCCTGCATTTTTCCAGTGCAAAATGTTTATTGTTACAGTAATTCACATAAACTCTTTTCTATGCTTGAGAAATACTTAGAGGTTTTTTTCTTACAATGGCAGGTAATTCTGCATATGTCAAAGGAAGGAGAATCTGGAATTAACTTATCACTTCATTTTATTGTTAGATTTCCTGGATTTGCAAAACCTGGAATGGAACAGTACCTGTTGGCAAAGCAGCTAGCAAAACCCAAAGAAAAAATTCCCATTATTGTAAGTTGGGGTTGTGTATAATTTTTCTGTGTATGTGGTATGGGGTTTTTTTTTTTTGTTTTCTTTTTATAGTTGGTTGGTTGGTTGGGTTTTATAATCCTGCTTGCCTTTCCCTGTTTTTTCGACTAAACTTTTATCCTCAAGGTTGCCATATATAGTTGGGTCAGAAGAAACTGATACTGAACATATGACAGTTCTATTTCTAAGTATAATAAAAACCATAAGTGTGACAATGATGATGATTATTGTCAGTACTTTTTTCCTCATGCTATATCTGCATTACTTGTGATGAACATAAGCCTGTTCGGGATTGGGATGCAGAGCAATTGCATTACACTCTCTATTGATTATCTAGATAGTTATATGTAGAAGCTACATTTGCAGAGGTTTGCAATATTCACTCCTGATAGTCAGGCCATTTTCTGATCTAAAAACCAAACTCTTCTGTATGTATGCTGTTCTAGTGAAATGTGGTTGAAATAGCCCTAGGATTCATCACTCCTTTGTTATTTGGGAAAAATTGAAAAACACACAAGATAAAGTCAACTGTGGTCATTCATCCCTGCTTGCAAGAAGCCCCTCTGTTTCCAGACTCTCAGCCTCTCACTGAAATCAATGGAAATTCTCAAGTGAAGAGAGGATATTTGTTTCCTTGTTTGCAGCTGGTACAACATGATGTATTTAAAGATATTTGCAATTTCTTACAGATTGGTGATTATGGCCCAATGTGGGTATATCCTACCTCTACATTTGACTGTGTGGTGGCAGATCCCAAAAAAGGTTCTAAAATGTATGGTCTCAAGAGCTACATTGAGTATCAGCTGACCTGCACTGTAAGTGTATCTGAAACAGGATCTTTTGTCTCGCAAATATGTGTCATTTGTACATATAAATAAAAGTTTGTATGACTTGGCAAGAGCACTGTAAGAGTAAGTGGTGGTTGTCATAATTTTTTTACCCCAAGAATTTGCTTTTTTCTAGAATTTCAAATTCTTCTGTATTAAGGCTCTAAATCATAAATTTTATTTACATTCCATGTGGTTACCATTCTGGTCATGCTTGTTTCATGTCACTATGTGTAGATGCCTGTCCAAGTTCAGCGTTGTGTTTCTCTTACAGAACACTAATCGGTCTGTCAACCACAGATACAAGCACTTTGACTGGTTGTATGAGCGGCTCCTGGTTAAATTTGGACTAGCCATTCCAATCCCTTCTCTTCCAGACAAGCAAGTAACAGGTAATTATTCCCAATTCTGAATTCATGGAATGCAAAATAAGGAAATCAGGTTTTTTATGAGGTTCAGTTATTTCTTACTGTTGGTTTTGCCTATTATTTTTAAAGAAGGTGTCAAAGAAACCCCAACCTTTCACCACTCAAAACTTATGATGAATTGTTATGGGTGATGGATAATAACAGATCAGTACTAGGAGAATCACGTAAAAACTCAGGTTCAATTATCTAGTCCGCTGATTGAAAAAAAGGTAATTAAAAGCAAAACAAATCCTCCTAGTTACTACATGAGATATTAATTACTCTTGGAGAGAAGACATAGCTACTTATGTTCTGTATTTGCTGATTGGCTCGGCAAATGTTTTTGCATGGGGTTTTTTTGAGGGTTGGGGAGAGGCATGCATTGTGTTTGGTTTTGTTTGGGTTTTTCTCTTTGCATTTAATTGTACATATGTTATGTAGGAGTTTTGACACAAACTTCCCAGAGGAAAGAGAGCATCTCCTGACAAACTGGGTTTTTTTGCTTCCAAGTGAAAGGTTACAGTTTTTTCTCCTCTTGCTTGATGTCACACTTGATTTAGAAAGCATCTTCCATTCATACTGGTTTGATATCTGTTCAGCTTGACCGAACTGTCTGAAACTTGTGGAAATCTTTTGTTCTGACTTCCAGAAAAATGGGATTGGGTCCTTTAAATGCAATAAGTTTAGTCATTGCAACAGATTATGACAATGCCTCTGCATTTTCAGTAGTCTCTGGCTTCCTTTCTACAAGTATGTGCTAGAGTGCATGTGAAGAAAAGAATGGACACCTGTGTAGGAGGCAAATGCATTACATTAGCCCACTTGTACTTGTATGTTTTCTGGTAAGATTATACAGCTTAAGATAAACAGCCAAAACCAAACATACAAGCATTGGCATGTTGCCAACCACGTGCCTGTGGGCATCACTCAAAATGCAGCAGCTCTGCTGTGTTTGAAAGAAAGCTGAGCATTGATGAAGTTGCTGGGATAAATGCCGAGGAAACTGAAAAGTGAGGAAGTGACTTCTTCCCCTTAGCCTCGTGTTTAGAATTGACCAGCATTTTTATTTAAACATGTGCATGTCTACTAAAAGGAAACCAGAAGACATGATGGGGTCTCTAGATTTCATTGTAACTGTATCCTAAAAGATCCAAAAAGTCTGGCATCACATCTTGACAAAATACATTGCCTGTGAGTTTCTGTCTTCTGGAATCTGTGGGAGAGAATATTTTGCCCCATGCAAAAACAAAAACAAAAACAAACAAAAAAATGTCTCTTTTTCTGAAACATGAAGAAACTGAAAAAAAGGTGCTTATCTTTAATTGTGTTTAGGAGGCTTCTTTCTGATGACTGTCTACAAAAGCATTTCTGTCAATTGATCTCGACAAAACAAGATTCCAAACTGACTTTGTCGGGGTCCTGGTTTTGACCATATATTTATGATGATATGCTTAATGACCAGCATGTAACTTCCAACTGCTACTGTTCTCTTGTTCTGCACTCCTTGCAGGGATGCTGTGGAGATTTCTGTATAGATTAAAAATGAAACAAAGGATTATTGAAGGGTATAGAATATCTCTTCTGTAGTGTTTGATTTTTTTTTTGCTTATTTGAAGGAAAAATACCCATACACAAAGTTCATTTTTCATTAGTTCTGTTATTTATCTGCTAATCTTGCTAGTTTCCATATTTGCAAAAAAAAAAAAATCAGAAAACCAAAACCTAAACCACAAAAACCTCAACTTTGTAGATCTGCTGCCATAGTAACTATGCAGTATAATTATATTGAAACAGTACGTGTATTTGAGACTTGTCATCTGCGCTGCTATGGAAATCAGAAGAGTTAGGTGCCAGAAGATTCTCTCTTTCCTTTCAAATCCTGTTCACTCTATGCTTTAGAAGTCTGATGTCATACATTGTTTTAAAATTAGAAAGGATTCTATCACGAATCATCACTGGTTTAAGAAAAAATGGTTACTTATTTTGTTTGTATTAAAAATATCTTAAGTACCAAAAAATCAGTTACAGTCTTACATGTATGTGTATATTGTAACCAGTTTATGCATATAATTTATTGATATTTTTTGATTTTTTTCCCCCAGTTTACATATATGGATGTATGTTTAAAGGAGGCACTGATTTTTAAATCTGTGATTTGTATTTGAGTAATTTCAAATATTCTTGAGCAATCCAATTTCAATGGTTTTTGAGCAGTTTTATTTCAGTGCTTTGTTAGCTTGTACATGGCAACTTGGATTGTAGTTCCTTTTTCTTCAATGTTTTTGAACCTCGTATTGACCAAGACTTTACTAAACTGTGCCAGAAAAATACCTGCATTCCAAGCCTGTGCCTGGCTTTTCTCTTGGGTGGTCTGAATACCTAGTTTTTCCATTCAAAAGCTTACTAGTTTTTTCCAAAAAAATGTGTTTACGTTGTGGGCGGGTATTAGATTTTTTTAATATTTCCTGGCTATCTTAAAAAAGAGGAGAACTCTTGATCAGTAATCAATATACTGTAATTTAAGGTTCTTTTGATTGTTAATAACTCACCAGATGAATTACAGGTTATTTCAATTTAAATTAAGAAAAGAAATTTGAAGGTGCTAGCCTGTAAATGTAACAATTATTGTTCAATGCGTAACAGGGCGCTTTGAAGAAGAATTTATCAAAATGCGCATGGAGAGGCTGCAGGCTTGGATGACGAGAATGTGTCGCCATCCTGTTGTCTCAGAAAGTGAAGTTTTCCAGCAATTTCTCAATTTCCGAGATGAGAAGGTAGGAAATGAAGTCAAGTTCACACTCAGACTGAGACTGAGGAATTCCTGTCCCCTCACAGTTCCCCTTCAAACCAAGAATTAAGCTCTGTAGCCGCCCCACTGTGGGCAGTAATGACGGGCTGGAAACTGCTGGGATTCCTGACTCAGCTGATTGATCAAAACAAGGCATAAAATTGTTCCTGTGAAATGCTACGCACCATTCCCACACAGTTGTGCCCTTCAAGGTAACTTTGTCGCCAGTCTTTCAAGGGACAATTTGTATCCTCCAGAAGAATAGGAACATGTGTAAAACTCTTGGCTGTTGCGCTGCTCTGTCTCTGCTGGCTTTACAAATCACTGTGATCCTCTGAGTGGTGCTGCTCTGCAAACAAAAGCTACTTCATAGCTGATCTAGGTTTTGGCTGATCCTGTATTATATTTAAAAACAACCCCCTGCCCCCATCTCCATCCCTGAAAACCAGTTTTTCACTGAAATGGGTTGTAATAGCATTGTGTTGCAGCCTTACCTGATATAACAAGCCAGTTTTTATTCACATACACTTTATTATGCTTTTTTAAAAGAGATTTTAGTATCTTCAATAAATGATAAATAAAGTAAGTAAACATTCTGTAAATGATGGTTTGAACTCCAGCTCTGTTACTAATGAGGAAATAAACAGAAAAACTCTGCTGCTTTTTCCTCAAAAATAATCATACTTCTAAATACACATAGAATTTGCTGAAAAAATAAATTATCCAGTCTGGTCATAAAAATTTCCAAGGTTCAAGTCTCCTGTGACTAAGGTCACAGCTGACCAGTCAGAAGTTGAACTACAAACATCCTGAGGTACTTCTAGCCAGAATTATTCTGTGATCCTGTAAGTACAGGCTTAATAACATAGTAAGTAGTAGTCCTGGTGAAATGCTGGTTGGATTGTTCGTGGGGAATTGTATAATTCTGCCAACTTGTCAGCACTTCTTAGTTTCTTATTTATAGATGTATAAACAGAGCAGATGTTGCAATACATAGGGAATTTTTAACCACTAAGAACTTAGTATGATAATTGCATAATAGTTTCATGATCTTCTAGAGCAGCTTCTGATATGAGACCTATCCTATGTGCGGAGACAGCTGAATATCGTTGTTCTTACACTGTATTTCAGTAGCACACAAGAAGGGTCTGTTGACCCCAGAATTTAGACAACAAAGTGCACAAAGGAGGAGGGGGAGAACTTTGGGAAACTGTAAAAAGCCTTGGCTCCTCTTAAGTTTTCATTTTTTAATGAAAGGTTTTAATTCATGGGTGGTCTGTTGGTTAACAGTTCTCCTAAACATTTCATTCATTCCTTAAGCGCATGCCCTTAAAGAAGGAGAGTGGTGGTCAAACTTTGCGTCTCTCTTTTTTCTTTTTTTTTTTCTTTTTTACTTTTTAAGGAGTGGAAAACTGGAAAGCGGAAGGCAGAAAAAGATGAAACTGTAGGAGTCATGATCTTTTCTACAATGGAACCAGAAGCTCCTGACTTGGACATGGTAGAAATGTAAGGTGATTTCTTTTTGTACGGGCATTATGCATCTGGGTATACAACAGATGCTGAGAGAATCCAAAACTCAGATATTAGGTGTGCACATACATTCGTGGATTTGAAGAGATGTTCATCAAGGCAGAGCTGAAAAATTGTTTAAATAATGAAATTTTCATATCAACCCCTCCAATACTTGGTGGAACTCTATGTGATGACTTTTTGACTTCAGTGGCTGAATATTAATCCTAAAACAATTTACATAAAACTAGTTGATGGGATACAGCACTGTAAGATCCTATGGAGTTATGCCTTATATTGCTGTGGAAGTGTGTTTTAATCTTTAATCTTTCAGCAGTTCCAAAACATGCTAAACTTACCAAGTAGCTTAGGATAGTTGCAGATGGACCAATAAGCAGAACAAGGTTTCTATAAAATAGTTGTATGTAATGTACACACATTTGAATATCTGTAATCCATAGAAAGTTATTAAAAATGAAAAGTGACTTAAATTATCAAATTTCATTCTGGAAGTCCAAATGGATATATTTCTTTTACATATGTGGGTATTACATATACATGCACTTTTTAATGTGTATTCTGTAAGTCATAAACCTTTGGATTTCACAGAGTTAAAGGCTGGATTTACTGTGCAGCCTTTATTTCACTCCTTTAGGCTTGGTAATTTTTCTTAGAAGATTTAGTATGCATGACATGCTTTTCTTGCTATTGTGGAACACAGAAGCCTGGATGATGTTTTGTGTGTGTGGATAAACTGAGTAGAAGTGTTTTTAATAGCAAAGCAGTAGTGTACCTATACCCAATACAGGCTTTATGCAAGTGATGCAGTGTGTACTGAGTGCATATAATAGCTGTGTGGTGGCAGTTCTGTACCAGCAGAAAAACATGCACATTTTTAGGTCACTTACACTTCAACCATGAGGATTTCAACCATGACTACTTTGCTTAAGTGATGTGGTTTCTGTATACCCCAGTGGCATAAAAGCTGAAGGGGTGAAAGAGAGGGAGGATTTTGTACCCAGGGTGCAGGAGAGGGAATGTGCTACACACACCCCCCTGGAAGAGAGTGCCCAGCAGGTGGTCAGCTAAAGTTTTTGCCAGGCAGGGAGGGCACACTAGCCCAAAGAGAATGGTCACCAGGGGTATGGGTTCCTGGGAGGGGCTGGCAGCCTGGAGTAGTGCTGGGGACCTATTTCCAAGCAGTTGCAGGGGTAACTGTCACATCTCAGATGCCCACATGTTCTAGTGCTGTTAAAAGTGTGTATGAGCCTTGAAAGCCATTACTCCACTGACAAAATGGACAAACCAGCTTGCTCAATAACTCTTAGGTTCTTCAGTGTGAAGGTGTTCTGTACTGAACAATTTTGGTAGTGTTTTGAGAGTCCTGCACAGGTTCATGAGCATTTTTGGTGATCTTTATACCATAAAGTATGAAGTTCAGACCATTAAAGGATGTTTTGCTCCTGAGGTAAGGGTAGTAAAGCAAGAGCCTCTTAGAAAGCCCAGGTGCTGGTTTTATGCAAATAACTGTGTTATAGTTGTAACAGCTGAGGAAGGAAGTGCTGGAGGGGAAGTGGGAACCTCTAGGTTGTTGGGCCACAGCTGGAGCTGCTGCTCTGGCTCTGGGGAGTCACTCAGTGTCCCCTTGCTGTCTCATGCAGGCTTTGGCTCAGAGCATTTGTAAGATCTGATGCAGTTTAAATAAATCTCGTTGGAAATTATAAACTGTTTTCTTTTGTACAGTTCACAAATCACTGCTGTATATGCAGTACTGTGTTAATGGAAAACTCTGATAGCTGCATGCATGCTTAAAGAGAAGTAAAAAGACCCATACTAATTCAAAATTCTCTTTTGAGCATCACAGATTTTTTGGTTTTGCACCCTATAATGCAACTCAGCACAATGGTCTTGACAATATAATATGGAAGTATGCATATATATTTCCCTAGGAGAGTTGCTATATTACTTTTTATTCACCTATGTTAGACTTCTATCAAAATACCTGGCACAGTTATTTTCTTTTTATTTTTTCATTGTTGTATGAATTTCACTGCTTCTATGACATTGTAATAAGAGTGCTAGTCCAGTGCCACATGTCTGTGTGTCTAACAGAGGAGGAAAAAGGGAATGAATAATGCCTGTATTTAAAGAGAGGAATTCTGAATTCAGTGAAATGGCAGAAATTTCAAGGGATTGATTTATATCTCTCATATTTTTTAAGACCTAGTTGACGTTACTAAACATTTCAGTATTGTGTTTAAAGTTAGCATTATGCATCTATTAAACTGCTTTTTGTTTGTGCTTTTTCAAAATGCCAGAGAACAGAAATGTGATGCAGTGGGTAGGTTCACCAAAGCAATGGATGATGGAGTTAAAGAGCTGCTGACAGTGGGACAAGAGCACTGGAAGAGGTGTACAGGGCGTAAGTGTCCTTCTCAACTCATCAACTCAGCAGACATTTCTGTGGTGCTTTTCTCTCTCTCTTTTTTTTTTTTTTTCTTAATGTGTATAATTCAAGGCACATCTTTAAAGAAACTCCTAAATTATCATGGGAATTGTACAACAATCTGGCTGTTTTCAGTCTAAGAGTATAAATTGTGCAAGTTTTTTGTTAGTGTGTTTGATGTGGGGCTTTCTGTTGGGTTGTTTGGGGTTTTTTCTTTATCTCAGAAATATCTGTTCCCTGCCCATAGGTTTAAAAATACTTAAGGTTAAATAATTCTAGTAATGCAGCTAAAGCCCTTGTTGGACCTGTTCTCATATGTTGGTCATTTATTTAAATTTTAGTGACATGGGCAAAATAGACCTTTTTATTTGATTAAATCATATGTTCAAATAATTGCATCTTATTAACCCCTTATTTAGGATCCTTGCATGCTAGGAGGAGTGATTTAAAGATGAAATGAGTTTAAGAGAAAAAGAAAAGAAAAACCAGCTTGATTCTAACTTAATCTTTAGCCCAATTCTTTTTTTTTTCCTATCTTGTCTCTTCCTTCCCACAGATATTTAGGGTTGCAGAACTTCACACCAAGTCCCTATGACTCTGCCTGGGCTCTAATTTCCTAGTCCACAGCAGTGTTCAGTGTTTGTGGCCACCACAAGGCAGCTATTGAAAGGAAGCAGGTACTACAGCTGAGGATCATAATAAGAAACACTTCAGGGCAGGCTGTAGTGTCTGGCAACCAAAGACCTACCACATAAATCATGAATCTCCTTAAATTTTTTTATTCTCCTTTTAACTCTCACAAAAAAAAACCCAAAAAAACAAAAAAAACCCACAAAACAAAAGACAAAACCAAAAAAGCCACCAAAACCACAACAACAAAACCAACAACAACAACAAAACACAACCCCCCCCCCAAAACATTGACCCCAGAACTTGAAGTATATCTCCTGAGTTATATTTTTGCCTCTTTCTAATCTAACACTACAGCTGAATTTTTGGGGCTGACCTGAGAGAATGGGAAGTGTAGAAGGTCCATCTCTCATGGAAGTGATTACATTAGATTTCAGTATCTATAGGATGTTAACTTTAAATTATTTACATTTCCCAGCTTTGAATAAAAGGGTTTCCTTCTACACACCACTGACCCTCCTGCTGGTCAAAAATAGTCTAACACATGACAGAGCTCTAACATGCTACAGATCTTGCTTCACTAGCAAATTATACTGAGGGGAAAGTGGAGAAAAAGGGAAGGAATAAGATTCCTCAGATGAGACTAGAAAACCAACATTGCTGTGCAGTTACAGAAGCAATGATGAAACCAAGGGCTGGCTGTGACTTGTGCTTACAGCAGAAATCCAGTATTTTTTAACAGCTCAAGTCTTCCTAAACTTAAAACACTAGTGCTTTAGATATTGAATGACTCTTCTAATACTTAAACTATTAATTAGTTAGCATAGATGCAGCAATACAGTTGAGATTGTGTCAAAAAATTTAACTTTTCATTTTCCAGACATTTATACTGAATACAAATAAAGAGAGTGGTAAACTGGAACATGCAAAATTTTAGTAGTCTCTTAGGTTTAAATTCCCTGTCAGATCTAGACTTGACTCTTAATCAGAAATATTTTTGGCACTTCCTGAGCAATAGTTACATGCCTTCCATTCAGTGAGATTTGAAATGACTGACAGTGGAAACTTCTTCAATACATGTGAAAAGAAACCAAAGATTCTTCATTAAAGTTTCCACTGGAGATTCAATATCAGTGTAATAGCTAATAATAGAATTCTAGTACTCTAAATTGCACTCGTGTAAGATATACCAGTTATCATAAATAGTCTGACTTCTGGAGAAGAGCTTGATCAAAGATAATCAATAAAATTAGGTAGTTGGGGTGGGGAGGTTGATTTGGGGTGTTTTGTGGTGGGTTTTTTATACCACACTAAGGGGTTCTTCTGTAAAAATCAGATTCTGTGGGATGCTAGAGCAGCTAAAACCCTTCTGTTTGCCTGGGCAGTGTACCCTCTGAATACAAATACATGATAACAAAACCCGTATCTACTTGGGGTTTTTTCTGCTAGGATAGGCGGCATATAAAAATTTGCTTTTGCTTTTCAGATTGCTTTTTAGGCCTCTGGTGCTCTTCAAAGTGTGAATAATGAATGCACTCATAAATCACAGCTGATTGATTTAATTGTGATGGAGCAATTTATGCATGCATGTTCAATAAATAGATTATAAAAAACCAATTTTGTTATTCAGATACTTGCATAATTTTTTATACCTAGATAATCTTGGTTTCTAGTGCCTTTAAATATAAAATTGATGATTTAAGGAGGGTTTAGCTATTATGTGTCAGTATAATAGTTGCCTCTCTTAAAATATTAATAAGATCTGTTCTCTATATCACACTGCAGCACTTCCCTCTCTTTCTTCCCCCATGAAGGTGGCAGGTGGGGAAGTCTCACTGTATGCATAGGAGGACCAAGCTAGAAATGCAATGAGATATAATTTTTTTTAATAGCATTCACACACTATTTCCTCAACTGTTTGTACCTTTCAAGAATCCAGACTGCAATTGCTTTATCCAGTTTTGGAACATGTGTGGCAGGGGAGGGGGTAAAGAATATAATTATAAATGTGTCACTAGAGAAAATGTAAAGCCTAGTTGTTTTTGACATCTACTTCATCAAGTTTTGGAAATGCTGCAGATTTAGTCTCACTTACCCATGTCGGTTTTTTGCTTTTGTTTCCCTTCTTTTCCTCATCCTTTTCCCACTTTCAGCGCTACCCAAGGAATACCAGAAGATAGGAAAAGCATTGCAGAGCCTGGCAATGGTCTTCAGCACTAGTGGATACCAAGGTACTTCTATAGCTTCATTTGTACTTTGCTTAAAAAGAGGTATTTTAATTACATCATGCTACTTTTTCTCTTTTTTTCCCTGAAAATCTTAATGCTTTCCTCTTTGAGATTTAAATGTCAAACGTAGCTCTGGAAAAAATACTAAAACCTTTCTTCTATGTATGTTATGGGGATTTTATGTTCTAGTCTGCAATCTTGTTTTCTCTCACTGTATAATCTTGTGGTGGGTTAGTGATGGTGGAAGAGTTTAGTTTGATCTCTTAATATAGAATCTGGTCACTGACCTGGCTGTCCAAACATGCTGTAGCATTTTTGTGATATCAAAGGGAAAGGAGAGAAATGCAGCCTTGAAAATATCTGTCACAGAACCATTGTGTGACTTCATGATGTAACAACTCCACACCATGATAGAAAACTTACTACAATGTTTTGTAATCCATTAAGTGGGCTGGAGGGTTGGCTGCTGTAGCCTCTTCTTGTCCTTCACCTTTGCTTCTCCTTCAAGAGCCCTGAAAAAGACTCTGTCATGTTAGGTATGGAAGTTGTGGAAGGGAAAAGGAGGGCATCAATTGCTCAAGGTTTTCCTAAAATGTAGTCTTTAGATCAAATTTAAAATTCTGCTTTGATGTGTTAAGCTCTATTGATGTTTTCCAGACAACTGGAAAATATTTCCTCATAGGCAGAGGGTGCCCCTTGAGTCAATTTTCCCTGGGATTCTCCTTTCAAAGGTGTTTGAGGTTTTGGTCTTTTTCATTCTAGACTTGACAGCAAAATTACTGTGTTCTAAAACCTTAAGTGTTATTGCATAGAAGCTTCCTGAAATGTTTCCATCTTAGAAATTTTAGTCGACCAGTACTTACTCTGACTACTCATCTATCTCTTGCTTTATAATCTTAAAATATTTTTCCCCATAAACAATGTACTAAACCATGTACAACCTTCTGAAACACAGATTCTCTGCTGCTGGAAGTATTGGAAATAGCCATTGTCCCCATAGTTTTCTCTCATCTGTGCCCGGTATTTCAACAGGATGACTGCTTAGTTAGAATTGAGCATAGCATATTGCCTAAGAAGTCACTTTTGGATGTGAGAATGAAGCAAGGGATTTGCATGGTTATGTATTCTTAGCATGGGTTAGAATACTGTAAATCCTTCCTGGATAAAATCTGTAGCAAGAAGTCTTGAGAAAGGACTGAAAATTGCTTGGGCTTTAGCACTTTCTTTTGCCAGGATAAAGGGAAAACAGTATGTCATAAAGCTAGGATACAAAATTGCAGATCAGCCTTAGAAAGGAAATCTTCAATTTGATTTCCAACATCTTTGAATGATATGAAAAAATAGATCCCATGATGGTTTGGGAACAAGGCAAGCATGTCTGTCTTTGCTCTTTGCCCAGTCATAGCTGGTTGCAACTGTATCTTGTTGAGAAAAGTGCCCTTCCTACAGATGCCTTTGCCGTGATTCCATGTATTTTGCTCTTTTCGATAACTTGTACCCTTGTTTTATTTCCAAATTAATAATACATGGGATTATTTGCTTTTTAATTTGAGTTCGCAGGAAGAGAGAGCAAGTATGATGCAGATGTGGCTTTAAATGGCTTCATCACTGCTTGTCTCACTGTGTCCTGCCTGCTGCTCATGTATGGATTCACTTGATCATCCATCAGGTACAGGTCTATGGATTAAGCAGACTCTCTGCGAGAGATGTAAACACCTGGATTTGAACTGATAGGGCACAGCTTTCTGGATCTCAGTATTTTAAAGAGGACACATTGCTTCCAGTGAAGGAGTAGTAGCTAGGCTGAGTATGATGTATGATTTTTCTGGACTGTCAGTAAAGACAAATGGCTCATTCAGCCATTCTTAAGGACACTCAGTTCAGTTTCTGTTGGGAGCTGAATCTCTTCATCCTTTTTTTTTCATTTTGTTTTGGTTGGGTTGGTTTTTTTGATTTTTTGTAATACAAGTGTTCTGAAAGTTTGAGAATATAGGCCACTGAAGATTGCAGTGACTGATTTGATGACAGAAACATTTCCAGCTACTGGCAGCTGACTTCTGACGTACTGCATTTATTGTTAGTTGGTTCATTTGCATGGTTAGGATGGTTTGTATCTACTGTCCATACCACTTTCATCAGTGATGCTTGCTTGCTCTGCAAAGCCTTATGTGTGATGATGCCTACTGCCTGGTCTTCTAATTTCTAGCCTAAAATATTTAAGATTGCACCAGGCAAGATACACTTATTAATCTGACTCACTCTAGACTCTTCTTGTCTACAGAATGAGTCCTACCTATTCTTGCTAGCCCCAGTGTGTGTTAGGGATCTGTCCCCAGTATTTGCAGAGGCAAGGGTACCTTTAAAACTGTTAAGGACACAGTGGGAGGTTCTGGTTTACCTTGGCTATGGGCTTATGTACTGTTCAGTTGGTTCCAAGAATGAGCACTTTGCAAGTGTGACCCTGGTCCAAAAATGCCTATTGGACAGTATCAGAACATGCCTGGAAGTGTCCTGCAGCCTGGCAATGTGTTGCCTGTGTCACTGTATCATAGGATACTCTAAGGTTAACATAGCCTTAAATAGCATGGCTGCTCTTTTGCGGCACCAAATCTGGAGGAGTCTTTCTCCTATATTAAGAAAATGAATGACTGGTATGCCATTCAACCATAGTAAGATCTCCTAATCCTACATCACCCCTCAGGAATTCTGTTAGGCAGTTACATACAAGTTTCACTATCCTGTCAGCTAGCAACAGGCAAATCCTGCTTTACAAGCTGCTTGTGTGCTGAGCATATCAGTTTGAGGTTTACTTATCAAGAAAAGCTTTGCTTTTCAAGTATTTGCTGCTAGTACATCAAACTTTGTGATTTTTCCTACTGAATTATATTAAAATGTACTTTGAAAGAAAAGAAAACAAAAATACTTCTTGACCAAAAAAAAAAAAATTTAAAAAAAAAAAAATTGTCTGTCCCAATCAAGACTTGCAGTATTAGTTCCCCCAATATGTCTGGTATTCCTTCTGGAATGATTACCACTGACATTTACCAAGCAGTTGAACTGCTAAGAGATGCTCTATTAAACATCTCCAAAAAGCTCCTCATAGTTTTACATCTTTCTTCATCTCCTTATGGCAATATGCATAAATCAGTGAAAAATATCTGTTTCTCCTTGTGGTTGGGTTGAAATATCTGTGGAATATTACTGGCCATTTTAACTGCTCTTTTTATAGCTACCTTCAGTCAATGCTTTTAGGCCCCCTTTGTTTCTTCTAGGGATATGTGTATTGAACACTTACATAATGTTGTTAAAAATGTTGGCAACATCTGGGGCTTTCTGCTATTCTGTGGATTGAAGAACCCCTGACATCCTGATGTATCTTTGCATGGGGACCCAACTCAGCTTTCACAGACTGAGTTAAGAAGGCAATTCCCACCTTTGCATTGGTTCAGAAGCTGAGAATGCTGAGAATAAGATGATTGGTGTCGGGAGGGGTTGCCTAGATCCTTTGAAGCTCTCTGAAGGTTCCTTGAGTGAAGTCAGCAGAGAAGGGGAGGGTTTTGTTGTACTTGGTCAACTTAAATATACATACTCTTCCTCTTCTTTTTTTTTTCATTTTTTTTCCCTGATAGGGAAAGTTACCATCTTTATGGCATTATAAAATGAATGGCAACATCTAGACCAACCTGGCTTCTGACTCTGAAGCCACACCATGTTTTATCCCAAAATCTAGTAGTCAGTTGCCTAAACAGCAGTTACTTCAAGGTTACTTCTGAGCAGACAGAAGAATTCTGAAGTATTGAAAATACTTAAGCCTTAAGCATGAAATAATAAAATTGATCACTCTCCTTTTTTTTTATTGTTTCACTAAAAGGTGAAGATATCTTATGAATTGTGTACCTCTTGAGTCTCAAAATGGGAATTAGTGATGGTTTTATTTTTATTTTATTCTAACAGGCCCAAATAGGAGAAAAATAATTATTTGTTTAGCAGTGTTTGTGTTACTGGACTTATTAGTTCTTAGGACCTTGCCTCACAGCTTGTTGACTTTATGAAACCAGTCTAATGGAAAGTAGGAATCGACTGATAGAACTGAAGCAACATTCAGTCATTACCTTGTTTCCTTTAGGACATGCTAAAATGAAGCATCTATCTATGTAATAAATCTCCAATGTAGATTAGGCCATATGTTGTAGTAAAACAAGATACTTTAATGTTCAGATTAATCATTAATGAAATCTGTGGTACTTTTCAATTAAGTCACTGATTAATATCTATAGAACAAAATCAAAAAGTTCATAAAGGACTAACCATTGCCTAATATCAAGACGTGCTGAAAGAAAATTTTTTTTTCTTAAACTGAAGTTTGATATATGCAGACTATACCTTCGCCTTTCTACTCTCTACCTCAATTTACTTTCTGTACTGTTGACTACATGCTTTGGACAAGCTAACATGGATGGGAAGGTGAAGTGGCATGAAACATACAAGAATGTAAGGCTTGTTTCCATCTTTGTCCCACGTAGCCTGTCCTGTTAGTAATACAGTGTCATGAGTGCTTGTGGTGTTGTCTAGCTTAGGATTTATGGTGATGTCTGTATTGTTAAGCGTAGATTGTAGGGCCCTTTGATCTGTTTCATATGAGGATGAAAGTTAGAAACTAACTCTGAAAAGCAGTGATTTTTACAGAGCTTGAAAATATTATCTAAGGGTTCCCTAAAGGATCAGAAGTCTTGTTGTCAAGGAAAAAAGTGACTTGAGCCTCCTTTTGTTTCTCTGACCTTTGAACAGTTACAGTCCAGGACTGTCAAAGAGCCCAGGGCTAGTAGCACATCAGCTTTGTCAGTCTATCTTTTGTAAAACTCCTCATTCTTCCTTCCTTTCCATCCTGGTAGACTTCCTGTTGTCCCATGTGGAGGAATACCTGTGTATTTAAACTGCATAAAATTATTAAATGTGGAAGTAAGTAGCGCTAGTACTGTGGTAGAATATTAATTTTCTACAATACCTTCAGTTTTCCTCCTTCAATTTTTTTTTTAAATTCTTAATTTCTGCTGGTTATAAAAGGATGGGTAGGCATTTATTATTGTAAATAGGCATTTTATAAATTTGCCTTGAATAAAGGCAAGTTTCTTGTTGCAATCGACTTACTGTAATTTGAACACCGATGTTTACTTCTAGGAGAATCTGATCTCAATGGAGCAATAACAGAAGCAGGGAAAACTTACGAAGAAATTGCCAGTCTTGTAGCAGATCAGGTAGGAGTATTACGAATACAATGGCATAGTGTGTACAAACATATCACTTATTTGGATTACTTCTGACTGTCCTTTTTTACTCTTCAATTAAAACATAGCTGCTACTGCTATAGACCAATTCAATGAAGTTGCTGTTAACACTTTAAAATGCATTTTAATCTTCTTTTCTACTCTGTCAGCTCAGGGGGAATGTGATGAGAGGGCATTTCTGTTGGTCAGAAAGCCCACATTCTGGTTTCTAAAATACTAAAATGATTGTTTGCTCTTTAAACAGGCTCATTTTCTGATGTCTGTGAACTGTCTTCATTACTGATACAAAAGAATGATATTTAATCAAGGACAGAGTTTCTGCCTTCCCCCTGCATTCCCCAAATGTCTGCAGGATCCACATTTTGCTGTTGCTCCATATGGGGGAATACCCGTGTATCAAACCTGTTCCATTGCCTTGACATGCAGTTGCCTGCTTCAGTAAAAATGTGGCATAAATAAACCTTGAGTGGTATTCAAGGCATACATTGATGTTTAGCATGTTACACTTAAAGTCTCCAAAATGCAGATCTTCTTTATCTCAAGGTTGAGTCTGAAAGTTCTTAAAACACTTTTCCACATTGACAACAAAGGAGGTGCACCTGTGCATGTACATATTTGTGTATGTAATGAGAGACTGTACTGGAAACTCCTTGGGTGAAAACTTAAGGCAAAACCCCTCCCTTCATGAGCTAGTGTCAAATGAAACAATAGAGGCATCTGCACAGTGATGCACGGTGCCTTGCTCTAAAAAGCTTATATTTTTTAAAAAACCTTTGCATATATGAAAAACTTGCATAAACAATTAATGTTTTGGTTTGGGTTTTTTTAATTGTTTCCTTCTCTTTTTTCCCCTTTGCCCTTTCTTAGCATCATAGTTTCTTTTCTGTGATGTTAATTTGCCACAGATACTTTTACTAACACTTATGCTTTGTTTGTTAGCCAAAGAAAGATCTTCACTTTTTGATGGAAACAAATCATGAATATAAGGGATTTCTCGGTTGCTTCCCTGACATTATAGCAGCTCATAAGGTATGTGAAGAGCCTTCCTTTTTAAGGGCTGGGCAGTGGGGACAGCAGCAAAAGTGGTGGTGTGGTACCCTGCATTTGTGCAGCAGCCTGGCCCCTGCTGCTGAAACACTCAAAGTTTCTGTGAAACTGCTGTGTTGATTTTTGAAATAAGAAGTACTTAGATGGAAGGAAAGCTAGAACTTCTCTAAAGAATATCACAACTTTCTGCTATAGTAGAGCAGTAGAAAGTGCATGATTTTCTTCAGGTTGACTTCGTGTTCCAGTGGGGGGTGAACAGCAGCAGTGTAAATTCATAATATTTGAGCCTTATGTGATAGTTAATAATAAAACCATACGAGTGTTGTAGGAAAACTTGTATACACTTGCATGGCTGGCTTGCTGATATGTGATAAATAATCATGCACTGCGTAGAAACTTCTTTAATATCAAGAACCAGAGACCAAAGCTAAGCTCTAATATTTCTGGGTGGAAGAAAAAACAAAGAAAGACAATACCAGCAACAAAACCCAACCACTTTGTTCTCTGTAATACAAAAGCCACAGTGTTATAGTTTTGTATTCTGCCTTTTTTTTTTTTTTTTTTTTTTTTGGTCATAGAGTTTTCCTTATGGTCATGTGTCTGCTGCAATATATTTCAAGAAACTAAATATTGTCAAGTATTAAAAAAAGTGCACAAATATGTGGGGTTGGGGTTTTTTTATCTTTTGAAGTGTTAAGTGTATAGAACAAGAACATAACATACTTCTGAGAGCAACAAAGATAAAAGCATATGGGATTTGTGTGTACTTTCTTCAGGACACAGTCCCTCATCCCACAGAATCATTGGGGGAAAATACCATAAAAGAAGAAGAAATGTTTTTAAAGCTTGAAACAAGCCTACTGCCAAGGGACATGTAAATAGATTCTCTCGTATTTTGTTTGGCCCAAATATATTGTGTAGGGGAGGCATATCTTTTTATGCTTGTTATTTGTTATTTGTGTGACTCAAGGATTTTCCTGAATCAATGGCTATACATTGCAATGAGTTTTAGTCCCTTGATAAACAGTTTTATGTTGCCTTATCTTGTAAAATGTGCAAATAAGGTTCTACAGGCTTTTGGATGTCACTTATGTTGGTCATCTGTAATTTAAAACTTGGTCCATTTGTCCTTTTTGTGTATATCGTTGTGTATTACTGCCTGTATCAAACTCAGTTTGCTGATGACTTTGATCATGCCTGTGTTTGAAGTCACTTTTTGCAAGGACTCTTGAAAGCAATAAAGTGAAATAACGAACTTTGGATGAAAATACGAGAAGGCAGAATCAATCATTTTGTGTACATACGTGTACTGAATGAAAACTCCAAATGTAGCTAGTGGCATTTTAGATTACTATGGAGACCCCTGAGTTGACTACTCTTTTAACCTTTCTGCATTTGGTTTCTACAGGGAGCAATAGAAAGAGTGAAGGAAAGTGACAAGTTAGTTGCAACCAGTAAAATAACGCCACAAGACAAACAGAACATGGTGAAACGTGTGAGCACCATGGCTTATGCACTACAAGGTAAACCAAAATTTGAGCTAAATGGCAGTATTGTAAACCTCTGAACAATTTCTGTTAAGCAGCATACTTGGAAAGAAAATCTGTTCCTGCCAGAAATAAAACCATGGGTTGTTTGTGGGGGCTTTTTTGTGACCTGCTTAGATTTTTCTGAATTGCAATTATTTTGCTTTCCCCTCCTTTTTTTTATCTCATATGGCTATTGCAAAAGAGACATGTTTTGAAAAATCCATTTAAAAACCCCAGAACAACTACCCCAGGCTGATTCTTTGATTTGGAATTGATAATGTCTCAAATTAAAAGCATGGACCCCGGTGCAAGAAGCAGGTCATCATGAGCGGATGTGTTTTTCTGACTTTTAGTTTAGTCAGACATAATCCATTTCCCAGCTGAGATTCATGTCCTTTTAGATAAGATCTTTCCTGGATGTTTTTTGAATGAACTTTTTCCTCTCTAGGTTACAGGTGTTGTAAATGTAAGGTGCAGCACACCACACTAGAAAAACTGGGGAAGTGAGGAGTGAGAGCTCAATCCTGCAGGATACCAAGCCATTAAGTGCATCCTGTTACTGACTTCAATGAGATTACTCATTGCTGAGGGGGTTGCATCATTTTTAGATGATTTAAAGCCAAGAGTACTCAATATATTTTGTGATGAAGTCAGAGCAGCACACGAAGTTGACTTTAAAAACAACCAAGAAAACTCCCCACCCCCTTCTTCTTAGTCAGAGTGACACAAGAGGATTGTGTTTTATGTGTGGTAATTGTGAAAGAGACCTCTATGGATGACTTTTACAATGTAGAATATTTCTTCTCCTTCCATTGATATCCCAAAATATATTTAACTTCTTCTTTCAGCCATAAGTTGTGATCTGAGAAGAGATGTAGAAATTGGTGTAGGGTGTTAGAGATTCAGTAATACTGTTTCTCAGGTATCTTTTGAAACAACCTAAGTCAAAAATGGTTCAGACACTACTGGTTGTATCCTTTTTTTTGTTCTTTTATTTTTTGAGCTAAGTATTTACAGCTGTGGCTTACAACTTGATATCCATACTCTTGGAAATCTGAATGCCCTAGCCAAAATTCTGCTGGAAACCCTTCAGGAAGGAACAGTTACCTCAGTAGAAGAAAATCCCGCTTGTATTTTTTATCGAATCTTTGTGCACCTGAGTATTGTAATACAAGAACCTGGCTTTGTCCAGGAAGCGTCCAAGCTGGTGTGTAATTGACCCCCTACCAATCTGACAAACAGTTCCACTATAACTTGAGTACTCCAGGCAGAACAGGTTCTGGAAGCATGAGAACAGTAACTCTGCTGGCAGGTCTGGACACTGAGCTTGCTGCAGAGTAACTGACTTGAACTGAGTGAAACTGTTCCTAATTATAAATGCTTCTGTTAAATAATTTGTCTCCTGGGTCTGATTGCAGCTGAGATGAATCACTTCCACAGTAACCGGATCTATGACTACAACAGCGTCATTCGTCTCTATCTGGAGCAGCAGGCACAGTTCTATGAAACGGTGAGGGACGGGGCTTCAGCACTGTTTGCTTGGCATGTACTGTGCTGCTACTTTTATAGGAAATACAGGCTTTAATCCATGCTCCCACAGGGCAGATATTGGAAGAATTGTACAAAAAATGGTAAAATGAATTGTAAAAAAACTGAAAACTGAAAGAATGAGTTAAAATAGTATTTTCTGATAGACACTTTCTTGTGTAAATGATTGTTACAATAAACCTGGTAAAACTAAAAACCACTGTTCAGAAACCATATTGTTGATAGCTTGACTATTTTCCCCCCTCAATGCCAGTACTAGGGTTACAAAGAATTTTAGTTCTCCAATGTGCAGTAAGCAAGGCCTGCTGCACTGAACAGAACAATAAAACATTTCAACAAAATCTTCCTTCCATAGGATGGGAGTAAGAAGGGAAGCTTTTGTGATTTAAAGCCTGATGTATACAAGTGTGGGGCAGGTGGGACAGGAATGTTTCAGGTGACATTAAATATGTTAAATCTGAGCACTCTGCCTACCACTGTAGTTCTCATTTAACAGTGTTCTCATGCATGTATTCCTTGTGATTTTTTAAAAATAAACCAAGAACAAGTTTTCTAACATGATATGCTGGTAAAACATTTTTAGTTTGAATGTGCTGGAACCTGACTTCTATCAGTAAAAAGAGTTTCATAAGTAACCAGTGCCCCTTCACAGCCATAAAAGTTTTCAGTGGAGCTTCAGAAGTATCTTTAGTGGGGGACAACTGTAGGTCCCCCATCAGGTCACTTTGCTTTCTTTCCTTAACACATCTGGTGGGCTTAGGCTCAGGTTTCCCCTTACCTTCTTTCAGCCTCTTGTCCAGTCTATTTCGATCCTTGTGGTTGCAGCCTCACCAGTTTTCTTGTACCAGTCCTCTCTCCCCCAGTACATGTTCACATGTGGGGTCATGGCTACCATAGAACTGTGGGGAGTGCACAGGAGCTCTGTTCTGATGTTTTAGCCTTGCTTCAGCAGGGAGGTGGGCTTCCTGGAAAATCTGGCTTTGTTCCTGTAGCTCTCTGGTGCAGCGCAGTGCTAGACAGACAGGCAGGCAGAATAACAGCCCTGCCTACAATGCTTTCTCCAACACAACTGGAGCAGTGAAAGTTAACAAGGCAAAAAGTGCCTTAACCACATTAACAAGGCAGAAAGTGTATGTATGAGAAGTCTTTATAATGGAATGTTTTGAGAGTCCTGCACACACAAAACCTGCAGTAATGCCTGCAGTTTTTCATCACAAGGGAACAGCTAATTTCTTAGCCTGTCATCATATTTCTGCACAGTGTAAAGTGATTACTTATTAAATATCTTCTGTTTCTTTGTTTCAGATTGCACAGAAGCTGAGGCAGGCACTCAGCCGCTTTCCTGTGATGTAGAGAAGAAGGATTATTCAACAATAAAGAACAACTCCAAAGTGCTTCTCTGATATGGGGGCAATGCTAATAAAAATTTGTTAGCCTTTGCAGAAAGAAATCCCAAAAAACCCCAAACCAACAAAAATCAGTTTAAAAAAAGTATTATTTAAAATTTTATTTTATCACCCTAAATCATACAATAAGACTCTCCTGTCTAGAAAGCTCTCCCATTTGTATCATTATGTAAATAAAAACAGCTAGGTAATGCTGTCAATTACAGAGATCTAAATTATCAAACTGGTATGTTGCCATGGATTTCACAAAGACTTGTTTATCAGATGTTCTTCCAAAAACTCTGGATCAACACCAGAGTGACACATTTGTAGCTTTTTTTCTAAGTGGGAAAGCAGACAAACTTAAGACAATGACTGAATACTCATTATATTCAGTTGAGCTCTCCAGCGGTTCAGTAACCAGGAGGAATTATGTTCATGTATGTTTCTAGCACATGTTTGTGATAATCTCCTGAACAAACGCTTTGTTCTTAAGTTTTGCTTCCCATGTGCAGCCATGGCATCCTGCTCCCAGTATGACTTCTGGTAAATATAAATCATTCTTCCCTCTCTTCATTTTCCTTCTAACTAAATCTTGTTCTTGTGGCGCACCGCCTCAGAGCTTATGTCAGGCTCACTTTTTCACTATGCACTGTGTGAGAAGACAAAGTACAAACAAGGAACGAGCCATTCAGGAAAGTGTGAAAAACAGTTTTCCATACCAGCACTTTGACACCCCGATGTTATGCCATAAGGCACTGGTGTTTCTCAGTGCTGTACAGGGCCAGCTTTCCCTCTGGCAGTTTGTAGTGTTTCAGCAGAGGGGACACTGCCACATTTAACCCCAGCTAGTAGACATCCCCATATTCCAACTAAGCTCAGGTCTTTGCGTAGTAGTATGGTGTGCTGTTGGTTCAGGTTAACTTTTTGTTGCCTTCTAGTGCAAGCTCAGAGGTGACATAAGTACTGAATAACATTATTAGTTATCACACAAACTCTTCTTTGGTCATCATCTTTTATCACGTGACTCAGTATCCTCTTCCATACTACTGAAATACCATTTGAGGCCTTGGCTTTTCACAGTATCAAACCAAAAAAGCCACTACCAACTGTGTTCGCAATGGGCACCAAGTACAGTAATTAATTTCTTGCCATAGGCAAGCAGGAAAGCCAAAATGCATTTTTTGCTAAAATGTGCCTAGAAAATAAGTATTTTAGTTTTTTTTAAAAAAAAACAACTAAAAAAGGCATTTTACCAATAAGCCATTCTAAGTGACAGGTATAGTCTGCTGGTTCAATAGTTGCCTTACTCTGTTTTGCATTGGTGTTACTTTTCTGTGCTAGAAGGAAAATCTGGGTCTGCCTGAATAACCTGAAACCAAACCAAACAAGACTAAGCCTAAGTCTAGATGCTTCTCGGTGTCACGAGTTTTGTTCACCTTTTATAAGCCTTGTCTTTTTCTCCTCCCAATTTTAGTTGTTTGCTTCCAAAATTCCATAGTGCAGTGTTGTTCGATACAGCCATTTAAATATGTACAAATTGTAAAGAATGTGTATAAATGTTTTACACCAAATGTAAGATCTGCTTGCATGTAGAAGCAGCTTATATAATAAATTGTTACAATGTGTACAGTAAATTCTGAAATCACTTTTTCAAGCCAGCATTTTTTTAGCATTTGTATATTCACTTTTTGGTAATGAAATCTCTTTGTAACAGACTCTTCATTTGGGAGGGGGAATGGGGTTCTTTTTACCAATCCTTAAATAGCTCCATATGCACTAAAGTTGAAAGCTCTTTATCTTGAATAGATTGTTTTGGAATCCAAGTGTAAGCTCTGCATTCCCAGTGCAGGGAAGCTGTAACAGTAGCAACTGTGTCAGATGCAACATTTTGGCAAAAAAAGAAAAAAAAAGAAAAACTGTTTAAAGATTTCTAGTAAAATGAAGTTAAACTGATAATAAATATTTATGTATACCCACCAGACTATTTTATCTTTTTCTTTGAAATCACCACGTTGGTTTTAACAGGGTGAATGCAGTATGAGGCAAATCCTCTCTTGTAGCTTTTCACCAGCTTACACACGGGCCAGCTGAGGAATGAGGAAGTATCCATGTGTCTTCCATAAAGCAGGCATCCCAACTGGATGGTATAATAGTGCTAGTGACTGCAAACCAGCAAAGGCTATGCATATGTTGTAAGATTTCTTTATTCAGGTCAGTCCAGCTCGTGGTTGATGGAACCCTCCTGACTGCAAATAAGTAGTAGAGCACAGTGCTACTGTGTATTCCTGGCTTTGTGTCAGCATGGTGTTGACCCAGAATAGAAATTGGATTGTCTTTGATATTTGTTTTTAAAATTAGACATGAATAGTGGCATAGTTTAATTGCATGAGTTGGGGACAACAGAAAACTGAAACAACTACACTAAAGGTGTAGTGATAAAACAGAAATAGCAAATTAGTGCAAGACTTGAGCAGTGCTGTCCTGTGTTTTGTCATAGCTGAATAATTAGTGTCTGCAGCATCAACTAGCCTTACTATTGTTTCCTGGCTTATATTTTCCTTCCAGGGAGATCCAAACACTGGCATTAGCCCAGTGATTTCATAAAAGACATCAACTGCCCAAGCTGTTTGGTTTAACTTTATACTTTAATTGCTTATTCCATTACTGCAACTACATCCATTTTGTAAAAATAAAAATGTAGCTGTACAGAGAGGAGGGCTACCTGCATTTCTTGTTTGCAGTTAATCCAACATGGGATTAGGCTGCAGCAGCAGACTTTGTTATAAGGTGTGGTTTTGGAGGTGTACTGCAAATTACAGAGTTCTGTTCAGAGATTCAGAGTTCAACTTTGTTGACTGCAATTACAGAGTTGTTCAGCAAGTCCTAACTTTACATGAGTGGAGATTTTTGCACTCGAGCAATTCTTGTTTTCTGTGATAAGATAATTGAGAAGGTACTACCATAACATACACTTGATTGTAATTAAATAATACATCAATTTTACTGCTACCAAAATTAGTCTAGTTCAGGCTCTTGGAAGGAATTCAGACTAAAAGCCTTGTAAAAAAAACTTTCACACAGGAAGAGATGCATCTCTTGTGCTGTGGCTTAGTTTGACATACACCAGACACTCTGCCAGTCTGGACTGGCCAAAACTATCCCTCCACAGCCTCAAGATATGCAGTCCAGCGGCAAGAAAAGCATTTGCTGGGAAAATGTCCTGCTACTGCTGCTTCTGCCTCTCACAGGGCTTCCCACTACAACATGAGCATGCACCAGGCAGAGGCCAGTTAGTTGGCAAGGGGCAGGGGGATCTTTGGTCAGTTGTTTTTTTTACATACTGTCCTATAACTCTTCTGAAAAAATTAATGCTAATACCTGAGGTAACCACTTGAGCAGAAAAAAACCCATTTTTTCCTATCTAAACAACCCTAACAAAAACAACTTTATAGAATTAGAAATCTATTGACTGGCTGGTGACCAATCCACCCGTTCTGTCGGGTGGCAATGTCAGTTACACCCATACTGTTTGAAAGAACATCTGAGTCACAAACTTGGATAAGCTGTTTTCTCCCTTTTTTTTTTTTCCCCTCCCATGGCTCTTTGCACATGAGTTGTGATTCTGAGATCTTTGCAGTATCTTTGGGATACTGAATTTAAATTGGCTTAATTTCCTTGTCTTATAAAGAATGTTTGCCTATTTTTAATCTTCTGAGATTTTATTCTTTCCTGATTGGCCAAATTTTCTCAAAATATCCTAAATTCTTTGCATTCCTTCAGATTCTAGTTAGTATTCTTACTGCCTTCCTGCTGAACTTTCTGAACTCTAGGTTCTTCTCATCTACAGGGTTAAAAACTCTTTGCTTCAATAGGATTTATTAGTTTCTTTGAATTGATCCTGTCTATCTGAAGCCAGCTTTCTCATTTTTACTAAATATTGTTCTTCCCTTATTCTAACCTTTGGCTGTATTCTGTTGAAATACATTTTTGCATGTCACAGTTTTCTGTCAGGGTTGAAGCAAGACTGCATGTAATACTTATTATTTTCTGTTAACAACAGACTTATACTACCCTTAGTTTTCCTTTTATACCTACCATCTCCAACAACTATGAATTTTAAAAATATATTTGCTGATCAACTTGTCATAGCACACATTTGTCAATTCAAGGTCACTTTTAATTCACATTGCCTTCTGTTGCAATTAAATCTCAGTAGATCTAAATCTAAAATTGTTACTCTTCACTGGTTTTTAGTCTTGTGAAATGTCATTCCCAAAAACCCCAAATATTTGATGAACTGCTTTCCTAAAAAGTATGTAATCCTTTTCCTAGAAAGATGTAATTAAGTTGCTAGCTCCAAGAGGTTTGTTAGAGGTTATCTTAGAAGAATAACAAACAGCAGGATTTAAAAATAACAGAAAATATAGAAAGATTGTGGAGAGTTTTTACAAAACAGTATTTTGTGGTTTGGTTTCTTTTGAATTGTACTTTAGTTATTTCACCTTAGTTATTGACCTGTCCCTGTTAAATTGGTTGTCAGAGCATCCACCCACACCCACCTGTGTGATTATGTGATGCCTCCATGACTAATGAATTTTGTCACCCACAGGAGATGCAAAAATAGTGGGACAGCAGACTGAAGTTTAGAATGAGGATTGTAAAGAACATGTTCTCTTCCTTTTGATACCAAAGGAAAGGATAAAGGGGTTGAAAACAGGGCAGTAATGAATTGGAAGACAAGACAGGCCTTTTATTTGTGACCATTTTTAACATCATATCTGAAAAAAATTGGCCTGTTAAAAAACAATGAAAACAAAACCAGCTGTGAATGAAACTGGATACTAAATGTAATAGTATGTCCAATGGCAAAGTTAAATATTTATCAGTCTTCATTCAATCTGTAATTACATCAAGATTTATGTTTGTTAAGGTACTAGGTGTTGTACTCTATAGCCCTTGGTACACAGGAGTAGTAGCAGTTTCTAGGACTATTAATTATTTGGAATAATAATTATGTTAAAATAATTTGCAAATACTATTGCCATTTCAGACACAGTTCAACAAACACAAACTCTTTGTAATATCTGTAAATCTAGATAGAAGTTGATCTCTTAATCCTATTAAATGAAAAGATTAAATGTATCACTTCATTACTTTTCTGCTTCACATTTTGGGGGAAGAGTATCTCCCTGCTCCCATGTGATCCTTGTGCATTGCCTGCTCATCAAGACCTTTCTGGACACATCAAAATTTATTGCACTCCTGACATACATTGCACTACATTCACCTTGGTGGCATCTCTGAGACCCTGTACCTGCTGTAGGGCAGGAGGGGGTCGTTGCTGTATGTATTTGCCATGGTATAAGACTGTCACGAGGGCTTTGGCAAGCATAGCACCCCTTACAATACTATCAGCACTCACAGCTGTACTACCAATCTGAAACATCTACTGATGTTTCTTAAAGTCCCTTAAAATTCTTACGTGAGAATCCAAACTTTGTGGGTTGGGGTTTTTAAACATGTCACTATAATGCCCAATGACAAGCTGGAGACAAAGCCCCAAATGAGAGAGGGACACTGTTTATCCAATCTTCATCTATCTAGATTTTATTAATTTTAATCAAATTTTTTCCAAGCCAGACACAGAATCTTGTCAAGTTTGGTGTATCCAGTAACTCATCAAGTTAAACTCTTGGGAAAGGAAAAGCTGCCTCAAAAGTAAGGACCAAACAGGGGAGAAGGTCATTTTTCTAACTGTTGACTAGTTCCTGACTAGTTGAGTTGTATTTTTAAGCTCAGTAAAGATTTTGTTTAAAAATTCAACAGCTAGGAGAGAAGTGAAAACTTAAACATAGCATCTGTTGCAATATAGTAGCAAAATATAAACCAGGCTGCTTGCTGCTGGGATGGATCTGCTGAGCTTTACACACTGCCCCAGAAGATTCCCATCTGACTGCACTCACCAGGACTGCACCATTCCAGACTGGTTATGCCAGCAGAGAAAACTGAGAAGTAAGAAAACTCTTTGTGTGTCTTCCCTGTTTAAGTAGCGACATTTTCTTACCTGGTTACAAACTGAACCTACCAAACTTAAGGAAAGGACTTTTTCCAAAACTTCAGAAGGAGGTAGGTCTAGAACACTTCCCTACTTTGAGCATGTTTATGCTTGTTTGGAAATAGGTAAACTTTTCTGGGGTAACAACTTGTGCCAGTCTATCTGCTGCTTACAACCAAAGTCTTAATGCTTGGCAGAAAGGAAACAACATCCTAAAAAGCCTCACAAACAAATAAGCCCACAATGCTACTGTTTATGAAAGTCTTCCAAATTCACAATCAGTAAGAGGACGTTGCTATCCACAGCCTGCTATAATACAAGATAAGTCTGCAGGATGGCTGCAGAATTTGGGATCTATTCGAGTGTGCTGGAAAATTATCACTGGAAAAGGGCAACTTGCGGGGACTGCAGTGGTTTCACAGAGGATTGAGGGACTGCTCCTAAAGTAAGTGTGGAATTCAGAAATTTCTTTGTAGGTGCTGTCTGGCACAGCTCGCTTTTGAGCCAGGAGTTCATATTGTAATTAGTGTTAGAATCTAACAAAAATGACTAGTGGTCTTAAGGCATTTTGAAACAGTGAAATAAAACAGCCCTTTCTGAAGGGGATTTTTTGTGACACAGAAAAAACCCAAAACCCAGCCCACAAGTAAACATTGTATTGGGTGTTCTCAAGGGAATTTGAGCAGACACCTGCAGCTGCACCATGGCTCTGGGCTGTTTCTCACTGCTGTGGAGCCAGAGAACAGGAATCAACTCACTGATTCCACTGCTGAGCCCTGGCTGGGTCCAGGTGTGCGTGTGGCACACAGGTCTGGTGATGAACTCTGCAGCGTGGAGAAAGACAGGACAGATGTGCACTGTCACTGGTTCTGTCTCAGCCCCAGGATGCAAAGACACCTCACCTGACCCTCTGCAGCCAGCCAAGATCCAACAAAGCAAAGCGGTTCTGCCCTGTGCTTTGCCAAAGAGGCTTTGCTAGACAGAGAGAAGGTGTGGTGAATGTGAGTGTAGCTGACTTCTGGCATGGTAAGGAAACATTCTGAGAAATCTGTCTCAGGATACCTTAGACTTTTCTCCTGTGGGACTCCAGCCACCAAGTTAATAGCCAGCATTAGGCTATTAGTTCAAGTTCAGATAAACAAAAAGTAATGTAATCACCCATCCCAACCTGTATAGATGTGCCTCTTAAACAAAAGTTGCTTAAAAGTAGTCATAAAAACTTCTCTGCAATGTGTTGTACCCTGACTCATCCATTCTGAGCAGCACCTTCTAGAATTAAACTGAGAATAGTTAATCTGACTTCCCAGAGGCATTTCCAAACTCACAGAGCATCTCTGTTTTTATTCACACATTCTATGAACCCTGTGCATCAGTGTTTCCATGTGGAAAGGATCTGCACTGGTTCTGGCCCCTCCGTGCAGTTTGCAATAAATCTCCAAGACTGGACAAAGTCTATTTCAGATTTCTGGAATAAGTAAAGAGAGAATTCTGCTGAACTCCCACCAAAATATGCAGGAAACATTATTCAAGATAGCTACTCTGTAACAGCAGCACAGGAAATCTGTCACTGCACCCACATCTTTAAAAGACATGGGAAGTAATTGCAACAGCTCTATGTATCAGGGTCACTAATTACAGAATCTAACCATCAGTGGACCAACTGGGCAAAAAGTATCAGAGAATGAAGCAGGGGGAGGGACAGAGAGGAGGAAGGGTAACAGGAAGGCAGCAAGAAAGGCAATCCGAAGAGCTACTGAAGTAGAGCTGACAACAACAGCAGCAAACAGACATTGCACGAGGTGAATCATAGTGGATGGGGTCTGTGACAGGAGAAGGGCTCTTACTCTTGGCTTCAGAGGGATGACATGAGCACTGGTGTCATGCTCCAGCTTTCCCTGCCCTCCAAAGTTAGTTTTACATGGCCCAGTAATTCTCACATCCCAGGAGCTGGCTTTCTCCCAAACCCACAGCTTTGCTGAGCTTTTCCAGCCACACCCACACAAGGTCTTTCCACTCCACACCGCCAAGATGCTGAGATTATTTTGGCCTGTCCCCACTGTGTGCTCACCCCTTCCCACGCACACCAGCATTCCCGGGTCGCTGGTACTGCTGGGGTGCCTGTAATGGTGGCTGAAAGTGAGGAAATGTCCTAGGAATTGAGTGCTGCCTACAGAGAAAGATGGTTTCTCACCTCCCTTTCACCTAGGTAACTTTTGAGATAAACACACACACACATATTTGGAGCAGGAAAAAAAGGGATAGTAGCCTGCAAATGACTGAACTGTAATTCCTGCAACTTCCAACCAGCTGGGCCAGTGAGCACTAGCCCAGCCTACTCACCTATGTGGAATAATCATTTTTGTTACGTGTGCCATGACCCATCCCCAGGCTAACAGGGATTGCATGAGAGCTACAGGCATACTGAAATCTAAACCACCTGCAAACTGGGGTGGGAATGTATCATTCCAGTCAACCTCAGACTCCCACAATGATTTATATGTTAATAGTGAATGGGCATGAGTTAGAAATACAGGCAATTCTTTCTGTAAAAGCAATACAAAAGGCTTGTTTTTGTGAAGCAGAACTGCATGCCTAAATAAACAAGTCAAATTGTCAAAAAACAAACATTGACTAACAAGCCACTTACGTTTACTTGCACATACACATAGTCTGTGGATTTAATTGATGCATTAGGAATAATGTAACATAGCAAAATGTTTCTTCAAATCCCTTTGAACCTTAGTGTTCCCTCAGTTCTTCTCTTTTCTGGTCTGTTCCCCTCATTCACACACTGTGCTTTGTCAGCTACCCCTTTACAGTAGCACTGAGAGATAACACCTCATTCTACAGCCCTCCTTTCCTTGCAAGAAAAACATATGCTATTCACTCTGCCTTCACCATAAATGGGGCTGTGAAATAGCTTGACTCCTTAGCCAGTTTGCTCTATTTTACTGTTTCAGTTTTTCTTTAACCTTCTCCAGTTCAATGCTGGTGGTACACTGAGGAACTCCATTAACTACTCTGATTCAAACTAGTTCATATTCCCTGTCTTTTCAAACTATTCAGTCTAAGTTACCTTGCCATAAAGCTGCCAAGAAGGAGAAGAACACCTAAGATTTATTACCCAATGCCATTTAATCTTTACAAAAAGCAGTTGGAAAAAAAACAAACCCCCAGACTTTCAGGTAAACAAATACGTTCTCTTCCTTCATAGGAATGTGTTATTACAGTGCCTAATGCTCCCCTTGCTCTTTGGTCTGAAACCCTTCCTAAATCTGAAAATTAATGGACAGAGCTTTCTAAAGGATGGGGAGGCATGATACCACAAAGCATCTGTTTATAAAATGAAATGAAAGAAGCCTAACTTCATTTTAAGAGCACCACATATGCTGTACTGGAAACAACTCAAATGAAAAAAATGTTGAACATTTGATCACAGAAGAGCGAATCTATGCATGCAAGACATTTTGTGTTCCTTTTAGACAGTGACTGAATGACTTTTTGCTATGTGGGTTAGTATCTGGCATACAACCAGTTGTCCATTATCAAAGGCATGAACTAGAAATTCTACATCTTAAGAAAGATGCAGCAAATAAATCCGAAAGCTTAAACCAGGGAAATGTTTCCAATTTAATTTTGATGTTCCAACTGGGATTCTGGATTGTATTTCAGATTTTGGAGAAATTAACCTACTCATTCCAGAGATGTAAGGCTTTTCTCAGTAGTTGTAGGGTGGTGGTACTGCTTGTGAGGTGGCTGATTTGATTGTATTAAAGAGGTGTTCTCCAAACAGAAAACTATACTTAATCCTTTTTTTTTTTTTTTCATTCAAATACCTGAATAAATCTGAAATTTTTAAATAGACAGGTTGTGCCCAACATTCACTTTTTTCACAAAAAAAAAAAAAATTCCTTAGTTATACTTTAGCTTTGTGTTTTATATGCAAGAAAAAAAACCAGAACTGGAATGTGAGAGAACTTTAAGATATGAGCCTCCATTGCGTTTATATATACATTTCTGTTAACACAGAACATGTGCTCATCTAATTAACAAAATCCTATTATAAAATACTACAACTGTAAATAACTAATACTGGACATAAATTCAGTTAACATTCCTATTATGTTCAATCAACTTCCACTAATGTTTACACACAGAAAATTTATAAAAGATACTCTCCCCTGAAGGTCTGATCCCACTGAGGGCAAACTAGAGTTCAATAAGCTTTAAATTAATTAATATTTATTAGTTATGAAGTGAACATGGCAATGCCATTCTCTTTGCCCTCCCTTCCCATCCCCTCCATTTCTAAATGCCTCATTATAGGTCTCATATACCCTGTGTGCTTCTTTCTTATTCAAGTATAGTCTGTGTTACCCAATAGGACAAAATAACTTAAGATTTTTATATGAACAGAATTCATTAACAAACGAGTCATAGCAATTGGGATCAAAAGTCAGCATTTTCCTCAATAAATAGAGCACACCATCAAAATTATCCAGAAACATATGAAGTCCTGCTGTCACTTGTCTGACTGTATTTTGTCCTTTACTTTCCTGATTTTTGTATGATTTGGTTACTCTAAAATTACAAGGGTGGGTCTTATTATTTTAAATTATTTCATTTTCAGGTCCATTATCTGAATCATAATCAGCTTTCTGTTGTGTTACTGCATTGTCCACTCATATTCATCTGTTTCTCTCTGGCTAGTTAAAACATCTCAACAGATAATGAAACTTAGGGATTCTGAACAACCATGAAAACTCTGTTTTTCCTTTGACAAATACCAAGCATCAACAGAATAGTTAAATTCTTACTTAAGAATGAAGTTAGGAATCACTTTGTTGCAGGGATTCTCTCCCAGTAGCCCAGTGTCACACCATCTGTGACAATGATGGCCACTATATACTGCTGAAATGCCATAACTGGCAATCTGAGATTGCCTCTTCCTGGAGTTTTTGTCATAGCTGATTCATGGACAAAAGGAAGGTGTTTCTTTTGCCTCATTAAATCCATATCTTTTGATATGGGGTAATCAATAAAATCTGCTTTCACTGTTGATACACAAGTGTGGCGTGCACAATTTTTGATGGTGAAGCATGTGCTCACTGA
The DNA here is from genome assembly GCA_013398615.1 of Brachypodius melanocephalos. NCBI lineage: Eukaryota > Metazoa > Chordata > Aves > Passeriformes > Pycnonotidae > Brachypodius > Brachypodius melanocephalos. Next base: position 12,426,234 of record VZSR01003807.1, on the reverse strand, counting down.
GGAAAAACTGCCAACATACTTGCTGCAGCTCTTCCTGTGCAGATATTAAGCAGCCCACTTTAAATTCTAATTTTCTGTTTTATTAAGCATTTTGTTTTTCCTAACAGGAGTTCCAGAAAATGAGGCAAGGAACAGTGGAAAACTCTGTGGCCTCCTAGTCCTTTGAACATGAGAAAGGGATACCTACAACTAATCATAAGTATGTCAGTCTGGAAGAAAGAATAAAAATTTTATCTGGTTGTCTAGTCGCTCTTACTGCCTAAATAAACGCCATCTGACTAATGCTGCTCTTCTGCACATAGTTTTGGGATGAAGAATGTTAAGCTTTAAAACAGCTGCTGCTACTGAAAATAGTCTCTTAATAAGAAAAGGCTAGTGGCTGTGAATGCAGCCGATCTGCCTCTCTAGAGAGGCCTCTTGCACTGAGCATACACAGAGTCAAAGTATAGGTGGAAGAGGAGGCGAGAAATTCCACTGACCTCCCAGCAACACAGTTTTTCATTAGCAGCATTTCTAAAACTGTTAGCCCTCCACCAGAGCATCTCTCAGCCACTTCTGGTACACCTTCAGACCTTGAATTCACAGCCCAATCTTCTGCCAATCTGGAGCTACAGCCTACAGCCAGATAGAGCCTGACTCAGTCTGAGCCTAAAGCTAGTTTGCTCCCAGTCCAACCACCTCGAGCAGCCAAACCTGCTCTGTTTATTCACTTGAGAAGGAAGTTTATTCACCCAAGCAAGGAGCTGTGAGATTTAGGCTACCGATATACTTAAAGTCAGGGGTATGTTTAGCTGAACCAGAAGCTCAGGTGTGAGCCCATGCACCCACCCTCCCCCTTCCAAATAATTGGTTAAAGAGTAACATGATACAGACTAATTAGCATTAAAAGTTTATTTTTCCTTTTATAAGGATCACAGATGCCAATGGCAAGAAATAAGGGGAGCTTGTCAGGAAAGGTTATAAACAGGAGCAGAAACTCAAAAATACTGTCACTAACTGAAGCAAAGAAAACGTCCCTGCATCACTCCTTGTACTCCCATGGCAAGGTCAAACATTCTTTGTCAAAAGCTAAACAAACAAAGCATACTAATTTATCACTCATGTTTCTCATGCTCTTCAATGCAGTTGATGTTGGTAACTGTGACCTAGCTCAAACTATATTGGACTGTCTCTGTAACAAAGGACCAGATGTCTTTTGCACACGAGGTTCTTTACTGGGCCAGGAGAAGTGTAACCGACTAGAATAGAAAGGTCTCCTCTCAATTTCACTAACAGTATAAGAGGTGACATTAAAACCCCAGTTAACTTCAAAGCAACATTTTGAGCACTTTAGCCTAAAAGTTATAAATGCTTCCTTGTGTCAAATTAAGCTGTGAATAAAATCCATTTTAATGTTAACTATAAAATGTGGAAACATAGTAGAGGTTTTTGCACATTAGGAGCAGTTACTTGTTTTTATTGCCATGTGCAGGAAAAATATGTTGAGATATTTCCCCTATTTCTTCTTTACTTGCTAAAGTCAAAATCTTGTCATAAAAGGAAAAACCCAAACTGTTTTCAATGACCTTGTAAGCACACACATTTCCTGAGGAATTTGTGACCACTGAGGCTATGTGCAAGTGGCCAAAAAATCCTGAGGAAACGTCACCATAAATAAACTTAATCTCAGAGCTTCAAAAAGTTACTGAGAAAACTATTTCAGTAGCATAATATCAGACAAAGAAAAGTATCTTTTTTTTTGTTTCTACAGTTTATCACCAAAGGTTTTTGTAGAGCCCCAGATTGCAAAGTTCACTCAATAGTGCATAAAGACAGACAAGTAATACTACAGGGACACCCACCCTATACCCCAAAGTCCAGGATACGGGGTTCACATAGCTATTCCAGACAGAGCAGACAGCTAAGCCAAATACTCCTTGCTCTATCCAGTTCTTCTAAACTCTGTTTTGCAACATCCCTGCTGTTCCTCTTCAGATGGTCTTTAGACAAACAAACAATGCCACCTGCTAAGATCAGCACGCAGGACTCTTTTTCAGGGAAGCAGTTATCCAAACTCTGGAAACATCAGAAGGACCTAGGAGCAGGAGTCATTATATATAATGCATAGCAAGGCTTCCAAGATAAACAAGGGGCTGAGGAGGAGAAGGGATTGGAAATTCAAAGCAAATGGAGTGACTTTGAAAAAGATAGAAGCGTTCAGATATTACACTGAGGTGATTTCTACCACTGAGGTAACAGCTGAATGCTTAAAAATCTGCATAAACACAGTGTGGACATTGTCTTCAACACAATTTATGCTGCAGGTGAGTTAACAGGAACTGAACTTGATACAGCTGAAGGCTGTATCCTCCTACCATGGAGGCTGCCCCTAACATACCATTGCTGCAATTTTGTTTGAACTGCCTGTCACATAGTTCCACAGTCAGCAAACATCAAACCTTAAGGATCCCGCCCCTTCTGATACAGAGGGAGAAGGATCTCCCTGCCCCTATGAAGACAGTAGCTGGAAAAGGATTTGGAAAGGGAAAAGATAAGCAAAGAGACACTGCTGCAGACAAGAGATATTCCACCCTCCAAAACCGTCCCACTATTGTATGCATGCTGAACAGCAGAGAGCCCACCGACCTGTTGCTTCTCCAAGCTGAAGGCTGCAGGGGCAGCAGCAGATCACCTCTCACTTTTTAGCTGTGGCAACATTCAGAAAGCAATGCAAAATATCTGTGACTGCTCAAAGGTAGAAAGAATGATAAAGAACCAATGGTGGGTGAAGAGAGGCAAAGAAGCCATGATGGTGAAATTGTCAAGGCAGGAGATTAAAAGGAAGGAAAACTCCACACAGAAAGGAGGTTGATATGAAAAATTGCTGAGGAGGTAATGAGGGTGTATGGCCTGGGTGGAAACAAGGGCTGTGCAAGAGGAAATGAGTTCACCTGAGGGACTCCTCAAATGACTGCAGGAATTAATGCTTCCATGATTTTCACATACATAAGGACCAGAGCAAGACAGCTCAACTCCAAATGTCTGCCAAAAGATGATCTGTCAATCTCAACACTTTCCCTTGAAAATGGACTTCCATGCATTGAAACACAGACTGGTTAGATGAAAAGACCCTATCAAAAGAACAATTTTGCACACATCCCTATATCGAGAAGGTTCCTATATGAACCCTAAATTTGGGTGTCATTCTTTGTGAAGGAGGTTTGTAAAATGAATGATTTTATTTACTGCTACTCTTCACCATTTTCTGATTGTTGCTTTCTCAGGCTTGTGTTTCTAGCACAAAGCCTAACTAACTGACTTACTGCTTTTTGAGTGGATGTACTGCAGCTGGAGCACACTGAAGAGATCTGTTTGTAACACATAATAACAGACTCAATCAGAGAGCCACCTATGAAGCAGTGCTTTGTCATATACACTGCTAAAGGTTTCCAGTTTGCCACCTTCATCCGAGTTTTTGTTTTACATCCTTAACCCCTCATAATGATTTGAGGTCCTAAAAAAATACTACCCCAGGTGCACCAATCCTTTCTTCAGTATTTTACCCAACAAATCTGACAGGAAACGTTTTATTAACAATCCTAAATTGCATGTTTTTGGAATTTGCAGTGAAAAGAACTAACAAAAATTAAGGAGTTAAAACACAGGCAATAGAAAGGGACATACTCATGTCCTCCCAGTGAGAGTTTGCTCTCATGATGGAGTTTAAAGGGGACTGTGAAGAATTATTCCTCAAAGGCAAAGACAAACATGCACACACACATACAAAAAGAAAAAGTTTAAAAAAAAAAAAAAAGAGAGAAAAAAAATAAAAGGTTCGGGGGGGGTTTTGCTGCTATTTTAAAATACTTAAGTGTATGATCCAGGGCAACTTTTTAAAGTAATGTGATACAACTCCCTTGGGCAGCACTGATTAAGTGATACTTTAAGTATTTCATCTCAAATGAGCACTTTTCTCTAGGGAAAGAGTGAAAGGTGTCAAAGACATAAACCAATTTTTGGTCTGCCATTCACATTGGGTAGTTGTTAGAAAGGCATGCCTTTTCTGTTTAAAATTGAGCATGCTTAATCTATGTTCTTACGTCCTCTAAAACTCCCAAACATTGAGCTATGTGCTGTCTTGCTTCTTTTCATCCTGATAACTTAATTTCTACAATTTCTGGGTCATTTCTTTTGCTTTACACAGTATTTTTAAACTCACCCTACATACTGTAATCAAAGTTTAGGATAGGGGGGAAAAAAGCCAATCCCAAACACCAATCCCATTTTCTGTACCAGATCCTTTCAAAATGCTTTTTTAAGGAGGCACCATAAACAAACGTAAAATCAACCTCTTTTACGAATTACTGCAGGTTATAAAATAAATAAGCCAGATGTGTGTGAGAGAAAGACAGTATCTGCCTTTCACTTTGTTTCCATTACGTTCCAAGAAGGCTGGGACTGTGACATTTCACCTGGCAGCGCTGCGCCATGACCGACGCTCTCAAGGTAAATGTGAGACAACAATAACAGATGGTAGTTTGAGCATTTTGAATTTCGCAGTTTTCTCTACATCTTGATTCAAGTTATAATTCGTGATGGTAAAAAATTAAATTCTACGTGGTTTACCCCTGTATGAAAAGGACTACGTTTTCTGCTAGAAGTTACAGGGAATTTTTCGCTCATCCGAACACACTGGCATACCTATGCCTGCCTCCTCAATCCACTCCTGGGTGAACTCCGATAAAAAAACCAGCACAGACTCGCCAGGGAATTGTGATGGGAGCCCTGCAACAGCAAAATATGTGCACTGTGCCTTTCCCTGAAACTTTATATCGCGGGACAGCGCACAGTCGGAAAGCAGCCCCGAAGGGAGCTCTCTGCCAGCGGGGAGCGGCCGCTCCCGCAGGAAGCGGGAAGGAGCGCGGCTTCTCCCGGGCAGCGGCGGCAGCAGCCGCGCCGGCCGAGGGAACCGCTCCGGCGCCTCAGGCGGGGGTGGGGAGCAGCACCGCCGGCCGGGAACAGCCCGACCGGGCCGGGGCCCACAGACCTGCCGGGTTCGGCGGCGCGGCGGCCGCTCCTCCCCTCACCCGCGGGCAGGGCGGGGGCAGCGCCCCGCCGGCGGCGTCTACCTGTCCCGGAGGAGGAGGAGCCGGAGCCGCGGAGCCACAGGGACAAAGTTGACTCTGGAAAGTTTACCGCGGGTGGGAAGAGAAGGGCGGAGAGCAAAGGGGAAGGTCGCTCCCGCCCCGCCGGCCGCAGCCGAGGCTCTTCGAGGAGGCGGACGCAGCGGCGGGTCCGCCCGCGGGGGCTGCTCCGCTTCCTTCGCCCTGCGTTGGGCCCCCCCGTCGCGGAGGCGCTCGGAGGCCTGCTGAGGTGACCGGAGAGCGGCAGCGGGGCACGGCCGCCCTCCCGGCCCGCCTCCCTGGGAGAAGCGGCCAGGGCCGGGGCCAGGGGCCCGGAGGAGCTCCTGGGGGGCTGCCGACGGCCCCCGAGCGCCGCGCCGTGCGCCCGACGAGCAGGAGGCTCCTCCGCCACCGCCTCCACCGGGACTCCTGCGCCCTCCGCCCCGCGGCCGGCGGCTCCCATGGCTCTGAGCAAAGGGCTGCGGCTGCTCTGGAAGCAGGAGCCCGGGCCGAGCGCCCTGCTGGAGGCTCGCAGCCGCCAGGACTGCCTGTTGCTGGAGGCCGGCACCGTGGCGGCGCTCAGTAAGTGCGTGCGGGGGCGGCCGTGGGGGCCCGCGGGTGGCCGTGGGAGCGCAGAGCTGGCGTGTCCGTGGGTGCGCGCCTCTGCTGTAAAGGGACACTGGGGTACGACGGCAGCGGGCGATGCCCAGGAGCACTGGGGCACTTTCCTCTGCGGCATGGAGAGAGGAAGGGGAGCGCGCAGACCCACGTCCAGTGGGATGCTGGCTGCGGAGAGCGCCTCGCCTCACTTATACCCCGACCTCCAGCACGGCTCTCCAGGCTTGGCCACTTGCCAGCGCATTTGGGTGACCCCCGGTACGTGCCGTGCGCGGCCGGGGTGGCCAGCATCTTCCGATCCGTGTCCTATCGCTGCTCTGGGTGGCTTTAGCCTCCTCACCGGCAGCCGGGGTAGAAGAAGGAGGAAAGGCCACCCGGCTGCCTCTGGGTGGTGCGGTCTCGGCACAGGGCACCTTTAATGTACAAGACTTATCGTCTACAGCCTTGACTGCGGAGGAAGGCCCAGGTAAAGGAATGAGGTCCGCTGCCTCTTGAGGAAGTTTCTACTCAGCTACATGAGGTGCTTACTACCAGTGAAGACAGCCAGCTCACAGCAGAGATGTTTTGGGATGACTAACTCATTGTCCTCCCGTAAAAAAACCCTGGCCTCTTGTTGTGGTGCCCCTGTGGTTTGAAGGGTATTTAGTTACTTGAGTGTCTGGCTCTTACTGGAGTAATCTCGCAAACGTGCTCAAGGTTGGCTCACCTTGTGTTTTTCATACTTGTTACACATGAATTAATGCAATGCTGATGTTGCTAATGTTGAGGCAGACACAGAAAAATGAGGTGACAGAGTGTAAGGGGCAAAAAGCAAAGTAAGGGAACACGAACTTGTGCTGTGTTCTTAAATTGTTTTCTGCATAATACCTGTGCCTGCAATCATGCTGCTGTTCACAGCGTTGTAGGAGTCCCTGTTCAAGCAGCTCAAACTGCGGTAGTAAGATCTGTGTGTACATTGTGATTTGTACTATGTCAGTCACAATGTCACCTCAGGACCTGGGTCCACTCAGCTGAATCTTCCACAATGTACACTGGCAGAGCATGCAGACTAAAAAGATTTTAGTGTGTTGGGGACTTTAGGAATGATGAAAGCCAGAAGGGTCATCAACGGGCAACTGATTTTCACAAGAATAGTTCTGATAGTGGGAAAATTTTGACCAGTCATGGAAAAGATGTTATTGCCACACTCGTGGGGATTTTTGTTTGGTTTGTTTTATTTTATTGGAGTTTTATATTGTGCAATATCTTAGGAGTTCTGTTTCTTGCTAAATTCTTTGGTAGTAGTGGACATAAATGTGTTACATTTTTCTAGAGGGGGTTTTTGTGTCAGTTTTCAGTGAACGGGCAGTGAAAAGTCAGTCAGTACTGAATAGCATTTTACTCACTTTCCCTGATTCTAAAACCTGTTGACATTAAAACTCTATATTGATATCAATGGGGTTTGGTCTGTATTTTGTTGTTCTGATAAAAATCTAAAGCAGCTCCACTTCCTAAAGCCAATGTGCATGAATAAAATGGAGAGTCCAGTATTCACCTAGCCAGCCCTCAGCCACCAGTATGACCAGTGGTTGGAAAGATTTGAAATCTCACTAATTAAAAGAATCATCAACATAAAGTAGGGGTTTTTTTCTCCCTCAGTGTTGCCATCTCCCTTTTGAATTGCTATACCTGAAATGATTTAGTGGCTGGAAAGTTGCCTAGCCAAAAAGGACCGGGTGGTGCTGCTCAGCATCCATCTGAACATGATCCAGCAGGTATGCCCAGGTGAACAAAGAGGCCAATGGCATCCTGCTCTATCTCAAAACAGGAGCATGTCCAGAGGGGGACAATGGAGCCAGTGAAGGGTCACGAGCACAAGTCCTATGAGGAGCAGGTGAGGGAGCTGGGGTTGTTCAGCCTGGAGAAAAGGAGGTTCAGGTTAAGATTTGATTCACCTGATCACTCTCTACAACTGCCTGAAAGGAGGGTGTAGCCAGGCCTCTTCTCCCAGGTAACAGGAGACAGAGCATGAGGAAACAGCCTCCACTTGCACCAGGGGAGGTTTAGATTGAGTATTAGGAGAAATTTCTTCATGGAAAGGATGGTCAGGCATATGGAAACAGGCTGTCAGGGGACTGGTGGAACTACTATGCCTGGAAGTGATCTGGAACTGTGTGGATGTGGAAGCTGGGAAACATGGTTTAAATGATGAACACAGTGATACTAGTTTAATGGTTGGGCTCAATCTCAATGATCTTAGACATCTTTTCTAATCCTAATGATTCTATGATTTTGTGGTTCTGTGATTATAGAATTTATAGTCTCTCTTAAAATATGTTACAAGGATTGTGAAGTAGTGATTTGTATAGGATAAAAAGCCTGTTTGCCATGCCTCTTGAAAGTGCAGTGTCATGTCTTGAGATAACTCTTATCATGTCTGTGTTGGCATTCAGCCTACTCCATGGTAATAACTTTGTCATTTTATTTAATTGGATTCCTCTATTTCTTCCTGGGTCTGTTCCTGTATTGTAGGAAAAGCTAGTTTGTCCAGTGCAGCATGTTTAGATAACTTCTTCTGTTTATGCAGCAGAGGACCAGAAAAGGAGGGAAAACCAGTAGTAGGTATTGTGCTGGTGAATTTAGAAGAATTGTGAAGAGGAAGCTTCACAGCAGGGTGGTAACAGAAACAACATTAATTCTGTTTTGTTTGACTTGCCTTTAGGTTGTTACTAACCATAGAACACAGCAGTGGGAGGTTAACATAAACTTTGTGTATGTGTGGTTTCAGACATACTACTCCTAGGATTGTGTTAGTTTTGGCCTCACTGTCTAGTTTTCTGTTTCTAAAATAAAATTCCTTGAAAATTGCATACCTGTGGTGAGGAGGAGTTGTAAAACTGTGCCTTATGCAAACCTCTACACTAAATAAAAGCAGATTGGTATACCTGGAGCACTTAAAGTTGTACAACAGTTTATGTAGTTTTGCAACTGCACCCTCATGTAAACAGAACTGTAGAGAGGAATAATCATAGATTGACAGTGAAGGCCTGAGAACAAATTGTAGTCATTGTTCATTATTTTTTTCCCATAATTACCAAATATCTTTGCCCTTGAACAGGCATGACAGCTGCACTTGCAGAAAATTTAATTGCTTCTGTAATAATTTTGTACTAGAAAAAACTTAAATGTTGAATTTAACCTAGTTGAAGTGGCAGAAGGGAGTGGGAATTGTCCTAGAAGTGGTGTTACAAAAAAAGAAAAGAAAAACCACACACTTGTACAGCCACAGTGCTGATACAGGCTATAAACCTCTGGCAAACTCCTCATTAAAATAAACACTTTCAAATATGTAAGCTAACAATTTGATGCTCTCTTGCAAATGGATGACTTTATACTTTTTCTTCTCTTGATATGTTATAAAGATAATGATGACAATTTTAGTTGCAAATTGTTTCACAATCTCCCTACTGCATGCAGAGATTTAATACCTGTACAATATTTGCATTCTTGATATCAGTAGTGGAAAAGTGTTGTCAAGATCTCTAATTGCCTGACTGTCAGCAATTTATAAAATGAGAACACTTGTCCTGTAATGGAAACATAAACTAAAAAACTTTTGGAAAAATCAAGAAATCAAAAATTACTGCAGAAAACCTAGCTGCATATCCCTAAACCCCTTAATCCCCTAAAGCCCTTAACCCATTAATAGTGATGTGATATCAACAGGACAGTTTTCTGTTCTACCATAAGTTAAATAGTATTTCTGAGGATGGGAGTTTGTCTTCCTCCTCTCATGATGTCACTGTAGGGTGGAGGGTAAAAGTAATTGTTTTGAATTGAATGACACATTTTGCTGGAGGCTTTTTTTTCCTTTTTTTTTTTTTTTTTGCCACTGGCAATCCTAAAGCTTCAGTCATCTCCAGAAAGGATGGGTGACAGCCTGAAACAATTCATCCAGGAATTCTCTGAACTAGAACATCAATATATTCTGTGGAAGAAACCTAGAGTCATGAAGGATGAAGAGAAATTGTCATTGGTTTAGAAGTTTTTGCTGAATACAATAGGCAGTATAGATACAGATGGTGTTCCTACTTTAAACACATTACAGTTCCAGTGGTTTACACATGAAGTGAACTGCACAAGGTGGTTCTGGACTGCTGTCAAGGCAGTTGCTAAGCTAAACTAAGGCTATAGTGCTGAAAATATGGTGATTTAACTTTATTATAGCAGGTAGTTTCAGTGAAAAGCTGTCAACAGGAGTGCTCTGCTATTGAATTTCAGCACAGTAATGTTTTCTCAAGGGCAGAGCCAAAGGGTGCAGAGATTTTAAATTTTTTTGCAAGCTCTTTGATTCTGCAGCTGTTTTTATAAAGGATGTTACATCACCTGTTTCGTTAAATCCCAAATAATCATGGTGTCTGGAAAGTACAGAAGTTCAAGGCTGATACAGTGTTTATTTTTGCAAATATGTCTGAGGTTTTTCCTGACTTTTACCCACAGATCTTGGTAAAAGCCTTTACTAGAGACAAACTTAAGTAGAGTAAAGGTGTGTGTACACTCTGTGGAGGTGCTGTGTGCCTCCTCTGCTGCTTCAGTTGCAGGTGTGTGTGTGGTTCTCTGATGCAGCTGAGTGAAATCAGGATAAAGCCTTGCAAAAGCAGGAAGTAGCAGTTATTTACCTGTGTATCTTTTTCTTCTTTTGTACAGAAAGCAGTTTCTGTGCTGTGTGTACATTCACTGTTTACAGTAGGCTTTGGTTTTGTATTCATGTGAACAACTATGCTGCTGAGTGGGGCGTGGAAGTCAAACACCGATTCTTGTGCACAGCACACTGTGAATGTATTTCTGAGCACTACATTCTGTCCAAGACAGTGAGCCCTCCACCATGGCTCATTTCTACTCTTATGCCAGAATGTTCATATAGCTAGCACAAACTTTTATGAAGTTTTTCTTCTTATAAAATTTAGTGGTGTTCAATCTTTTCCATTTGTGGAAGCAATTTACAGAGCAGAAGTCCTGTCTTCCTTGGTTACGATGGCAGTGGGCACTTGCAAGCTGAGGTTTCTCAGGCTGAATTTCACTGCTTTAGCTTGTAGGGAAAAGCGTGTGTTGCAATTCTTTCACTGTTGTCAAAATGCAAACCGGGTACAGAGAAGAGGGAAGATGTATTCGTGCAAGTGTACAGTGTTGATTACAAGACTTGTTTTCTATGCTAGGAGACAAGTAGTGATTGTGAGGGATGAATTCTTTGTAGTGGTTATGTCTGTAGTGACTGCTGCAAGTTTCTATGTAAATATGAGTCATATATGGAGGAAACCTCATGAAGATAATGGCCAAACTTTAGAGCAATCACTTAGGGACTTCCCTTCTATTTTCCTGACTGCCTGCAGCAGCGTGGAGCTGCCCAGTAGAAACCTGGTGCTTTCATTAATCCATTTTCCTTTGTGAATTAAGATGTTCATATATGCACTTGCAAATACGCAAACATAATCTCTCACTATGAGCAGATTGTTCTCAATCTAATATAGTAAAACCAGGCAACTGATTTTTCCACAATGCCAATTTTCTGTTTCGTTGTGTTTTCAACCAGAAACATATCTTACTAGAAAATTGCTAAATACATTGCCTAATGTTTTCAATATGTGGATTCTCTTAAATGTAGTTCTGACCAAAGACTTCTTCCCAACTCTGTACTGCTTGGCCTATATGGTGTTTCTGAATACAGTCTGACTTTCGTAGTGCCTGTGTAGCTTGGATTGAATGTGAACAGGTATATTTTAGTGGTGAAAGATGTTGAAAATACAACAAAGTACTTGAAATGTGTCTGCAGATGACTGAAGACACAATTTGGAGGTAATTGTCTAAACTTAGGTAATACCAGACATTGGACTTATTTCTAGGTAAGATGCTTATTGTAATGTATATATGGGAGTTTTGATATGAAATTTCTGTTTGATTATGATTTTCCTCTGTTTCTGGGGAAAGTTCACACCTCTTTCCCCCAAATGCTAAATGACACAAATAAAGTCATCCCATGACACCAAACCTATGTTTCTTAAAGTACTTAGAAATATGCTTGAGATTACATTTGTATAGCAGTACCTACAGCCAAACAGGTGACTATTTCCAGAATCAGGAAAAATCACAAGGGAGAAACAGAACCCATAACCCAGTCTCAGACTCTTTTTCTTTCTTCAAGAACTTTTCCTTAATTTTTATCTTTCAGTTGAAGGTATTACTGTGCCTGTCCTTAGTGTTACAGTATTACAGTACCTTTCTCTACCTTCTGACTCCAGTTGCTGACCTTTCTGGGGTTCCAGTGCTTCAGATTCTTGCTGAAGTCTGGGGGTTCAGCCCTAAGGAGGGGTTGAATGAAGGAAACTGTGTATGTTTGGCCAGTTCCTCTTAGCTGGTAAATGGAAATTGCAGCTTTTACAAGCAGGAAGTCACTCTTAAGACATATGGTGTAATGTAGTTGTATGTCTTTCATGGTGTGGGGCTTTTTGGCTCTGAAATATTTTTATGCATGGAAAAGGTCACTTTTATTGATTTTATTGCAGCTTGGTTGAATTATTGCATGCCTCTTGTTTTGCAAGGGTTAAAGTGTTTCATAGAAATTTTTGCCTTTAACTCTCTTCATCCAACTAAGTAGCACATAAGTTTTGTTCTCTGTGTAGCAACATTCTTTGACTCTGTCCTAGCACTACTTGAATGATCTAGGAGATGTTTCAGGGTTTGATGACAGTTATTTGAGATTACAATAAGATTTTTGAGATTTGTAAGTATTTATTTTTAATCACAGGATTTGAACCTGGCTCAAGCCCTGTGCAATAATGTCCTTTGTGCAACACCAAGCAGTTTAACAGGACAGGAGACTTCAAATTCCACCGGTATCTTTAACAAAGGGAATTTACACACACATGCACATCACCCCCCTCCCCCAAATGTGGTCCATAGGCACTAAAACATTCTGGCCTCTCTGTTGCATGACCCACGGATGTAGCTCAGTCTGTTTGGCATGTTCCTTTCCTGCTCCTTCCTTCCAGGGAGCTCTGCTGGTGCTGCTGTGCAGGCACAGGTTCTGACAAGTGGCCTGCCCAGAACGGTGGCAGGACCTGTACCAGGACTGGCAAACACGGCTCTTTGGCTGGAGAGCTCCTTTGCCAGGAGCCGCTGGCATGTGTGTGTGATGCCACTGGCTTGACCTGGGAAACTCCAGTGGCTTCCACACATGCCAGTGGCAGGTACTTCTTGCCAGTAGTGGAATGGACTGCGTATTGCCTAATTCCACGCTGAAATAAATTCCATTCTTTTGGATTATACTCTTACCAGACACTTTTAACAGCCAACTTTTCAACTTGTAATTCTGTTTTGGAGAGTGTCACTATGCTTTTGAAGTAACTTTTGAAATGCTTTCCGGTTGTGCCTGGCCTGCAGCTTTATGAGCTCCCACATCTGTCTCAGATCTGAATTTCTTGGTGTTTCTCTTGTTTTAGATTTCTTCCTAAAGCTGTGATATTTGGAGCAAGAATTTTGGTTTTGGTTTTCCCTTTTTATTTTAGAGTAGCACAATTATTTTAATGTAGACAGCTTTTAAAGGAGGGAACAGATTTAAGAAAAAATTGTCTGTATATTCTTGCTGCTCTTTTCTACTTAGTAAAGATGCCATAGGAAGTTAAACATCACCTTTTTTTACCTGTTGGGTTTTTTTATACTTAAGAAAGCCTTGACAGGGAGGTTTTTTTTCAAAGACTGAAACATTGTTATAGTCTGTCTAAATTGGGTTTGTGAAATTGTTTTTTTTTAAAGTGCCTGAGAACTGAACTTGCAGAGTCTCAGCCCTTAAAATGTGCCATTACTGAGTATTTAAGTCGTCATTGTCCAGAGATATATGTTACCCAATAAAAATCCCTTTATCCTCTGTTTGCTGCTTATGCTTTGCTTCACTGGTGCGTGTGGTATCAACATTTTGCTAGTTTCTCCTGATTTACTCCGAGTTCTAAGAAAGTAGAGTACGTAAGTTGTGAAACTGTGGTACTAAAAACAAAGTACCACATTTTGTCACAAGTGCAAAAATTTAGATGAACATGTTTTAATTACTCTTGTGGGTTGCCTCTCTTAAGGAATTTTGCAAGAGGAATTGTCCTTCAGTTCACTTCTAAGTGTCAGCAATATATGGGATATTTATTTGTTTTCTGTGTTTCTCACTGAGCTCCTTGCCTCTTGAGATTTACAAAGAGAAGTTTCTTTCTTTTCTCTCCTATCATCCATTGCAAGCAGTTCAGTTTGTCCCTTTTATGCCCAGAGGTTTCAGGGTTTTTTTTAACTGCTGAAGTTAATTAGGAGCATAAGATTGCATATTATTAGCAAATCTCTGAAAGTACTGTGTTGCTGTTTATCTGTAGTTCAAGAAGTAAAAGGACATTTGAGGGTTACAGTCTATTTTCCTCATTTGGGAGATTAACCTTGCTCCTCATTGGGAAATATATACAAAATGCAGACTTACTCGTTCAGGAAGTATGCTGGTTTTATGTTAAAGTAGCCAGTGACAAGTTTGTTCTGTGGTCTGGCCTGATATCTAAATGTTCAGTACGTGCCCATTGAAGTTGCTTGTTGCAGAAATGCACAAATATAACACAAACATCTGACCCTTAATTTAATTAACTAATTTTTACTCCACTAAAATATATTTAATTCCTCTTGAAATCAACATCTGGTGTTGTGTCTATGTCAAATCATGTTATCCTGTATTAAAAAAATTCCAGTTCTGGCTGAAATTAGACTGAGAGTCTGGAAGTATAAACTATCTCTTTTTATACATGAAGAAAAAATATTTTATTTTAGCTTATGGCAAGACTGATTGTTATCTTTGTTCTTATTTTAGAACTGTGTAAATTTTACATGTGCTCATGTATTTCTTTATTTATTCTGGATTTGATGTGGCATCTGTACCATAAAATAAAATTGTTACTAAAAATCAGGTCGATTTGAAAATAAATTGAGCGCTCTTTTTTCTTCTAGGGTTGTGTGTGGAGATGTGCATTTCTGTCCCATTATGTTTTAATCTCTATGGTTTTACAGCATTTTAACCCTACGTTTGTACTGTAGCCTTGTTGGCTGAGAAAAATCAACCTACGTAGCATTGGTTCCTATGTAATAGAATAATAGCAATTTGAAAATTTTATGGAGACTGGATAACTGAGTTTCCTGCCTTTCTCTTTGTTCCTTAGCTCCAGAAGAAAAGGATGCAATTAAAGGACAATATGAAAGACTCATGGATGCTTATGGCTGCTTAGGAGAGCTTCAGCTTAAATGTGGTAAGTCACCATCTGTATGACTGAGATTATAAAATGCCCAGACAATGCTAAATGGCAATAAGTGGCTAAAGTTGTCTAATTTCTTAAATTGTGAAAGCTAGTTGCACTTTGTCATTTACAGTCTGGAAAAGATCTGTTTCTTTTCCTATTTTGGGCCAAAACTGTATCACTGAATGATGGATGGATTTTTTTCTTGAATTTTTTTGTCTAACATTCTTAGCTGCCTGAAGATAATTGACATTCTTCTTTCCCTACCACATTTCTCCAAGGCAAGATATGATTTCTTAATTTTTCTCTTCTTTAAGGATCATGTTTAGACACTGATTATCATGGTCATCTGAGAGTGCAGTACTACAGATTTCCAGTTCTTGCTATGATGCCTAATTCCCTTTAATCATTTTTATGGACAGGGATTTGCAGAAGAAGGCCTCTGGCTTCAATTAGTCTAGTAAGGAATGTTTATTGTCATTGATGTAAACTTTTATACAGTTTGGGAATCTTGATTGAGCAAAGGACTTGTTATTACACGGCCTGCAGGAATGTTAATGGAAATAACATGTTTTGAGAAGAGAACTGCAGTGATTGAAGATAATAGGACCTTACACAGTACTTAAAAATCACTGATTTAGATGCATAAATAAATAAGCACCGTACTCATTGTTCCCAAACTGTTCCAGTGAGCCTTAATTTTCACTTTGAGAAATGACAAGACTTTTACCATATAGCTTGATGCTTGGTCAGGATGTTCACCAAAGGCAGTGGTGAGCACTGGTGTATTTGGGCCTGTAGATATAATTGTGTCTTTTTATACCCTGATTAGCATTTTGCAGCCTGAGAAATATGACTTGAAATTGACCTGAAGGGCAACTGCAATCTCAAGGAATTTTGTGTCATAGTTTAAAACTGTAGGTCCATCTTGTCTTTTTAAATGAATGTGGACTTTTTGTTTGTTTCTTGTGGAGTTAATTAGACATGTCTCTGGAGATTTATATCAATTTGCTAGTGTAATTTAAAACAGAGGACTCATGATTAGTTTTTCTTGGCACTTGGGTCTGTTTTTCTCCATAGAAGTCTAATGAATCCTGTTGTGATAAAGGAATGTAGCTATTGAATTCAATCTCTTCAAGCTCCAGATAAGAGTAGTTTTTGTGTGTAGTGAGAACCAAATATATCCAATTTTCATCTTCCTGTTAAAAGGTGAATGATTTCAAATGGGGTGAAATATTTTCAGTGTTTCTTTTTATCATGTCCTTATTTCTTCTTGAAAAACATATGCTTAACTTCAGTGCTCTGAAAGTGTGAGGCTTTTCCTTTCTGAGCTTTGTCACTGTATCTCTGCCTTGTTCTAGCATTAGATTACAAGTTCTGATACAGGACTTGCTTTGGAAGGGATTGTTAAAATTCAGTGAAAAGTCAGAGGGTCATGCTATAATGGTAAGTGAAGGTAAGCAAACATTGTCTGCTTGTGAACATGTTTTAAAAAGCAAAGATGCGTGTCTGCTATCTCACTATTCAAGACATAGCCCAGGTTTTTGTCACGGTCTGTTTTAGACCTTCCGTCTTACCTGTAAGTGAGTTCCATCCCTTTAGCCTTGCTTACGTAAAAGATTAACACTACAAAGGAATTGTACTGGGTTTGTGTAGCAAGGTTTTGATAGCAGGAGAAGGCTGCAAGTGTGGCTTCTCTTAAACGCTGCTGGAAGCTTCCTGTATGTCCAA